>CM074857.1:72812500-73437500 GCA_037501455.1 Lantana camara | reverse complement strand
GATGAAACTATAGTTAAATGAACGAAATAAATAAAATAAACTCCCAACTCCCGAAGACTCATAGGTGGCGTGCTTACCTGAACTTCCGAAAAATTGGGGCGTTACAACTCTCCCCCCCTTAGAAGAATCTGGTCCCCAGATTCACTGTCTCGAATTCCTGGAATTTGGTAACTCTACCGTGTTCATCCCACGCGGGTTAGTAACTCCCCGTCAGGGATTAGTTCGGAAGAGATCTTCAATCAACAAGGTCCTTCCAACACTATCAAATCACGACCCTTACTCACCGGAATCTACACACTCGAGAGAGAACCTAATCTGCCACTATAATAAGTTTAAACAAATAGCAAGTAATGATGAGAGTGCCCCGTCTCTCAAACACACAGTGAGAGAACCCCGTCTCTCAAACACACAGTGAGAGAACCCCGTCTCTCAAACAAGCACGAGAGAACCCCGTCTCTCAAACACACCAAATAACGGTTCAAGGAAACACTTAGAGAAACATTTATAAAATGTCACATAGGGCAAGTAGAATCAAGTTAATCACATAACTAACATTTATATACATCCAAATCGCAACTAACAAGAAATTAAATTCATAATAATAAGATCCGTGATGCACGTGATATGCATGATTAGGTGTACCGTTCACCGTTGCTTGTGCCATGCATATAATTGATACCTTCTACTACCTTGGCCGGATTCACATTTACGTCTTGCTCCTCTCTCTCTAGCGCATAAGCATGGACTTGAATGAGTGGCCTCGATCCTCCGGAAGACAGCACCTTTCGCTTCGGGCACGTGTCAACCCAGTGCTCATTACCTCCACATTATAAGCATAAGCCCAAACGCCATTTGTAGTTGTCGTAAGTGTGGTTGTCACGCCCACAATAGGTACGAAGTGGCTTCCCTAAAGGTGTTATCGAAGCCGGGGTACATGAAGCTCCCAAACTCGATCCAAGTGATCGATTCTTTTTCTTCTTCTGAGACCCTTCTTGAGGTAAGGGTGTGTGATGAGAAATAGGCCGCTTTCCTTTATTAAAATTCTGTCCTAATTTTGAACTTGAAGCCTGTCCGGGTTGAGAATTAGGCCTTCTTGCCATCAAATGAGGGGTACCTCGAACCTTCTCTTGAGAGTCACGCGGGATAAGTTCCCAAACTCTTTCACCTTTCTTGAGCCATGGCTCGGTTTGGATATCACTCCCATCAAAGAACTTTGGGATTTGCTTGTTCCGAAACTCCTTCAATATAATAGAAATCTGAGCCGGTTGAGGTGATGTAGTTGGTGGTGCTGAAGAAACATACTCTTTTATCTTCTGATCAACAAAACGAACCAAGGAATCGAAAAAATCCTGAGGTTGAACCGGATGGGCCTGATGTGGGGAAACCCTAGGATAAGGATCATGATGAGGGCGACCTCGAGGCATCCTGTAATCAAGACACTGAATATGCATGTTGGATTAATATGCCAATGCACGTAACACACTTACAAATAATAAAATTCCACACATTGGAACAATTAAGCTCAATTAGGAATGTGCATATAAATAAAGAAATTTAAACAATTTAAAGTAGCGTATGATGCACGTGCTATGAATGTATTGAACCTGTCATCGTAATTACATCCTCTATCTTGACACTTGTTCCTTGTTTTGTTGAATTACGAGCTTGCCTCGAATTTGTTGGTCATTTCTTATTACCCACGGTCTTCCTATTCTTCAAAATCCCTAACATCAACTTGTTCCTCTCCGTGGCTCGGAATTAAAAGTTCTTGAACTCATTTCCTTTCCAATCATCAATCCCTAAGCATTGCTTGAAACTTTACCATACGTATCTCCCTGATCAAGGTTTCCCGGTATCAACTTGTATAACCTTGTAATTCGAAATTATAATTCTTGCATTCAAATCCTTTTTCCACTTATGAAATTAGTATCCCAACTTCTCTTGAAGGCTAAGCTCTAATTGTGGTCCCGATTTCATTTAGCCGCCACCTTGATTGAAATCCTGTAAATCTTCTCTTTGTGAATTCGAATCGGTTATATGACTTGTCTTCTTACTTGCCTATACCTCGAGCATATAATTACCTCCAAAAGTTCCTTGTCTTACTTTACCGTTTCCATTTGTTGTTCCATATCTACCAATTTAATCCCACCGCATGGCAATTCATCTTGGATCCGAAAATAAACTCAATCAAACCCAAGATAAAATCTTGAGTATCTTGGCTTTCCGTGAACTTGAACCCACTATATTGATCGATCCTCTTTACTTCTTCCTATCCCACTTCTTTTTAACCCGAAATCCAAATTATCTTAATTCCTTGTAGAGCTACATTGACTACTTCCATGTTGTATTCTTCTACTTTTTATTTCAATGAACCCAAGATTAGTCGATTCCTTAAATCCTTGTCAATCAATCCAAACCTTCTTCCCAAAATCCGAAGGGTCTCTATTCATCTCAAACTTAATTCCCAAATTTAACCTCGACCCGAATCATTTGAGTCACCATCTTCTCACACTTTGATTTTAGTTCTAGCAAGCAGGAGATCCTCTCTTGCTTAAAAATCTGAACCCCGAATCATTGATTCCCTCAAGACTTCCTTCTCTCTCTTTTGAATTAAATGAACCTCTTGTCCCTGGTTAACTAACTTTTCAAAAATCCCTAAGTATTCTTTCCAACTTCAAAGCAAAAGAAAGGAGCTTGCGGTAGATTGTAGTTGTCGTAGAAATTGGCCGTGGTTTGACATGATCTTTATAGATAGCCTATAATCACAACTTGTCTCAAATATAAATGCATGAGGTTAATACATGATCATGCCACATAATTAGCATTTAAACACATATTTGATGCAAAATGCAACAATTAATCCAACTAAGTTAAAGTAAAACACATTAAACATATAAATTCCAAGCCATAGAAGGTCAATTAATTGCCAAGTAGTAACATAAATCAATATCATGCACAAGTCATCAAGTAGCTCAAGGATGTTCAGGCAAGTTCAAATATATTCAAATAGGTTCAAGTAGTAAAAAATAAGATGCAAAACTAGCAATTATCAATTAATCCTATGCCGTTCGACCTAGACTTGACACGACACGACGCTAGAACCGCGGTTTTGCTACCGGGCTCTGATACCACCTAAGATGTAGCACCCGGAACGCCGAGATGCCACACCCCGCACTATAGCTCAGTTCACATACGAAATGGATAATCCGTACATGAACCAAAACTATAGCGAACGGGTGACAAGAGAAAATAAACCACTAGCTAGGTGGGACTAACCCTCAATTATATACATCATACATAACAATCAAAGAAAAACATAATGTAAGTCTACACCATCAACCTTGAAGTTCATTTCCCATGATTCAATATACACAATTTCAAGTACACCAAGCTCTAGTTATAAAATACATATGCATCATTAATGTACATGAACCGTGCTAGACTCGAAATAAAGACCACTTGACTTAACTCGACTCCCGCCTAGCGCCAACCCTTGAAAACCTGAAAAGTGTGAGGTGTCAGTCTATGAAAGACTGAGCGAGGGGTTGATAAATAAATATTAGCGCAATTACCATGCAAGCCATAATCTCGGGTAAGGTTTTATAAAAGGAACAATCTAAGTTTAAGAATAGGATCAATTCTCGCCCGAGATTATAACTAAATTCATTTAACATTACAATCATTATCAATTCAATCCGTGGCCCGGCGAGTGAGGTCAATTCTCCAACCTTACACCAATAGTGAACAATAAAGATTTAGTTTTCAATTCAATAATTATCATGCAATTGATTACAGTGCACAATTAGCAATTTCACGATCTCTTTTTCCCTTCGTTGATGGTGGGATTGCAAGCCCCACCATCCATGCATGGTGTACGTCGGGAACATGACTCCCACACACGGGATTTCTTCCTCCACCAAACCTCCTGGTGGATTCAGAGGTGATCCCAAATTGGTGAGGATAGTGCAAGAGTTACCCGTCAGCCCTTGCTTCCTCGGTTGACTCAATACACTACCCTCGGGCCCAACGTGAACATGATTACTCGCCAATACAATAAATCACTCATTCATTTCATGAAATCAGTTGAAAGGCATTAATGTTGGAAAACTATAGATATATAGATACATTTGGCTTAAAACGTCACATAGGGTCGTATGGGTTCTATCTATCTAGAAATTAAACATCACCTTCACCAATCAAAACAACAAGAACACCCTATGAAGCGTGATCCTCGTCTGCAGGACTGTGATCTGTGTAACAAGGACGAGTGTATGTAAGACTTGACTCGTATGAACCACTTAAGACGAACAACAATGTGATGTAATGTCAATCATGCCTTTACAATCAATAAATATCATGAATGTGTCTAAATTCCCAATTAAAGTATCCATAAGTGTCAAATAGGAGCATACTTGTCAATAAAGTAAGCATATAACTCATATAAGTCACATACAGGAGCTAAGTATGTGAAAGGAATGCAAGTAGAGGGGTTTTGGTGAAGTTTGGCAAAATTTAGGAAAAGTTGACAGTTTTTGGAACCGCACACGCTGTAGGAAAATGGAAATATCTTGAGTTTTAGAATTTGGAATTGATTTTTGTTTGTTGGAAATGAAACTAGACACATAGGGATTTCCAAGGAAATATGGATCGTCTTCTAGTTCAAAGCGAGGAGAAAATGGCGTAGGCTTGAAGTTGGGTGAATGCAGTTTATCGGTAAAACAGCGACACCAAAAAGAATTGATAATAACTCACAAATGGGAAACGAATTGAGGTGATTCCAGTTGGAGGTTATTCTAGACTTCAAGAGCTTTCCGTAGGTTAAAAAATTAGGCCAATAAGAGTTCAAACGAAGTCGACACGGCCGTGTCAATATTGGCCTGAAAACTGGCACTGCCGTGTCGGAATAAAAAAATTCCAACTCGAGCCCCCAACACTGCCGTGTTGGAAATTAACTAGGGTTGGACACGGCCGTGTTGAAGCAATTTCTGGGCGAAAAACAGGGGAAAAATAGGGGGGTCGCGGGAAATGGCTCCCAAACCATTCAATCACCAAACTACATCAAATAAACACTTCCAAACCAACATATAACATGTATATGATCATATATATCAATTAAACATCATATAATCCAAGGAAACATACATCAAATCATCAAGAATTCATCATCCAAACACCGTACAATTCATGTTATCAACATATATAAAACTTAGGAATTCATGCAAATTTTCAAGGTTAATGATCCTAAGCATGCTTCTAACCACTTATATGCATGTTATTCATCCAAAATCACAAACCCTACTCAATCAAGGATTCTTGAATATAATCAAACTCTCATAATACCTTAAATGGAAGAAATAATGGAAAGAAATGAAGGAATGATGATGATGCTTCACTTATGCAAATCCTCCTTGAATTCTAGCTTGGAAAATGATGAAATCCCTCTTCCTCCTTCCTTGGTGTTTTGATCGGTTTTTGGTGTGTGTGTGTGTGAAACTCTTGTATGAAATGAGAAATGAAATGGAATGGTATGGAAGATATGATATTAGATACAAAAGTCTTCCACTATATGGCATGACTCATCACTTGTTGCATGTTAGTCCCTCAATTATTTGAATGCATGCAAACAAGTTCTATTCCATGGCAAAAGATCACTTAAATCTATTTATGTTATAAAATTAAGTTCACAATTTATGAAATGATCAAGTAAGGTCACATGGTAACAATTAGACACATTATCACTTAGTTCACGTAAATTCCACGTTAAAGATAATTTCATATAAAGGCATAGAAATGTAATCCATATTGAAGTGATGAAACTATAGTTAAATGAACGAAATAAATAAAATAAACTCCCAACTCCCGAAGACCCATAGGTGGCGTGCTTACCTGAACTTTCGGAAAATTGGGGCGTTACACACACACACCCCCTCACACCCCATTCTTATTCTTCCATTTCCTCCCAACACCAAACTCCAAACCCTTCCTTTCTCCTTCCCCAAAATCGAGCCAAGCAACAAACAAGGAGACAAGAGGCCTTTTCTTGGTTGGGCACCTTCGGGTTTAAATGCCAACGAGAAGAACAAAACCGTGAGGGTGGTGTCGGTTAGCCCACCAAAGCGGACAATATCGACAGGCTGGTTTTCGGGCTGTTACAAATGGTATCAGAGCTGGGACCCGGTCCGGTGTGCCAGCGAGGACGCTGGGCCCTTATGGGGGGGTGGACTGTAAGGCTCAAAGTGCTTGTCCCACATCGGAAGAAGAGGGGAACGAAGCCTTCCTTATAAGGGGGTGGATACCTCTTCCCTGTTGAGGCCTTTTCCTGGTTGGGCACCTTCGGGTTTAAATACCAACGAGAAGAACAAAACCGTGAGGGTGGTGTCGCTTAGCGCACCAAAGCGGACAATATCGACAGGCGGGTTTTCGGGCTGTTACACCAAGCATTCTTAGTTTTGGTCCCGCGACTCGTGAGACATCCAAAGGTTTAAGAATCTTTAGGTGGGTACTAATTGCCGATTCCATCCCCATGGAATTCCTAATAATATTTTTGCATAACTAATCTTTCAATCATGAACCTACGACTCGTGACACTACTAGAAAAACGCTCTATAGCAATAGATTTAGCAATAGATTATGGCCAAATTAGCAACGGATTGGACTTAGCAACGGATTTAGCAACGAATTTTTCGTTGCTATAACCCTCGTGGCTAATCTATAGCAACGGATTTAGCAACAAATTATTAGCAACGGATTTAGCAACAAATTTAGCAACGGATTATTCCCAACAGACTTTAGCAACAGATTTAGCAACAAATTTTTTAGCAACGATTTCAGCAACGAAGTTTTCGTTGCAAAATAATGATAATTAATTAATCTTTTTTCATATTAATAAAAAATGACACCCACCTTCCCTTAGGCGACCCTCGAACCACCCGACCCACACCCGGGCGAGCCAAGGACCACCCAATATTTATTTCACATAATTGCGCTGAGGAAGAATCGAACCCAAGTCTCCTGTGAAGAATGTTGAACCCAAAGCCAACTTGGCTAACTACATTATTGATAATAATATGTCTTGTATTATATTTAACAACAATCAAATATTCATACACTAATTTAAATAATTAAATACTTGTTACTATAGTTTAAATGAAAATATAGTTTAAATATATAATTATATTTGTATTAATACATATTCCATTAAAAATTTAACTACTTATTAGTTAACTACATATTCCAAGTTTTAGTTATGACATAAAAATCTAATGTATATCAACTTAAGTATAAGTTTTTATGACGTATATAAAAAAGGATGAAAGTTTACATAACTAAATAATTAGATTTAATTAGTTATTGAATAAAGAACTTTTATGTTAATGTAAAGTATACTTTACATTTGTAGAGCAATATCTGTATTTTGAGGAACTATTGTATTATTTAATAATCGTAGTTATGTAACTTAATGAAGAATTATTTTATTGATATGAAACATTTTTATTTGAATTTTTAGAATTATATCTAAATATTGAGGAATTATTTGTTATGCAACCATTAGATGTTAAATGAAGAACTTTTCTTTTAATATAAAGTATTTATATTTAAATTTGTAGAGCTATATCTAAATATTAAGGAATTATTATGTTATGCAACTGTTAGATGTTAAATGAAAAACCACTACAAAAAATTTGCTTATTAACTACTGAAAAATCCATAGATAATCTGTAGATAAATTCATTTAGCGACAGATTATCTACGAATTATCTATGGAATACATTCCGTAGGTAAACACCCCGTAGCAAAATATATCTACGAATTATTTACAGATCATCGACAATATTTTTCTACAATTATATTTTGTAGGAAAATTATAGAAAATGTGTCAAAAATATTGTGGAATTGATTTTGTCAATTATTGATCATTTTCAACGGATTATTTATTGAAAATTTATAGAAAATATATTTATTTTGTTTAAATTTTTAAACAAAGTTTCTATTGAAAATTTGTAAATAATTTTATTGATTATATTTCTTATAATGGATTATTTCATATAAATCCATGCAATTATATTTAATTAATTTATTATGTTCTATACTTATTCGAGGATTTTGTTAGCAATCTTTCAAAATTACAAAACTCAAAGAATCACAATTTCTAACAGTTAAATATAATCATTGATAAATATATTTTCAAATTCAAGGCATTAATAATACAAATCAAAGAATTTACAGAATTGATTCTAAAAGAAAACTACTATAAAATGACAAAACTATAATCTTGTAATCTTGAAAACTCTATCACTTCTTCATTGTACATGGCCACTTCTTCGCGCAAATGCCTGTTGACGTACTACTCCTTCTTCTGGATAGTTCTTCTCATTTTAACAGAGTCCCCTATCCGTAAAACTAACCAAAAAATAATAACAAATAAATTCGCTTAATAACTCAAAATTTGAGATTAGCCAAAATTAATAACTACGGAAAAGTAATTTAAATGTCTCAAGTTCACTTACATATGTCTTTGCTTGTCGGTCTTTAGAAACTTCTCAATGCTTGCATATTCATATGAGAATTCTATCTTTCTGAAATCTTATCTCCAGAAGTTTTTCTCGTGAAATACATGTGAAAAGTGAAAACTCTTGAATAAGTAAAAGAGTTTTGAAGAAGTTAAATGAAAACTCTTGAATAAGTAAGAGTTTTGAAGAAGTTAAATACCTTATCCTGTACGTGGGTCTAGTTGATAGAAGATTGGTTAGTTTTATTTTTAATAATAATAAAAAATTTAACTAATAAAGATACAATTAAGGAAAAAAATCTTTTAATGGCAATACAATTTTATTAACACTAAACATTTTTTATTAATAATAATTTGTCAATAATATTAGATAATATAAAAATAAAAAATCATGGAGTGGGTAGTGGAGTAGTTAATAACACTAAATAGGTGGGAATGAGAAAGGAGAGAAGAAATAGAATTTTCTAAAATACGATTTGTAACGCCCCAATTTCCGGTTATTCAGGTACGTGCGGCACGTGTGATTTTTCGAGAGTTAGGATCTAATTTAATTCTTTCGTTTATTAATTCTTAATTGCCGTGATAAATTTTATAAATTTTATTCCCAATATGTTTATGTGAAAATACGTGAATTAATTGCCGAACATGATTTAAATTATTGAATTGTCCTTATATGATTATTCTTTCAAAGTTGAGGGCCAAATTACATAAACAATTCTTGGACCAAAGTGAATAAAATAGTAGGAATGAAACTTGATTGCATGATTTATACTTTGGAGGGACTAAATTGCAATTTGTGGGCTTTCATTAAAATCAAGGATGATGAATCACGACATATATTTCTTCATTCTTCTTCCATCTTCATTCCATTTCATATCATACAACCATTTTCATCTCTCTCTCGGTCCAACCTTAAAGAAGAAGAGAAAGCGGGAGTTCACCCTTATCATCATCACCAAGCTATTTTTCATCAAATTAATTACTTTAAAGTTTGAAGCTTCAACATCATCACCATCTCTTTCTTTCAAGGTAGACATGAATATATGATTTCTTGAAATTTATATTTGAAGCTAGGGTTATGATTTATGGTTAATAACTTGATTATTTGTTGTTAGAAATACAAATACATGCTTTCAACATGAATTGGTGCTTGAATTCTTGAAAATCATGGAAGGATATGACATGAGTTGATATATGAGTAAAGTTGATGATTATGATGATTAAGATATGATATGAGTGTTTATATTAAGCTTTATTGTATCTTAAACATGTATATGTAATTACTTTCATGAATTATAGCATTTAGAAGTAAATCATGAGTGTTTTGCGGAGATTTGGAAGTGGTTCGAGCTTCCCCTGTTTCTTCCCCTGCTTCTGTACCTTCTGTGTAATGGGAACGACCCTTCCCGGTCCCTTTGTAATTGGGAACAACCGTTCCCATGTTTGAATATGATTGCATGGCGGCGAGGACGGGAACGACCGTTCCCACTTTGGCTTACAGCCGGGAACGGCCCTTCCCATTTTGAACTAAGGGCCAAAACGGCCGTTCCCAGACCCCTGGAGAGGCAGAATGTCTCTGCATAAATTCCATTTTTCCCATTTCAATCCTATGCCTCTAAATGACCCAAACATGTTATTATATGATCAATTACATGCAATAATGTGATTATATTATGCTACATTGGGTATTGCACGCCATTTGATTACTTAATCAAGCCGTGTGTCCTATTTGGTGTCATTATTAAGTTAGAGTCTCACATGTACACAATGTTTCCGTTTCTTGTCCAGTTCTTCTCCAGGGCGGAGATACGTGATCAATGAGCATGTTTACGTATCCATGAGTCGTCGTGTCACCTGTCAGGTGAGGTTTAATTGCTAGTTATATAGAACCCTTATAACCCTTATGTGGAATTTCAAGCCAAAAGGTATATATATATTTATTTATAGTCATTTCTAAACTCGTAAACAATTGCAAGCAAGCCATGTTCATGAAAAGCAAGTCATGTGTCATGATTGATTGATTAATCGTGTTTTGGCGAGTAAAGCATGTTCACTTTGGGCCCGAGGGTAGTGGCTTGAGCCAACCGGGAAAGCATGGGCTGACGGGTAACTCTAGCACTATCCTCACCACGTTGGGATGACCCCTGAATCTGCTAGGAGATTAGTGGAGGAAGGAGTTCCGGGCTTAGGGATTCATGTACCCTCTGCTCAACGAGATTGGATGGTCGGGCCTTCCAAACCCACCATCATTGGAGGGAGAAGGAGACTGGGGACGGGTCCGGCCCCACAGGTTGTCCTCGGGTTACTGATTGATTGCACTGATTGACTGTATTGAGTGTGAACACTATTGCACTACTGTACTATAAATGAATTGCATGATCACATATTAACTAATAAAGCAAGCATGTATGGTTCACTGTCGGAGTAAGGTTGGAGAATTTCCCTCACTCGCCGGGCTACTGATTGAATGCATGAAAGTGATTAAAGTATTTAATATGGATAGTTGTAATCTCGGGCAAAGTGCATCATATTTTGAACTTATATTACTTTTAGTTATAAAACCTTACCCGAGGTTATAACTTGCATGTTATCTGCGCTAATATTTATTTATGCCCCTCACTCAGTCTTCCATAGACTGACACCTCCACCTTTCAGGTTCTTGCAGGTGCACGTTAGGCGGGAATCGAGTCGAGTCTAGTCTTTGCATTCGAGTCAAGCACGGCGCATTTTATTTATTGTTTCAAAGGAATTATTGTTGATGTTATTTGTTATGTATTTTAGGAGATGATAATGTATTGATATGTGAGATTAGAATATGGTTTACTTGGCAAATGATCGATAATGTAGCATGCTTCCACTTTATTTCTTATGCATTATGGTAATTGATTGAGGGTTAGTCCCGCCTAGCTAGTTGATTTATTTTATTTGTCACCTGTTCGTTATAGGTTGGTTCATGTACGGATTATCCATTTCATATGTGAATCGACCTATGATGAGGGGGTGTGACATCTCTACGAAAAAGGGGTGCTACACGATTGAATACAAAACACTTTTATATTACCAATAAAATTTACTAGAATAAATTAAAACTAAAACTTAAATATTTAACATGACCAATGGAATAACTAAAGAACACCTACAAATTTAAAAATTTTATAGGTGATGTGGATAATTTGTCGATATATTTTTAACATATTTTTCAATATGTTTTAAATATATAAAAAAATATTTTTTTGCAACTTAGAATTTTATAAGAAAAAGACTCTTTTTTTTTCCGACTTAAAATTTTATATTTTTAATATTATTTTGACTTAAAATTTTGTTGGTATTTTATTGGAAAGTGTTAAATTAAATTTACCGACGGGACATATTGTAACTAATTCATAGGCAAAATTATAATTATACATTTTTTATTTTTAATAAATTATCGACAGAAATTTTGGTCGGTAATCTATCTGCAAGTTTTTACAGAAAACATAATTCGTAGGTAATCTGTCTGCAAGTTTTATCGGCAATATATTCTGTAGGTAATTCGTCTGTAAAAATAATAACTTAATCAGTCAATAAATTGTCGAAAATCCATAGTTATTTGTTGGAAATTACCTACAGAAAATTTCCGTAGAAAGAATCCATAGGTAATCAACCATTTTCTTGTAGTGAACTTTTCTCTTAGTATGAAGTATTTACATTTGAATTTCGAGCATTATTTATGAATTTTACGGAACTATTGTGTTACGTAACCGTTAGTTATCATGTAATTGTGGAACTATATCTAAATATCAGTTAAATATATGATTATTTGTATTAAATATAATCAAATACATAGAGATATTATATTAAGTATTGTTAGCTTTTATACACTTTTGTGTTTTAATTATGATGCACATCTTTTAATGATTTATAATGTATATTATAGCTTTTAATATATAAATCACACAAATTTTCTATCAAATAAAAATATTAAAGGCTTTTATATATGAAAGGTTATATTATACAAATATTAATTCTACATAACCTCCAAATATATCACCATATGAGATGTATTATATAAGTCAATGGTGGCTATTAGTATAATAATCTAACATTTATATGTATGTGGATGTGTGTGTGTGAGAGAGAGCATGAAACAAGAATAAGGATGAAAGTTTAAATAATTATATTTATATGTAAATTAAACCATATAAAAAAATATTTTAATAAATTTTTCTGTCAAAATAAAGAAATTACAATCTAAATAGCAATGGATTTTTCGTTGCTAAATTATAAATATTCTACTAAATTTTTAATCAACTATTTATAGCAACGAATTTTTCGTTACTAAATTATAAGTATATTATTATTTTTTAATTAATTATTTATAGCAACGGATTTTCCGTTACTAAATTATAAATATTTTATCAATTTTTTAATCAACACTTTATAGCAACGGATTTGTCTTTGCTAATATTTTTTATTATTTATTTATTTCCTATTACTTTTCTATTCCATATTGCAACAGAAATTATAAGTATTTTATTAATTTTTTTAACCATATGTTTATAGTAATGGATTTTCCGTTGCTAATATTTTTTATTATTGTATTATCTTTTATTAGTTTTTTATTTCAATAGCAACGGATTTGCCGTTGCAAAATTATAAATATTATATCAATTTTTTATTACTTTTTTTATTCCGTATAAAAATGAAAAATCCGTTACTAAAATAGCATCGGATTTTCCATTGCAAATATTTATAAATATTGTATTATTTTTTATTAGATTTTTATTTCAATAGCAACGGATTTTTCGTTGCTAAATTATAGATATTTTATCAAATTTTTAATCAATTGTATATAGCAACGGAATATCCGTTGCTAAATATTTATTTTTATTAGTTTTTATTTCAATAGCAACAGATTTTCCGTTGCTAAATTATAAATATTTTATCAATTTTTCTAATCAATTATTTATAGCAACGAAAATATTTGTTGCTAAATATTTTTATTAAATATTTATTTTGAATAAATTTTAATTGAAATAGCAACGAAATTTCCGTCGCTATATATACCAATTTATTTATTTTTTGTATTATTTAATTTTAGCAACAAAAAATTCGTTGTCATTTTTTTCATATATAGCAATGAATTTAGCAACGAAAATTCCGTTGCTAAATCATTTTGCCACGAATTTATTGGTTGTTGCTATTTTCATTGCTAAATAGCAACGAATAATTTCCGTTGCTATTTGACAGTTTTCTAGTAGTGTGAGACATCCATATCTACTTTAGAATTGAGCAAGACCCATCAATCATAAGATCTCAACCAAACTTAGTCCGGAACGACCCACAACTCGTGAGACATCGCCCATTCTTTTTTTTTTTTAAGAAAAAAGACATCGCCCATTCTAAAATAGTCGAGAAATATTAATTGATTAAAATAATTAATCAGGAAATTAAGAGTTAATAAGCTCACTAATTACCCCACGACTCGTGAGACAACAATTAGTTTTACTTAGGGAGAATTACATCCAAGTCCCCTCACAATAGGAGAAATTACATCCTAGGCACCCTTGTTTGAAAAATTACATATTAGTCCCTGTAGGACGTGTTTAGCTTGAAGTCCCTGACGGAAAAGGCCATTGTCCCTTGTTCTCAGTTTCAACTACTGCATAAGCTAGTGGGTAAAGGCCATTGTTCCCATCTAAACCTATGGCAGCTAATAAAACACCTCCAAATTGCCCCTTCAAGTGACAGGGATTTCAAGCTAAACACGTCCTACAGGGACTAATATGTAATTTTTTAAACAAGGGTGCCTGGGATGTAATTTCGCCTATTGTGAGCGTACATGGATGTAATTCGCCCTTTTACTTATTAAGTCCTAAATCCTATTGATGGAATGCTAGGAATTTTATTACCATGATAAAATACCTATTTATTCGAAATTGCTCAATATTTAATAAGGGGATTTTCGAATTTCCAGAGAGTTGTCTGGAATGACCTCACCAACATATAATGTTATCCAAATTTTAATTGTCTTGTTTAATGCAGTTTCATATAAAGTGCATCACATAAGCAATTAGCACATAACATGTCCTAGCATGATACTAATTATGAGATGATCATGGGCATTATCCTATCTTATATGTGATTTTGGGAGCCACTCCAAAATCACTAGTTCTAACATTCATGCCACATAAGACAGTTCATATCACATAGGGGTACAAAATTTAATGGAAAAACGCTCTGTCTATTACATTTAATAGAAACCCTCCTAATCATTTTGAGGGCTCTTCTTATGGCCGGCCACCGTTCTTCAAGTGCTTCTTGTGGATCCTTCTTAATCCATGGGTGTTTGTCTCCAAAATGAAAATAAAAACTTCACTTCCTAAGTTCTACTCTCTTTACATAAAGTAAGCTTTATGGCTCAATTTTCATATTGACCACAGACATGTACATGGGCATACCCCGGCCCAAGGACAATAATAAGGAAAGCCACATAATAAACACATAACAATACGCACATAAGTAGGAATCCAACCCCAATTGAGAACGTGCAACTATGGGGCTCCGACCCCAATTAAAATCATCCATGTGCAGAATTTAAAATATACATAAGACTAACACATGATCACCTAAACTAGCATGCTTCCACTTGAATTTAAATTTACCAATTAAATTTAAAATTCCCTTGAATTCAAGTTACAACTAATTTAAGCAATTTGAATATTAGTTCACTATTCAAGAATTTATTCAAAATCGAACCCGGATCAATTGACAAAACCTCAATTAATTTAAAATTAATTTTTTGTCAAAAATTTCATTCAAAGTGCTATTTAATATTTTCTCGAAAAATAAGAACTTGACTTTAATTCACTAAAATCCCAAATTTTATAAATATTTCAAAAATAATTATTTTTTTTTAAATAAAATTAAAATTTAAAATAAAATCAAAATTTTAAAAATACAGAATTTTATCGAAACCGAAAACACGAACGAAAAGGGGCATCCCAGGACAGCCGCGCGAGGCGCGCGGGACAGCCCGCAAGCACGAGCACAAAAGGCGCGCGAGCAGGCCGTCCCGTGCATACAGCCCGCGTGGGATGCCTAGGCGGGGCAGCAAGAACGCGCAGCAGCGCCACACAGCAATGCACAGGCCGCGCGCGCCTGGCGCGTTGGCCCGTGCGCAGCCTGCGCCCGCTGCTGGGCGGAGAGGAGGGCATGGCGGGCAGCCGTGCTAGGTGCGCTAGGGCAGCGCCCGCCTCGTCGTGCCCACGCGGATGGAATACATGGCGGGGCGGCTCACGTCGCCCCATGCACTGATCGTGCTAGGCTGCGTGCCAATGCGCGCAGCTATGCCATTCGTCCTCGATTTTCGTATCGCAATTTTCTTAAAATTTTAATTTTTATTTCGAATTAAAACAGTTCAAATCAATCTGAATTAAAACAGTTTAAAACCAGATTTATTCGGGAAACAAATTTTGCAAAATTTTCAAGAAACAGTATTGATCCGACAGATTTGTTTTTAAACAAAAACCAAGAATATAACCAATATCAAAATTCAAGAATTTTCAGTCAAAATTCCAAGAGCAATAAAGATACAATACGAACGTTGCAAGGTGGCTCTGATACCACTTGTTGGAAAACACGAAAAAGTTGAGCAGCTGAAGTTTAAAATTTTCCAAAAGTTTTAATCGTTGTCTTGCAATTTTCGTATCGTATCATAGGGTGTTTTAGAAACTTACAAAGTTAGAAGCTTTCTAGTGATGTCTGTAACGCCCTAATTTTTCAATTATACAATATGTGACATAATGCGAAATAATTGCCAATTATGACTTAATTGTTTAATTACCTAATTGCCTTTATGTGATTATTTTTCCTAATTTGAGGACCTAATTGCAAGAAATAATTGTGGACTTAATTGATCATTTACCATGAGTGTGAACCTAATTGCATGACTTAGGATTCGGAGGGAGTAAATTGAAATTTGTGCCTAGATTTATAATATCTAGCATATATCACTTTATTGTATCCAAACATATGTACACATGATCACTCCTCTCTCCCCCCTTATCCCGATCCAAAAACCCCAAGAAGAAGAAGAGGAGATCTTCATTTTCAAGTTTGAATTCAAGGGAAATTGCATACTTTGAAGCATAATCATCACCACATCATCTCTTTTTCTTCTTCTCATTCATTCAAGGTATATGAGTTTAGTTTAGGAAATTCATGAATACAAATGAGAGCTATGGGTTTTGATTGATGATTTCTTGATGATTGATGCATATTTGACGGATTAAATGGTGTCTAATTGATATATATGATCATATACATGTTGTATGTTAGTTTTAGGTTGTTTTCTTGCATTGATTTGGTGTTGGGTTGATTTGAGAGCCAATTCCCGTGCTTAGCCCCTGTTTTTCCCCTGTTTTTCGCCCAGTTCACTTCCAACCGGGCGTTTGGCGAGGCCTGTTTTTTCCCATCGGAATTTTTATTTCATTGAAATTCTAACGGAAAACCAACGGAAAAATTCCCGTTGGTTTTTTTTACGAAGAATAAAATTTTTCCGTTGGTTTTTTTTATGAAGAATAAAAGAAAACCGATAGGATTTTCCAGCCGGTTTTCCGTTGAAATTTTTATTTTATTGAAACTCCAACGAAAATATTCTGTTGGTTTTTTTAGCGCAATTTTTTTAGAATTGCGCCAAAATTTCTGACGGAATTCCGACGACTTTTCCCTTGGAATGAAGATTTTCTTAGCCATGGGAATTCCATTGAAATTCCATCGGTTTTCCGTTGGAAATTCCAACGGAAAACCGACGGAATTTTCAGTCATATTTTTTTCCGTCGGTTTTCGACTGTTTTCTTGTAGTGTAAATTAGATTTGGAGACCAAATCCTCTTAAGGGAGAGATTGTGACGCCCAAAAAATTTGAAACGTAATATACCTGACCATTAATGAATAAAGCAAGAGAAGGTTAAAAGGAAAAAAAATTCTATATTGCATCTACATCAATGCAATTATGTGTTTGACTTTAATTAATTTAATTTGCTCTCTAACTTCAAGTATTAAAATTAATTGTTACAATGTTAGGTTAGACCTACGAGACATATCTTGTTTGTGTTATTATATGTTGCATCTACATGCATAATAATTATGTGTTTCATTTTTATTAATTAATTTGCATTATAACTTCAAGTATGTGATGTATGTTGTTTATGTAGTTTATAATTTCTTGGATGTCATTTATTGTTCATGATTTGAAATAATGATTTTATACAAATACTTTTATATGTGTAACTTTTTAAAATCAAAGTGATTCATTTATTATGTAACGCCCCGTCTTTCGGAACAGGTAAAACGTGTGTGAACGTCCGAGAGTATATGTTATATTCGTTCGATATATTAATTGCCAACTACTTGTCCTTAATTGCTAAATTTTCCAAAGTATGAGTAGTTAATTGAATTTTATTTGGCCTAGATATTATTAATTCAAGAGAGTGGTCATCTAATTGCATAAATTTCATAACTTGTGGATTAAACTCTAAATTTGTTTATTAAAGTCAAGCTTACTTTATGACTCATGTAATTTAATTAATGCTTGTATACTTTTTATAAAATATCATGTCTTCCATTTCATTCCATAAATTTCAAGAATACAAGAAATTCTCTTCTCCTTCTTCCTTGCTCCCTCATTTCACGATCCATCACCCCACTCTCACACCATCATCTCAAGTTCACATCTTCCAAGTTAAGGTAGAACTCATGTGTTTCCTTCATGCATAAATATATCTCCATGGTTTAATTCTTGCATAATTATGAGTTTTCATGCATGGCATGATTATATTTCCATGGAAGCTAGGTTATGGAGGAGAATCATATAGCAAAGCATGTTAGGAGGAAGTGTTAGAAGTAATTATGTTAGAAATCATGTGCTTGGATGAATTCAAGAAGCTATCATGCATGATTCATAAGTAGGGAAAGCTTGAGGTTCATTCATGGAGTTCATGGTTTTGAGGTTGATGATGATGAATATTAGCATGAGTTCTTGGTATATATATTTGCTCCTTGAATTGTTCCTAAGTGTGCTTTGGTGTGTGATGGAATAAATACACTTGATTCTAGTTATATCTTTGCAAAATTGGATGATTTGGGTGATCAATTTGCTTCCTTTTCTCTCCTCCTCTGTTTTCCCCTATTTTTGCTCGTTTTTCTGCTGGAAATACTCTACCCGGGCGGGTAAAATCATGAAGAAAATCTACCCGGGCGGGTAGACTTGTCCAGGCGATTTTCTGGACTATTTTTTCCCGACCGGGGAATTTTTACCTTAGACTTTACCCGGTCGGGTACCCCCTCAAATGAACTCCAAATGAGCTGAATTTTGGACCACTGAAACTACTTTAAGTGTAGAGAATTCTCTAATTGTAATCACCTTAAAATCATTTCGGAGGAGGGAGATATGATCGATCCAAAATTATGTCGCCAAATTGTCGGAAATCTGCATTCAACTAACTTTGAACCTATGCCATTTTTGACACACTTTGAACTAAAATTTGGGCTATATATGGTTGAAAATCTCTATTTGTCTACTTTTATTTCCAACAAACAAAACTTAATTCCGACTTTTCAATCTTAAGATATACTCCATTCTTTACAGCTTGCGCGTTTGGGAAAAACTGTCAGCTTTGCCAAGTTTTGCTTAAATGCTCACTTCTTGCAATTTTCATCATTTCTTTCCATTTATGGAATCTCATATGTGATATACATTCCTTATTTCAAGTGTAAGTGCTCTTATATAAGTATATTGTTTTACTAAAATTGCATGAAAGATGCCTAAACTTGTCCTAAATGATCTTCAACATGCTAGTTGATTTTAAAGTGTCATGATTGCTCATAATTGCCATTTCTTATATAAGTATAGTTTCATTGCATATGAATGTATACTCATATCATTTCATGTCATTGTTTTGCATCGCCGAGCGTCTCTAGTTGGTTCGTTTGAGTCTAATGTCAACCGTAATCGTGTCTTTTGTTCAGGTGATCCTCCCAAGGACCCTGTGGTTTAGATTATATCTTGTTTTGGTCCTCTTTTGTCGAGGTGGTTAAGGTGAGGTTATTCTATTGCTGTAATCAATACTATATCGATACTATGGCTTGCACGATTTGATTGTTCCTTACCCGACCTCTTATACATATATGTATTATGCATTAAATAAGCCATTGCCTACTATTTTCCCGGTTTTACCGGAAATGGTTTTCTAATACCAAATGAGTTATACATATATGTTCTTGGGCATGCGTTCATGAATCTTGATTGAAAATTGAAAATGTATCTTGCATGTATTGCATAACGAGTGCTTGTGATTGTTGGGCCCGAGGCAACGTGGCTTAGGGAATCCGGGAAAGCATAGGACTGAGGGTGAACCTACTCTGCGACCTCTATAGGTGTACGTGCTATCTTCGGAGGTAGTGGATATCACGTATTACCTATGACCGGCTTTGGCCGAAGGAGCATAGTACCGAAATGGGCTATGACTCGCGTGTTCTTGGATGGTTAGGGCGTAATTAACCCTTCCATCACCCGGAGGAAGAAGGATGGTTTCTTGAACTGTTATTGTTCTTGTATTGTGAAGTAAGGTTGGAGAACGGGTATAACTCGGTACCCATTGATTGCTTGAAAACCCTTAACCCGATATACGCCTTATTATCGTAATGGAAATGATTGTATTATAAAATGGGCTATATCCGGTCGAGGCGAAGTGTTATTGTTATTGTGCATTGCATCTCTTATTATTGCATTAATTATAACTTGTATATTGTTATCCCTCGCCAGTCACTCGACTGACCCTCTTTCCCTTTCCTTCTTGTTCCTTCGTATTGATTGCAGGTTTTGAGGTCAACTAGGCGGCAGGTTGTCTAGCTCTCTTTTGAGTCAAATCCTAGTCGTGATGCTTTCTTGTATGATAGTGGCATGTGATGGCGTTACAAACTTATATATTGTATTACTTTTGATATGTTAGTTGTGAATCTTATTTACGTAAATTAGTTAATATTGAGCTCTTAAATTGTTGTTTACTTGATAAGTTGCTTCCGCTATGCGCTTAATTGTTATTGATCGTCTGTATAGTGCCGCCTAGATAGGAGTGGTCTTGAGTGTCTCCCGTTCGCTAGCTCTTAGCACGTATATGGATTTTCCATTTCGTATATGTGTTGGGTTCTAGTGCGGGGGATGTGATAGCTCCACGCTCGCGGCGTCACATATTATGTTTATGTAATTAAGTTAGACACTATTAATATTTAAATTTATTAAATAAACATAATAGTAAAAATTATTTAAATACACTAAATGATAAGCGTGCAACGCACGTTGATTTCACTAGTAATTTTTAAAAGAAGAACTTTTGTTTTGCAAAAATGAGACTGACAACTATACCCCTTCTTCTAATTTATATCCCAATATATCAAAGAATTAAAATAAAATTTAGATCCCCTCCCCCCCCCCCCCCCCCCCTCCACGATTCGCTCTCCATATTTTGGTAATCCCCACCGGTACCCCTCTCTCTGCTTATCTCTCATATAATTTTCCGATTCCTACCAATTCTCCTCGCTCATTGTATCTCTCTCACAACTTGGGAGTGAAGGATCTAGGTGGAGGGTACCAAAAGTGACCGATGGGGGTTGTGAGCAAATTTTATGGTGGAGGTGGCTGAAAGAGGGCGTTAGGTGTTAATATTATTATTTTATGGTTCTTCCACGTAAAATTAAGTACAAGTCTATTTTAATTTTCTAGTAGTTGTGCATAATTGTACGTTTTAAATAAAATAATCTGTATATAATAATTAATTCAAAATAATTATGCAATTGATGGGTCTGAATCCGAGGTGCCCAGAATCCGATCACTTTACGATTTATTTAGTGTGGGGAAACAGGGGATGAAACTCAGAGGGAATTCGTCGGAAAATATGAGGGTTCAACCTGCTAGGACAAACACCAAAAAGAAAACGGTCAGAAGGCCAAGCTGGGGGAACTGGGGGTGATGCCTAGTTTGGCTCTCCGACGCTCTAATCAGACTATGAACTTGGAGAAGAAAGAGTTGCAGAGCTAAGGTATGGAAGTGTGCTTACAGTGGAGGAGATGAACTCCTTTATTTATAGTTGAGGGCCAGGGACCCTTTGGTAATTGTCACCCTGTGGTCCTGGCCTAATGTTGCCCTAACACGTGTCTTGATGAAGAGAAACCTACTAGGAATCTCCTGCAAAAGCTGGTGAAAAGTTGGTGGCGGGCAACAGTGGCAGGTGCGCGGGTGTGTACCTTGTGTCAGAGAGCCGTTTTGAGGGTTGATACCGAGGGCTGGATGCAAGCTCGGGTTTAATATAGGCTATGGAGGCTCGCGAGTCCCAGGGGCATCTGGGCCAATGCCATGGAACCCAAGAGGGGAGCCCATTCCTTTGTTTGACCATGCGGGTAGCTAGGTACCTCCGAGGGTGAATGCACGAGGGCATTGAGGATCGCAGTACCTCACGCTCGGGAATTACCTCCTTGAGGGATTGGAACACTCTTGGGAACGAGGGCGAGGCTCGTTCCGAGGGTGGCATATGTGGGGCCCTGGCTTCCACGCCTTGCACGCTGATGACGCCACATGTCCAAATGAGGGTCAAGCGTGTTTTAGCCCCATCAGCAATATTATTAATATTAGTGGTTATTTAATTATTACAAATACATTAAATTTTTCTAAAAATACAAAAAATATATATAAATTATAAAAAAAATTAACAGAACCCTAGGGACCTCAAACGGAACATAACGGTTAGGGACCAATATGTAATCAATGAAACAAAATATCCTGTATTGTAATTTCACCTAAAGTGAGGATAATCAGATGTTATGATCCCATATACATAATCATACAAGCATGTAAATATATAACAAAATAATTTTCAAGTTACTTCTCAAGCATCTTAGGACATGAATGATGACATACTGAACATATAAAACAACTTAAATTATGCTCATGAACTTTCGATTTTTTAATTGAGTAACTTGATCAAGTCCTAACTATAATCCCGTTAGATGAGTCAATAAAATGTAATTATATGGTCAGATTAATATGACGCTATTGTCATAGCCGGGTCAATAACCCTAACTCTAACCCCGTTATGTGAGTCAATATAAGTTCGGAACTCGATCCTCCCAAGAGATTCTAGGGAGGACGTGGAATCAATGGCTACACTATACCTGCCGAGACCAAGGTGCTGGTGAACAATTGGGCCATACAAAGAAATCCCAGATATTGGACGAATCCTGAAAACTTTGAACCCGAGAAATTTGAGAATTCAAACCCTGGATTTTGTAGGCGGGGACTTTCAGTATTTGTCAGTCGGGAGCGGAAGGAGAGTGCCCTGAAATAACATTTGCTTCGGCCAACGTTGAGCTCACACTGGCACAAAATCTACATTTACAGCTTCGACCGGAAACTTCCGGATGGTATCAGCTCTGAAGATCTGGAATGATTGGAAGTCATGGAGTAACATGTTATTGTGATGGAAACGGACATCACAAATTCACAATAATAATATTTTTAGTCCCATAATTTCTCTTGTTTTCGATGAACTTTGATTTTCCCTAAACAAACAATCTTTCGTCTCATAACTTAACTTGTTCTTTATTTTGGTCCTGTATAAGTTAACTTTTGCAATTTACGTCCCATCAATTAGATGAATGTCCCAAAATTGGGTGTCAATACAGGAGTGAAATAAAGAATAGGTTAAGAGTTATGAGACGAAAGATTATCTTCCTCGTAACTTCTATCTTCCTCGTAACTTCTAAATTTTCACATAAAAAAGTAATTCAAACTTTTTTTAAGAACCAATATAATTGAAGAGGGGGGGAGGACACCGGTCCCTTATAGTTTCGGCATGCGTATGGTTGACCAAGGATCGTTAATTAGGTTGTATACGCGGTATGTATACTCGTGAAGATATAATTAATGATCTAAATTCTATAATTTATATTAATATAGTACAACGTTCAAAACATTAAAAACTATGTATGATTCCTTGAATAGTTTAAACACTATTTAGTCAAATAATGTGATGCGTACGACAAAACCATAGAAGTATATTATATACTGTTTGATCTTGACGTCGGACTACTATATGATAATTTAAGATTGAATTAATCTTAAATAATCTTCTCAAACATAGTACAGATGAGCCGAAAGAATCATTGCTTTAAAAGTCCACTTCTGAAAACAATCTGCTAAGTGTTTTGTCTGCAAGACTTTAGTTAAGAAAAAAATACATTTTGTCCTTACTTTCACTCTAATTTTCATCTTAGAAAATTTCCACTTAGAAAACTAGTCCTATTATTTCTAAATCTTAACATAGCTGGTCCAATTCGACATATATGGTCCTCAATTATCACATTTGGTTGTAATTTTAATCGATCTGATTTTAATACATTTGGTCCTTATACGGAATCCAGGAAAATTGATCATCGAAGACTCCCGCATAACCACTGATTAAATTCATGATTTTTCCGTATAATATTATTCCAAATTATACAGGAATATGAATTCACTAAATCAAAACTAGTTGTTTCGAGCTAGGAAATTCCCGAATTCTTTTCATGTTTATAGACATACTTACTTCTCGCACAGTGTCGTCAGTGTTTAACTTGACTCGAATCCATCGAAGAACCAATTGTGTTAGAAATTCTAATGACTACTCAAACCTTTCGAGTTAATTAGGACCAAATGCGTAAATTTTGAATTGGACTAAATGTATTAAAATTCCCAACATTATGGGGCTAAATATGTTAATTGATTAGTTATGGGATCAAAATCGAAAAAGTCATAGTTTTCAACACCAAAAATGCAATTTTGCCAGTATAAAATCAGCTGATTTCTTCCTAAACATTACAGACACCTTTCTAACTCTCCAGTTTCCCCTGTTTTTCCAAGCGCGATGGAATCGTGGCTGTTTTCAAACTTCACTCCCATATTCACTGCTCTCCTCGTGCCTGTAATGTTCCTCATAATCCTGAAAAAATGGAAGAAATCCAGAACAAACAACATTTCCCTGAAACTGCCTCCAGGTCCCAAAAAGCTGCCTCTAATAGGAGACCTGCATCACCTGAGTGGACTCCCTTTCCGTTCTTTCCGAGATTTATCAAACCAGTATGGCCCGATCATGCATCTCAAGCTCGGTCAAGTATCTGCCATAGTCGTATCTTCACCGGAAATCGCGAAAAAGATAATGAAAGACCACGACCCCGTCTACGCCATCCATAAGCGTCAAGATCATGTGGTACAATTATACTGACATCTCGTTCAGCCCGTACGGGGATTACTGAAGGCAGATGCGGAGGATCTGCATTGTGGAACTCCTGAGCACGAAGATGGTTCGGTTGTTTAGCTCCATCACGAGGGACGAGGTTTTGCGTATGGTTGAAGATATCCATCTCTCTCGTGGAAGGCCTATTGACTTGACAAAGAGGATCTTCTCCGCGTTGAGCTCCATCACGAGTAGGGCGGTTTTTTGGGAAGGTGTGTAGAGATATCGATGAACTGGTGAGGTTGATGAGGAAAGGGCTTGAACTGGCGGCCGGTTTTGAGATTGCGGATTTGTTTCCGTCATCGAGGGTGATTAATGCGGTGAGTTTGAGTAAGCTGAGATTGGTGATGATGCGACGTAAGCTTGATGCGATCTTTGATCATGTCATTAGAGAGCATGAGGAGAATTTGGCCAAGCTAGTGAAGGAAGGTGGAGAGAAAGGGAGAAGGGGTAATGGGGAGTACGGTAATGAAGATGTACTTGATGTATTTTTGAGGATCAAGGAAAATCGGGAGCTTGAGTTTCCAATCAGCAATGACAACATCAAAGCTGTTATAAATGTAAGTCCTTTTTGTACTAAGCAAGTATTTACGGTACATTTATGTCCATTCATGTTGATGATTTCATCTCCAACTTTATGTGAATACTCTGTTTTGACTTTCATATATATCCATCAATATTTGACGTTAAATTCATAACTATAACAGTATTTATTGGACCAAATCTTAAAGTATGACAGAGGATGTTGTCATAATTTCTCAAACCTCATATGACTTTTTGTAATTAGGAACATTAAATTAGAAGTAATTGTGTGTACTAAAACTGAGATATTTCCTCACATGGACTTTCTTGATCATAATGATCCAAATATGCGACTTATTTAAGATCAGTGATTTAATTGAATACAGAAGCGTACATATATATAGTCTAGTTCAATGAGGATTGGAATTTGGAATATAATTGTGTATTCTCAGGACCTATTCGCTGGTGGAACTGATAAATCATCATCGACCATCGCTTGGACAATGGTAGAACTCCTGAGAAATCCCCGAGTCATGGCTAAGGCACAAACCGAATTAAGACAAGTCTTCAAAGGAACCAAAATCATCCAAGAAAAGGAACTTCAAAAGCTGAAGTGTCTGAAATTGGTGATAAAGGAAGTTTTGAGACTACACCCTCCTGTTCCAATTATCCCCAGGGCTTCAAGTGAGGAACGCGAGATCGAAGGGTACACTATACCCCATAAAGCCAAGATTTTGGTGAACAATTGGGCGATGCAAAGAGATCCCAAATATTGGACGAATCCTGAAAGCTTTGAACCCGAGCGATTCGAGAATCAAAACGTCGATTACGTAGGTGGAGATTTCCAGTATTTGCCATTTGGGGGTGGAAGGAGATTGTGCCCTGGAATAACATTTGGCCTGGCTAATATTGAGCTCACTTTAGCTCAAATTCTCCATAACTTCCACTGGGAACTCCCAGATGGTATCAAGGCTGAAGATCTAAGCATGATTGAGAGTCATGGAGTAACATCTTCAAGAAAAGAGCATTTATTTGTGGTTGCTACCCCTTATGATCAGTCTCAGGCTTGAGATGGACAACAAATACATAATCATGAACTTTTGTATATATCACAATTGTTTGAAGTCCTCGATCGTCTTACTCCTGTTGGTTTGACAAGCATTCTCCAGCACTTTGATCTTGTGTTTCTTTGTGTGTAATAAGTGTAAGTTGGGAGTTCCAACAACATATTTCTCTATTTTTGCTGATTCATTTTCACTGTTTTGATGGTCTAAAATTCATTTACAAACAATTATCAAATTTTGTCAAACCAATCATGCTGACTTGCGGACGTAAATTATCACTGTTTGTCTATATTTTGGAACAAGAGAAATTCATCTATAACCATATATACAAAATTTTAGGGATAGCGAATGTAAATATAAACAATCATACTGACTTGCGTACACGTAATTATCATCATAATTTTTTCCAAACACAATTATCATCATATAATTTATTGAAGGTAATATGGCAAAGGCAAAACAAATAAGTTTTTGGATTTCAACTAATGCTTTGAATATAATTCTTGGATTGGACCTAATGCCAACTCGATTGGCATGTATCCCGCTTTATACAGAGGATCTTGTGAATAATACAGGTGATTGTGATACGCGGTGATAAGACAGTTAGAAATATTATTATTGTTGTCGTCACACATTAATTGATTACTAAACTACTTATTATAATCAAAATGTTTATGCAATTCTCACATCTTTTAACTAGCTTTTTTGGATGAATCAAGACAAATATATATACTATTTAACATGGTATTAAAGCATGTTATATCCTGCATTTCACTTTTACACTCTAGATTGACTCATGATTGCTCGAGTCTGAACTTACGAGAGATATTTATCGTCTACATTAACTTATTATTGAATTACTTACTATCTTAAAATACTTAGACAACCATCAACTATTTCATATTTATTGATTACAAAACTACTTACTACTTTGACAACCTTCACCTTCACCAAATAATTGCATTAAATCACCTTATAAATTAAGCACCTCGAACTTTTCGTGTGCTCACAATTAGAGAAAACCTTCTTCATCTCAACTTTCTCAGATTTTCCACGATGGAATCCGGGTCTTCGTTTCCTTTAAACTTCACTACCGCAACACTTCTAGTGTTTTCGATATTTCTCATAATCAAGAAATGGAAAAACTCAAACAACATAATTTCTTCATCAGCTAATTTGCCTCCAGGCCCGAAAAAACTACCCATTATTGGAAACCTCCATCTCATCAGCACACTCCCATTTCGTTCTTTCAGAGATTTATCCCTAAAATACGGCCCCATCATGCATTTAAAGCTCGGCCAAGTCCCCACCATCGTTGTTTCCTCTCCAGAAATCACAAAAGAAATGCTCAAAGAACACGACCCCAATTATGCCGACAGGCCCGTGACGATCTCCATGAAAATCATGTGGTACGATTGCCTTGACATCGCGTTTTGCCAGTACAACGAGTACTGGAAGCAAATGCGCAAAATATGCATGACAGAATTCCTGAGTGCAAAGAACGTTCGCTCTTTTGGTACCATTAGAAATGATGAGGTCTCTCGTATGATCGAAGCTGTCAGACTCTCATGTGGAGAACCCATTAATCTAACTGATAAGATCTCCTCAATGATGTGCTCCATCACATGTAGAGTTGCTTTTGGCAAGGTGTGCAAGGATAGTGATGCATTCATAAAGTTGATGAAGAAAGGGCTTGAAATGGCGGGCGGTTTTGAGATTGCGGATTTGTTTCCTTCATCGAAGGTGATTAATACTTTGAGCTGGGGAAGAGTGCGGTTGATGATGATGCGGCGTAAGCTTGATGTGATTCTTGATGATATTATCAACGAGCATAGAAGGAATAGGGATAAAATTATAGAGGGAGGTGGAGATCTTGCAAGGAGGGGGAATGGAGAGTTTGGTAATGAAGATTTGGTTGATGTCTTGCTAAGAGTCGAGGAAACTGGGGAGCTTGAGTTTCGAATAAACGATGACAACATCAAAGCTATTATACATGTGAGTATTTTCTTGAATCTAAATCGTTTTATAGTTTTGTGTGCATGTATAAGATGAAGAAGATGATAAAATATGATATCAAACAACTTTATTTTTTCTTTAGGGGGATTTGTTCTCTAACTTCTAAACTTGACACATTTTTGTTCGATTTTTAAAAGTTTCACAGATTTATTGAATTTGTTTTCTCGATACGTTTTACTGTAATGTACATGAATCAAGTTTGAATCGAGTTTTTATAAATTGGCAAGCTTCAAAATTTTATAGTGGAGCATATTCAAGCACGAATTAACATTATGTTGAAATGAACTTCCTTAATTCAGTGTTAGATTAATAAATTATTTTTATTGTCAGTGTCGTTACTCATCACAAAATATGTGCATTCAATTGTATAATCATAACATAATTCCATACGAAATAATACTTGATAAGTGCATAAATTGACAAATATTCGATAGTTTTAATATTCAGAGGAAAATTTTAAACTTTTTTATGGGTGGACTGATTTTTCCGCAACATTGCAACCAAACTGAAATAGTAAACTTTTTATTACTAGTAAGTAGCACGAGCATCACATGTATTATCCCGTTTATTATTATTTTCCTGCTAAAAACTTTAGTTTTATTAAGTTTTGTTTGTGTTATTGGTTTTTATTGTTATTTTTTCTTTTAATTATAATTAATTATGTTTATTATATTTAATTATTAAAATATTTTTTGATACTTAAACTTACAATGATATTTTTTATTTCTAAAAATATGGAAAATTGTTCAATTCATCATGCCAAATGATTCAACTTGTAATTTGTGAACATAATTTTGGACTTTTGTAAATTTCATCCTACTTAAAAAGGATTAAAAAAAAAAAAAAAAATCCACATCAGCACAATTTTATGAGGGAAAATTCCCTCCAATACGCACCCGAAAAATTCTTGGCTGAGCCGGGTGTGGGCCCCAATTCCTACACCCGGCTCTAATACATGAATATAAAAAATAAAATAAAAAAAAATATTTTTTTATTTATGTATTAGAGCCGGGTGTAGGAATTGGGGCCCACACCCGACTTAGCCAAGAATTTCCCTACGCACCCTGTACATCTAAGAAATTCCTTTTGTACACTTAGTGCCAACACAAAGTTTGCTGCATGTATTTTGAGAACTTCTGAATTTCTTTATAAAATGAGTATCGAGGGAAAATTATACTTGACCATTTTATTTTATTTTATTTTATTTAAGCCAAAAAGCATCTTTTTAAATTCATATATATATATATATATATATATATATATATATTTTTCATAATCAAGACCGGAGTCCCTTTTTCGTGGAAGCCCCACAGTATATTGCAATACGAAACCAAAAAAGTTTACACAGGAGTTTTTAGGATTTAAGTAAACAATACAAACCTGAACCTGCTAACATGTTGGGCCCGAAGCCAAACCAAGAAAAAAACCGAACCCAAATCTAAATTGGGTCCGAAATCCAAAACCCAAACTAGAGGCCACCAAAATTGAGCCAAAAAATTAGTCCAATCTAACAAAACAAAAAAAAAAAAAGACCGCACACGCCGCCAGAGTTTGCCTAGGCACGCCTAGACTTGCCCGCAACAGCATCCGCAAATCCTCCCATACGCCTAGCTAGGCAGCCGCCTAGGCACGCCCGCACAGTTACTTGCCATCACCCCACAGCACCCGCAACAGCCTAGGCAATCACCTAGGCATGCACGATAGGCTCCCGACCGCTGTCGAGAACACCTGTAAAAGCGCCTAGCCTCACCCGACCGCGACTAGCACAGTCCGCCAGTCACCCACACAACCACCCATCCTCGCCTAGGCGTGCCTAGAACTGCCCTGGAGTCACCCGCGAGCGCCTAGGCGCGCCCGCACATCCCGCCTAACCCCTCCTAGGCGCGATCCAGCTCTGTTGGATACTCACTTCAATACGCGTGCGTTCCACCCAACCACCCTCCGCACACAAGAACAAATTGCCTAAGTTAACGTTTAGGAAATCCCACGGCCCAGCACAGGTTAATATCCACCTCTACGGTAATGTCCACCTCGCTATCTAACTCCTCTAGAATGCCCTCCTCTATAGTAACCTCCTTGAGTAGCATTCCGTGTCTTTTGAGTTGAAAAATCATTGTACTCAGAATTATCTTCCTGAATCGTATGGAATAGACTCACCATCATCAGTTTTCTTATCTATTTTCGCAATAATGGCTTTGAGGGAGTCCTTCACACAGGGATTTGGAAGCTTTAATTTGGTCTATCACGTGTATCCCCGTCCGATTGGAAATGGGTCGTATCTAATCTATTCAAGGGGTACTCCACATTGGTTTTCTGAGTAGCCTGAACAATTGCTGCTTTGGCTTGTTGTATAGCATTCTCAGAAGATTTCAAATCAACGGGCTCAATTTGTTCCCGATTCACCTCTACCCGCGCCTCCGTATCATCGTCACTTTCTGACACAATTTCACTATCTCCCTTATTAGACATATTATCATTCCCTGATTCCTCTCTATAGCTCTCCTTATCAGTCGATTGACTCCTTATCCAAATTGTTTTTTTCATCCGATTGACGGACGGTCCCCTCTTCAAACATATCTTTCTTATCGCCTACCCCTGAGGTTTCACCTATTCCCTTGACCACATTCATGTCAACATTCAAATGATCAAATGGGTTTCCATGCACAACAATATTATCCTCTTTTTCTTTAAAATTTCCACTTTTCCAAACTCAAGGTTTAATTTCATATATTCCTCGATTGTTTCATCCACCTTTTCTTTGTTTTTATTTTAATTTTTCTTTTCCACCCAAACTCCATTCTTTCCCGAGTTATCCTTCTTTTTTCGATGTTATCTCGCAAATCCTTTTGTTGCGCGCGAAACTCATCCTTTGATTGATGCTCACACACGTCTCCTTCTTTTCCACCATCATCACCCTCATTTTCCATGTTGTCCTTATCAGCCTCATCCTTCCCATTTTCATCACCATCACGAGAGTCTTCCCCACTTTTACAAGCATTCGATTTATGACCCAAATGGCAGCACCTAAGACAGAAATCCAGAATTTTACCATAATGAACTTCTTGGGTAAAACTCCAATCACTGTATCTCACCCAAACAGACTTCTTAAGAGGCTTAGAAATATCTAATTCGACATAGATCCTAGGCTCAAAAGTATTTTCAAACTTTACTGTGAGTTCACCAACTCTAATTGGTTTACCTACTTGCTCAGCCAAATTCCACATCCCATCTTTGTAAATTAATTGTGATGGAAGCTTGGAGAAGGAAATCCAAACTAGGACAACAGGCGAATTAACAATCTAATTGAAATCCGGCGTCCATTTAAGCACTTGCATCGGAAAATCATGAAAATACCATGTTCCTTTCATAAACAATCTCGAATAATCATCCATATTATCACATCGAATCAGCACTTGAGTTTCGTTAAGCAAACCAATTCGCACAGTTCCGTTGAAATCAATCTTAGAAAAATAAAATTTCAAATAGTGCCATAGTCGGATACCCTTGAGAAAACTTACCAATAAATGATAATCTAAATCATTGATTTACTTGACTATTTTATATTTAAGCCTAATTACAACATCATTCGTAATTATCAAGAAATTATAATTTAATCTTCGACATTTATGTTGCATTTGTTATGAATTTATCAAGGACTACATTGTTGGATTTAGTCTCCGAATGTGTTATGAATTCAACAATGTAGTCCTTGAGGGCATTTTGAGATGTCAAAGACAAACCCTAACGGAACCCTAACGAATCTGTGAGACCCCAAACGGAATATTAACTGTAAGAGCTATATTGTAATTTCCAAATAATCATGAATTTTCTTGTAATTAAGTTTAAATGCACATTAATCAAATATAAATTTCACAAATTAAATATGAAGAGAGAGGAGTGTTTAAAAAAACTAGAACTTAAATGAACTTAAACTCATTTGCATCAGATTATTTTTGGGTTAAATAAATTATAGTTAAGTTGGACAAGAACAATTAGTCAATTCACAATGAGAAGAAATATACATCAAAATTTACACTTTTATAATAGTATAGATTGTTGTGACCATGACCACGAACCATGGCTCCAGCTCTTTTTTTTTTACCATTTTCCCTTCATATTATGTATGGAACTGAACCAAAACTTGGTTCATCTATTCTTGCCAGGACATATTCGCAGCCGGAACTGAGACATCATCGACGATCATCGAATGGACAATTGCAGAACTTATAAGAAATCCACGAGTCATGGCCAAAGCCCAAGCCGAAATAAGAGAATCCTTCAAAGGAAACAAAATCATCCAAAAACACGATATTCAAAAGTTGAAGTATCTAAAGTTGGTGATCATGGAAGCTCTCAGGCTGCACCCTCCAGCTCCGCTCCTCCCCCGAGCTTCGAGAGAGGAGCGCAAAATCAATGGCTACACCATACCGGCTAAAATCAATGTGTTGGTGAACACTTGGGCAATGCAAAGGAATCCAAAGTATTGGACAAATCCAGAGAGTTTCGAACCTGAGAGATTCGAGAATCAATCCGTGGACTTCTTAGGTGGAGATTTTCAGTATTTGCCTTTCGGGGCCGGAAAGAGAATGTGCCCTGGAATGACTTTTGGTTTGGCAACCATTGAGCTTCCATTAGCGCAGCTCCTCTATAGCTTCAACTGGAAACTCCCCAATGGCGCCAAGGCTGAAAAGTTAAACATGATTGAAACGCATGGAATAACAGCAACAAGAAGAGATCATCTTCTTGTCATGGCTACCCCATATGAGTCTTTAGCTTGATGAAGCAATGACTTCGTTGGTGATATAATATTCATGTTGTCTATCGTGTGAAGTTAGAAGTTTGAATAAAGGTTTTGTACTGCCCAACTTTTCATTAATTTGAATACCGGAGATTTGCTCTATTAGGAGTTGTTTCTCTTCCTTTACTAAAAAAGGGGGAAATTGCAAAACCTAAATAGCAACTACCCCCAGTTGTGTTTCTAAGAAATTTTCTTTCAGTTGCATATTTGTCCTGTAATTCTAAAAAAATTAAAATTTTGGAACAATTTTTGCCCGAACCACCTTTAGTCGTCGGGAACTGCCTCTTGCCGGCCATGTGTGCACTTAATATATACAAACTTACTTGACATCTCTTGCGGGCCATGTGTGCACTTAACACAAACCTACTTGGCGTTTTTTACTATAATGAGTACTCGTCGAATCAGAACTCTTTTCTCCCCTTTACTCTCAGGTGTATGGCTTGCCTTTGCATTGTCCCTGACATATCTTATATAGAGGAGAGTACTCCCCTAGAATTTTAAGTCTCCTGACTTCTCTCAGACTCTTTATCTTGTTCATCATGTTACTTAGAGCGTGTTTACTTTTATAGATAATAGATATTTATGATATATAACCGATATCTACGTGTATTTACATTGCATGTGTGAAAGCCTGTAGGATAGACTCTGGCCTATGAGATTTGCGTGTTTTATTGAGATATAGATCACACGCCAAAAAGGCATGTGACAGATCACGAGAATTATGACACGCTACACAAAATTACCAATATATCTATCTTTTCACAGAATTTACAAAAGAATTGTCACTTATATCTATTTTTCCTCCCACGTTCTGAAAGATTTTTTTGGAGAAATTTCTCTTTCATCTATTTTCTTCTCAAGATTTTACAAAAGATTTTATTTTTATTTTACAAAAGATTTTATTTTCTTCTCTCCAAATTGATCAAGTTCTTTTATTTTTATTTTATAATTATAGGAAATTTTAAATAGGAATGTGAATTATTAAAAAGTTAAAACATGATGAATCACAAAATAATTTTAAAAATTGAGACGAAACTCCTCAAAAAAAAAAAAAAAAAAGAAATAATACCGTCTCCTATATATATATATTTTTTTTTCACTTTAAACCCTCTCACTTAATATAATGCATTTTTTAAGGATTTAATCAAGCTGCAAAGAGATTATGATATTAAAATATTTGAGAAGGTGCAATGAATTCTCAAATCAAAATGAAAAGGGAGATCTCCATTTTGTGACTACAAAATTCTATTTTTGTAAAAGTTAAGAATAAAAAATAATTAAAATAAATTGAGGGTAAATAAGTAATTTAATTCTATCATGCGTTAACTACCCATAAAAGTAAACAACATATTAAATGTAAACATGAATTAATGACATATATTGACATGATTAGTAAATGTGAGTATGTCTACTATCACAAACATTTGATATCCTTACATGCATTATCACTACATGAAAAGTAAACGAGCCCTTATAGTCTCCTCGACTCATAGGAAACCTCCATCATAGAAGAGTTCCACTATCCGGACTCTCCTTAAAGTTCGCACAGCAAGCTGGCCAACACGACTCTCTATCCCTTTATGCCTCATATTCCAATTAGCCACGTGTTACTGCTAGTATGGGCCAATGGGGTAATGACCCCATCATTTAGCTAGAGGTTACTGACAAAAAATAGTGTCTCAAAAATGCAATTATGGGCAGTTGCTATGCTTATTGTGCAATTTTGCCCTGAAAAAGAGGAACCTGACAAATTCAGTTGTTTATTTTGGATGAGAATTCCAAATGGCTAAAGCTGAATACTTTCTTTGTAGTAACAGATTTGCTTTTATTCGCTTGAATTTTAAGAGATCTTTGAATTCCAGAGAGCATTAAGAGGGGGTAGAGTTTACAAAAAGGCCGGCAACAACCACCCTTTATATTTCACGTGAAAAAGTTATTCGATTATAAAAAATTACGAAACGGTTCTTGCAGCTTCTGTTGGGATACTGGCGCAAATTAGGGAAGATAGGGATTACCTTATATAACTTATTTTCTATATCCCTGATTTGTAGGATTCTTTGGCTATTTACCTAGTACAATCCTGTAGTCTGGAGTAATTCAATTGAATGAAAATACAATATTTTCTTCTCTTTCATACATTAAACATGGTATCAAGAACAGAGTTTCGATCTCTGAGACTCAGCAATTATCATCATCGTCTCTAAACCTTCCCCAACCAAATTAACCTAAACCAAGGCAACAAAACTACAAAACAACCAAACCATGGCAGAATCCTCAGAAATCAAAAACGAAACCACAGATCTTTCAATCCAGATAGCCAACATATTGAAAAACAATATGCAACCACAAACTCACCTGTCCAGTTTCAATAGTTTATCGATCGGCTTTAAACTTAACCACGATAACTATCCGGCTTGGGTAAGATTGATGAAGATGGCGATTGGAGGTAGGGGGTGCCACTCACATCTGACGGGAAATCCACCAGCCCCACTCGAAACAGACCCAACATATGACAATTTGGAACAAACGGATCAAAACGTGTTTACATGGATTATACAAAATATTGAAATTAATCTTGTAAACAACGTCTTACACTAACCGAAAGCAAAAGCATTGTGGGATGGCCTCGCAACCACGTACGGAAGCGGCTCGGATCCGCTGCAACTCTTCGATCTACACAGAAGAGCAAATACACAGACACAAGGATCAGACAGTCTCGAAGTTTTCTGGAACAAACTTCAATCCATATGGACGGCCATCGATCGGAAACAACCAAATCCGATGCGATGCACCGAAGATATCACCACTTACAATCGAATCACTCAGGAGCAACGGCTGTACCAATTCCTCATAGGAATCGATAAAAAGTTCGACCACATCAGGGCCGATTTACTGAAACAGGAAACAAAACCCTCACCGGAGTCAGCCTACGCCACCATTAGAAGAGAAGCCGCTCGCCTCCAAATCTTGAAAGGAGCGGCCGGTGGCGAGAATGATTCAGGAGGAATCGGAACTGGCCTGAGTGTGAGAAGGGAGAAATCAGGAAGAAACAGACCGAAAAGAATGGTGCGCTCAGAAGGCGCCGGACGATCCAACGATGCCGGCCATCGATCATCACAACGAGAGGACCGAGAAGGTATGGTGTGTGGGCAATGCGGCAAACCGAGGCATACGACGGCGGAATGCTTCGAAATAGTGGGATACCCTGACTGGTGGGAGGGTCTCCAGAAAAACTCCAGCAAAACAACAACCACCGGCGGCGGAATGAAGAAAGCAAACTCAGCCGTAAGTGAGATACACACAGAGGCTGCAGAAGGGGAACGACGGTAGACCAACCCCACCACAGGCGTCACCGGACTAGGAGACCCCGGTGCGGCGGCGACTGGAGTCCGGCGAGCCCACGCCGCCTTCGCTAGTGCAGCCCCAAATGGAGCAGACAACCTAATCAGTGGAGGTAATGGGTTTGGGATTAATAGCCCAAACCCTAAGTGCTTTTCATTTAATACCCACTATTGCTCTCTATTTGCACACCCACCCCAAACTTGTTCCAAATTATGTGAAGATCCCCAGAAATTGGTTAATTCCACCTACACCCCAGTTTCAAGTTTAAATGATGGTCAGGCCCTTCACATTAAAAAACAAAACCCAAAACTATCTCAGTGGATTTTTGACAGTGGTGCAACCGATACCATGACATTCGACATATCTGATATCATAATCCCAGTGAACCGGAAACACCTTACATTCAGACAACAAATGGTGTAGCGCCCGGAACGGTGGGCCACCATATCCCCCGCACTTAAACCCGAACCCACATATGAAATGGATTTCCATACATGAGTCCAAGCCTAAGCGAACGGGAACCTACACTCACCCACTAGGCTAAGCGGGGCTAAAACTCGAACAGAGCGCGCAAAACAAACAAAGAAGAATGCAGAAGCAATATCATAAGGATCGCAAAGGAGCTCTTTACTAACATATACATCATATACAACGGCCTGACGGCCCAAAAATAGGTCAAGTATATACATCAAAAGTTCATAATCTCCATAAGACATAATTAGAATTCGGGTACAATTCATAAGAGTAATCAAAATGCAGCAGGTAAATATGCCGACTCGACCTAAACTCGAAAGTACGACACGACCGACGCACTTCCCCGCCTAGCTCGAGAAACCTGCAACTAAAGTGTTAAAAGGAAGGGGTCAGTCAAACTCGACTGAGTGAGGGGGGGCTAACGCACACCCACACCATAACTACATATAGAGCATCACAAATAGTCAAAGGGGTCGATCATGAACCGAGCTAGGGTTTTTCATACCAAATCATTTTTAAAACATACATATAATACAAAGGAAATCCCAACCCGTTTCATAACCACCAAAGCATAAACGAAACATAAACGTCCGGCGAGTACGGACCTCCTCAACTCCTCATACAAATCATAAATACATAAGAATTCATAAATTCATAACTCCTCAACGCCTTGGTGATTGGGAATCAAACCCTCTCCACCCATATGGATTCTATATACATACGGGGTAGCTAACCCACGATATGCCTTCCCCGGTTATTCACCGAGGGCTCAAAGAACCACGCCTTCTCCATCTCCCTCAGATTCACGCGTCGGAACTTCAAAGGAGCGTGTGCACAGGGGTGATAACCGGTGACCCCAACGGCCACACCGGGTCTCCCTTACCCACACCTCCGGGGCCCAAGAATTCGAAATCAAACCGTAATCCCATCTTTCAGGGCACAACTCGCTAGATCATAAAGGAAACGTACAAGGGATTCAAAATCATAAGCTCATATATGCCCATACTTATACCATTTTCATAAATTCGTAAAAAGGGATTCATAAAATCATAAACGTATCATAAGCATTCGTATTTAATCATATAATACATATATAGCCACATGCGGGATACGAAATCAATAACATAAAGGCCATAGGTCGTTTATCTACAAGAAAAGATCCTAACCCTCACCTTGAAGTGGAAGCGGAGTGAAAATCGGACAAAAGTAGCAACCGAACACCTAAACCTCAGGCTCTTTAACTTCGTGAAGAGGCTCTGAAACAAAAGAACGCAAGACCCGAGACTTAGACTCAATTATGTACCAATTAGACTCTCGGAAATGCTTAGGGATGCAATTAAGGCAAATGAAATGCATAACTATGACAAATGAATCCTACCAAATCATATTCACACAATTCATAGAAAATAAGATCATAAGTTCAAAACAAGGCACATAATGCGTAAAATAACAAGCTAACATTGCAAACACGTCATAAACGAAGAAAGAAAACACAAAGAAAAGCAACGAAGCGATAAAACGAGCAATTGTCGCCGCCATATTTTCAAATGACACGGCCGTGTTGGGTTTTAGTTCAAAATGGACACGGCCGTGTCCGGTTAAAATAAATTCAGGAGCTTAATTCGAGAGGCTGACACGGCCGTGTTGAGTTTTAGTTCAAAATGGACACGGCCGTGTCCGGTTTTATAAAAATAAATTGCTCCAAATCGAGAGGCTGACACGGCCATGTCTAAAACATGCATAAAGCTGACACGGCCGTGTTGGCCTGTCGTCTTCGAAAAAAAATAGCAGCAGCAATAGTAACTCTGCGTGAAAAAAACAGGGGAGGGAGCAGGGCAAGCACGCAGCAACAACATGCAACCATTCCAAGCCACAAAACTCAAGCAATTCATGACAAATCACTTCATAATCAACATATAATCATCCAATCATCACAAAAGCTCAAGAATTATCATATATACCAAGAATTCTCATGCAAGAATTCAAATTTCATCAATGGCAACTTCCACCACACTCAACCATATTGAAAAGGAAGATCATACAAGCATATTAGAGTCATAAGAGATCCTATATATATCTTCAAATCAAAGTTTAAGTCCAAGAAACCAAGGTGATCATCAAACCCTTAAAATTCATGTCATGTTCCATATGTGCATCAAACATAGCCCAAAGCATGGAATTAATAGCTCAAAATGACCATATATTCAAGTACATATCAAATACTAGCTTACCCCTTGAAGATGTTGGAAGAAAATGGAGATTAGAGCTCAAAACCTTCTTGGGATGAATAGTGACGGGTTAAAGGGTTTAGCTCCAAAGTGCTGCACTTTTCTCCCTTTTTCCTTGCTTGAACCGAGAATGGGAGTGGGAGAGATGAATATGCTGAGTTTTACTGTAAAGTGGGGCCAAGCTTGAGGGTAATATGTCAAGAGTTGAGGGACTAAGGTGCAATTAAGTGAAAGGTAATCATATAAAAGCGAGGTAAGTTTCCGGTCGGATTTCGGATTACCAAATGAGCTTAAAAGGTTATGAGGCTTAGTCCATCGAACCCGAATCGTCGAAACGAGTTCCACGGTGGTGACGGAATTCGAATCCGAATTCCCGAGCTCGGATTACACATATTGGAACCCAAGGTGCGCTAAAAGCGTTTTAACCTCCTTTAGGTTCCGAACGTAACAATTAATTCAAAAGCTCAAAAAATAGATTCGAAAACATATAACGAGCATATATCCAAGTTCATAACACGAAATTCTCTATCATACTAAAACAACAGAAAATTCCGGATTCAATTCAAGTATGAACGAATCAAATCTTAACAAATAGCATTCATAATCATATAAAATTTCATTCAAATCCATAAGAAATATATGAAATAAGAATTAAAAGAATAAAGAATATGAATTTAAATAAAATAAATTGCGTACATACGTCATACCTGTACGGTCTGAAAGTCGGGGTGTCACAATCCTTCCCCCTTAAAAAGGACTTGCCCTCAAGTCCGACTCGAGTCCTCAAACAACTCCGGATATAACCTTCTCATCTTGTCCTCAGTTTCCCAAGTCGATTCCTCGGATTTATGATCCCTCCAAAGTACCCTAACCAAAGGAATCCGCCGGTTTCTCAGTTCTTGCATCTTCCTATCCTGAATTGCAACTGGATGCTTTTCTATGGTTAAATCCGGCTCTAACTGAACCTCTTCAACTGGGAGAATTGTTGACTCATCGGGATAATACTTACGGAGTTGAGAGACATGAAATACATTGTGTATTCCGGTCATACTCGGCGGTAAATCCAATCTATACGCTGTTTCTCCGATTCTTTCCAAAATTTCAAACGGCCCAAGGTAACGAGGACTGAGCTTTCCACCTTTACCTATACGAGTGAAGCCTTTTCTAGGAGACGCCTTCAAAAAGACTCTATCTCCGACTTCGAACTCTAAGGGCCTTCTTCTCTTATCAGCGTAACTCTTTTGACGGGCTTGAGCTGCTCTCATCCTTTGTCGAATCTTATGAACTTTCTCAATAGTAGCAACAATGTTTTCTTTAGGCTTGGCCCTCTCGAGCTTGCTCTCTTCGGTCCATCTCCAATCCTCGATATCCCAAAATAGAGGAGACCTGCACTTTCTTCCATAAAGTGCCTCGTACGGAGCCATCTTAATCGAACCCTGATAGCTGTTGTTATAAGCAAACTCAACCAAAGGTAGGTGTTCATCCCACTTATCTTGGAAGTCCAAAGCACATGCTCTAAGCATATCCTCTAAGTATTGAATTAGCCTTTCAGATTGGCCGTCCGTCTGAGGATGCGAAGCTGTGCTAAACTTGAGCTTAGTGCCCAAACACTTCTGAAGATTCTGCCAAAAGATCGAAGTAAACCGTGGATCCCGATCCGAAACAATACTAGCCGGAACTCCATGTAACCTTACAATCTCCCGAACATACAATTCGGCTAGCTTAGGAACTTTCTCAGACATCCGGACCTTGAGGAAATGGGCAGACTTAGTCAATCTATCCACAATTACCCATATTCCATCAAACCCTCCTTTAACTCTAGGCAAGCCGGACACAAAGTCCATCGTCACTTGCTCCCACTTCCACTCGGGAATAGGAAGTGGTTGGAGAGTTCCTCTCGGCTTCTGGTGCTCCGCCTTCACCTTTTGACACGTTAGACATCGCTTCACGAAGTTCGCGACGTCCCTTTTCATGCCATTCCACCAGAATTTCTCTTTCAAGTCCCGATACATCTTAGTACCTCCCGGATGAATCGAGTACCTCGAGCGATGTGCCTCCTCAAGTATAATCCTCTTAAGCACTTCTGGGACACATATTCTCGCTTCGAACCTTAACAAACCGAAATCATCAATCCCAAACTTAGAATTCGGATCCTCTCTGGAACGGGTTACCAACTTCTGAATCTCGGCATTCGAGGCCTGAGCTTCCAACAACTGCTGTTTCAAATCCGGTATTATCGTAAGATTAGCCAACCAAGTTCCCGAAACCAAGATTTCTGATCCTGAGCTTGAAGAACCGGCTTCCAAATTAACCATACTCGCCTTTCTACTCAAGGCATCGGCGACCACGTTCGCTTTACCCGGATGGTACTGAATGGTGCAATCGTAATCCTCTAATAACTCCATCCAACTCCTCTGTCTTACATTCAAATCTTTCTGAGAAAAGAGATACTTGAGGCTTTGGTGATCCGTAAACACCTCGAACGTTGCACCGTAGAGATAGTGTCGCCACTTCATCAAAGCGAACACAATGGCAGCTAATTCAAGATCGTGAGTAGGGTAATTCTTCTCATGCTCCTTCAATTTCCTTGAAACATAAGCTACCACTCTACCGTGCTGCATCAAAACACAACCAAGACCCTCTTTCGAAGCATCTGTATAAACTGCATAACCCTCTGTACCCTCAGGTAGGGTAAGAACTGGTGCTGAAGTTAACTTCACCTTCAAAGTCTGAAAACTCGCCTCACACTTATCATCCCATTCAAATTTCACTTCCTTCTTAGTTAGGCGAGTCAACGGGCCGGCAATTTTAGAGAAATCCTTAACAAATCTGCGGTAATAACCGGCCAACCCAAGAAAACTCCGAATCTCTGAGACATTTCTCGGTCTCTCCCAACGAAGCACAGACTCAACCTTAGATGGATCAACTTCAATCCCATCACCTGAAATTATATGTCCTAAAAACATAACTCAATCGATCCAGAATTCACACTTGCTGAACTTTGCATACAACTTATGTTCCCTCAAAGTTTCCAAAATGATCCGTAAATGTTGTGCATGCTCTTCAGCCGACCTAGAATACACCAGAATGTCGTCTATAAAGATCACCACGAACTTGTCAAGAAAAGGCCTGAACACTCGGTGCATCATATCCATAAATACAGCTGGAGCATTAGTTAATCCAAACGGCATGACAACGAATTCAAAGTGCCCATATCTGGTATTAAAACCAGTCTTCGGAATATCCTCCTCCCTAATTCGCAGCTGATAGTAGCCCTGCCTCAAATCTAACTTGGAGTAGACTTTCGAGCCTTGTAGAATATCAAATAACTCCTCGATGTGAGGCAAAGGGCATTTGTTCTTCACAGTCATCCTGTTCAACTCACGGTAGTCTATACACATTCGTAGCGTTCCATCTTTCTTCTTTAAAAATAGAACGGGAACACCCCACGGAGAAATGCTCGGACGGATGTAACCGCAAGCTAGAAGCTCATCAAGCTGTGTTTTTAACTCCTTTAACTCTGTGGGAGCCATTCTGTAGGGAGTCTTCGAAAAAGGCTCTGTTCCGGGATAAAGGTCGATTACGAACTCGATGTCCCTATCGGGTGGCAAAGAACCCAATGTCTCAGGTAATACATCGGCATACTCCCGCACGACCTCCGCCTCCTCAAGTTTAGCCTGATCCTTCGGTCTATTCAAAAGATAGGCTACGAAACCTATCGCACCGTCCCGGACCAGTTTACTCACCTCAACGAAAGAAATAAATGGGCTTGACTTCACCTTCTCGCCCTTAATCACCACTGAACCAAAAGAAACCTTCTTCTCCCGACAATCCATCTGAGCCCCATGTTCAGACAACTAATCCATTCCGAGGATTACATCATACCTCTTCATCGGCATCTCAATCAAATCGGCGAGGAAAACCCTGTCTTCAAAACTCACTGGACAACCTCGATAAATCCTGCAAGTAACAAGACTACCTCCAAGAGGCAAACTAACCACATAATCATGCGCACAGAGGGTAACAGGCAAGCACAACGAAGAAGCAAGATCCCGAGAAATAAATGAATGAGATGCCCCGGGATCATACAATGCATGAAATGTAGTGCCATGAATGCTTACGGTACCTTCAATCACGGCATTAGGATCAAGATCTGCAGCTTTCTCTTCCTCGGCCCCGAGTGCATAAGCTCTAGCCTGAATAGCGGGCCTCTGGTTATTCCCCGCTGCCTGTCCTGGCCTTTTGTTCGGGCATCGATTAAGCATGTGATCCGGCGAACCACAGCCGTAGCACCTCTTGTGAAGTTTGAAGCAATTCTCAACAAGATGGTTACCCTTGCAATATTTGCATTGGACTTGAGGTGGTGCTGGTAAGGCTAGAGGTTGAGCTTTTTGTCCTGCCGGCTTGAATTGCTTGTTTTGAGGCTTTACCGGTGCAAAAGCTTGATAAGCTGGCCTTTTTCCATATTTATTCTGACCTCCCGAGCTAGAACCCTGTACAGTCTGAAAAGTCTTCCTCCTCCTAGCAACCACTCGATCCTCTACCTTCAAAGCCTTCTCGGTAACTAACGCCCAAGTGTCGGTATCAACTGCTTCGAGTGCATCCTTCATATCTTCCCTTAACCCTCGAAGAAACTTCAAAGCCTTGTGGCGGTCGTCATTGGCAATGTTGGGAGCATACCTTGACAAACGGTCGAACTCATCAATATATTCGGTGACCGTCTTCTCACCTTGTTTCAAGTCCATGAACTCTTGGAGTCTTCGGTCCCTAGCGGCGATTGGAATGTACTTGTTACGAAACTCCCGAGCAAATGTTTCCCAATTAATCTCATCACCTGAGGCATCCAAAAGGGCTCGGATGCTAGTCCACCAACTATAACCTTGGCCTTGCACCATTGTGAGGGTGCGCCTTGCCTTCTCAACGGTTTCACACGGTATCAACTCCCAAATTCTTTCTATTTGGATTAGCCACTCCTCAGCTTGAGTGTCATTTCCACCTTCAAACTTGGGGGGGATTCTGATTCCTGAACTCCCGTAAAATGTGAGTGACTTGCCCTCCTTCATGATTGACAACCGGAGGTGTATTCTGGCGATATCGGGTATCCAAATATGCACATAATCTCGCCATGAATCCCTCAGGTTCCATGTTGTTCTCGGCTTGTGGGGAACGATCCCGGTGATGTCTATGGCCCGGAGACCTGTCACGATGATGATCTCTTCTCGGAGGCATACTACCAAATCCAAAGAATTCCAATACGCATGCGTGCGGTTAGTACATGAGCACGTGCACAATTCATAGAAATTCAAGTGAATGAGGCACATAAATGCACATAATCACATTGTCCTAATCCGAACGACCTAGACAAACTCAACACGACTGTAGAGCTTCGGTTTTGCAACCGAGAGCTCTGATACCACTTTAAGATGTAGCGCCCGGAACGGTGGGCCACCACATCCCCCGCACTTAAACCCGAACCCACATATGAAATGGATTTCCATACATGAGTCCAAGCCTAAGCGAACGGGAACCTACACTCACCCACTAGGCTAAGCGGGGCTAAAACTCGAACAGAGCGCGCAAAACAAACAGAGAAGAATGTGGAAGCAATATCATAAGGATCGCAAAGGACCTCTATACTAACGTATACATCATATACAACGGCCTGACGGCCCAAAAATAGGTCAAGTATATACATCAAAAGTTCATAATCTCCATAAGACATAATTAGAATTCGGGTACATTTCATAAGAGTAATCAAAATGCAGCAGGTAAATATGCCGACTCGACCTAAACTCGAAAGTACGACACGACCGACGCACTTCCCCGCCTAGCTCGAGAAACCTGCAACTGAAGTGTTAAAAGGAAGGGGTCAGTCAAACTCGACTGAGTGAGGGGGGGCTAACGCACACCCACACCATAACTACATATAGAGCATCACAAATAGTCAAAGGGGTCGATCATGAACCGAGCTAGGGTTTTTCATACCAAATCATTTTTAAAACATACATATAATACAAAGGAAATCCCAACCCGTTTCATAACCACCAAAGCATAAACGAAACATAAACGTCCGGCGAGTACGGACCTCCTCAACTCCTCATACAAATCATAAATACATAAGAATTCATAAATTCATAACTCTTCAACGCCTTGGTGATCGGGAATCAAACCCTCTCCACCCATATGGATTCTATATACATACGGGGTAGCTAACCCACGATATGCCTTCCCCGGTTATTCACCGAGAGCTCAAAGAACCACGCCTTCTCCATCTCCCTCAGATTCGCGCGTCGGAACTTCAAAGGAGCGTGTGCACAGGGGTGATAACCGGTGACCCCAACGGCCACACCGAGTCTCCCTTACCCACACCTCCGGGGCCCAAGAATTCGAAATCAAACCATAATCCCATCTTTCAGGGCACAACTCGCTAGATCATAAAGGAAACGTACAAGGGATTCAAAATCATAAGCTCATATATGCCCATACTTATACCATTTTCATAAATTCGTAAAAAGGGATTCATAAAATCATAAACGTATCATAAGCATTCGTATTTAATCATATAATACATATATAGCCACATGCGGGATACGAAATCAATAACATAAAGGCCATAGGTCGTTTATCTACAAGAAAAGATCCTAACCCTCACCTTGAAGTGGAAGTGGAGTGAAAATCGGACAAAAGAAGCAACCGAACACCTAAACCTCGGGCTCTTTAACTTCGTGAAGAGGCTCTGAAACAAAAGAACACAAGACCCAAGACTTAGACTCAATTATGTACCAATTAAACGCTCGAAAATGCTTAGGGATGCAATTAAGTCAAATGAAATGTATAACTATGACAAATGAATCCTACCAAATCCTATTCACACAATTCATAGAAAATAAGATCATAAGTTCAAAACAAGGCACATAATGCGTAATATAACAAGCTAACATTGCATACACGTCATAAACGAAGAAAGAAAACACAAAGAAAAGCAACGAAGCGATAAAACGAGCAATTGTCGCCGCCATATTTTCAAATGACACGGCCGTGTTGGGTTTTAGTTCAAAATGGACACGGCCGTGTCCGGTTAAAATAAATTCAGGAGCTTAATTCGAGAGGCTGACACGGCCGTGTTGAGTTTTAGTTCAAAATGGCGCCGTGTCCGGTTTTATAAAAATAAATTACTCCAAATCGAGAGGCTGACACGGCCGTGTCCAAAACATGTATAAAGCTGACACGGTCGTGTTGGCCTGTCGTCTTCGAAAAAAAATAGCAGCAGCAACAGTAACTCTGCGTGAAAAAAACAGGGGAGGGAGCAGGGCAAGCACGCAGCAACAACATGCAACCATTCCAAGCCACAAAACTCAAGCAATTCATGACAAATCACTTCATAATCAACATATAATCATCCAATCATCATAAAAGCTCAAGAATTATCATATATACCAAGAATTCTCATGCAAGAATTCAAATTTCATCAATGGCAACTTCTACCACACTCAACCATATTGAAAAGGAAGATCATACAAGCATATTAGAGTCATAAGAGATCCTATATATATCTTCAAATCAAAGTTTAAGTCCAAGAAACCAAGGTGATCATCAAACCCTTAAAATTCATGTCATGTTCCATATGTGCATCAAACATAGCCCAAAGCATGGAATTAATAGCTCAAAATGACCATATATTCAAGTACATATCAAATACTAGCTTACCCCTTGAAGATGTTGGAAGAAAATGGAGATTAGAGCTCAAAACCTCCTTGGGAAGAATAGTGACGGGTTAAAGGGTTTAGCTCCAAAGTGCTGCACTTTTCTCCCTTTTTCCTTGATTGAACCGAGAATGGGAGTGGGAGGGATGAATATGCTGAGTTTTAGTGTAAAGTGGGGCCAAGCTTGAGGGTAATCTGTCAAGAGTTGAGGGACTAAGGTGCAATTAAGTGAAAGGTAATCATATAAGAGCGAGGTAAGTTTCCGGTCGGATTTCGGATTACCAAATGAGCTTAAAAGGTTATAAGGCTTAGTCCATCGAACCCGAATAGTCGAAACGAGTTCCACGGTGGTGACGGAATTCGAATCCGAATTCCCCAGCTCGGATTACACATATTGGAACCCAAGGTGCGCTAAAAGCGTTTTAACCTCCTTTAGGTTCTGAACGTAACAATTAATTCAAAAGCTCAACAAATAGATTCGAAAACATATAACGAGCATATATCCAAGTTCATAACACGAAATTCTCTATCATACTAAAACAACAGAAAATTCCGGATTCAATTCAAGCATGAACGAATCAAATCTTAACAAATAGCATTCATAATCATATAAAATTTCATTCAAATCCATAAGAAATATTTGAAATAAGAATTAAAAGAATAAAGAATATGAATTTAAATAAAATAAATTACGCACATACGTCATACCTGTACGGTCTGAAAGTCGGGGTGTCACAAATGGCACCCCGGTTGAGGTTGCACAAGAGGGGTAAATTTCTCTCTCCCATAAATTAAAACTGAAAAATTATCTACATGTTCCCTCACTATCATGCAAGCTTCTTTCCATTAGCCAGCTGACAAAAGAGTTGAACTGTATGGTTCTAATATATCCTCAATTCTGTCTTATACAGGACATTCATAGGAAGGAGATAATTGGGTGTGGTACTGAGCACGACGGACTCTACTATGTTGATGAAGTGGAACATCCTTCCAAGGCTCTTTTATCCAAAGGCACTAAAGAAACACAGATTTGGCTTTGGCAACGCCGTTTGGGACACCGGTCTGTTGGGTATCTTCGCTTGTTATTTCCTGCTTTATTTCAGAATAAAATGCATGTTGATTTGTCTTGCCAAACATGCTCAGTAGCTAAGAGTCACAGGACTTCATTTAAACCCTCAAATACTCGGGTTCGGACATTGTTTTCTTTGGTTCATTCAGACGTTTGAGGGCCTGCCCCTATTGCTAGTTAAAATCGGTTTCAATATTTTGTCTTGTTCATTGATGATTATTCTCGGATGACGTGGGTCTATTTTCTTAAACATAAATCTGAAGTTTTTGACACATTTGTCCAGTTCTTTAATATGATTCAAACCCAATTCAACTATAAAATTCAGATTCTCAGATCAGATAATGGAAGGGAATATGTTAACCAAAAAATGGGGGATTTCTTTCGTCAACATGGTCTTATTCACCAAACAAGCTGTCCAAACACACCACAACAAAACGGCATTGCAGAACAGAAAAACCGAACCCTTCTTGAAATCTCCCGGTCCCTTATGATAGAGTCTCATGTCCCGAGTTATTTTTGGCCTGAAGCAGTTGCAACCGCCGCTTATCTTACAAATAGATTACCCACCAAAATCCTTGATCATCAAACACCCTTGTCCGTTCTTCAAACAAAAACAGACATCCCTCCATTCCTCACAATGCCTCCCCGGATATTTGGTTGTTCAGTGTTTGTGCATGTTCCTAAGCATGAACGCACCAAGCTTGACCCGTGTACGATCAAATGTGCCTTTGTTGGATATGCCCCTCACCAAAAGAGATATCGGAGCTATGATCCTGTGAAACGCAACATTCTTGTCACTATGAACTGTGAATTCTTGGAAACAAAGTATTATTATCTGAACCAGCAAACGGTTCAGGTGGAGACTCAGATGGACGAATCCCTTCACTAGCTCAGCAACTCTGAATCATCTGATCCACCATCTGTTTTGGGTCTCGAACAAGATAAAGTCCAGCTCAATACCACTACCGATGAACCTCCTCCGCATGATGTCCCGTCTGAGGTAACAGTTTATGAATCTCCTCTTTCCTTTTCTGATAATATTGAAGATACTACAGATACGGTTAATCCCTCTTCTGATGATGTTCTAAGCCTTAGGTATGCTTTGCCACCACGATCTAACAGGGATATGCCACCTAATAGATATTCACCCGATCGGTTGTCTCGGAACTCAAGATATCCGGTGGAAAATATGGTCAGAGGAAACATGTCAGAAAAAGCCAAAGCCTTTGTAGGGAATCTCTATAATGAAGTTATCCCGAGAACAGTTGATGAGGCAATGGAGAAATCAGAATGGTATGAAGCTATGGAAGATGAAATGAATGCATTGAATAAGAATAGGACATGGGAGAAGTGTAAACTTCCTCAAGGGAAGAAACCAGTTGGGTGTAAGTGGGTGTTCACCATTAAACACAAAGCAGATGGTACAGTGGAGAGGTACAAGGCCAGGCTAGTGGCTAAAGGGTACACTCAAACGTACGGGATCGACTACATAGAAACGTTCTCTCCAGTGGCTAAAATAGATACAGTTCGGGTTCTACTGTCTATAGCAGCCAATAAAAACTGGCCTCTGCATCAGTTCGATGTAAAGAATGCCTTCCTATATGGTGACCTGACAGAAGAAGTGTACATGGAAGCCCCTCCGGGGTTCACTAAAGGCTTTAAGGAAAATGAAGTGTGCAGGCTCCGGAAAGCCCTCTATGGACTCAAACAGTCCCCAAGAGCCTAGTTTGGGAGGTTCACAGTTGCGATGCAGTGATATGGGTACATACAAAGCAATTCAGATCATACCCTATTTCTCAAAGCCAGAGGGGAGTTGATCACGTGCCTAATCATCTATGTTTATGACATGATTATAACTGGCAATGATGAGGAGGAAATTAAGAAACTCCAGGAGAATCTCTTTAGAGAATTCGAAATGAAAGATTTGGGAGGATTAAAGTACTTCCTTGGGATAGAAGTTCTACGGTCCAAACAAGGAATCTTTATCTTGTGAAGGAAGTATGTGTTGGACCTGCTCGCCGAAACCGGGATGCTAGATTGTAAACCGGTAGATACCCCAATCCAAGTGAACCATCAGCTCAAAAGAAATGAAAGTGAGGACCTCGCAGATAGAGGGAAATACTAAAGACTAGTAGGAAAGCTAATTTACTTGTCCCATACTCGGCCTGACATCGCCTATGCTGTGGGGGTGGTTAGTCAGTTTATGCACCAACCTCAAAAGAGCCACATGGAAGCAGTGGTAAGAATCATAAGGTATCTCAAAGGGACAGTGGGGACTGGAATAATGTTCGGTCGATATGGTCACTTGGATGTTGAGGCATACACAGCTACGGATTGGGCAGGAAACCCAAATGATAGAAGATCAACCTCAGGTTTCTTTACCTTGGTTGGAGGAAATGTGGTTACTTGGAGAAGTAAGAAGCAGAAAGTGGTTGCCCTGTCTAGCGCAGAAGCAGAATTCAAAGGGATAGCTAAAGCTGTAACAGAAATCATACGGCTAAAGAAATTGATGACAAAAATCGGCATGAGGCCTGGATGCTTGAGATGTGATAACAAAGCAGCGATCAGTATCTCAGAGAATCCCGTATAGCATGATAGGACGAAACACGTGGAAGTCGACAGACATTTCATAAAGGAAAAGTTGGAAGATGGCACTGTGGAACTTCCGTTTGTGAGGTCAGAAGATCAACTTGTAGACATTCGGCGGTCCCTGGGAAGACATTCCAAGCAATATTAAGCAAGTTAAGAATTGGCGACACCATTACTTAACTTGAGGGGGAGTGTTGGGATATTGGCGCAAATTAGGGAAGATAGGGATTACCTTATATAACTGATTTTCTATATCCCTGATTTGTAGGATTCTTTGGCTATTTATCTAGTAGAATCCTGTAGTATGGAGTAATTCAATTGAATGAAAATACAATCTTTTCTTCTCTTTCATACATCAAACAGCTTCAGCCTGAATGGTAAGATGAAACTCCCTCCAATGTTTTCATGACGAAAATGAAATCTCAGAAATTGCAATTCGTAATCTTTTATAATCCAGGATTCTTATTTTTTTTTTAAATACATCAAATATAAGGGATTGCTGGTGTAAGTCGTTCTATGTATTTAACACTTGCTACATGTAGTTTAATAAGTCATAAAATATACAAAATAAAGAACAAACATTCGCATTGCTAGACAAGAAACAAGCAAAGTTACACACGATAACAACAATCCATCATACCACCATGATAAACAAGCAACACGAGCAGTTACTTGACTGGCCAATACATGCATCAATACTATGCTGTAATCAATCAGATGATTATTGAATCCACAAAGATTGCAGAAATAACATCTGCCAATACTTTGGGATGTGTAATTCCATTTTGGCAATTTTTGTAAGTCAGGTATGCTCCACGAGCATAGTTCAGAAACACCTCCAACATATGCTTGGGCGTGCCACTTTCATTGAGCCATTCTGCATTTGCCTCCTTCCATCCATCCTCAGCAAGTTCAACAAACCTATCTCCAATTTCTTGAATCGAACCCCCGTATTGATTCATGTAAATATCCACCCCCGTCAGCATTTTTTCCCTCCTTCCTCTCGCGCTTGATCAAATGCAAGAAAAATTAGTCAAATTAGAGAACCAAGATCAGAGCGCAATAAAATAGGAGTGAATAATCACAAGCTATTTTATAAGCTTCTTTTGAGGTTTGAAAATTCACATAAACCTTCCCGGACACTCGCTAAGATTCCCGCTTAATGCATACGATTATAGTCATAAACCTAAAATCAATCCTTATCAGTAAGCATGTCAAAATACTATCAAAATTCATAGATTGATATGCAATGTTAATACTTCGACATACAAAGTACTATTAATCTCTCAAAGGGTATATCTTCCATTTTAAAACTATAACGGATTAAGATTAAAAACTCAAATGAAGTACATAAACCATAGTTCTTACTTCGTAGCTCCCATAGTCGCCCAAAGATCGCGATACCTTAGCCACAACTCTAAGAATTTTAGGGTTACTCATCAGCCAATTCATGTATTCCTTGGAGAAAGATCCAATGCCTGGGATGGACGCTGTGAAGAACACATAGATGCAACTCGTCAGAACTGTGTTTTCATCATACTCCTCAATAGTAGGCATCCGTCGTTCAACAAACCACTTGAGTTCTTTGTTGTAAGCCCTGGCAAGTTGTTTTACATTCACGCCAACACAAAATATTAAAAATAACATCAACCAAGTTAAAAGAATATTTAAAACTCAAGTCATAGGGAGAGGCGATTTTGAAATGAATTACGCATAGATCCTGACATTTGCAATATATGTGTTTCCGAAAGTGACGTTGTACACGTTTATTGCAAATGTGTGTTAAAATTTAAAAGGGGTACTGTTGGAAGTTAATTCCATTAATTTGTAGAAAATATCAGGGATAATACTACAATTTTTTATGTAAGAAGGATTAATTTGTAATTTTTCCTGACCTCAGGAATAGTAAATATAATACAATCTATCAGGAATGACTTTGAAATTATCAAAACATTGCTTGAATTTGAAAGAGAAAAATGGCATTACTTGTTAGGAATAGTGCCCTAGAAAGCTGATTGTATATCCGCTTTGTGCTTTTCCTTATTGTAATCACAGACAATCTTTGAATGAGATAACAAATTGAGGCAACACTTCTTTATATGCTCTTGTTTGGTATGCGTTTACTTTATCTGTGCATGTATGAGAACTCCCCTAATCCTGATGACTTTAGGACTCTACCATTTAGGTGAAATGGTTCATGAAACGAGCCCTATATCACATAAGTCATGATTAGTAAATTACTCCAAGCCGATGAGTCCTACAGACAGTGGGAGTGTCAACCTGACTCCTCTAAGGCTTGCTTGTGGGATCACGCCCTTAAGAAGGACCACCTTGTTTCATGGAGGTGCAAAGTGTATAGTTGATACGTGCGTGATACATGAGGGTGCTTACTTTAATAAGTAAGTTCACTGAGGTGCCCCGTGTGAGAACATTCCTAAATGGGAAAGGAAGTTTCTATTTCAGGAAATGGAAACTTCCAGATTAGAAAATATCTCACGAGTCATTGATGTGATTAATTGATCCTTAGACTTGAGGTTCCTTGTCACTTTATGAGTTAACTCTGTAGTCTTAGGTATAAGCTTTAAAGGGTGTCGCCTTAGATAATTGATTCAAGGCTTATGCTGGGGCTACACAAGTGGCACATGAAAATATATGAGAATCGATAAAAGACCTACACTTGCATTAGAAAGTTGATCTCTTTTTGTGTAAGTCGTTCATATACCATCTAGAAGTCCTTGGCCAAGGCAATGGATCAAGACATCAAGAAATGAGTTTCTTGGATTGAGATCAAATGGATATGAAATGCACTTAACATTAAGATCAAATGGAATTCGAAGGATGACATAAAGTGACTAAGTTATGGTTATCGAACCAATTCGAGATGAAAGATCTTGGTGATGCGTCCTACATCCTTGGAATTAAAATCTATAGAGATAGATCTAGAAGGTTAATAGGACTATCACAGTCGATGTACATTGACAAAGTATTGAAGAGATTCAATATGGAGTCAGCAAAGGTTAAGAACCTTCCTATGAGTGTAGGTACATGTCTTTCAAAGAAGATGTGTCCTAAGACTAACCTTGAGAAGGAAAGAATGACTCATACACCTTATACATCAGCAATAGGTAGCATAATGTATGCAATGTTATGTACTCGACCGGATGTGGCTTATGCACTTAGTGTGATAAGTCGTTTCCAATCTGACCCTGGAGATGGTCACTGGGCTGCCGTGAAGAATATTCTTAAGTACTTAAAAAGTACTAAAGATTTATTCTTAGTTTACGGAGGTCAGAAAGATCTTACTGTCGAAAGATACTGCGATGCAAGCTTTGCATCTGACTTAGATGATTTTAAGTCAATGTCAGGATACATTTTCTGCCTAAACGGCGGAGCAGTGAGTTGGAAGAGTTCCAAGCAAACTACCACTACAGATTCGACCACTGAGGCCGAATACTTAGCTGCAAATGATGCAGCTAAGGAAGGTGTTTGGATTAGAAACTTCATTCAAGAGTTGAATGTTGTTCCTAGCATGAAAGACCCCATTTCTGTGTTTTGTGACAACACTGGGGCGGTTGCTCAAGCAAGAGAACCAAGATCTCACCAACGGACCAAGCACATTATGAGGAAGTATCACCTAATCCGTGATATTATCAAAAGAGGAGATGTGCAAATTGAGAGGGTCACATCAGCAGAGAACGTGGTAGATCCACTTACTAAACCCCTTAGTCGAGAAGCTTTCCAAGGTCATCTTCAGAAGATGGGACTTAGAGTAGCTTTAGAATGGCTTTGACGGGCAAGTGAGAGATTGTTAGGAATAGTGCCCTAGAAAGCCGATTGTATATCCGCTTTGTGCTTTTCCTTATTGTAATCACAGACAATCTTTGAATGAGATAACGAATTGAGGCAACACTTCTTTGTATGCTCTTATTTGGTATGCGTTTACTTTATCTATGCATGTATGAGAACTCCCCTAATCCTGATGACTTTAAGACTCTACCATTTAGGTGAAATGGTTCATAAAACGAGCCCTTTATCACATAAATTATGATTAGTAAATTACTCCAAGCCGATGAGTCCTACAGACAGTGGGAGTGTCAACCTGACTCCTCTAAGGCTTGTGGGATCACGCCCTTAAGAAGGACCACCTTGTTTCATGAAGGTGCAAAGTGTATAGTTGATACGTGCGTGATACATGAGGGTGCTTACTTTAATAAGTAAGTTCACTGAGGTGCCCCGTGTGAGAACATTCCTAAATGGGAAAAGAAGTTTCTATTTCAGGAAATGGAAACTTCCAGATTAGGAAATATCTCACGAGTCATTGATGTGATTAATTGATCCTTAGACTTGAGGTTCCTTGTCACTTTATGAGTTAACTCTGTAGTCTTAGGTATAAGCTTTAAAGGGTGTCGCCTTAGACAACTGATTCAAGGCTTATGTTGGGGCTGCACAAGTGATTCATGAAAGTGAATGAGAATCAAGAAAGGACCTACACTTGCATTTGCAAGGTGATCTCTTATTGTGTAAGTCATTCATATGCCATATGGAGTCCTTGGCCAAGGCAGTAGATCAAGACATCCAGAAAAGGGTTTCTTGGATTGAGATCAAATGGATATGAAATGCACTTAGCTTTAAGACCGGATTATTAGGGTTCTGATTATTCCCTTGCCCTAGATCTTGGTTGAGAGATAGTAAGTAGGAGGATTGTATCTCACATGAATCAATAACTTAAGGTTCTGTCGAATCCGAACATTCCAATTCAGCTAGGGGTTAAACACTTGTTGCTAGACTATGGTCGTTTAATCTGTGGACTGATTAATTAATTAGTGAATTAATTAATTAGGGTCACTGCTAATTGAATTGAGAACCTAGAGGGTCACACACAACAACTTGGTTACATGAGTTGAGGCTTGAAAATGATTAAACGAGTTAATCGGGCCTAGAGGGTTCCACACGTGTGAAACCACACGTGTGGGTCACGTGACTGGACACGTGTCATTGTGACACGTGTGCCACACGTGATTGTTTAATAAAATATTAAATAATTAATTAGTTAATTATTTAATAGACTTTGGTTTGATTTTGAATTAAAAAGAAAGTCTTATTTTGGAGAAAATAATCTAGTTAATTAATTATGAATTAATTAATTAGATAAAAATAAGTGTGGATATTTTTAGCTCTCTTGAAAGTTGATTTGAATTATAATTCAAAGTCAAAGTCAAAATTACTTGATGATCAAGTAATAGGAGAGAGAGAGACCAAAATCCTAGCCCATTAAGGACTAGGAATTTCGGCACTCCCCCTCTTATAAATAGGGGAGCTCGAGCTCCTCTAGGAGCTAATTGGCAATTCTTTTGGTTCATGTGTTGAACACCTTCCTTTCTCCAAGATCAAATAAACCCTAGGTTAAGCCTAAACACTAACTAGAGAACTAGCATCCTTACTAGTTAGATTGTGATCAAGTTGGTGGACTATCTCTAGAGAGCTTCAAGTTAGAAGTTTGAAGATTCGAGCTTTACCAAGGAGAGGAGATCAAGCCGCGAGAAGAGCGTTCTTAGGTGGCTTGAAACGCTTCAAGAAAGAATAAAAGAAAAGTAAGTTTTCTATCTCTACGAATTTGGTTACACGATTGCGAGTCCAAGGTCCTTTTGTTGGGAAATTTTTTTAAATTCCGCTGTTTTCTGATTCGTGTTTTCCAACATTACTTTTATTTAAATGCACATTATAAAAAGGGTTTGCACTCTCCGCCGTTTATCCTAGAGTTCGATTTCTTTCACCGGCCTATGGCCGAACAACCACCGCCGGCGGGCTATACCACGCCAGCTTTCGAGATCTCAGATACAGATGCAAATTCGAATAGAAAGTCATACGCGAAAGTGACGAGAAATTCCACGCAAGGATCCAAAATTGCAGTAACTCAGACAGTCGCTACTGCATCTGGAAAAGTACACCTCTTCCCCCGCAACACTAACCGGAAGAGATATGGAAAGGTTTCAGAGAGGAATGGAATAACAAACATCTCATTTACGGATGAGAAAATCGCCAAATTAGCCAAACCGTTCCAATTTACCCTGGTCGGTAAATTCTCTCATGGCTACCCAACCATGGCCAAACTACATGAACTGTTTATGAACTTGCAATTAAAAGGGGAGTTCAAACTTGGACTTCTTAACGTTAAACATGTTCTCATACGTCTGGATAACGAGGAAGATTACAATAAGATTTGGTTGCAAAAATTCCATGTCTTTGATGGCTACCCAATGAGAGTCTTCAAATGGTCTCCTACTTTCAATCCTAAAATTGAGCCATCAATAGTACCAGTCTGGGTAAGACTCCCTGGTCTTGAAACTCAATTCAATGATGCAGAATCATTGATGGATATAGCACAGAACATAGGGGAACCCCTGTGTTTCGATGAAGGTACGTTCAATACCCAACGACCCTCTATGGCAAGATTCTGCATAGAAATTGATCTTTTAAAGCCATTAAAGGAGAGAATTTCACTAACCTATCATGGTGGCACCCATATTCAACCCATCATTTATGAACGCCTACTGTTTTATTGCAAGAAATGCAATAGAATTGGCCATCAACAGAAAGACTGTTACGAGGGAAAGGCTGAGTCATTCAGAGAGCAGGTTACAGATGAGGACAAGCAGATTGAAGAAGCAAGCATGAACGGAGACGTGCTGGACTCTGAATTAAAGAATAAGCAAGGGATTAATAAAGGAGATCTTTGTGATGTTATTCAGAAGAAAAGAGCTAAAATCCAAAACAATGATATGGAGGCCCAAGGCACACAAATGCCAACGAACACGAAGCAGTGGGTCAAAAAATCATTTGGGAAACATGGAGCTACGAAGGGAACAAAAGAGCTAGCACAACATCAAAGTGAGAAGGACGCTGCAGCCCAAAAGATCATCCAGAAGCAAGATCAGATGCCACATCTTCAGCTTGATTCAAAAGAACAGCACGGGAAAGAAGAAAACTCAGAAATAAACTTAGATGCAACTTCAAATGACAACCTGGTTGAAGAAGAACAAAATGGGGAGACACCTGATGACGACGATGATGAAATAGAGCTCTAAGATGACCCCTCTGAAGATAGTATTAACGAAGAGTCAAAGAGTGAGGGAAAATAGGACCAAGATCCAAATATAAGATCAAATACTGGGTTGCTAGAAGAGGAAGATGACATGGAGACAATGAGAATAAAGGCAACTTACAAGAGATCAAAGTCAGTTGATGCGTAAAGTCCAGAAACAAAAAACAAATAGGGGGATGAGAGAATACATAGGGATGACAGCATTACGAGGAAAAAGGAAATAGTCCAGAAAAAGAAATACAACAAAGCTCCTTTGCAGAAAAATGCTACGGCCACTAAAAGGGCGACTAGGTCGTTGGCTAACTCTCAAGGGGACCCATGATTAGCGGCCTCATCTGGAACATAAGAGGGATCGCCGATGACGGACGAGGGCGTATCCTTAAAAAAATCCGAAAAAAGAACCGTTTGAACTTCCTTGCTATCATTGAACCTAAAATTCCTTTAAATAAAACTGCTATGTGTAATAAATTTAATTTCTCTAGTGTGATTGCTAACGTTACTAACCACATTTGGTTTTTTTTCTTGTGAAGGAATGCATGTGGAGGTAATTGGTGATAATAGACAGTATCTACACATGAGAATTACCTACAAAGATTGGGATGGCCCTGTCATGATAACTATTGTCCATGCTTTGAGTGATACAGCTGCCCGGAGACCCCTCTGGGAATTCTTGAAAGATAACAGGGATCAATCAGTGCCATGGTTTTTAGGAGGGGACTTTAACATAATAACAAATGCTGATGAAAGAAGAGGGGGACGACCTCCAGATTTGCTGGGTATGGAAGAATTTGGCGATTTTATTCAAGATTGCAATCTAATTAAAACGCCTTTTGAAGGCTCCAGCTACACGTGGACCAATAAAAGCTTATGGCAGAGATTAGATCGCGTCTTGGTCATGGAGGCTTGGTGTGATCTTTACTCAGATACCCATGTCAAACACTTGGCCAGAGGATCCTCTGACCACTGCCCTCTGCTTGTTACGTGTGATAACCCAAACCAACGGCATCCTTCATCCTTTAGGTTTCAAGAAATGTGGCTGAGATATAAAAATCTTGAAGAAATTATCAGGAACAGTTGGGTGCAGCCTATAGATGGGGATGGGATTTGGAGACTTCCATTAAAATTGCATAGATTAAAGCGTAAACTAAAGGATTAGAATAGAGATGTTTTCGGAAATATTTTCGATCAGGTTAAAGAAGCAAAAGATCATGCAACCGTTACTGAAAGAGAATATGACAATAATCCATCAGAAGCTAACTTGATCAAGATGAATGAAAGCACGACGGAGTGGAAGAAGTGCCTTGCAATGGAGGAAGATTTTTGGAGGTAGAAGTCGTCAATTAGGTGGATGGAAGAGGGAGAGAAGAATACGCGTTTCTTTCATGCTCTAGTCAAGAAGAAAAGATTTAGGAGCAATATCAAAGTAATAAATGAGGGTGGGAACTATATCACTAACCCACAACAAGTTCGGGATTCGACAAATAGCTACTTTAAGAGTCTGCTTTCTACAACAGGACTAAGCAACACAGGATTAACTCAACATATGGAAGTGGTTGAAAGAGTCTTGAAACATGCAGATGGGGATTCGTTATGCTCGTTGCCAACTAAAGAAGAGGTCAAAGAAGCTGTTTTCACTATTAGTCCTACTAGCGCAGCTGGCCCGGATGGTTATGGTGCGAAGTTCTACCAACAATTTTGGCACATAATTGGGGATGATGTTTATGAAGCAGTCAAAGCCCTCTTTAATGGAGCTGCAATTCCTAAGGCGTATACTTCGACTTCTATTGTGTTGATCCCCAAAGTTGAGAATCCAGGACATTAGAGCCATTTCAGGCCAATAAGTCTATGTAATGTATCCAATAAAATCATTACGAAGATTTTAAACAATAAGCTTGCACAGGTATTACCCAAAGTTCTAGCTCCGAATCAAAGTGGTTTTGTCCGCAACAGAAACATTGGTGATAACATATTGATGGCACAAGAATTGATTCATAGGATTGAAAACAAAGGAAGGGTAAAAAATGTAGTGATAAAGTTGGACATGGAAAAAGCCTACGACCGAATTGAGTGGCAATATTTACTTCAGATTCTGCGAAAGAAGGACTTCCCGGAAATATGGATTGACATGATAAAACACTGTGTTGATAATTACTGGTTTTCTGTTATGATAAATGGCATTTCCTCTGGTTTCTTTCATTCTACGAGGGTCTTCGACAAGGAGACCCCCTCTCGCCTTCACTTTTTGTTATAGCTTCTGACTAACTCTCCATTCTTTTGAACAGGTTGGCGGTTACGGACATTACTAGCAAATATGGAGGAACTTCTAAGGTGGCGGTTACCCACCTTTCGTATGCTAACGATACTATATTGTTTACCAACTCCAGAAATAGCTCGTTACCATATGTGGACAAACACTGCAAACTTTTGTTGGGCCTCAATTAGCCAGGAAGATTGGAACAATCCCCATCTTACAAGGCGAACTGGATAAGGCTGTGTGGAATCCTGAGCATAATGGTCAATTCTCTATCAAATCCACATATCACGCTATACGAAAAAATGTGACCATGCAGATCTATGGAAGGCAATTTGGAGCTTTAATTTAACCCCAAACATTCAAATTTTCACTTGGAGAATGATAGGGGATTGGCTTCCCTTGGACGATAGGCTGGAACGTAAAGGTTTCGCGGTCCCCTCAAAGTGTGTGTGTTGCGCTGATAGAGAAACTAGGAATCATGTCTTCTTACATGGCGAAAAGATTAGGAGAGTTTGGGATCATTTCGGTGAGGTATTTGGAATTGAGTAGATTGCGAGTACGCCCATTTTGCAGATTTAGAGTTGTCGAACTTCTTCTCCATATAGCAAGCAAAAGCACATTTGACTTATTACCCCAATGTTAATATGGTGGTATGCTTGGCTGGAACGAAATTGGGCTAAACATGAAGGGAGACGATTTTCCTATCTTAATATCATTCGTAAAGTTAAACTTCATATTTACCAATTGACTTACAATGGTATTTTGTGCAGGGAATGGTGGATAGGAGATAGACATGTTGCTATGAAATTTGGAATCATTCTGAAGAAGAAGAGTTGGAAACCGCCAATAATGGTTAGATGGCTTCGCCCTCCTTCGGGGTGGTGGAAACTGAGCACGGACGGCGCCTCCTGAGGCAACCCCGGATTATCTGGGATAGGCAGTATCATAATAGTACACAAAAGCCACAAAAGTACCATAATTCTGTATTTCCGTTTTGTTCTGATTTGAGGAATAAAGATTGGAAGCTCGTACTCGCCGAGCATATGATATGATCTGTTATGGGAATCATAACTTGGGATAAGGTTTTCTGAAAAATTGTTTCCTAAGTATAAGTATAATTTGTCTTCAAATGTTTTGGTACGCAAACCCTTATACCCAGTTTATGAGTCCACCCTTCTGTTATGTGCTATGCTCTATATACATTAGTGTACGGGTGTGCGTTAGCCCCCTCCCTCCCCCCCCCCCCCCCTCACTCGGTCAGTTGACTGACCCCTCATTTTATCTTTTAGTTGTAGGTTTTTTCGGCTCGAGCTAGGCGGGGAGTGAGTCTCTGAGTCACTTGTCAGTCTAGTCTTTGTTCGGTTGCATTTGTCGCATACTCTACTTATGTTAGGTATTTATGTTTCGGCCCGCGGACCAGGGGCGTGGCAAGATTAGTGATCAATAAGCATGTTCATGCATCCATGAGTCGTCGTGTCACCTGTCAGGTGAGGTTTAATTGCTAGTTATATAGAACCCGTATAACCCTTATGTGGAATTTCAAGCCAAAAGGTATATATATAATTATTTATATTCATTTCTAAACTCGTAAACAATTGCAAGCAAGCCATGCTCATGAAAAGCAAGTCATATATCGTGATTGATTGATTAATCGTGTTTTGGCGAGTAAAGCATGTTCACTTTGGGCCCGAGGGTAGTGGCTTGAGCCAACCAGGAAAGCATGGGCTGACGGGTAACTCTAGCGCTACCCTCACCACGTTGGGATGACCCCTGAATCCGCTACGAGATTAGTGGAGGAAGGAGTTCCGGGCTTAGGGATTCATGTACCCTCTGCTCAACGAGATTGGATGGTCGGGCCTTGCAAACCGACCATCATTGGAGGGAGAAGGAGACTGGTGACTGGTCCGGCACCACGGGCTGTCCTCGGGTTACTGATTGATTGCACTGATTGACTGTATTGAGTGTGAACACTAGTGCACTGCACTATAAATGAATTGCATGATCACATATTAACTAATAAAGCAAGCATGTATGGTACACTGTTGGAGTAAGGTTGGAGAATTGCCCTCACTTGCCGGGCCACTGATTGAATGCATGAAAGTGATTAAAGTATTTAATATGGATAGTTGTATTCTCGGGCAAAGTGCATCATATTTTTAACTTATATTACTTTTAGTTATAAAACCTTACCCGAGGTTATAACTTGCATGTTATCTGCGCTAATATTTATTTATGCCCCTCACTCAGTCTTCCATAGACTGACACCCCCACCTTTCAGGTTCTTACAGGTGCACGCTAGGCGGGAATCGAGTCGAGTCGAGTCTTTGCATTCGAGTCAAGCACGGTGCATTTTATTTATTGTTTCAAAGGAATTATTGTTGATGTTATTTGTTATGTATTTTAGGAGATGATAATGTATTGATATGTGAGATTAGAATATGGTTTACTTGACAAATGATCGATAATGTAACATGATTCCGCTTTATTTCTTAGGCATTATGGTAATTGATTGAGGGTTAGTCCCTCCTAGCTAGTTGATTTATTTTATTTGTCACCCGTTCGCTATAGGTTGGTTCATGTACGGATTATCCATTTCATATGTGAATCGACCTATGGTGCGGGGGTGTGGCATCTCTACGAAAAAGGGGTGCTACACGATTGAATACAAAACACTTTTATATTACCAATAAAATTTACTAGAATAAAACTAAAACTTAAATATTTAACATGACCGATGGAATAACTAAAGAACACCTACAAATTTAAAAATTTTATAGGTGATGTGGATAATTTGTCGATATATTTTTAACATATTTTTCCATATGTTTTAAATATATAAAAAAATAATTTTTTGCAACTTAGAATTTTATAAAAAAAAGACTCTTTTTTTCCGACTTAAAATTTTATATTTTTAATATTATTTTGATTTAAAATTTTGTTGGTATTTTATTGGAAAGTGTTAAATTAAATTTACCGACGGGACATATTGTAACTAATTCATAGGCAAAATTATAGTTTTACATTTTTTATTTTTAATAAATTATCGACAGAAATTTTGGCCGGTAATCTGTCTGCAAGTTTTTACAGACAACATAATTTGTAGGTAATCTGTCTGCAAGTTTTATCGACAATATATTCTGTAGGTAATTTGTCTGTAAAAATAATAACTTAATCAGTCAATAAATTGTCGAAAATCCATAGCTATTTGTTGGAAATTACCTACAGAAAATTTTCGTACAAAGAATCCGTAGGTAATCAACCATTTTCTTGTAGCGAACTTTTCTCTTAGTATGAAGTATTTACATTTGAATTTCGAGCATTATTTATGAATTTTACGGAACTATTGTGTTACGCAACCGTTAGTTATCATGTAATTGTGGAACTATATCTAAATATCAGTTAAATATATGATTATTTGTATTAAATATAATCAAATACATAGAGATGTTATATTAAGCATTGTTAGCTTTTATACACTTTTGTGTTTTAATTATGATGCACATCTTTTAATGATTTATAATGTATATTATACCTTTTAATATATAAATAACACAAATTTTCTATCAAATAAAAATATTAAAGGCTTTTATGTATGAAAGGTTATATTATAAAAATATTAATTCTACATAACCCCCAAATATATCATCATATATTCATGTATTATATAAGTCAATGGTGACTATCAGTATAATGATCTAACATTCATATGTATGTGGATGTGTGTGTGTGTGTGTGAGAGAGAGCATGAAACAAGAATAAGGAAGAAAGTTTAAATAATTATATTTATATGTAAATTAAGCCATATAAAAAAATATTTTAATAAATTTTTCTGTCAAAATAAAGAAATTACAATCTAAATAGCAATGGATTTTTCGTTGCTAAATTATAAATATTCTACTAAATTTTTAATCAACTATTTGTAGCAACGAATTTTTCATTGCTAAATTATAAGTATATTATTATTTTTTAATTAATTATTTATAGCAACGGATTTTCCGTTGCTAAATTATAAATATTTTATCAATTTTTTAATCAACACTTTATAGTAACGGATTTGTCGTTGCTAATATTTTTTATTATTTATTTATTTCCTATTACTTTTCTATTCCATATTGCAACAGAAATTATAAATATTTTATTAATTTTTTTAACCATATGTTTATAGTAATGGATTTTCCATTGCTAATATTTTTTATTATTTTATTATCTTTTATTAGTTTTTTATTTCAATAGCAACGGATTTGTCGTTGCAAAATTATAAATATTATATCAATTTTTTAATCAATTGTTTATAGCAACGGATTTTCCGTTTCTAATATTTTTATTATTTATATTTTTATTACTTTTTTTATTCCGTATAACAATGAAAAATTCGTTACTAAAATAGCATCGGATTTTCCATTGCAAATATTTATAAATATTGTATTATTTTTTATTAGATTTTTATTTCAATAGCAACGGATTTTTCGCTGCTAAATTATAGATATTTTATCAAATTTTTAATCAATTGTATATAACAACGGAATATCCTTTGCTAAATATTTATTTTTATTAGTTTTTATTTCAATAGCAACGGATTTTCCGTTGCTAAATCATAAATATTTTATCAATTTTTCTAATCAATTATTTATAGCAACGAAAATATCCGTTGCTAAATATTTTTATTAAATATTTATTTTGGATAAATTTTAATTGAAATAGCAATGAAATTATCGTCGCTATATATACCAATTTATTTATTTTTTGTATTATTTAATTTTAGCAACAAAAAATTCATTGTCATTTTTTCCATATATAGCGATGAATTTAGCAACGAAAATTCTGTTGCTAAATCATTTTGCCACGAATTTATTGGTTGTTGCTATTTTCATTGCTAAATAGCAACGAATAATTTACGTTGCTATTTGACAGTTTTCTAGTAGTGTGAGACATCCATATCTACTTTAGAATAGAGCAAGACCCATCAATCATAAGATCTCAACCAAACTTAGTCCGGAACGACCCACGACTCGTGAGACATCGCCCATTCTAAAATAGTCAAGAAATATTAATTGTTTAAAATAATTAATCAGGAAACTAAGAGTTAATAAGCTCACTAATTACCCCACGACTCGTGAGACAACAATTAGTTTTACTTAGGGAGAATTACATCCAAGTCCCCTCACAATAGGAGAAATTACATCCCAGGCACCCTTGTTTGAAAAATTACATATTAGTCCCTGTAGGACGTGTTTGGCTTGAAGGTCCTGACGGAAAAGGCCATTGTTCCTTGTTCTCAGTTTCAACTACTGCATAAGCTAGTGGGTAAAGGTCATTGTTCCCATCTAAACCTATGGCAGCTAATAAAACACCTCCAAATTGCCCCTTCAAGTGACAGGGACTTCAAGCCAAATACGTCCTACAGGGACTAATATGTAATTTTTTAAACAAGGGTGCCTGGGATGTAATTTCGCCTATTGTGAGGGTAGATGGATGTAATTCGCCCTTTTACTTATTAAGTCCTAAATCCTATTGATGGAATGCTAGGAAATTTATTACCGTGATAAAATACCTATTTATTCGAAATTGCTCAATATTTAATAAGGGGATTTTCGAATTTCCAGAGATTTGTCTGGAATGACCTCACCAACATATAATGTTATCCAAATTTTAATTGTCTTGTTTAATGCAGTTTCACATAAAGTGCATCGCATAAGCAATTAGCACATAACATGTCCTAGCATGATACTAATTATGAGATGATCATGGGCATTATCCTATCTTATATGTGATTTTGGGAGCCACTCCAAAATCACTAGTTCTAACATTCATGCCACATAAGACAGTTCATATCACATAGGGGTACAAAATTTAATGGAAAAACGCCCTGTCTATTACATTTAATAGAAACCCTCCTAAACATTTTGAGGGGTCTTCTTATGGCCACCGTTCTTCAAGTGCTTCTTGTGGATCCTTCTTAATCCATGGGTGCTTGTCTCCAAAATGAAAATAAAAACTTCACTTCCTAAGTTCTACTCTCTTTACATAAAGTAATCTTTATGGCTCAATTTTCATATTGGCCACAGACAAGTACACGGGCATACCCCGGCCCAAGAACAATAATAAGGAAAGCCACATAATAAACACATAACAATACGCACATAAGTAGGAATCCAACCCCAATTGAGAACGTGCAACTATGGGGCTCCGACCCCAATTGAAATCATCCATGTGCAGAATTTAAAATATACATAAGACTAACACATGATCACCTAAACTAGCATGCTTCCACTTGAATTTAAAATTACCAATTAAATTTAAAATTCCCTTGAATTCAAGTTACAACTAACTTAAGCAATTTGAATATTAGTTCACTATTCAAGAATTTATTCAAAATCGAACCCGGATCAATTGACAAAACCTCAATTAATTCAAAATTAATTTTTTGTCAAAAATTTCATTCAAAGTGATATTTAATATTTTCTCGAAAAATAAGAACTTGACTTTAATTCACTAAAATCCCAAATATTATAAATATTTCAAAAATAATTATTATTTTTTTTAAATTAAAATTAAATTTTAAAATAAAATCAGATTTTTAAAAATACGGGATTTTATCGAAACCGAAAACACGAACGAAAAAAGGCATCCCGGGACAGCCGCGCGAGGCGCGCGGGATAGCCCACAAGCACGCGCACAAAGGGCGTGCGAGCAAGCCGTCCCGTGCATACAGCCCGCGTGGGACGCCTTAGGGGTGTGTTCTGAGCCGAGTTGGCTTGTGAGCCGTGCAAGCCGAGCTCAAGCTGGCTCGACTCGAACTCGAACGATGTCAAGCTCAAGCCAAGCTTAATCGAGATCGGCTTGTGTGTCAAGTCAAGCTCAAGCCTATTTCTTTGAGGCTCGAGGCTTGCAAGCCGACTCGCAAGCTAGTATATATATATATATATATATATTTATAAATATATATATATATATATATATTTATTTATTTATAATGTTTAATAATTTAAATATATAAATATGCAGTAAATTAATCTACATTTATATGATTTAGTAATACTAAATATATTATATATTATATATTTTTATCTACTTATTTTGATAATAAATATGATTTAATAATATCGCAATTCAATAATTACAACAACTTATCATTCTATACAATACTACTAACAAATTACTATGATAATATATAATATTTATCCAAACAAATAATTTAATAAAAAATAGATTCAATCTACTATAATAAATAATTAATTATATAAGTATATATCTTAATAAAATATTAGTTAATAATTTATTTGGTATAATTACCAGATATATAACATAATCTATTACTATATTATATATTATCTATAATATATGTATGATCCTTACTAAATTTTGTATCATAATATGTCTTAATAATATATTATTTCACAATGACACATTAGACCATATAATATTATTAATACAAAAATATATTTATAAAATATTCACTCAAATATTTAATATAATAAAATAATAAATATCATATACCTTAATAACTAAATAATAACATAAGTATATTTTAATAAAATATTAGTTGATAATTTTTATTGTGTAATTACATAATTTATAGTTTATTCTAATATAATTAATAATACTCGTACATAATCTAAAATATCAAGTATGTATTAATGATTACAATTTATTAATAATGATATAAAAAACTTAGGAATATTAATATACTATATATATTATATATCTTAATATCTTTGTTATTGTTTAATATTGTTAGTAAATGAGAGTTAAAAAATATCCAACAATATCTTGGCTTGTCAAGTCGAATCGAGCTCGGCTCGAATTTTAGGCAAGCCAAGCTCAAGCCCTCAAAAAATAAGCTTGACAAGCTCAAGCTCAATCTCAAGCCATGCAAATAATTTTCAAGCTCAAGCTCAAGCTGGATTTTTTTTGTCAAACTCGACTCGACTCGGCTCGAAACGCACCCCTAGGACGCCTAGGCGGGGCAGTGAGAACGTGCAGCAGCGCCACACAGCAGTGCACAGGGCCGTGCACCCCTGGCGCGCGAGGTCATGGCGGGCAACCGTGCTAGGCGCGCCAGGGCAGCACGTGCCTCGGCGTGCCCACGCGGATGGAATACATGGTGGGGCGGCGTGCGCTGATCGCGCTAGGCTGCGTGCCAACGCGAGCAGCTATGCCATTCGTCCTAGATTTTCGTATCGCAATTTTCTCAAAATTTTAATTTTTGTTTCGAATTAAAACAGTTCAAATCAATCTGAATTAAAACAGTTTAAAACCAGATTTATTCGGAAAACAATTTTCGCAAAATTTTCAAGAAACAGTATTGATCCGACAGATTCATTTTTAAACAAAAACCAAGAATATAACCAATATCAAAATTCAAGAATTTTCAGTCAAAATTCCAAGAGCAATAAAGATACAATACGAACGTTGCAAGGTGGCTCTGATACCACTTGTTGGAAAACACGAAAAAGTTGAGCAGCAGAAGTTTAACATTTTCCAAAAGTTTAATCGTTGTCTTGCAATTTTCGTATCATATCATAGGGTGTTTTAGAAACTTACAAAGTTAGAAGCTTTCTAGTGATGTCGTTACCCTTCAAGCGAAATCCCTCAAACGGTCTTCGAATTAGACTCCAAAGTAGAAGCCCTCCAAAGCGTATCCACACCAGTCCTAGAATACGATCAAGCGAGTGAGAATGCTAGTTCTATGGCTTATGTTAGGCTAGGATAATTTTGCTTTGAAAGCTTTTCTTTTGGATTTTCTCAAAAAACTTAATACTTCGTGAGTGTTGGTCCAAAGAATAAGAGAAACACCGCCCCTAGTATAAATACTAGGCTGGTTCGAACCCTAGGAGACTTCTCCAAGTCTCTTGGAGTTTGTTTTCTTGCTCACTAATTAACTAATTTAATTATTAATTTAATTGGAATAATAAGTTCTTAACTTGTTCTCCAAGTCTTGCAAGAATAGTCTTCTCTTTTCTACAATAGGAAGTTGGACTTTTCAACTTTCCTAAAGTTAAAAGTCAATATTCAATAAATAAATTAATTCCCAATTAATTATTTACTGGGTTAAGTTTATTTGAGAATTGTAACGCCCCAATTTTCGGAAGTTCAGGTAAGCACGGCACGAGCAGGTCTTCGGGAGTTAGGAGGATTAATTTAATTATTTCATTCTTTTATTTATAACTTTCATCATATGATATGTATTACATCTCCATGTATTTATATGGATTGTCATTAACATGAATTATATGAACTAATTGCTATTAGTGATCTAATTGCACTATATGTCCTTAATTGATCCATAGTGTAAATTTATGGACTTAATTGCATGACATGAATTGGATTTAAGTGACCTTTTGTGTAGAGATAGAACTTGTTTGCATGAATTCTTATATTAGGAGGACTTAGATGCAAAATGTAATGAAACACACATATTCATGCAAGACTTTAGTGTATATCATGTATCTCTTCCATTTCATTCCATTACATTCCATTTCATCTAAAGATATACACACTCACACGCACTAAACACCAATCCAAACACCAAAGGAAGAGAAGGGAGAGATTTCTTCAAAATTCAAGCTTGATTTAAGGAAGAGAATTGCATAATTGGATCATCATCACCATCTTCTCATTGCATTATCTCGTTCTTTAATTCAAGGTATAACTTGGAGATTTTATGGATTTCTTGAATTTGTATATGAGTAGGATTTGATGAATATCTTATGAATTCATGATTATTAGTGGATTGGAAGCACGTTAGGATAATTAGAAGTGAAGAACTTGCATAAAATTTGAGTTTTATGGAAAATGGAAGCATGAATATATATGGGGTTTTCATGATTGATTTTGGTGCCTTGATGTATATCTCATGGTTTGATTGATGGATAAGTGAGGTATAATGTGTAAATGATGTAGCTAAGTATTTGTTATGGATTAGAATTGCATTTGTTATTGGTTTTTGGTGTTTTAGTTCGGATTTCTCCTGTTTTCCCCTGTTTTCCTGTTGCTGCGTAGCAGGTAGCGGCCGCGATCGAAAATAGAACAAATTTGGTCGCGCCCGCGACCCACTCACAGCTTTGGCGGAATTGCAGGTCACGCTGCGACCTAAATTAGTTGTTTTTCAGTAGTGGCCGCGACCCGATTTTAGCCAAGTTTCGAGATTTGGAAAAATTGGACGAAAAATACCTGAAAAATTAGGTCGAGCCCGCGACCGTTTTATGAAGGAAATGGGTCACGCCCGCGGCCCCTGCCTTTTCTGCATGAAAATGTAAATTTCAAACTTGCTTGTTTCCGGCATGAACACCTCATTGATATGTCATATAATGCATGATATTGTGTGTATCATTGGTATTATGAGATTTTATGTTTAAATTCCATAGGGGAGGTTTGTGTAATAATTCCATACTTTGATTTACACCTTAAATACTTGATCCTTGCTACCTTATTTGATAAAGTGAATATGCTTATGATATTTATTGATTGTAATTACATGATTGACATTATTGGAACATGTCGTTTGTCCTAATTGGTTCATGCGAGTCGAGTCTTATGTACATTTGTCCTTGTTACACAGATCACGTACCGGGTGACGAGGAGCACGCTCTGTAGGGTTTATCCTTATTGCTTTTGGTTGGTAAAGGTGAGGTTATTTCTAAACAAAAGAACCCTACAACCCTATGTGAATTTTGGACAAAAATGTATCTATATATATAGTTATAGTTTCCAAAACTTTATTGATCTTCAATTAAATTACCGAATTGTACCGACTGATTGATTAACCAATTGATCGATTGAATTGATTGTTTTGGCGAGTATATTGTTCACTGTGGCCCGGAGGGTAGTGTATTGAGCCAATCGGGAAAGCGTGGGCTGACGGGCAACTCTTGCATTATCCTCACATTGTTGGGGTAACCCCTGAATCCACTAAGAGATTAGTGGAAGAAGGAGTTCCGGGTATAGGGAATCATGAACCCTATACCCACACTGATTGGATGGCGGGGCCTTGCAATCCCCCATCACACGAAGGAAGAAGGATAGACTATTAAAATTGCTAATTGTGCACCGAATTATATTGCTTGATCACTTAATTAATCACAAATAAATTATTGTACACTGTCGGAGAAAGGTTAGAGAATTTCCCTCACTCGCCCGGCCACTGATTGATTGAATTGAATTGTACCAAATTGATTGAATTGTAAATTGATTAGTTATAATCTCGGGCGAGTATTCTATTATTAATGAACATATATTACTTTCCTTTATAAAATCTTACCCGAGAATTATAACCTGCATGGTAATTGCGATTTTAAATTATAAACCCCTCACTCAATCTTTCTTAGACTAACACCTCACATTTTCAGGTATTGCAGGTCGAGTGCTAGGTGGGATTGAGTCGAGTTTTGCTTATTTTGGGTCTAGCATCATCTTTCTCATGTTTATGTACTTTATGGATACTTATAGATCTTATGAAATGTTTTGGTATCTATGTGCATACTATGATATATCCTTGGAAAATATTGGCATAATTATGGAATTTTTTAGGGATGATAATGTATTGATATGTACGTGGAATTATGCTTTGGAATCAACATCAGATAATGAATTGCATGTATATTGATATGCTTCCGCTTACGACTTTACATTGTGGTACGAATTGAGGGTTAGTCCCGCCTAGCTAGTGGTTATTTTTATTCTCTCCCTTTCGCTATAGCTTTGGTTCATATATGGATTATCTATTTCATGTGTAAATTGAACTATAGTGCGGGGGATGTAGTGCCCAGTGTTCCGGGTGCTACAAGAATAGTCTTAACAATTAATTCAAAATTAATTAAAAGACTAAAATTAATTAATTACAATTTAATTAATTAATTCTAGAAAAGAATTTACGTGTGCAATAAACCACACGTGTGAAGCCACGTTGTACAGCCACGTGTACAAGACACGTGGCAGTCACGTACGTAAGACACGTGGCAATGCCTACGTGTTTGTGGCTTCATTCCGATCAACTTTTTGACCCTTCGTTAATCATATTAACATCCTACCATAACCCTCGTATTCTGGCATTTGTGTGTGACCCTTTAGGTTCTTTATTCGATTAGCAGTGACAACAATTAATTAATTCCCTAATTAATTAATCACTTCACATGTTATACTACCGTAATCTAGCAATGGGTGTGTGACCCTTAGCCGAATAACGAAATGAATTGAAAAACCTTTCAGTCAATGACAATCAGTGAAATACGATCCTCCTACAACTCCATCTCTCAATCAAGAACTAAGGCATGGGAATATTCTCAGAGCTTAAATATTCTTTGTAACGCCCCGTGTTTTCAAGACTACCAGGTAAGGCGTCATGGGAGAGTTTTATTCTGTACTTCTGTGATTTATGTGAATACGCATGTTTTAAGTGTCAACGTGTGAGTTTATTTTAATAATGTGCACCTTAGAATTTATTTAAAATGTACTTGGACTCAATTGTCCAATATTTGCAATTAGGGACCTAATTTGAAATTAGGGTGTTTGGGCCGTTCATGGCTATTTTGAGCCTGGGGATTCGGATTCGAATCCTAACCTTAACATTGAGTTCATTTCAATAATTCGAATTCAATGGACTAATCATTTAATTTCTTAAACCATTTGATTGCCCAACCATTTTAAATCTGATCCGTGTGGACCGGATACCGTTTGACCCTACCCGTGTCTCGGCCTAGTGAAAAGGGCCAAGCCATTTCTTCTTTTCCCCATTTCCACGTTCAACCAAGCAAGGAAGAGAAAAGAGAAGAACAACCCCACTTTGGCCTCATGACTTCTAACTCGGGTTTCGCAAGATCCAACCGTTCGATCAACGATTCAAGGTAAGCACTGTGTTCCTCTCTTCGTGTACTTCATTTCTACCGATTGATTTTCCTTTTTCTTGCTTGATTCCATGGATATGGTGATTTGATGAATAGTGCCTGAACACGATAACTTTCCCCCGACGTGCTTAGATGCGATTTAAATTGATGCTAATATGTTATATATGTGTAATTTGATGCATTTTGGTGTATTAATTGGTTGGAATGAGATTGAGGTTGATTTTGGATCATTTCCCGTCGAACCCCTGCTTCTTTTCTGCTCTTTTCCGGAGAAGACGACCCAACACGGTCGTGTCGAACCCTATTTCATTTCCAACACGGCCGTATCAGACCTTCGAATTTGAATTTTTTTAATCGAACACGGCCGTGTCAGTTTTTAGGCCAATATTGACACGGCCGTGCAGACTTCGTCCGAGCTCCAATTGACCTGAATTTTAAACCCATGGAAACCTCTTGAAATCTAAAACATCCTCCAATTGGAATCACCTCATTATCGTTTTTCATTTATGAGATATAATCAATTCTTTTTGATGTCGCCACTTTACCGACAAACTGCATTGGTCCAACTTCAAACCTACGCAATTTTCACCTCGCTTTGAACCATGATTCAAGACACATACCATTTTAAAGGTCTATTTGCATAATTTCATATCCAATAAAAAAATTTCAATTCCAACATCTACAACTCAAGATATGATCAATTCTTTACAGCTTGTTCGTTTTCGAAACTATCAACTTTCGCCAAAATCCATCTTCTTGTGTTCCTTTCACCCCCCTTGACTTCCATATGTGTTTTAATTGATATCTTGTGCCTAAAGATTGTATTTATGATATGTTATGATTTTCTTAGGAACTTTATGACTTAAGTTGTGATGGACAAACGTGAAACATATGCCTAAATGTTTAAGGGATATAATGTGATTCTTCTTGTTGCCAATGTATCACCTATGTGTTTAATGAATTCCTTGCATTTCTAAATGATTCATATGTATTGTAAATATGTTATATCATGTGTTATGATTATTATATAAAGCTTCTGACTCGATTTGACACAAAATATGAAAGTTATGAAATGCATGAATATGAAACCACCATGTATTAAACGTTTTGAATGAATTACTTGATTGATTGATAAGTATGCTCCTACTTGACACTTCTTGGTACGTGATTGCTTGTTTTAATTATTTACATGAGCATGGACGTGCGTCATACTTGGTCTCATAGTGAGTCTCGTCTCACGAGTTCCCGTTGTTTCCTTTCTTGTCCAGTTTTTCTCCAGGGTGGAGATCATTGGTCATTTGGGCACTTTCTTGTATCTTTGTCTTGTCCCGTCACTCGTCAGGTGAGGTTTAATTCTAGATACCTAGAACCCTTACAACCCTATGTGTTGTTTTCGGCTAAAAGTATATATATATATATATATATATATTTATAGTTTTCAAATCTTATTGATTTATAACGGATTTCATGAAATGAACGGATTGATTGATTGATTGTTTTGGCGAGACTATTGTTCACGTTGGGCCCCGAGGGTAGTGTATTGAGCCAACTGGGAAAGCAAGGGCTGACGGGTAACTCTTGCACTATCCTCACCATTGTGGGATCACCTCTGAATTCACCAGGAGGTTTGGTGGAGGAAGAAATCCCGTGCGTGGGAGTCATGTTCCCGACGTACACCATGATTGGATGGTAGGGCCTTGCAATCCCACCATCACCCGGAGGGAGAAGGAGACTGGGGACGGGTCCGGCACCACGGATTGTCCTTGGGTTATTGCATGATTTTCATTCATTGAGTGTATTACTTGAATAGACTACCGCACGACTGCACTATAATTGAATTGCATGACCACCTATTGACTAATAAAGCAAGCATGTATTGATCACACTTGTACACTTTTGGAGAAAGGTTGGAGATTGTCCTCACTCGCCGGGCCGCGTATTGAATTGATCATGATTGAATTATTAAATTGATTAGTTGTAATCTCGAGCGAGTTCTATTTATTGAACTTATATTGCTTCCTTTTATAAAACCTTACCCGAGATTATGGCTTGCATGGTAATTGCGCTAATATTTATTTATAAACCCCTCACTCAGTCTGTTGTAGACTGACCCCCTCACATTTTCAGTTTGCAGGGTTGTGTGCTAGGTGGGGACGAGTCCAGTTTTATCGTTTGGGTCTAGCATTGTCATTTTACTTTGGCCTGTACCTTATTGATACTTATGCTTTTTGCTTTGGTCTTGATAAATGGTATGATATTGTATTGATATGTATTTTGGTACCTATTAGTATTTATACTTGATATGTAAATATGGTACCTATAAATAATTAATGAATTATTGCTTCCGCTTTTATTACTCTAAGTTGATTGTTTGGTTTGGGGTTAGTCCCGCCTAGCAAGTGAGTCGTTTTTTTTATTGTCTCCCCGTTCGCTATAGTGCGGGGGATGTGGCTACCTAGCGTTCCGGGTGCTACATTCTTGATCTTTAAAGTTAAGTTCGTTTTATATCCATTTCGATCTTAATCCTAGAAAACCCCATTTTCTAGATGTCTTGATCTTTTATCCACCTTGGCCAAGGGTTTAATGTTAATGGACTACGAACAACTTAATCAGTAAGAGATCATTCTTGTTCTTAACAAGTGTAGGTCCTTTATCAATTCTACTAATTCTACATATGCCACTTGTGTAATCCCAACATGGGCCGTGGCTCAGGTGTCTATATGGCGACACCCTTTTGAGCCTTTATCAAAGATTACAGAGTTAGCTTATATGAGACATTACAGAATCTCAAGTCTAAGGATTAATGAATCACGTCATTGACCTGTGAGATATTTTCTAATCTGGAAGTTTCTGGAAACTTCCTTTCCCATTTAGGAATGTTCTCACGCGGGACATCTCAGTGATGAAGTTCTTGTAACAATCACCCTTATGTATTATGAACGCATCAACGTATGCACTTATCACTCCATGAAACTGAGTGATCCTTCAAAAGGACATAATCACATAAGTAAGTCTCAACAAAGTCAAGGTCGACACTCCTACTGTCTGTTGGACACATTGACTTGGAGAAGTTTCTAATCCTCGCCTATGGAGTTAAAAACTTGTTTCATGTGTCGTTCCCATAACGACAAAGTTCTTAACGGGCTCATCGGATTAGGGAAGTTCAATACATGCAAACCACAGTCAAACCTAAACAGACATAAATAAACACATAAAGAACTGATTGCCTATGAACAAAATCATTTCGTTTATTATTCAAAAACTGTTTGTGATTTTACAAGGAAATAGTAAAGCAAACATCTGCTTTAAGGGCACTATTCCTAACATCTTTTTTTGGTTTACACCCCTTATGAAGAATGAAAGAAAACCGATGGGACTTTCCCATCGGTTTTCTTTTATAAAGAATAAAGAAAAAACCAACGGGATTTTTCCGTCGGTTTTCTGTTGGAATTTTTATTTCTTTGCAATTTCAATGGAAAACCAACAGAAATATTTTCGTTAGTTTTTTTTTTTTTTATGAACAATAAAAAAAATCGATAGGATTTTCCCATCGGAATTTTTATTTCATTGAAATTCCAACGGAAAAATTCCCCGTTGGTTTTTTTTACAAAGAATAAAATTTTTCCGTTGGTTTTTTTTATGAAGAATAAAAGAAAACCGATGGGATTTTCCTGCCGGTTTTCCGTTGAAAATTTTATTTTATTGAAATTCCAACGAAAAAATTCCGTTGGTTTTTTTAGCGCAATTTTTTTAGAATTGCGCCAAAATTTCCGACGAAATTCCGACGACTTTTCCCTTGGAATGAAGATTTTCTTAGCCATGGGAATTCCATTGGAATTCCATCGGTTTTTCGTCGGAAATTCCTACGGAAAACCGACGGAATTTTCCGTCATATTTTTTTTCGTAGGTTTTCGGCTATTTTCTTGTAGTGTAAATTTAGATTTGGAGACCAAATCCTCTTAAGGGAGAGATTGTGACGCCCAAAAAATTTGAAACGTAATATATTTGAACATTAATGAATGAAGCAAGAAAAGGTTAAAAGGAAAAAAAAAATTCTACATTGCATCTACATCAATGCAATTATGTGTTTGACTTTAATTAATTTAATTTGCTCTCTAACTTCAAGTATTAAAATTAATTGTTACAATGTTAGGTTAGACCTACGAGACATATCTTGTTTGTGTTATTATATGTTGCATCTACATGCATAATAATTATGTGTTTCATTTTTATTAATTAATTAGCATTATAACTTCAAGTATGTGATGTATGTTGTTTATGTAGTTTATAATTTATTGGATGTCATTTATTGTTCATGATTGAAATAATGATTTTATACAAATACTTTTATATGTGTAACTTTTTAAAATCAAATTGATTCATTTATTATGTTTATGTAATTAAGTTAGACACTATTAATATTTAAATTTATTAAATAAACATAATAGGAAAAATTATTTAAATACACTAAATGATAAACGTGCAACGCACGTTGATTTCACGAGTAATTTTTAAAAGAAGAACTTTTTTTTTGGAAAAATGAGACTGACAACTAGACCCCTTCTTCTAATCTATATCCGAATATATCAAAGAATTAAAATAAAATTTAGATCCCCTCCCCCCCCCCCCCCTCCACGATTCGCTCTCCATATTTTGGTAATCCCCACCGGTACCCCTCTCTATGCTTATCTCTCATATAATTTTCCGATTCCTACCAATTCCCCTCGCTCATTGTATCTCTCTCTCAACTTTGGAGTGAAGGATCTAGGTGGAGGCTACCAAAATTGACCGATGGGGGTTGTGAGCAAATTTTATGGTGGAGGTGGCTGAAAGAGGGCGTTAGCTGTTAATATTATTATTTTATGATTCTTCCACGTAAAATTAAGTACAAGTTTATTTTAATTTTTCTAGTAGTTGTGCATAATTGTAAGTTTTAAATAAAATAATTTGTATATAATAATTAATTCAAAATAATTATGCAATTGATGGGTCTGAATCCGAGGTGTCCAGAATCCGATCACTTTACAATTTATTTAGTGTGGGGAAACAGGGGATGGAACTCAGAGGGAATTCGTCGGAAAAGATGAGGGTTCAACCTGCTAGGACAAACACCAAAAAGAAAACGGTCAGAAGGCCAAGCTGGGGGAACTAGGGGTGATGCCTAGTTTGGCTCTCCGACGCTCTAATCAGACTATGAACTTGGAGAAGAAAGAGTTGCAGAGCTAAGGTATGGAACTATGCTTACAGTGGAGGAGATGAACTCCTTTATTCATAGTTGAGGGTCAGGGACCCTTTGGTAATTGTCACCCTGTGGTCCTGGCCTAATGTTGCCCTAACACGTGTCGTGATGAAGAGAAACCTACTAGGAATCTCCTGCAAAAGCTGATGAAAAGTTGGTGGCGGGCAACAGTGGTAGGTGCGCGGGTGTGTACCTTGTGTTAGAGAGCCGTTTTGGGGGTTGATACCGAGGGCTGGATGCACGCTCGGGTTTAATATAGGCCATGGAGGCTCGCGAGTCCGAGAGGCATCTGGACCAATGTCGTGGAACCCAAGAGGGGAGCCCATTCCTTTGTTTGCCCATGCGGTTAGGTACCTCCGAGGGTGAATGCACGAGGGCATTGAGGATCGCAGTACCTCACGCTTGGGAATTAACTCCTTGAGGGATTGGAACACTCTTGGGAACGAGGGCGAGGCTCGTTCCGAGGGTGGATTATGTGGGGCCCTGGCTTCCACGCGTTGCACGCTGATGACGCCACATGTCCAAATGAGGGTCAAGCGTGTTTTAGCCCCATCAGCAATATTATTAATATTAGTGGTTATTTAATTATTACAAATACATTAAATTTTTCTAAAAATACAAAAAATATATATAAATTATATAAAAAAATTAACAGAACCCTAGGGACCTCAAACGGAACATAACAGTTAGGGACCAATATGTAATCAATGAAACAAAATATCCTGTATTTTAATTTCACCTAAAATGAGGATAATCAGATGTTATGGTCCCATATACATAATCGTACAAGCATGTAAATATATAACAAAATAATTTTCAAATTACTTCTCAAGCATCTTAGGACATGAATGATGACATAATGAACATATAAAACAACTTAAATTATGCTCATGAACTTTCAATTTTTTAATTGAGTAACTTGATCAAGTCCTAACTATAATCCCGTTAGACGAGTCAATAAAATGTAATTATATGGTCAGATTAATATGACGCTATTGACATAGCCGGGTCAATAACCCTAACTCTAACCCCGTTATGTGAGTCAATATAAGTTCGGAACTCGATCCTTCCAAGAGATTCTAGGGAGGACATGAAATCAATGGCTACACTATACCTTCCGAGACCAAGGTGCTGGTGAACAATTGGGCCATACAAAGAAATCCCAGATATTGGACGAATCCTGAAAACTTTGAACCCGAGAAATTTGAGAATTCAAACCCTGGATTTTGTAGGCGGGGACTTTTAGTATTTGTCAGTCGGGAGTGGAAGGAGAGTGCCCTGAAATAACATTTGCTTCGGCCAACGTTGAGCTCACACTGGCACAAAATCTACATTTACAGCTTCGACCGGAAACTTCCGGATGGTATCAGCTCTGAAGATCTGGAATGATTGGAAGTCATGGAGTAACATGTTATTGTGATGGAAACGGACATCACAATAATAATATTTTTAGTTCCATAATTTCTCTTGTTTTCGATGAACTTTGATTTTCCCTAAACAAACAATCTTTCGTCTCATAACTTAACTTGTTCTTTATTTTGGTCCTGTATAAGTTAACTTTTGCAATTTACGTCCCATCAATTAGATGAATGTCCCAAAATTGGGTGTCAATACAGGAGTGAAATAAAGAATAGTTTAAGAGTTATGAGACGAAAGATTATCTTCCTCGTAACTTCTAAATTTTCACACAAAAAAGTAATTCAAACTTTTTTTAAGAGCCAAGGGGGGGGGGGGGGGGGGGGCCGGGGGGGAGCCCACCGGTCCCTTATAGTTTCGGCATGCGTATGGTTGACCAAGGATCGTTAATTAGGTTGTATACGCGGTATGTCTACTCGTGAAGATATAATTAATGATCTAAATTCTATAGTTTATATTAATATAGTACAACGTTCAAAACATTAAAAACTATGTATGATTCCTTGAATAGTTTAAACACTATTTAATCAAATAATTTGATGCGTACGACAAAACCATAGAAGTATATTATATACTGTTTGATCTTGACGTCGGACTACTATATTATAATTTAAGATTGAATTAATCTTAAATAATCTTCTCAAACATAGTACAGATGAGCCAAAAGAATCATTGCTTTAAAAGTCCACTTCTGAAAACAATCTGCTAAGTGTTTGTCTGCCAGACTTTAGTATGAAAGAAAAAAATACATTTTGTCCTTACTTTCAATCTAATTTTCATCTTAGAAAATTTCCACTTAGAAAACTAGTCCTATTATTTCTAAATCTTAACATAGCTGGTCCAATTCGACATATATGGTCCTCAATTATCAGATTTGGTTGTAATTTTAATCGATCTGATTTTAATACATTTGGTCCTTATACGGAATCCAGGAAAATTGATCATCGAAGACTCCCGCATAACCACCGATTAAATTCATGATTTTTCCGTATAATATTACTCCAAATTATACATGAATATGAATTCACTAAAACAAAACTAGTTGTTTCGAGCTAGGAAATTCCCGAATTCTTTTAATGTTTATAGACATACTTACTTCTCGCACAGTGTCGTCAGTGTTTAACTTGACTCGAATCCATCGAAGAACCAATTGTGTTAGGAATTCTAATGACTACTCAAACCTTTCGAGTTAATTAGGACCAAATGCGTAAATTTTGAATTGGACTAAATGTATTAAAATTCCCAACATTATGGGGCTAAATATGTTAATTGATTAGTTATGGGATCAAAACCGAAAAAGTCATAGTTTTTCCACACCAAAAATGCAATTTTGCCAGTATAAAATCAGCTGATTTCTTCCTAAACATTACAGACACCTTTCTAACTCTCCAGTTTTCCCTGTTTTTCCAAGCGCGATGGAATCGTGGCTGTTTTCAAACTTCACTCCCATATTCACTGCTCTCCTCGTGCCTGTAATGTTCCTCATAATCCTGAAAAAATGGAAGAAATCCAGAACAAACAACATTTCCCTGAAACTGCCTCCAGGTCCCAAAAAGCTGCCTCTAATAGGAGATCTGTATCACCTGAGTGGACTCCCTTTCCGTTCTTTCCGAGATTTATCAAACCAGTATGGCCCGATCATGCATCTCAAGCTCGGTCAAGTATCTGCCATAGTCGTATCTTCGCCGGAAATCGCGAAAAAGATAATGAAAGACCACGACCCCGTCTACGCCAACAGGCCTGAATCCATAAGCGTCAAGATCATGTGGTACAATTATACTGACATCTCGTTCAGCCCGTACGGGGATTACTGGAGGCAGATGCGGAGGATCTGCATTGTGGAACTCCTGAGCACGAAGATGGTTCGGTTGTTTAGCTCCATCACGAGGGACGAGGTTTTGCGTATGGTTGAAGATATCCATCTCTCTCGTGGAAGGCCTATTGACTTGACAAAGAGGATCTTCTCCGCGTTGAGCTCCATCACGAGTAGGGCGGTTTTTGGGAAGGTGTGTAGAGATATCGATGAACTGGTGAGGTTGATGAGGAAAGGGCTTGAACTGGCGGCCGGTTTTGAGATTGCGGATTTGTTTCCGTCATCGAGGGTGATTAATGCGGTGAGTTTGAGTAAGCTGAGATTGGTGATGATGCGACGTAAGCTTGATGCGATCTTTGATCATGTCATTAGAGAGCATGAGGAGAATTTGGCCAAGCTAGTGAAGGAAGGTGGAGAGAAAGGGAGAAGGGGTAATGGGGGGTACGGTAATGAAGATGTACTTGATGTATTTTTGAGGATCAAGGAAAATCGGGAGCTTGAGTTTCCAATCAGCAATGACAACATCAAAGCTGTTATAAATGTAAGTCCTTTTTGTACTAAGCAAGTATTTACAGTACATTTATGTCCATTCATGTTGATGATTTCATCTCCAACTTTATGTGAATACTCTGTTTTGACTTTCATATATATCCATCAATATTTGACGTTAAATTCATAACTATAACAGTATTTATTGGACCAAATCTTAAAGTATGACAGAGGATGTTGTCATAATTTCTCAAACCTCATATGACTTTTTGTAATTAGGAACATTAAATTAGAAGTAATTGTGTGTACTAAAACTGAGATATTTCCTCACATGGACTTTCTTGATCATAATGATCCAAATATGCGACTTATTTAAGATCAGTGATTTAATTGAATACAGAAGCGTACATATATATAGTCTAGTTCAATGAGGATTGGAATTTGGAATATAATTGTGTATTCTCAGGACCTATTCGCTGGTGGAACTGATAAATCATCATCGACCATCGCTTGGACAATGGTAGAACTCCTGAGAAATCCCCGAGTCATGGCTAAGGCACAAACCGAATTAAGACAAGTCTTCAAAGGAACCAAAATCATCCAAGAAAAGGAACTTCAAAAGCTGAAGTGTCTGAAATTGGTGATAAAGGAAGTTTTGAGACTACACCCTCCTGTTCCAATTATCCCCAGGGCTTCAAGTGAGGAACGCGAGATCGAAGGGTACACTATACCCCATAAAGCCAAGATTTTGGTGAACAATTGGGCGATGCAAAGAGATCCCAAATATTGGACGAATCCTGAAAGCTTTGAACCCGAGCGATTCGAGAATCAAAACGTCGATTACGTAGGTGGAGATTTCCAGTATTTGCCATTTGGGGGTGGAAGGAGATTGTGCCCTGGAATAACATTTGGCCTGGCTAATATTGAGCTCACTTTAGCTCAAATTCTCCATAACTTCCACTGGGAACTCCCAGATGGTATCAAGGCTGAAGATCTAAGCATGATTGAGAGTCATGGAGTAACATCTTCAAGAAAAGAGCATTTATTTGTGGTTGCTACCCCTTATGATCAGTCTCAGGCTTGAGATGGACAACAAATACATAATCATGAACTTTTGTATATATCACAATTGTTTGAAGTCCTCGATCGTCTTACTCCTGTTGGTTTGACAAGCATTCTCCAGCACTTTGATCTTGTGTTTCTTTGTGTGTAATAAGTGTAAGTTGGGAGTTCCAACAACATATTTCTCTATTTTTGCTGATTCATTTTCACTGTTTTGATGGTCTAAAATTCATTTACAAACAATTATCAAATTTTGTCAAACCAATCATGCTGACTTGCGGACGTAAATTATCACTGTTTGTCTATATTTTGGAACAAGAGAAATTCATCTATAACCATATATACAAAATTTTAGGGATAGCGAATGTAAATATAAACAATCATACTGACTTGCGTACACGTAATTATCATCATAATTTTTTCCAAACACAATTATCATCATATAATTTATTGAAGGTAATATGGCAAAGGCAAAACAAATAAGTTTTTGGATTTCAACTAATGCTTTGAATATAATTCTTGGATTGGACCTAATGCCAACTCGATTGGCATGTATCCCGCTTTATACAGAGGATCTTGTGAATAATACAGGTGATTGTGATACGCGGTGATAAGACAGTTAGAAATATTATTATTGTTGTCGTCACACATTAATTGATTACTAAACTACTTATTATAATCAAAATGTTTATGCAATTCTCACATCTTTTAACTAGCTTTTTTGGATGAATCAAGACAAATATATATACTATTTAACATGGTATTAAAGCATGTTATATCCTGCATTTCACTTTTACACTCTAGATTGACTCATGATTGCTCGAGTCTGAACTTACGAGAGATATTTATCGTCTACATTAACTTATTATTGAATTACTTACTATCTTAAAATACTTAGACAACCATCAACTATTTCATATTTATTGATTACAAAACTACTTACTACTTTGACAACCTTCACCTTCACCAAATAATTGCATTAAATCACCTTATAAATTAAGCACCTCGAACTTTTCGTGTGCTCACAATTAGAGAAAACCTTCTTCATCTCAACTTTCTCAGATTTTCCACGATGGAATCCGGGTCTTCGTTTCCTTTAAACTTCACTACCGCAACACTTCTAGTGTTTTCGATATTTCTCATAATCAAGAAATGGAAAAACTCAAACAACATAATTTCTTCATCAGCTAATTTGCCTCCAGGCCCGAAAAAACTACCCATTATTGGAAACCTCCATCTCATCAGCACACTCCCATTTCGTTCTTTCAGAGATTTATCCCTAAAATACGGCCCCATCATGCATTTAAAGCTCGGCCAAGTCCCCACCATCGTTGTTTCCTCTCCAGAAATCACAAAAGAAATGCTCAAAGAACACGACCCCAATTATGCCGACAGGCCCGTGACGATCTCCATGAAAATCATGTGGTACGATTGCCTTGACATCGCGTTTTGCCAGTACAACGAGTACTGGAAGCAAATGCGCAAAATATGCATGACAGAATTCCTGAGTGCAAAGAACGTTCGCTCTTTTGGTACCATTAGAAATGATGAGGTCTCTCGTATGATCGAAGCTGTCAGACTCTCATGTGGAGAACCCATTAATCTAACTGATAAGATCTCCTCAATGATGAGCTCCATCACATGTAGAGTTGCTTTTGGCAAGGTGTGCAAGGATAGTGATGCATTCATAAAGTTGATGAAGAAAGGGCTTGAAATGGCGGGCGGTTTTGAGATTGCGGATTTGCTTCCTTCATCGAAGGTGATTAATACTTTGAGCTGGGGAAGAGTGCGGTTGATGATGATGCGGCGTAAGCTTGATGTGATTCTTGATGATATTATCAACGAGCATAGAAGGAATAGGGATAAAATTATAGAGGGAGGTGGAGATCTTGCAAGGAGGGGGAATGGAGAGTTTGGTAATGAAGATTTGGTTGATGTCTTGCTAAGAGTCGAGGAAACTGGGGAGCTTGAGTTTCGAATAAACGATGACAACATCAAAGCTATTATACATGTGAGTATTTTCTTGAATCTAAATCGTTTTATAGTTTTGTGTGCATGTATAAGATGAAGAAGATGATAAAATATGATATCAAACAACTTTATTTTTTCTTTAGGGGGATTTGTTCTCTAACTTCTAAACTTGACACATTTTTGTTCGATTTTTAAAAGTTTCACAGATTTATTGAATTTGTTTTCTCGATACGTTTTACTGTAATGTACATGAATCAAGTTTGAATCGAGTTTTTATAAATTGGCAAGCTTCAAAATTTTATAGTGGAGCATATTCAAGCACGAATTAACATTATGTTGAAATGAACTTCCTTAATTCAGTGTTAGATTAATAAATTATTTTTATTGTCAGTGTCGTTACTCATCACAAAATATGTGCATTCAATTGTATAATCATAACATAATTCCATACGAAATAATACTTGATAAGTGCATAAATTGACAAATATTCGATAGTTTTAATATTCAGAGGAAAATTTTAAACTTTTTTATGGGTGGACTGATTTTTCCGCAACATTGCAACCAAACTGAAATAGTAAACTTTTTATTACTAGTAAGTAGCACGAGCATCACATGTATTATCCCGTTTATTATTATTTTCCTGCTAAAAACTTTAGTTTTATTAAGTTTTGTTTGTGTTATTGGTTTTTATTGTTATTTTTTCTTTTAATTATAATTAATTATGTTTATTATATTTAATTATTAAAATATTTTTTGATACTTAAACTTACAATGATATTTTTTATTTCTAAAAATATGGAAAATTGTTCAATTCATCATGCCAAATGATTCAACTTGTAATTTGTGAACATAATTTTGGACTTTTGTAAATTTCATCCTACTTAAAAAGGATTAAAAAAAAAAAAAAAAAATCCACATCAGCACAATTTTATGAGGGAAAATTCCCTCCAATACGCACCCGAAAAATTCTTGGCTGAGCCGGGTGTGGGCCCCAATTCCTACACCCGGCTCTAATACATGAATATAAAAAATAAAATAAAAAAAAATATTTTTTTATTTATGTATTAGAGCCGGGTGTAGGAATTGGGGCCCACACCCGGCTTAGCCAAGAATTTCCCTACGCACCCTGTACATCTAAGAAATTCCTTTTGTACACTTAGTGCCAACACAAAGTTTGCTGCATGTATTTTGAGAACTTCTGAATTTCTTTATAAAATGAGTATCGAGGGAAAATTATCACTACAAAAAAACAGTCATTTTCAGACGAACTTTTCAGACGAACAATTTTAGTCTGAAAATTTCCGACGAAAATCCGACCATATTCCGACCAAACTAACTAAATTTTACTTTTGTCTTATGATGCAAAATTTTCGACGAAATTGCGACGAAATTCCGTCCAACTAAAATATTAATTAAAAAAATAATTATATTTTACAATTCAGGCGAACTTTTGCGACGAAATTTCGTCTAAAAATTTAAATTGATTTCGTAAGTTATTATTCAGACGAAAGTGGTCTGAAATTCGTCTGAGATCTCAGACGAAACACAGGCGAAAATAGTTGGTCTGAAATTATTTAAGAACAGCGACCAAACTCAGACTAAGAGTTCGTCTGAAATCATAGGCTTATTTTAGCACCCTTTAAACGAAATTTCAGTGTAGTCTCCAAAGTCCGCCTCTGGAAATCCCCAAATCTCTCAATCCCGCCTCTCCAAAGCCGCCATAGTTTCTCTCCTAGGTTTTAATCATACAACCATCAGAGTTCTCTCTCTTCTCATCCATTTTCATCTCTCCAGCGCGCCACCTCTCCTCTCTCGCAAGGTTTTTTCTTACTTTCTTTTAAATCTTCTCTTGATGTTATGGGAAAACTAAAGCTGAATATTCACCTTGCTGTCGTCTTTTGTTGTGCAGTGTAAATTGCAGCAGAAAGATGGAAACTTCAATTCCTGAAGTTGCTACGGAAGCCCCAACAAAATCGGAGTTCAGTTGGTACGATTTCTTTCTCTCAGAGAGTCTTGATATGTCACTGTTGTTGATTATGAGGTTTATTAAGCTCTTGATGTGCTGGCATCTGCCAAAGACTCCTACTTTCTTGTTGCTCTGGGAATTTTCCACCAATTTTTCTTGATTTAGATTGTGGGTTTTGTATTTTTCCCGACATTTTGAATGGGTTTTGTTCTAATACTCCATTTTGGCAAATTTAAGGTTTCAAGTAGCAAGCTTCCTTGTTTTACCCAATTTGTACTGGGATTTTGGTGAAAAGATTGGAATTTTCTTCGACTTTTAATTATGAAGTAATTTGTTCGAATATGTGCACTTAGTGCTCTAAATGTTTGTTGTTCATTCTGAATTTTGTCCATCTGCTCTAGATTGGATTTATACTGAAGAGTTGTTTATTTCTTTAGTGGATAAAAACATGCCTAAGTGTTGTTCCATTACTTTCGAGAAATAAGATGAAGAGTTGAGTTATATTGCTGTTCGATATTCATTGGCATTGTCGATATAATATGAGAGTTTTCTTTCCACACTTTCTATTAGGTACAATCTCATGAATACATTCTTAATTATATTACCCAGTGACATGGCTTTGCAATTCTAATTCTGCCTGAAGTGGTGGATGCATGTTTCTCTTATTTGTGGATTAGCATAACCAAGTGATTCATCTGTTGAGTTCGCTTCAATATGGCGAGGAATGGGTGCGACGGTGGATTTAATTTTCAGAAAAGAACTTCCTTTAAGGTCATTAAATTCCTGCTTTGCTCTCTTTTATATTGCGCTACACATTCTGTTAATGGATTCTAGAACTTTTTGCATGATACAATTAGTGAATCTCCTAATATATTGTAATGTACAATGGAATTGAAAATTGAATCATGAGACCGCTAATGCATCGAAATTTCGTTTTGAATTGCCTATCCAACCTTTTCTACTTCTAATATCTGCTGTCCATTTGTGATTTTGAGTCAATATTTCTTATTCAACCATCAATCTTAGTTAGAATATTGTCCATGCAATTTTATCTCATGCCTTTTCACCCCGAAATGTTATCACAGAGGTTTTGATGATGAGATGCGAGCAGTGGTGGCAAGAAATCTTGAAGGCAGGGGTATTAACCTGCATCCACGGATACGCTTAACTGAGGTGCTTTTTTTCTTTTCTTTTCTTTTTCTTTTCAAGTATCATAGCATCTTTTCAATTTATTTCTATGTTTTAGACAGCGACTTCGTAATGCAGGTAGTTAAAGCAGATGGTGGTGTTAAGGTTCGTACCGACCATGGTGAAGAAATTGACGCTGATGTTGTACTTTTTGCCACTGGTAATTTTGAGTTATTTGCCCTTCATATACTGCCAATACTTAACTATTGGGATCAAGTATAAATGTATAATTCAAGTACGTCCGCGTTAGACCAATGACAATATTGTTGCCTTTTTCTTGGATTACCCTTTTACTCCTGTTAAGAGGCACAATGATGGTTGTCTTCCAATTCTTTATAGGTAGGGCCCCCAACACTAAAAGATTAAACCTGGATGTTGTAGGTGTTGAGCTTGATAAGACTGGAGCAGTGAAGGTGGGTTCTTATTTATAATGTTCTTGAAGTTTTCGCTCCAAAATTTTCATTTGGAATAACTATCTATTGGTTTTCCTAAATTGCCAAAAAAAAGGGGAAACACTATGTATTGATATTCATATTATACTTCAAATTACAATTTCCTCCCGGATACCGATACATAGAGGGATTTCTTTGTAATTGGAGCAGCTAAAGGATGGTGCTATAAGATGGTAGCTAACTGATGGGGTGGTAATTGTAATTTCAATAGATAAACAAGTTCATTTGCAACTGGGGCGAACATCATTTTCCTCCAGTCAAAACTTGTAGATGAGAAGATGTTGTGAAAAAGTTGTAAAAGCTTGAAAGCTTTTAGATTTCAAACTATTTATGCAGATTTTGGTTATTAAAACATGATTTATTGGCGTTTTTGAACCTAGAAAGCCTTTGATCTTTTTATTGCTTCTTGATATTAGCTTTTGTGTTTGAATAGAAAAGCTTACTACTAATACTTTTTTACTTGATTATAAATTTCAGAAGCTAACAACTTCAGAATCAGTTTCAGCATAATACCAAGCATTAATTTAAGCAGGCATCTGTTATTGGACATCAACGGGTTATCCGAACTACAGATTCTGTAAGTTACGACCTTTTGATTTGAAAAGCTTCTGAAATTTGATTATTTGTGTACGTTTGAAATCAATAAGTGTTACTTTTGTAATTTTGTATAACTTGCAAGGGAGGTTATTGTAATTATAATTTTGATTTGAAAAGCTTCTGAAATTTGATCATCTTATGTGCAACTAAATTTGAAAATCTTTTTTGTGATCTATATTGTATAATCACCTTATCTTAGCAAGCTCAGTTCTAGTTTATGTTAGAATTAATAACAATAATCTTTGAAATTTGCTTAAAATTTGAAATTGATAACCATAAGCTGTTCAAAGTTTGTGAAACCTGTAAGAACAGAATTCCAGATTACCATATTTAGAAGATGCTATCCCTTTAGTAAAGAATATTGTGTACCAGAATACGAAACCTGTAAGAACAGAATTCCAGATTACCATATTTAGAAGATGCTATCCCTTTAGTAAAGAATATTGTGTACCAGAATACGAAAATCATTTAGTTAATTAGTTATAATATTTGTTTAAGTAGAGAGTCTTTTGAATTTTGACAGCTGGTACGCAGTGACATCAAACGTAAATTCCGAACTCATACAAACTCTTTTCTTGAAACTGTTTCAGTGGCATAAATTCTGATAATGTATTTTGTTTCCTATTTCTCAACCTGGCGCTTACCTAGATGATGTAGCCGAGCATGTCAAGTATAGTGACTTTGTCCATAAGGAACTTATACTGTTCTCAATGGCTGATGTTCAGAGATCAATCCCCTCAATGATTGATGGATTGAAACCTGGTCAAAGAAAGATCCTATTCTGTTCTTTTAAGAGGAATTTTATTAAGGAAGCAAAAGTTGCTCAATTCTCGGGTTATGTGTCAGAGCATTCAGCTTACCATCATGGGGAGCAGAGTCTTGTTGGTACAATAATAGGCATGGCTCAAGATTATATCGGCAGCAACAACATCAACCTTCTTCTACCAAATGGTCAATTCGGAACACGAGGCCAGGTGATTAGACAATAGGATACTGTAATATAGTTTAAGTTTTTCTGCTATTATTTCTCAGATATCAGTTGAATGCATCCACATATGATTTGAATTTCTGGTCTCAGGGGGGGCAAAGATCATGCCAGACGCGGGTTGTGAGGGTTGGCAGCGGGGCTCCGGCGCGGTGTCAGGTGCCGGGGTGTGAGGCGGATATTAGCGAGCTTAAGGGGTATCATAGGAGGCATCGGGTTTGTTTGAGGTGTGCTAATACGAGCGCGGTGGCGCTTGAAGGGGAGAGCAAGAGATATTGCCAGCAGTTTGGGAAGTGAGTTATGAATGTTTGGGTTATTGGTCAATCGGCACATTTAATGGTGTTTTGATGTCTTGATTATAATGGTTGTCTGTTGTCTTCTTACTTGGGTTTATGACGTAGAGTTTTCGGTTTGTGGTCCTTTTATGTGTAGAAATTTAACTCAGGCATTTGTGATTATAATGCGCAATCGGTGTTGATGACCGCGATTCATATAATGAGCTGTGTAAGTTCTCTCACTGCTTGCTTGCTCATATTTCCTAAATAAGAGATGGTCTTTTTTTTGTTAAATTTTATGGCAACTCATTAACCTTTTCAGTTAATGCTGTCTCTATACATTATTTAATGTTCTGTAGGTGATTTTATATACAAGGTACCGTCTCAATCGCCAACGAAGCACTTCATATCACATTCAAGAAAGGCATTACTTAATGGAATCAGTACCAAAGAAAATAGATCAATGGCCCCTTAAAGTACGTTTTTAGTTTATCTCATGTTTGTTTATTAGTACCAAAGAAAAATTTGTCATTGTAAAATTGTGTTTTGGTGTATATGTGAAATTATTAGTTATATCTTTGATCAATTATGATTTCGTGGAACTCCTATTCAAAAATATCGTGCATTGGATAAAATAGACGAGACCATTGCTATATTCTTATGAATCTGTTAGTTTTATTTCATATAGGAAATAGGTCTCCTGAAAGATGTTTACCAAGTTTTGGCAATCTGCCTTCAATAAAGCACTATTAAGTTTTTTAGTTGCATGGCACTTGGATTCCATTGGGCTGAAAAACATTGTTCTTGTTGGTTTGATAAAATTTGAGCTGAAGTTGTTGATTGGGAATGCTATGTTGATGGTGACTGTGTGTGAATGTGGTTGTGATCAGTTTGAGGAGGCTTTATTAGTTTGAGTTTTTTTGGTTTATGCTTTTAGGCATGTTGCCCTTCGAGCTTCTTTATTATTTTTGTTTGGATCATTTGTAGCTGAGAAGAAGGGGAAACTCTCTCTTTATTGACAATCAAAGTAAGTATTTAATTTCTGTTAGTTGATTCTTATTCAGTTATCAAGTAAATATTCCATGTGGTTAGAGGATAATGATACAGGAATTCACTAATTAATTGGTCAATCAAAATGATTTTATTTTAAACATCTTATTAACTTTGGATTGATGGACAGACATTACCAAGAAAGGTGTTCTGTGATAAGAAGGGCTGAAAAACATCTGTGATGGATTTCAAGAAATGTGATGCTTATTCAAGAAATGGAGAATCTTATATATTCATGCATTTACGTGTCTTCAAGAAATGTGATGTAGGTTTAATGTTTTTTTTTTTTACAGATCGGGCACCTCAAATGGCTTAAGTGGCAATGTAGCAACACTAGGTAAATTTTCATATGGTGGAGAGAAATTTTCGCTTTATATCTAGTGTTGGCGTATTTTACGTAGGGTTTGCAACATATGGATCTATGTAATAGTACTTGAAGATGATGTAATTCGACAGATTTTACCGAATTTCATGCAGTTGGATTTGTTTTTACAATATTGTTAGATTTATGGACATGGTTGAAATTTTAATTTATTGTTGGCGTATTACACATTATTGTCGAATTTCAAGCTTTTTATTATTTTATTTTGGGATATATAATTACCGAAAAAACAGGTTGAAATTTCGGAAAAAAAAAATAAACAATAAATGATAATATGAAATTTGTGACGAAATTCGTCTGAAAAAATTTTAGAATTTTCGGCAAATTTGTGAATATTGGTCTGAAAATCATCTGAATTTCGTCTGAAATATATTAAAGTTCGTCTGAAATTTCGTCTGAAATTCTTCTGAAATAACACATTTTTCGTCGGAAATGATATTTTTCGTCGGAAATTTCGTCGAAAAAGGAATTCAGACGACATATTTTGGCCGCAATTTCGTCGGAAAATATTCGATAAAAATTTGACCAATTTGTTTTGGTCGGAAAATTCATCGCAATTTCATCTGAAAAGTTAGCCGATGAAAATTTGGCCTTTATCTCTTCGACGGAAATTTCCTCGCAATTTCGCCAGAAATTTGGTTCGTCGGAAATTTATTGGTTTCGGGCGAGAAAAAGTTTCGTCTGAAATTCGTCTGAGTTTCGTCTGAAAAATTGTTCGTCGGAAATTTCGTCTGAAATTTCGTCTGTATTTATCTGCGACGAGGGTCTTTCAGACGAACTTTAGTTCGTCGGAAGTTCGTCTGAAAGTGGTCGGAAATCTTCGATTTCAGACGAAAACGTCCAAAATTTCGTCTGAAATTTTCGTCGGAAATTGGCTGTTTTTTTGTAGTGTATACTTGACCATTTTATTTTATTTTATTTTATTTAAGCCAAAAAGCATCTTTTTAAATTCATATATATATATATATATATATATATATTTTTTTTCATAATCAAGACCGGAGTCCCTTTTTCGTGGAAGCCCCACAGTATATTGCAATACGAAACCAAAAAAGTTTACACAGGAGTTTTTAGGATTTAAGTAAACAATACAAACCTGAACCTGCTAACATGTTGGGCCCGAAGCCAAACCAAGAAAAAAACCGAACCCAAATCTAAATTGGGTCCGAAATCCAAAACCCAAACTAGAGGCCACCAAAATTGAGCCAAAAAATTAGTCCAATCTAACAAAACAAAAAAAAAAGACCGCACACGCCGCCAGAGTTTGCCTAGGCACGCCTAGACTTGCCCGCAACAGCATCCGCAAATCCTCCCATACGCCTAGCTAGGCAGCCACCTAGGCACGCCCGCACAGTTACCTGCCATCACCCCACAGCACCCGCAACAGCCTAGGCAATCACCTAGGCATGCACGATAGGCTCCCGACCGCTGTCGAGAACACCTGTAAAAGCGCCTAGCCTCACCCGACCGCGACTAGCACAGTCCGCCAGTCACCCACACAACCACCCATCCTCGCCTAGGCGTGCCTAGAACTGCCCTGGAGTCACCCGCGAGCGCCTAGGCGCGCCCGCACATCCCGCCTAACCCCTCCTAGGCGCGATCCAGCTCTGTTGGATACTCACTTCAATACGCGTGCGTTCCACCCAACCACCCTCCGCACACAAGAACAAATTGCCTAAGTTAACGTTTAGGAAATCCCACGGCCCAGCACAGGTTAATATCCACCTCTACGGTAATGTCCACCTCGCTATCTAACTCCTCTAGAATGCCCTCCTCTATAGTAACCTCCTTGAGTAGCACTCCGTGTCTTTTGAGTTGAAAAATCATTGTACTCAGAATTATCTTCCTGAATCGTATGGAATAGACTCACCATCATCAGTTTTCTTATCTATTTTCGCAATAATGGCTTTGAGGGAGTCCTTCACACAGGGATTTGGAAGCTTTAATTTGGTCTATCACGTGTATCCCCGTCCGATTGGAAATGGGTCGTATCTAATCTATTCAAGGGGTACTCCACATTGGTTTTCTGAGTAGCCTGAACAATTGCTGCTTTGGCTTGTTGTATAGCATTCTCAGAAGATTTCAAATCAACGGCCTCAATTTGTTCCCGATTCACCTCTACCCGCGCCTCCGTATCATCGTCACTTTCTGACACAATTTCACTATCTCCCTTATTAGACATATTATCATTCCCTGATTCCTCTCTATAGCTCTCCTTATCAGTCGATTGACTCCTTATCCAAATTGTTTTTTTCATCCGATTGACGGACGGTCCCCTCTTCAAACATATCTTTCTTATCGCCTACCCCTGAGGTTTCACCTATTCCCTTGACCACATTCATGTCAACATTCAAATGATCAAATGGGTTTCCATGCACAACAATATTATCCTCTTTTTCTTTAAAATTTCCACTTTTCCAAACTCAAGGTTTAATTTCATATATTCCTCGATTGTTTCATCCACCTTTTCTTTGTTTTTATTTTAATTTTTCTTTTCCACCCAAACTCCATTCTTTCCCGAGTTATCCTTCTTTTTTCGATGTTATCTCGCAAATCCTTTTGTTGCGCGCGAAACTCATCCTTTGATTGATGCTCACACACGTCTCCTTCTTTTCCACCATCATCACCCTCATTTTCCATGTTGTCCTTATCAGCCTCATCCTTCCCATTTTCATCACCATCACGAGAGTCTTCCCCACTTTTACAAGCATTCGATTTATGACCCAAATGGCAGCACCTAAGACAGAAATCCAGAATTTTACCATAATGAACTTCTTGGGTAAAACTCCAATCACTGTATCTCACCCAAACAGACTTCTTAAGAGGCTTAGAAATATCTAATTCGACATAGATCCTAGGCTCAAAAGTATTTTCAAACTTTACTGTGAGTTCACCAACTCTAATTGGTTTACCTACTTGCTCAGCCAAATTCCACATCCCATCTTTGTAAATTAATTGTGATGGAAGCTTGGAGAAGGAAATCCAAACTAGGACAACAGGCGAATTAACAATCTAATTGAAATCCGGCGTCCATTTAAGCACTTGCATCGGAAAATCATGAAAATACCATGTTCCTTTCATAAACAATCTCGAATAATCATCCATATTATCACATCGAATCAGCACATGAGTTTCGTTAAGCAAACCAATTCGCACAGTTCCGTTGAAATCAATCTTAGAAAAATAAAATTTCAAATAGTGCCATAGTCGGATACCCTTGAGAAAACTTACCAATAAATGATAATCTAAATCATTGATTTACTTGACTATTTTATATTTAAGCCTAATTACAACATCATTCGTAATTATCAAGAAATTATAATTTAATCTTCGACATTTATGTTGCATTTGTTATGAATTTATCAAGGACTACATTGTTGAATTTAGTCTCCGAATGTGTTATGAATTCAACAATGTAGTCCTTGAGGGCATTTTGGGATGTCAAAGACAAACCCTAACGGAACCCTAACGAATCTGTGAGACCCCAAACGGAATATTAACTGTAAGAGCTATATTGTAATTTCCAAATAATCATGAATTTTCTTGTAATTAAGTTTAAATGCACATTAATCAAATATAAATTTCACAAATTAAATATGAAGAGAGAGGAGTGTTTAAAAAAAGTAGAACTTAAATGAACTTAAACTCATTTGCATCAGATTATTTTTGGGTTAAATAAATTATAGTTAAGTTGGACAAGAACAATTAGTCAATTCACAATGAGAAGAAATATACATCAAAATTTACACTTTTATAATAGTATAGATTGTTGTGACCATGACCACGAACCATGGCTCCAACTCTTTTTTTTTTTACCATTTTCCCTTCATATTATGTATGGAACTGAACCAAAACTTGGTTCATCTATTCTTGCCAGGACATATTCGCGGCCGGAACTGAGACATCATCGACGATCATCGAATGGACAATTGCAGAACTTATAAGAAATCCACGAGTCATGGCCAAAGCCCAAGCCGAAATAAGAGAATCCTTCAAAGGAAACAAAATCATCCAAAAACACGATATTCAAAAGTTGAAGTATCTAAAGTTGGTGATCATGGAAGCTCTCAGGCTGCACCCTCCAGCTCCGCTCCTCCCCCGAGCTTCGAGAGAGGAGCGCAAAATCAATGGCTACACCATACCGGCTAAAATCAATGTGTTGGTGAACACTTGGGCAATGCAAAGGAATCCAAAGTATTGGACAAATCCAGAGAGTTTCGAACCTGAGAGATTCGAGAATCAATCCGTGGACTTCTTAGGTGGAGATTTTCAGTATTTGCCTTTCGGGGCCGGAAAGAGAATGTGCCCTGGAATGACTTTTGGTTTGGCAACCATTGAGCTTCCATTAGCGCAGCTCCTCTATAGCTTCAACTGGAAACTCCCCAATGGCGCCAAGGCTGAAAAGTTAAACATGATTGAAACGCATGGAATAACAGCAACAAGAAGAGATCATCTTCTTGTCATGGCTACCCCATATGAGTCTTTGGCTTGATGAAGCAATGACTTCGTTGGTGATATAATATTCATGTTGTCTATCGTGTGAAGTTAGAAGTTTGAATAAAGGTTTTGTACTGCCCAACTTTTCATTAATTTGAATACCGGAGATTTGCTCTATTAGGAGTTGTTTCTCTTCCTTTACTAAAAAAGGGGGAAATTGCAAAACCTAAATAGCAACTACCCCCAGTTGTGTTTCTAAGAAATTTTCTTTCAGTTGCATATTTGTCCTGTAATTCTAAAAAAATTAAAATTTTGGAACAATTTTTGCCCGAACCACCTTTAGTCGTCGCGAACTGCCTCTTGCCGGCCATGTGTGCACTTAATATATACAAACTTACTTGACATCTCTTGCGGGCCATGTGTGCACTTAACACAAACTTACTTGGCGTTTTTTACTATAATGAGTACTCGTCGAATCAGAACTCTTTTCTCCCCTTTACTCTCAGGTGTATGGCTTGCCTTTGCATTATCCCTGACATATCTTATATAGAGGAGAGTACTCCCCTAGAATTTTAAGTCTCCTGACTTCTCTCAGATTCTTTATCTTGTTCATCATGTTACTTAGAGCGTGTTTACTTTTACAGATAATAGATATTTATGATATATAACCGATATCTACGTGTATTTACATTGCATGTGTGAAAGCCTGTAGGAAAGACTCTGGCCTATGAGATTTGCGTGTTTTATTGAGATATAGATCACACGCCAAAAAGGCATGTGATAGATCACGAGAATTATGACACGCTACACAAAATTACCAATATATCTATCTTTTCACAGAATTTACAAAAGAATTGTCACTTATATCTATTTTTCCTCCCACGTTCTGAAAGATTTTTTTGGAGAAATTTCTCTTTCATCTATTTTCTTCTCAAGATTTTACAAAAGATTTTATTTTTATTTTACAAAAGATTTTATTTTCTTCTCTCCAAATTGATCAAGTTCTTTTATTTTTATTTTATAATTATAGGAAATTTTAAATAGGAATGTGAATTATTAAAAAGTTAAAACATGATGAATCACAAAATAATTTTAAAAATTGAGACGAAACTCCTCCAAAAAAAAAATAAGAAATAATACCGTCTCCTATATATATATATTTTTTTTTCACTTTAAACCCTCTCACTTAATATAATGCATTTTTTAAGGATTTAATCAAGCTGCAAAGAGATTATGATATTAAAATATTTGAGACGGTGCAATGAATTCTCAAATCAAAATGAAAAGGGAGATCTCCATTTTGTGACTACAAAATTCTATTTTTGTAAAAGTTAAGAATAAAAAATAATTAAAATAAATTGAGGGTAAATAAGTAATTTAATTCTATCATGCGTTAACTACCCATAAAAGTAAACAACATATTAAATGTAAACATGAATTAATGACATATATTGACATGATTAGTAAATGTGAGTATGTCTACTATCACAAACATTTGATATCCTTACATGCATTATCACTACATGAAAAGTAAACGAGCCCTTATAGTCTCCTCGACTCATAGGAAACCTCCATCATAGAAGAGTTCCACTATCCGGACTCTCCATAAAGTTCGCACAGCAAACTGGCCAACACGACTCTCTATCCCTTTATGCCTCATATTCCAATTAGCCACGTGTTACTGCTAGTATGGGCCTATGGGGTAATGACCCCATCATTTAGCTAGAGGTTACTGACAAAAAATAGTGTCTCAAAAATGCAATTATGGGCAGTTGCTATGCTTATTGTGCAATTTTGCCCTGAAAAAGAGGAACCTGACAAATTCAGTTGTTTATTTTGGATGAGAATTCCAAATGGCTAAAGCTGAATACTTTCTTTATAGTAACAGATTTGCGTTTATTCGCTTGAATTTTAAGAGATCTTTGAATTCCAGAGAGCATTAAGAGGGGGTAGAGTTTACAAAAAGGCCGGCAACAACCACCCTTTATATTTCATGGGAAAAAGTTATTCGATTATAAAAAATTACGAAACGGTTCTTGCAGCTTCTGTTGGGATACTGGCGCAAATTAGGGAAGATAGGGATTACCTTATATAACTTATTTTCTATATCCCTGATTTGTAGGATTCTTTGGCTGTTTACCTAGTACAATCCTGTAGTCTGGAGTAATTCAATTGAATGAAAATACATTATTTTCTTCTCTTTCATACATTAAACATGGTATCAAGAACAGAGTTTCGATCTCTGAGACTCAGCAATTATCATCATCGTCTCTAAACCTTCCCCAACCAAATTAACCTAAACCAAGGCAACAAAACTACAAAACAACCAAACCATGGCAGAATCCTCAGAAATCAAAACCGAAACCACAGATCTTTCAATCCAGATAGCCAACATATTGAAAAACAATATGCAACCACAAACTCACCTGTCCAGTTTCAATAGTTTATCGATCGGCTTTAAACTTAACCACGATAACTATCCGGCTTGGGTAAGATTGATGAAGATGGCGATTGGAGGTAGGGGGTGCCACTCACATCTGACGGGAAATCCACCAGCCCCACTCGAAACAGACCCAACATATGACAATTGGGAACAAACGAATCAAAACGTGTTTACATGGATTATACAAAATATTGAAATTAATCTTGTAAACAACGTCTTACACTAACCGAAAGCAAAAGCATTGTGGGATGGCCTCGCAACCACGTACGGAAGCGGCTCGGATCCGCTGCAACTCTTCGATCTACACAGAAGAGCAAATACACAGACACAAGGATCAGACAGTCTCGAAGTTTTCTGGAACAAACTTCAATCCATATGGACGGCCATCGATCGGAAACAACCAAATCCGATGCGATGCACCGAAGATATCACCACTTACAATCGAATCACTCAGGAGCAACGGCTGTACCAATTCCTCATAGGAATCGATAAAAAGTTCGACCACATCAGGGCCGATTTACTGAAACAGGAAACAAAACCCTCACCGGAGTCAGCCCACGCCACCATTAGAAGAGAAGCCGCTCGCCTCCAAATCTTGAAAGGAGCGGCCGGTGGCGAGAATGATTCGGGAGGAATCGGAACTGGCCTGAGTGTGAGAAGGGAGAAATCAGGAAGAAACAGACCGAAAAGAATGGTGCGCTCAGAAGGCGCCGGACGATCCAACGATGTCGGCCGTCGATCATCACAACGAGAGGACCGAGAAGGTATGGTGTGTGGGCAATGCGGCAAACCGAGGCATACGACGGCGGAATGCTTCGAAATAGTGGGATACCCTGACTGGTGGGAGGGTCTCCAGAAAAACTCCGGCAAAACAACAACCACCGGCGGCGGAATGAAGAAAGCAAACTCAGCCGTAAGTGAGATACACACAGAGGCTGCAGAAGGGGAACGACGGTAGACCAACCCCACCGCAGGCGTCACCGGACTAGGAGACCCCGGTGCGGCGACGACTGGAGTCCGGTGAGCCCACGCCGCCTTCGCTAGTGCAGCCCCAAATGGAGCAGACAACCTAATCAGTGGAGGTAATGGGTTTGGGATTAATAGCCCAAACCCTAAGTGCTTTTCATTTAATACCCACTATTGCTCTCTATTTGCACACCCACCCCAAACTTGTTCCAAATTATGTGAAGATCCCCAGAAATTGGTTAATTCCACCTACACCCCAGTTTCAAGTTTAAAAGATGGTCAGGCCCTTCACATTAAAAAATAAAACCCAAAACTATCTCAGTGGATTTTTGACAGTGGTGCAACCGATACCATGACATTCGACATATCTGATATCATAATCCCAGTGAACCGGAAACACCTTACATTCAGACAACAAATGGTGTAGCGCCCGGAACGGTGGGCCACCACATCCCCCGCACTTAAACCCGAACCCACATATGAAATGGATTTCCATACATGAGTCCAAGCCTAAGCGAACGGGAACCTACACTCACCCACTAGGCTAAGCGGGGCTAAAACTCGAACAGAGCGCGCAAAACAAACAAAGAAGAATGCGGAAGCAATATCATAAGGATCGCAAAGGAGCTCTATACTAACATATACATCATATACAACGGCCTGACGGCCCAAAAATAGGTCAAGTATATACATCAAAATTTCATAATCTCCATAAGACATAATTAGAATTCGGGTACAATTCATAAGAGTAATCAAAATGCAGCAGGTAAATATGCCGACTCGACCTAAACTCGAAAGTACGACACGACCGACGCACTTCCCCGCCTAGCTCGAGAAACCTGCAACTAAAGTGTTAAAAGGAAGGGGTCAGTCAAACTCGACTGAGTGAGGGGGGGCTAACGCACACCCACACCATAACTACATATAGAGCATCACAAATAGTCAAAGGGGTCGATCATGAACCGAGCTAGGGTTTTTCATACCAAATCATTTTTAAAACATACATATAATACAAAGGAAATCCCAACCCGTTTCATAACCACCAAAGCATAAACGAAACATAAACGTCCGGCGAGTACGGACCTCCTCAACTCCTCATACAAATCATAAATACATAAGAATTCATAAATTCATAACTCCTCAACGCCTTGGTGATTGGGAATCAAACCCTCTCCACCCATATGGATTCTATATACATACGGGGTAGCTAACCCACGATATGCCTTCCCCGGTTATTCACCGAGGGCTCAAAGAACCACGCCTTCTCCATCTCCCTCAGATTCGCGCGTCGGAACTTCAAAGGAGCGTGTGCACAGGGGTGATAACCGGTGACCCCAACGGCCACACCGGGTCTCCCTTACCCACACCTCCGGGGCCCAAGAATTCGAAATCAAACCGTAATCCCATCTTTCAGGGCACAACTCGCTAGATCTTAAAGGAAACGTACAAGGGATTCAAAATCATAAGCTCATATATGCCCATACTTATACCATTTTCATAAATTCGTAAAAAGGGATTTATAAAATCATAAACGTATCATAAGCATTCGTATTTAATCATATAATACATATATAGCCACATGCGGGATACGAAATCAATAACATAAAGGCCATAGGTCGTTTATCTACAAGAAAAGATCCTAACCCTCACCTTGAAGTGGAAGCGGAGTGAAAATCGGACAAAAGTAGCAACCGAACACCTAAACCTCAGGCTCTTTAACTTCGTGAAGAGGCTCTGAAACAAAAGAACGCAAGACCCGAGACTTAGACTCAATTATGTACCAATTAGACTCTCGGAAATGCTTAGGGATGCAATTAAGGCAAATGAAATGCATAACTATGACAAATGAATCCTACCAAATCATATTCACACAAAGAAAAGCAACGAAGCGATAAAACGAGCAATTGTCGCCGCCATATTTTCAAATGACACGGCCGTGTTGGGTTTTAGTTCAAAATGGACACGGCCGTGTCCGGTTAAAATAAATTCAGGAGCTTAATTCGAGAGGCTGACACGGCCGTGTTGAGTTTTAGTTCAAAATGGACACGGCCGTGTCCGGTTTTATAAAAATAAATTGCTCCAAATCGAGAGGCTGACACGGCCATGTCCAAAACATGCATAAAGCTGACACGGCCGTGTTGGCCTGTCGTCTTCGAAAAAAAATAGCAGCAGCAATAGTAACTCTGCGTGAAAAAAACAGGGGAGGGAGCAGGGCAAGCACGCAGCAACAACATGCAACCATTCCAAGCCACAAAACTCAAGCAATTCATGACAAATCACTTCATAATCAACATATAATCATCCAATCATCACAAAAGCTCAAGAATTATCATATATACCAAGAATTCTCATGCAAGAATTCAAATTTCATCAATGGCAACTTCCACCACACTCAACCATATTGAAAAGGAAGATCATACAAGCATATTAGAGTCATAAGAGATCCTATATATATCTTCAAATCAAAGTTTAAGTCCAAGAAACCAAGGTGATCATCAAACCCTTAAAATTCATGTCATGTTCCATATGTGCATCAAACATAGCCCAAAGCATGGAATTAATAGCTCAAAATGACCATATATTCAAGTACATATCAAATACTAGCTTACCCCTTGAAGATGTTGGAAGAAAATGGAGATTAGAGCTCAAAACCTCCTTGGGATGAATAGTGACAGGTTAAAGGGTTTAGCTCCAAAGTGCTGCACTTTTCTCCCTTTTTCCTTGCTTGAACCGAGAATGGGAGTGGGAGAGATGAATATGCTGAGTTTTACTGTAAAGTGGGGCCAAGCTTGAGGGTAATATATCAAGAGTTGAGGGACTAAGGTGCAATTAAGTGAAAGGTAATCATATAAAAGCGAGGTAAGTTTCCGGTCGGATTTCGGATTACCAAATGAGCTTAAAAGGTTATGAGGCTTAGTCCATCGAACCCGAATCGTCGAAACGAGTTCCACGGTGGTGACGGAATTCGAATCCGAATTCCCAAGCTCGGATTACACATATTGGAACCCAAGGTGCGCTAAAAGCGTTTTAACCTCCTTTAGGTTCCGAACGTAACAATTAATTCAAAAGCTCAAAAAATAGATTCGAAAACATATAACGAGCATATATCCAAGTTCATAACACGAAATTCTCTATCATACTAAAACAACAGAAAATTCCGGATTCAATTCAAGTATGAACGAATCAAATCTTAACAAATAGCATTCATAATCATATAAAATTTCATTCAAATCCATAAGAAATATTTGAAATAAGAATTAAAAGAATAAAGAATATGAATTTAAATAAAATAAATTGCGTACATACGTCATACCTGTACGGTCTGAAAGTCGGGGTGTCACAATCCTTCCCCCTTAAAAAGGACTTGCCCTCAAGTCCGACTCGAGTCCTCAAACAACTCCGGATATAACCTTCTCATCTTTTCCTCAGTTTCCCAAGTCGATTCCTCGGATTTATGATCCCTCCAAAGTACCCTAACCAAAGGAATCCACCAGTTTCTCAGTTCTTGCATCTTCCTATCCTGAATTGCAACTGGATACTTTTCTATGGTTAAATCCGGCTCTAACTGAACCTCTTCAACTGGGAGAATTGTTGACTCATCGGGATAATACTTACGGAGTTGAGAGACATGAAATACATTGTGTATTCCGGTCATACTCGGCGGTAAATCCAATCTATACGCTGTTTCTCCGATTCTTTCCAAAATTTCAAACGGCCCAAGGTAACGAGGACTGAGCTTTCCACCTTTACCTATACGAGTGAAGCCTTTTCTAGGAGACGCCTTCAAAAAGACTCTATCTCCGACTTCGAACACTAAGGGCCTTCTTCTCTTATCAGCGTAACTCTTTTGACGGGCTTGAGCTGCTCTCATCCTTTGTCGAATCTTATGAACTTTCTCAATAGTAGCAACAATGTTTTCTTTAGGCTTGGCCCTCTCGAGCTTGCTCTCTTCGGTCCACCTCCACTCCTCGATATCCCAAAATAGAGGAGACCTGCACTTTCTTCCATAAAGTGCCTCGTACGGAGCCATCTTAATCGAACCCTGATAGCTGTTGTTATAAGCAAACTCAACCAAAGGTAGGTGTTCATCCCACTTATCTTGGAAGTCCAAAGCACATGCTCTAAGCATATCCTCTAAGTATTGAATTAGCCTTTCAGATTGGCCGTCCGTCTGAGGATGCGAAGCTGTGCTAAACTTGAGCTTAGTGCCCAAACACTTCTGAAGATTCTGCCAAAAGATCGAAGTAAACCGTGGATCCCGATCCGAAACAATACTAGCCGGAACTCCATGTAACCTTACAATCTCCCGAACATACAATTCGGCTAGCTTAGGAACTTTCTCAGACATCCGGACCTTGAGGAAATGGGCAGACTTAGTCAATCTGTCCACAATTACCCATATTCCATCAAACCCTCCTTTAACTCTAGGCAAGCCGGACACAAAGTCCATCGTCACTTGCTCCCACTTCCACTCGGGAATAGGAAGTGGTTGGAGAGTTCCTCTTGGCTTCTGGTGCTCCACCTTCACCTTTTGACACGTTAGACATCGCTTCACGAAGTTCGCGACGTCCCTTTTCATGCCATTCCACCAGAATTTCTCTTTCAAGTCCCGATACATCTTAGTACCTCCCGGATGAATCGAGTACCTCGAGCGATGTGCCTCCTCAAGTATAATCCTCTTGAGCACTTCTGGGACACATATTCTCGCTTCGAACCTTAACAAACCGAAATCATCAATCCCAAACTTAGAATTCGGATCCTCTCTGGAACGGGTTACCAACTTCTGAATCTCGGTATTCGAGGCCTGAGCTTCCAACAACTGCTGTTTCAAATCCGGTATTATCGTAAGATTAGCCAACCAAGTTCCCGAAACCAAGATTTCTGATCCTGAGCTTGAAGAACCGGCTTCCAAATTAACCATACTCGCCTTTCTACTCAAGGCATCGGCGACCACGTTCGCTTTACCCGGATGGTACTGAATGGTGCAATCGTAATCCTCTAATAACTCCATCCAACTCCTCTGTCTTACATTCAAATCTTTCTGAGAAAAGAGATACTTGAGGCTTTGGTGATCCGTAAACACCTCGAACGTTGCACCGTAGAGATAGTGTCGCCACTTCATCAAAGCGAACATAATGGCAGCTAATTCAAGATCGTGAGTAGGGTAATTCTTCTCATGCTCCTTCAATTTCCTTGAAACATAAGCTACCACTCTACCGTGCTGCATCAAAACACAACCAAGACCCTCTTTCGAAGCATCTGTATAAACTGCATAACCCTCTGTACCCTCAGGTAGGGTAAGAACTGGTGCTGAAGTTAACTTCACCTTCAAAGTCTGAAAACTCGCCTCACACTTATCATCCCATTCAAATTTCACTTCCTTCTTAGTTAGGCGAGTCAACGGGCCGGCAATTTTAGAGAAATCCTTAACAAATCTGCGGTAATAACCGGCCAACCCAAGAAAACTCCGAATCTCTGAGACATTTCTCGGTCTCTCCCAACGAAGCACAGACTCAACCTTAGATGGATCAACTTCAATCCCATCACCTGAAATTATATGTCCTAAAAACATAACTCAATCGATCCAGAATTCACACTTGCTGAACTTTGCATACAACTTATGTTCCCTCAAAGTTTCCAAAATGATCCGTAAATGTTGTGCATGCTCTTCAGCCGACCTAGAATACACCAGAATGTCGTCTATAAAGATCACCACGAACTTGTCAAGAAAAGGCCTGAACACTCGGTGCATCATATCCATAAATACAGCTGGAGCATTAGTTAATCCAAACGGCATGACAACGAATTCAAAGTGCCCATATCTGGTATTAAAACCAGTCTTCGGAATATCCTCCTCCCTAATTCGCAGCTGATAGTAGCCCTGCCTCAAATCTAACTTGGAGTAGACTTTCGAGCCTTGTAGAATATCAAATAACTCCTCGATGTGAGGCAAAGGGCATTTGTTCTTCACAGTCATCCTGTTCAACTCACGGTAGTCTATACACATTCGTAGCGTTCCGTCTTTCTTTTTTACAAATAGAACGGGAGCACCCTACGGAGAAATGCTCGGACGGATGTAACCGCAAGCTAGAAGCTCATCAAGCTGTGTTTTTAACTCCTTTAACTCTGTGGGAGCCATTCTGTAGGGAGTCTTCGAAAAAGGCTCTGTTCCGGGATAAAGGTCGATTACGAACTCGATGTCCCTATCGGGTGGCAAAGAACCCAATGTCTCAGGGAATACATCGGCATACTCCCGCACGACCTCCGTCTCCTCAAGTTTAGCCTGATCCTTCGGTCTATTCAAAAGATAGGCTACGAAACCTATCGCACCGTCCCGGACCAGTTTACTCACCTCAACGAAAGAAATAAAGGGCTTGACTTCACCTTCTCGCCCTTAATCACCACTGAACCAAAAGAAACCTTCTTCTCCCGACAATCCATCTGAGCCCCATGTTCAGACAACTAATCCATTCCGAGGATTACATCATACCTCTTCATCGGCATCTCAATCAAATCGGCGAGGAAAACCCTGTCTTCAAAACTCACTGGACAACCTCGATAAATCCTGCAAGTAACAAGACTACCTCCAAGAGGCAAACTAACCACATAATCATGCGCACAGAGGGTAACAGGCAAGCACAACGAAGAAGCAAGATCCCGAGAAATAAATGAATGAGATGCCCCGGGATCATACAATGCATGAAATGTAGTGCCATGAATGCTTACGGTACCTTCAATCACGGCATTAGGATCAAGATCTGCAGCTTCCTCTTCCTCGGCCCCGAGTGCATATGCTCTAGCCTGAATAGCGGGCCTCTGGTTATTCCCCGCTGCCTGTCCTGGCCTTTTGTTCGGGCATCGATTAAGCATGTGATCCGGCGAACCACAGCCGTAGCACCTCTTGTGAAGTTTGAAGCAATTCTCAACAAGATGGTTACCCTTGCAATATTTGCATTGGACTTGAGGTGGTGCTGGTAAGGCTAGAGGTTGAGCTTTTTGTCCTGCCGGCTTGAATTGCTTGTTTTGAGGCTTTACCGGTGCAAAAGCTTGATAAGCTGGCCTTTTTCCATATTTATTCTGACCTCCCGAGCTAGAACCCTGTACAGTCTGAAAAGTCTTCCTCCTCCTAGCAACCACTCGATCCTCTACCTTCAAAGCCTTCTCGGTAACTAACGCCCAAGTGTCGGTATCAACCGCTTCGAGTGCATCCTTCATATCTTCCCTTAACCCTCGAAGAAACTTTAAAGCCTTGTGGCGGTCGTCATTGGCAATGTTGGGAGCATACCTTGACAAACGGTCGAACTCATCAATATATTCGGTGACCGTCTTCTCACCTTGTTTCAAGTCCATGAACTCTTGGAGTCTTCGGTCCCTAGCGGCGATTGGAATGTACTTGTTACGAAACTCCCGAGCAAATGTTTCCCAATTAATCTCATCACCTGAGGCATCCAAAAGGGCTCGGATGCTAGTCCACCAACTATAAGCTTGGCCTTGCACCATTGTGAGGGTGCGCCTTGCCTTCTCAACGGTTTCACACGGTATCAACTCCCAAATTCTTTCTATTTAGATTAGCCACTCCTCAGCTTGAGTGTCATTTCCACCTTCAAACTTGGGGGGGATTCTGATTCCTGAACTCCCGTAAAATGTGAGTGACTTGCCCTCCTTCATGATTGACAACCGGAGGTGTATTCTGGCGATATCGGGTATCCAAATATACACATAATCTCGCCATGAATCCCTCAGGTTCCATGTTCTTCTCGGCTTGTGGGGAACGATCCCGGTGATGTCTATGGCCCGGAGACCTGTCACGATGATGATCTCTTCTCGGAGGCATACTACCACATCCAAAGAATTCCAATACGCATGCGTGCGGTTAGTACATGATCACGTGCACAATTCATAGAAATTCAAGTGAATGAGGCACATAAATGCACATAATCACATTGTCCTAATCCGAACGACCTAGACAAACTCAACACGACTGTAGAGCTTCGGTTTTGCAACCGAGAGCTCTGATACCACTTTAAGATGTAGCGCCCGGAACGGTGGGCCACCACATCCCCCGCACTTAAACCCGAACCCACATATGAAATGGATTTCCATACATGAGTCCAAGCCTAAGCGAACGGGAACCTACACTCACCCACTAGGCTAAGCGGGGCTAAAACTCGAACAGAGCACGCAAAACAAACAGAGAAGAATGTGGAAGCAATATCATAAGGATCGCAAAGGACCTCTATACTAACGTATACATCATATACAACGGCCTGACGGCCCAAAAATAGGTCAAGTATATACATCAAAAGTTCATAATCTCCATAAGACATAATTAGAATTCGGGTACATTTCATAAGAGTAATCAAAATGCAGCAGGTAAATATGCCGACTCGACCTAAACTCGAAAGTACGACACGACCGACGCACTTCCCCGCCTAGCTCGAGAAACCTGCAACTAAAGTGTTAAAAGGAAGGGGTCAGTCAAACTCGACTGAGTGAGGGGGGGCTAACGCACACCCACACCATAACTACATATAGAGCATCACAAATAGTCAAAGGGGTCGATCATGAATCGAACTAGGGTTTTTCATACCAAATCATTTTTAAAACATACATATAATACAAAGGAAATCCCAACCCGTTTCACAACCACCAAAGCATAAACGAAACATAAACGTCCGGCGAGTACGGACCTCCTCAACTCCTCATACAAATCATAAATACATAAGAATTCATAAATTCATAACTCCTCAACGCCTTGGTGATCGGGAATCAAACCCTCTCCACCCATATGGATTCTATATACATACGGGGTAGCTAACCCACGATATGCCTTCCCCGGTTATTCACCGAGAGCTCAAAGAACGACGCCTTCTCCATCTCCCTCAGATTCGCGCGTCGGAACTTCAAAGGAGCGTGTGCACAGGGGTGATAACCGGTGACCCCAACGGCCACACCGGGTCTCCCTTACCCACACCTCCGGGGCCCAAGAATTCGAAATCAAACCATAATCCCATCTTTCAGGGCACAACTCGCTAGATCATAAAGGAAACATACAAGGGATTCAAAATCATAAGCTCATATATGCCCATACTTATACCATTTTCATAAATTCGTAAAAAGGGATTCATAAAATCATAAACGTATCATAAGCATTCGTATTTAATCATATAATACATATATAGCCACATGCGGGATACGAAATCAATAACATAAAGGCCATAGGTCGTTTATCTACAAGAAAAGATCCTAACCCTCACCTTGAAGTGGAAGTGGAGTGAAAATCGGACAAAAGAAGCAACCGAACACCTAAACCTCGGGCTCTTTAACTTCGTGAAGAGGCTCTGAAACAAAAGAACGCAAGACCCAAGACTTAGACTCAATTATGTACCAATTAAACGCTCGAAAATGCTTAGGGATGCAATTAAGGCAAATGAAATGTATAACTATGACAAATGAATCCTACCAAATCATATTCACACAATTCATAGAAAATAAGATCATAAGTTCAAAACAAGGCACATAATGCGTAATATAACAAGCTAACATTGCATACACGTCATAAACGAAGAAAGAAAACACAAAGAAAAGCAACGAAGCGATAAAACGAGCAATTGTCGCCGCCATATTTTCAAATGACACGGCCGTGTTGGGTTTTAGTTCAAAATGGACACGGCCGTGTCCGGTTAAAATAAATTCAGGAGCTTAATTCGAGAGGCTGACACGGCCGTGTTGAGTTTTAGTTTAAAATGGCGCCGTGTCCGGTTTTATAAAAATAAATTACTCCAAATCGAGAGGCTGACACGGCCGTGTCCAAAACATGCATAAAGCTGACACGGCCGTGTTGGCCTGTCGTCTTCGAAAAAAAATAGCAGCAGCAATAGTAACTCTGCGTGAAAAAAACAGGGGAGGGAGCAGGGCAAGCACGCAGCAACAACATGCAACCATTCCAAGCCACAAAACTCAAGCAATTCATGACAAATCACTTCATAATCAACATATAATCATCCAATCATCATAAAAGCTCAAGAATTATCATATATACCAAGAATTCTCATGCAAGAATTCAAATTTCATCAATGGCAACTTCCACCACACTCAACCATATTGAAAAGGAAGATCGTACAAGCATATTAGAGTCATAAGAGATCCTATATATATCTTCAAATCAAAGTTTAAGTCCAAGAAACCAAGGTGATCATCAAACCCTTAAAATTCATGTCATGTTCCATATGTGCATCAAACATAGCCCAAAGCATGGAATTAATAGCTCAAAATGACCATATATTCAAGTACATATCAAATACTAGCTTACCCCTTGAAGATGTTGGAAGAAAATGGAGATTAGAGCTCAAAACCTCCTTGGGATGAATAGTGATGGGTTAAAGGGTTTAGCTCCAAAGTGCTGCACTTTTCTCCCTTTTTCCTTGCTTGAACCGAGAATGGGAGTGGGAGGGATGAATATGCTGAGTTTTAGTGTAAAGTGGGGCCAAGCTTGAGGGTAATATGTCAAGAGTTGAGGGATTAAGGTGCAATTAAGTGAAAGGTAATCATATAAGAGCGAGGTAAGTTTCCGGTCGGATTTCGGATTACCAAATGAGCTTAAAAGGTTATGAGGCTTAGTCCATCGAACCCGAATCGTCGAAACGAGTTCCACGGTGGTGACGGAATTCGAATCCGAATTCCCGAGCTCGGATTACACATATTGGAACCCAAGTTCATAACACGAAATTCTCTATCATACTAAAACAACAGAAAATTCCGGATTCAATTCAAGCATGAACGAATCAAATCTTAACAAATAGCATTCATAATCATATAAAATTTCATTCAAATCCGTAAGAAATATTTGAAATAAGAATTAAAAGAATAAAGAATATGAATTTAAATAAAATAAATTGCGCACATACGTCATACCTGTACGGTCTGAAAGTCGGGGTGTCACAAATGGCACCCCTGTTGAGGTTGCACAAGAGGGGTAAATTTCTCTCTCCCATAAATTAAAACTGAAAAATTATCTACATGTTCCCTCACTATCATGCAAGCTTCTTTCCATTAGCCAGCTGACAAAAGAGTTAACTGTATGGTTCTAATATATCCTCAATTCTGTCTTATACAGGACATTCATAGGAAGGAGATAATTGGGCGTGGTACTGAGCACGACGGACTCTACTATGTTGATGAAGTGGAACATCCTTCCAAGGCTCTTTTATCCAAAGGCACTAAAGAAACACAGATTTGGCTTTGGCAACGCCGTTTGGGACACCGGTCTGTTGGGTATCTTCGCTTGTTATTTCCTGCTTTATTTCAGAATAAAATGCATGTTGATTTGTCTTGCCAAACATGCTCAGTAGCTAAGAGTCACAGGACTTCATTTAAACCCTCAAATACTCGGGTTCGGACATTATTTTCTTTGGTTCATTCAGACGTTTGAGGGCCTGCCCCTATTGCTAGTTAAAATCGGTTTCAATATTTTGTCTTGTTCATTGATGATTATTCTCGGATGACGTGGGTCTATTTTCTTAAACATAAATCTGAAGTTTTTGACACATTTGTCCAGTTCTTTAATATGATTCAAACCCAATTCAACTATAAAATTCAGATTCTCAGATCAGATAATGGAAGGGAATATGTTAACCAAAAAATGGGGGATTTCTTTCGTCAACATGGTCTTATTCACCAAACAAGCTATCCAAACACACCACAACAAAACGGCATTGCAGAACAGAAAAACCGAACCCTTCTTGAAATCTCCCGGTCCCTTATGATAGAGTCTCATGTCCCGAGTTATTTTTGGCCTGAAGCAGTTGCAACCGCCGCTTATCTTACAAATAGATTACCCACCAAAATCCTTGATCATCAAACACCCTTGTCCGTTCTTCAAACAAAAACAGACATCCCTCCATTCCTCACAATGCCTCCCCGGATATTTGGTTGTTCAGTGTTTGTGCATGTTCCTAAGCATGAACGCACCAAGCTTGACCCGTGTGCGATCAAATGTGCCTTTGTTGGATATGCCCCTCACCAAAAGAGGTATCGGAGCTATGATCCTGTGAAACGCAGCATTCTTGTCACTATGAACTGTAAATTCTTGGAAACAAAGTATTATTATCTGAACCAGCAAACGGTTCAGGTGGAGACTCAGATGGACGAATCCCTTCACTAGCTCAGCAACTCTGAATCATCTGATCCACCATCTGTTTTGGGTCTCGAACAAGATAAAGTCCAGCTCAATACCACTACCGATGAACCTCCTCCGCATGATGTCCCGTCTGAGGTAACAGTTTATGAATCTCCTCTTTCCTTTTCTGATAATATTGAAGATACTACAGATACGGTTAATCCCTCTTCTGATGATGTTCTAAGCCTTAGGTATGCTTTGCCACCACGATCTAACAGGGATGTGCCACCTAATAGATATTCACCCGATCGGTTGTCTCGGAACTCAAGATATCCGGTGGAAAATATGGTCAGAGGAAACATGTCAGAAAAAGCCAAAGCCTTTGTAGGGAATCTCTATAATGAAGTTATCCCGAGAACAGTTGATGAGGCAATGGAGAAATCAGAATGGTATGAAGCTATGGAAGATGAAATGAATGCATTGAATAAGAATAGGACATGGGAGAAGTGTAAACTTCCTCAAGGGAAGAAACCAGTTGGGTGTAAGTGGGTGTTCACCATTAAACACAAAGCAGATGGTACAGTGGAGAGGTACAAGGCCAGGCTAGTGGCTAAAGGGTACACTCAAACGTACGGGATCGACTACATAGAAACGTTCTCTCCAGTGGCTAAAATAGATACAGTTCGGGTTTTACTGTCTATAGCAGCCAATAAAAACTGGCCTCTGCATCAGTTCGATGTAAAGAATGTCTTCCTATATGGTGACCTGACAGAAGAAGTGTACATGGAAGCCCCTCCGGGGTTCACTAAAGGCTTTAAGGAAAATGAAGTGTGCAGGCTCCGGAAAGCCCTCTATGGACTCAAACAGTCCCCAAGAGCCTAGTTTGGGAGGTTCACAGTTGCGATGCAGTGATATGGGTACATACACAGCAATTCAGATCATACCCTATTTCTCAAAGCCAGAGGGGAGTTGATCACGTGCCTAATCATCTATGTTTATGACATGATTATAACTGGCAATGATGAGGAGGAAATTAAGAAACTCCGGGAGAATCTCTTTAGAGAATTCGAAATGAAAGATTTGGGAGGATTAAAGTACTTCCTTGGGATAGAAGTTATGCGGTCCAAACAAGGAATCTTTATCTTGTAAAGGAAGTATGTGTTGGACCTGCTCGCCGAAACCGGGATGCTAGATTGTAAACCGGTAGATACCCCAATCCAAGTGAACCATCAGCTCAAAAGAAATGAAAGTGAGGACCTCGCAGATAGAGGGAAATACTAAAGACTAGTAGGAAAGCTAATTTACTTGTCCCATACTCGGCCTGACATCGCCTATGCTGTGGGGGTGGTTAGTCAGTTTATGCACCAACCTCAAAAGAGCCACATGGAAGCAGTGGTAAGAATCATAAGGTATCTCAAAGGGACAGTGGGGACTGGAATAATGTTCGGTCGATATGGTCACTTGGATGTTGAGGCATACACAGCTGCGGATTGGGCAGGAAACCCAAATGATAGAAGATCAACCTCAGGTTTCTTTACCTTGGTTGGAGGAAATGTGGTTACTTGGAGAAGTAAGAAGCAGAAAGTGGTTGCCCTGTCTAGCGCAGAAGCAGAATTCAAAGGGATAGCTAAAGCTGTAACAGAAATCATACGGCTAAAGAAATTGATGACAAAAATCGGCATGAATCCGGGAGGCCTGGATGCTTGAGATGTGATAACAAAGCAGCGATCAGTATCTCAGAGAATCCCGTATAGCATGATAGGACGAAACACGTGGAAGACGACAGACTCATAAAGGAAAAGTTGGAAGATGGCACTGTGGAACTTCCGTTTGTGAGGTCAGAAGATCAACTTGTAGACATTCGGCGATCCCCGGGAAGACATTCCAAGCAATATTAAGCAAGTTAAGAATTGGCGACACCATTACTTAACTTGAGGGGGAGTGTTGGGATATTGGCGCAAATTAGGGAAGATAGGGATTACCTTATATAACTGATTTTCTATATCCCTGATTTGTAGGATTCTTTGGCTATTTATCTAGTAGAATCCTGTAGTCTGGAGTAATTCAATTGAATGAAAATACAATCTTTTCTTCTCTTTCATACATCAAACAGCTTCAGCCTGAATGGTAAGATGAAACTCCCTCCAATGTTTTCATGACGAAAATGAAATCTCAGAAATTGCAATTCGTAATCTTTTATAATCCAGGATTCTTATTTTTTTTTTAAATACATCAAATATAAGGGATTGCTGGTGTAAGTCGTTCTATGTATTTAACACTTGCTACATGTAGTTTAATAAGTCATAAAATATACAAAATAAAGAACAAACATTCGCATTGCTAGACAAGAAACAAGCAAAGTTACACACGATAACAACAATCCATCATACCACCATGATAAACAAGCAACACGAGCAGTTACTTGACTGGCCAATACATGAATACTATGCTGTAATCAATCAGATGATTATTGAATCCACAAAGATTGCAGAAATAACATCTGCCAATACTTTGGGATGTGTAATTCCATCTTGGCAATTTTTGTAAGTCAGGTATGCTCCACGAGCATAGTTCAGAAACACCTCCAACATATGCTTGGGCGTGCCACTTTCATTGAGCCATTCTGCATTTGCCTCCTTCCATCCATCCTCAGCAAGTTCAACAAACCTATCTCCAATTTCTTGAATCGAACCCCCATATTGATTCATGTAAATATCCACCCCCGTCAGCATTTTTTCCCTCCTTCCTCTCGCGCTTGATCAAATGCAAGAAAAATTAGTCAAATTAGAGAACCAAGATCAGAGCGCAATAAAATAGGAGTGAATAATCACAAGCTATTTTATAAGCTTCTTTTGAGGTTTGAAAATTCACATAAACCTTCCCGGACACTCGCTAAGATTCCCGCTTAATGCATACGATTACAGTCATAAACCTAAAATCAATCCTTATCAGTAAGCATGTCAAAATACTATCAAAATTCATAGATTGATATGCAATGTTAATACTTCGACATACAAAGTACTATTAATCTCTCAAAGGGTATATCAGTGTAATTATTCCATTTTAAAACTATAACGGATTAAGATTAAAAACTCAAATGAAGTACATAAACCATAGTTCTTACTTCGTAGCTCCCATAGTCGCCCAAAGATTGCGATACCTTAGCCACAACTCTAAGAATTTTAGGGTTACTCATCAGCCAATTCATGTATTCCTTGGAGAAAGATCCAATGCCTGGGATGGACGCTGTGAAGAACACATAGATGCAACTCGTCAGAACTGTGTTTTCATCATACTCCTCAAAAGTAGGCATCCGTCGTTCAACAAACCACTTGAGTTCTTTGTTGTAAGCCCTGGCAAGTTGTTTTACATTCACACCAACACAAAATATTAAAAATAACATAACCAAGTTAAAAGAATATTCAAAACTCAAGTCATAGGGAGAGGCGATTTTGAAATGAATTACGCATAGATCCTGACATTTGCAATATATGTGTTTCCGAAAGTGACGTTGTACACGTTTATTGCAAATGTGTGTTAAAATTTAAAAGGGGTACTGTTGGAAGTTAATTCCATTAATTTGTAGAAAATATCAGGGATAATACTACAATTTTTTATGTAAGAAGGATTAATTTGTAATTTTTCCTGACCTCAGGAATAGTAAATATAATACAATCTATCAGGAATGACTTTGAAATTATCAAAACATTGCTTGAATTTGAAAGAGAAAAATGGCATTACTTGTTAGGAATAGTGCCCTAGAAAGCTGATTGTATATCCGCTTTGTGCTTTTCCTTATTGTAATCACAGACAATCTTTGAATGAGATAACAAATTGAGGCAACACTTCTTTATATGCTCTTGTTTGGTATGCGTTTACTTTATCTGTGCATGTATGAGAACTCCCCTAATCCTGATGACTTTAGGACTCTACTATTTAGGTGAAATGGTTCATGAAACGAGCCCTATATCACATAAGTCATGATTAGTAAATTACTCCAAGCCGATGAGTCCTACAGACAGTGGGAGTGTCAACCTGACTCCTCTAAGGCTTGCTTGTGGGATCACGCCCTTAAGAAGGACCACCTTGTTTCATGGAGGTGCAAAGTGTATAGTTGATACGTGCGTGATACATGAGGGTGCTTACTTTAATAAGTAAGTTCACTGAGGTGCCCCGTGTGAGAACATTCCTAAATGGGAAAGGAAGTTTCTATTTCAGGAAATGGAAACTTCCAGATTAGAAAATATCTCACGAGTCATTGATGTGATTAATTGATCCTTAGACTTGAGGTTCCTTGTCACTTTATGAGTTAACTCTGTAGTCTTAGGTATAAGCTTTAAAGGGTGTCGCCTTAGATAATTGATTCAAGGCTTATGCTGGGGCTACACAAGTGGCACATGAAAATATATGAGAATCGATAAAAGACCTACACTTGCATTAGAAAGTTGATCTCTTTTTGTGTAAGTCGTTCATAAACCATCTAGAAGTCCTTGGCCAAGGCAATGGATCAAGACATCAAGAAATGAGTTTCTTGGATTGAGATCAAATGGAAATGAAATGCACTTAACATTAAGATCAAATGGAATTCGAAGGATGACATAAAGTGACTAAGTTATGGTTATCGAACCAATTCGAGATGAAAGATCTTGGTGATGCGTCCTACATCCTTGGAATTAAAATCTATAGAGATAGATCTAGAAGGTTAATAGGACTATCACAGTCGATGTACATTGACAAAGTATTGAAGAGATTCAATATGGAGTCAGCAAAGGTTAAGAACCTTCCTATGAGTGTAGGTACATGTCTTTCAAAGAAGATGTGTCCTAAGACTAACCTTGAGAAGGAAAGAATGACTCATACACCTTATGCATCAGCAATAGGTAGCATAATGTATGCAATGTTATGTACTCAACCGGATGTGGCTTATGCACTTAGTGTGATAAGTCGTTTCCAATCTGACCCTGGAGATGGTCACTGGGCTGCCGTGAAGAATATTCTTAAGTACTTAAAAAGTACTAAAGATTTATTCTTAGTTTACGGAGGTCAGAAAGATCTTACTGTCGAAGGATACTGCGATGCAAGCTTTGCATCTGACTTAGATGATTTTAAGTCAATGACAGGATATATTTTCTGCCTAAACGGTGGAGCAGTGAGTTGGAAGAGTTCCAAGCAAACTACCACTGCAGATTCGACCACTGAGGCCGAATACTTAGCTGCAAATGATGCAGCTAAGGAAGGTGTTTGGATTAGAAACTTCATTCAAGAGTTGAATGTTGTTCCTAGCATGAAAGACCCCATTTCTGTGTTTTGTGACAACACTGGGGCGGTTGCTCAAGCAAGAGAACCAAGATCTCACCAACGGACCAAGCACATTATGAGGAAGTATCACCTAATCCGTGATATTATCAAAAGAGGAGATGTGCAAATTGAGAGGGTCACATCAGCAGAGAACGTGGTAGATCCACTTACTAAACCCCTTAGTCGAGAAGCTTTCCAAGGTCATCTTCAGAAGATGGGACTTAGAGTAGCTTTAGAATGGCTTTGACGGGCAAGTGAGAGATTGTTAGGAACAGTGCCCTAGAAAGCCGATTGTATATCCGCTTTGTGCTTTTCCTTATTGTAATCACATACAATCTTTGAATGAGATAACGAATTGAGGCAACACTTCTTTATATGCTCTTATTTGGTATGCGTTTACTTTATCTGTGCATGTATGAGAACTCCCCTAATCCTGATGACTTTAAGACTCTACCATTTAGGTGAAATGGTTCATGAAACGAGCCCTTTATCACATAAATTATGATTAGTAAATTACTCCAAGACGATGAGTCCTACAGACAGTGGGAGTGTCAACCTGACTCCTCTAAGGCTTGTGGGATCACGCCCTTAAGAAGGACCACCTTGTTTCATGGAGGTGCAAAGTGTATAGTTGATACGTGCGTGATACATGAGGGTGCTTACTTTAATAAGTAAGTTCACTGAGGTGCCCCGTGTGAGAACATTCCTAAATGGGAAAAGAAGTTTCTATTTCAGGAAATGGAAACTTCCAGATTAGGAAATATCTCACGAGTCATTGATGTGATTAATTGATCCTTAGACTTGAGGTTCCTTGTCACTTTATGAGTTAACTCTGTAGTCTTAGGTATAAGCTTTAAAGGGTGTCGCCTTAGACAACTGATTCAAGGCTTATGTTGGGGCTGCACAAGTGATTCATGAAAGTGAATGAGAATCAAGAAAGGACCTACACTTGCATTTGCAAGGTGATCTCTTATTGTGTAAGTCATTCATATGCCATATGGAGTCCTTGGCCAAGGCAGTAGATCAAGACATCCAGAAAAGGGTTTCTTGGATTGAGATCAAATGGATATGAAATGCACTTAGCTTTAAGACCGGATTATTAGGGTTCTGATTATTCCCTTGCCCTAGATCTTGGTTGAGAGATAGTAAGTAGGAGGATTGTATCTCACATGAATCAATGACTTAAGTTTCTGTCGAATCCGAACATTCCAATTCAGCTAGGGGTTAAACACCTGTTGCTAGACTATGGTCGTTTAATCTGTGGACTGATTAATTAATTAGTGAATTAATTAATTAGGGTCACTGCTAATTGAATTGAGAACCTAGAGGGTCACACACAACAACTTGGTTACATGAGTTGAGGCTTGAAAATGATTAAACGAGTTAATCGGGCCTAGAGGGTTCCACACGTGTGAAACCACACGTGTGGGTCACGTGACTGGACACGTGTCATTGTGACACGTATGCCACACGTGATTGTTTAATAAAATATTAAATAATTAATTAGTTAATTATTTAATAGACTTTGGTTTGATTTTGAATTAAAAAGAAATTCTTATTTTGGAGAAAATAATCTAGTTAATTAATTATGAATTAATTAATTAGATAAAAATAAGTTATTTATTTTAAATAAATAAAGTATAAAATTATCCCAAAATAGTGTGGATATTTTTAGCTCTCTTGAAAGTTGATTTGAATTATAATTCAAAGTCAAAGTCAAAATTACTTGATGATCAAGTAATAGGAGAGAGAGAGACCAAAATCCTAGCCCATTAAGGACTAGGAATTTCGGCACTCCCCCTCTTATAAATAGGGGAGCTCGAGCTCCTCTAGGAGCTAATTGGCAATTCTTTTGGTTCATGTGTTGAACACCTTCCTTTCTCCAAGATCAAATAAACCCTAGGTTAAGCCTAAACACTAACTAGAGAACTAGCATCCTTACTAGTTAGATTGTGATCAAGTTGGTGGACTATCTCTAGAGAGCTTCAAGTTAGAATTTTGAAGATTCGAGCTTTACCAAGGAGAGGAGATCAAGCAGCGAGAAGAGCGTTCTTAGGTGGCTTGAAACGCTTCAAGAAAGAATAAAAGAAAAGTAAGTTTTCTATCTCTACGAATTTGGTTACACGATTGCGAGTCCAAGGTCCTTTTGTTGGGAAAATTTTTTAAATTCCGCTGCTTTCTGATTCGTGTTTTCCAACATTACTTTTATTTAAATGCACATTATAAAAAGGGTTTGCGCTCTCCGCCGTTTATCCTAGAGTTCGATTTCTTTCACCGGCCTATGGCCGAACAACCACCGCCGGCGGGCTATACCACACCAGCTTTCGAGATCTCAGATACAGATGCAAATTCGAATAGAAAGTCATACGCGAAAGTGACGAGAAATTCCACGCAAGGATCCAAAATTGCAGTAACTCAGACAGTCGCTACTGCATCTGGAAAAGTACACCTCTTCCCCCGTAACACTAACCGGAAGAGATATGGAAAGGTTTCAGAGAGGAATGGAATAACAAACATCTCGTTTACGGATGAGAAAATCGCCAAATTAGCCAAACCGTTCCAATTTGCCCTGGTCGGTAAATTCTCTCATGGCTACCCAACCATGGCCAAACTACATGAACTGTTTATGAACTTGCAATTAAAAGGGGAGTTCAAACTTGGACTTCTTAACGTTAAACATGTTCTCATACGTCTGGATAACGAGGAAGATTACAATAAGATTTGGTTGCAAAAATTCCATGTCTTTGATGGCTACCCAATGAGAGTCTTCAAATGGTCTCCTACTTTCAATCCTAAAATTGAGCCATCAATAGTACCAGTCTGGGTAAGACTCCATGGTCTTGAAACTCAATTCAATGATGCAGAATCATTGATGGATATAGCACAGAACATAGGGGAACCCCTGTGTTTCGATGAAGGTACGTTCAATACCCAACGACCCTCTATGGCAAGATTCTGCATAGAAATTGATCTTTTAAAGCCATTAAAGGAGAGAATTTCACTAACCTATCATGGTGGCACCCATATTCAACCCATCATTTATGAACGCCTACGTTTTATTGCAAGAAATGCAATAGAATTGGCCATCAACAGAAAGACTGTTACGAGGGAAAGGCTGAATCATTCAGAGAGCAGGTTACAGATGAGGACAAGCAGATTGAAGAAGCAAGCATGAACGGAGACGTGCTGGACTCTGAATTAAAGAATAAGCAAGGGATTAATAAAGGAGATCTTTGTGATGTTGTTCAGAAGAAAAGAGCTAAAATCCAAAACAATGATATGGAGGCCCAAGGCACACAAATGCCAACGAACACGAAGCAGTGGGTCAAAAAATCATTTGGGAAACATGGAGCTACGAAGGGAACAAAAGAGCTAGCACAACATCAAAGTGAGAAGGACGCTGCAGCCCAAAAGATCATCCAGAAGCAAGATCAGATGCCACATCTTCAGCTTGATTCAAAAGAACAGCACGGGAAAGAAGAAAACTCAGAAATAAACTTAGATGCAACTTCAAATGACAACCTGGTTGAAGAAGAACAAAATGGGGAGACACCTGATGACGACGATGATGAAATAGAGCTCTAAGATGACCCCTCTGAAGATAGTATTAACGAAGAGTCAAAGAGTGAGGGAAAAGAGGACCAAGATCCAAATATAAGATCAAATACTGGGTTGCTAAAAGAGGAAGATGACATGGAGACAATGAGAATAAAGGCAACTTACAAGAGATCAAAGTCAGTTGATGCGTAAAGTCCAGAAACAAAAAACAAATAGGGGGATGAGAGAATACATAGGGATGACAGCATTACGAGGAAAAAGGAAATAGTCCAGAAAAAGAAATACAACAAAGCTCCTTTGCAGAAAAATGCTACGGCCACTAAAAGGGCGACTAGGTCGTTGGCCAACTCTCAAGGGGACCCATGATTAGCGGCCTCATCTGGAACATAAGAGGGATCGCCGATGACGGATGAGGGCGTATCCTTAAAAAAATCCGAAAAAAGAACCGTTTGAACTTCCTTGCTATCATTGAACCTAAAATTCCTTTAAATAAAACTGCTATGTGTAATAAATTTAATTTCTCTAGTGTGATTGCTAACGTTACTAACCACATTTGGTTTTTTTTCTTGTGAAGGAATGCACGTGGAGGTAATTGGTGATAATAGACAGTATCTACACATGAGAATTACCTACAAAGATTGGGATGGCCCTGTCATGCTAACTATTGTCCATGCTTTGAGTGATACAGCTGTCCGGAGACCCCTCTGGGAATTCTTGAAAGATAACAGGGATCAATCAGTGCCATGGTTTTTAGGAGGGGACTTTAACATAATAACAAATGCTGATGAAAGAAGAGGGGGACGACCTCCAGATTTGCTGGGTATGGAAGAATTTAGCGATTTTATTCAAGATTGCAATATAATTAAAACGCCTTTTGAAGGCTCCAGCTACACGTGGACCAATAAAAGCTTATGGCAGAGATTAGATCGCGTCTTGGTCACGGAGGCTTGGTGTGATCTTTACTCAGATACCCATGTCAAACACTTGGCCAGAGGATCCTCTGACCACTGCCCTCTGCTTGTTACGTGTGATAACCCAAACCAGCGGCATCCTTCATCCTTTAGGTTTCAAGAAATGTGGCTGAGATATAAAAATCTTGAAGAAATTATCAGGAACAGCTGGGTGCAGCCTATAGATGGGGATGGGATTTGGAGACTTCCATTAAAATTGCATAGATTAAAGCGTAAACTAAAGGATTAGAATAGAGATATTTTCGGAAATATTTTCGATCAGGTTAAAGAAGCAGAAGATCATGCAACCGTTACTGAAAGAGAATATGACAATAATCCATCAGAAGCTAACTTGATCAAGATGAATGAAAGCACGACGGAGTGGAAGAAGTGCCTTGCAATGGAGGAAGATTTTTGGAGGTAGAAGTCGTCAATTAGGTGGATGGAAGAGGGAGAGAAGAATACGCGTTTCTTTCATGCTCTAGTCAAGAAGAAAAGATTTAGGAGCAATATCAAAGTAATAAATGAGGGTGGGAACTATATCACTAACCCACAACAAGTTCGGGATTCGGCAAATAGCTACTTTAAGAGTCTGCTTTCTACAACAGGACTAAGCAACACAGGATTAACTCAACATATGGAAGTGGTTGAAAGAGTCTTGAAACATGCAGATGGGGATTCGTTATGCTCGTTGCCAACTAAAGAAGAGGTCAAAGAAGCTGTTTTCACTATTAGTCCTACTAGCGCAGCTGGCCCGGATGGTTATGGTGTGAAGTTCTACCAACAATTTTGGCACATAATTGGGGATGATGTTTATGAAGCAGTCAAAGCCTTCTTTAATGGAGCTGCAATTCCTAAGGCGTATACTTCGACTTCTATTGTGTTGATCCCCAAAGTTGAGAATCCAGGACATTAGAGCCATTTCAGGCTAATAAGTCTATGTAATGTATCCAATAAAATCATTACGAAGATTTTAAACAATAAGCTTGCACAGGTATTACCCAAAGTTCTAGCTCCGAATCAAAGTGGTTTTGTCCGCAACAGAAACATTGGTGATAACATATTGATGGCACAAGAATTGATTCATAGGATTGAAAACAAAGGAAGGGTAAAAAATGTAGTGATAAAGTTGGACATGGAAAAAGCCTACGACCGAATTGAGTGGCAATTTTTACTTCAGATTCTGCGAATGAAGGACTTCCCGGAAATATGGATTGACATGATAAAACACTGTGTTGATAATTGCTGGTTTTCTGTTATGATAAATGGCATTTCCTCTGGTTTCTTTCATTCTACGAGGGTCTTCGACAAGGAGACCCCCTCTCGCCTTCACTTTTTGTTATAGCTTCTGACTAACTCTCCATTCTTTTGAACAGGTTGGCGGTTACGGACATTACTAGCAAATATGGAGGAACTTCTAAGGTGGCGGTTACCCACCTTTCGTATGCTGACGATACTATATTGTTTACCAACTCCAGAAATAGCTCGTTACCATATGTGGACAAACACTGCAAACTTTTGTTGGGCCTCAATTAGCCAGGAAGATTGGAACAATCCCCATCTTACAAGGCGAACTGGATAAGGCTGTGTGGAATCCTGAGCATAATGGTCAATTCTCTATCAAATCCACATATCACGCTATACGAAAAAATGTGACCATGCAGATCTATGGAAGGCAATTTGGAGCTTTAATTTAACCCCAAACATTCAAATTTTCACTTGGAGAATGATAGGGGATTGGCTTCCCTTGGACGATAGGCTGGAACGTAAAGGTTTCGCGGTCCCCTCAAAGTGTGTGCGTTGCGCTGATAGAGAAACTAGGAATCATGTCTTCTTACATGGCGAAAAGATTAGGAGAGTTTGGGATCATTTCGGTGAGGTATTTGGAATTGAGTAGATTGCGAGTACGCCCATTTTGCAGATTTAGAGTTGCCGAACTTCTTCTCCATATAGCAAGCAAAAGCACATTTGACTTATTACCCCAATGTTAATAGGGTGGTATGCTTGGCTGGAACGAAATAGGGCTAAACATGAAGGGAGACGATTTTCCTATCTTAATATCATTCGTAAAGTTAAACTTCATATTTACCAATTGACTTACAATGGTATTTTGTGCAGGGAATGGTGGATAGGAGATAGACATGTTGCTATGAAATTTGGAATCATTCTGAAGAAGAAGAGTTGGAAACTGCCAATAATGGTTAGATGGCTTCGCCCTCCTTCGGGGTGGTGGAAACTGAGCACGGACGGCGCCTCCTGAGGCAACCCCGGATTATCTGGGATAGCCAGTATCATAATAGTACACAAAAGCCACAAAAGTACCATAATTCTGTATTTCCGTTTTGTTCTGATTTGAGGAATAAAGATTGGAAGCTCGTACTCGCCGAGCATATGATATGATCTGTTATGGGAATCATAAATTGGGATAAGGTTTTCTGAAAAATTGTTTCCTAAGTATAAGTATAATTTGTCTTCAAATGTTTTGGTACGCAAACCCTTATACCCAGTTTATGAGTCCACCCTTCTGTTATGTGTTATGCTCTATATACATTAGTGTACGGGTGTGCGTTAGCCCCTCCCCCCCCCCCCCCACTCAGTCAGTTGACTAACCCCTCATTTTATCTTTTAGTTGTAGGTTTTTTCGGCTCGAGCTAGGCGGGGAGTGAGTCTCTGAGTCACTTGTCAGTCTAGTCTATGTTCGGTTGCATTTGTCGCATACTCTACTTATGTTAGGTATTTATGTTTCGGCCCGCGGACCAGGGGCGTGGCAAGATTAGTGATCAATAAGCATGTTCATGCATCCATGAGTCGTCGTGTCACCTATCAGGTGAGGTTTAATTGCTAGTTATATAGAACCCGTATAACCCTTATGTGGAATTTCAAGCCAAAAGGTATATATATATTTATTTATATTCATTTCTAAACTCGTAAACAATTGTAAGCAAGCCATGCTCATGAAAAGCAAGTCATGTATCGTGATTGATTGATTAATCGTGTTTTGGCGAGTAAAGCATGTTCACTTTGGGCCCGAGGGTAGTGGCTTGAGCCAACCAGGAAAGCATGGGCTGACGGGTAACTCTAGCGCTATCCTCACCACGTTGGGATGACCCCTGAATCCGCTAGGAGATTAGTGGAGGAAGGAGTTCCGGGCTTAGGGATTCATGTACCCTCTGCTCAACGAGATTGGATGGTCGGGCCTTGCAAACCGACCATCATTGGAGGGAGAAGGAGACTGGTGACTGGTCCGGCACCACGGGCTGTCCTCGGGTTACTGATTGATTGCACTGATTGACTGTATTGAGTGTGAACACTAGTGCACTGCACTATAAATGAATTGCATGATCACATATTAACTAATAAAGCAAGCATGTATGGTACACTGTTGGAGTAAGGTTGGAGAATTGCCCTCACTTGCCGGGCCACTGATTGAATGCATGAAAGTGATTAAAGTATTTAATATGGATAGTTGTATTCTCGGGCAAAGTGCATCATATTTTTAACTTATATTACTTTTAGTTATAAAACCTTACCCGAGGTTATAACTTGCATGTTATCTGCGCTAATATTTATTTATGCCCCTCAATCAGTCTTCCATAGACTGACACCCCCACCTTTCAGGTTCTTACAGGTGCACGCTAGGCGGGAATCGAGTCGAGTCGAGTCTTTGCATTCGAGTCAAGCACGGTGCATTTTATTTATTGTTTCAAAGGAATTATTGTTGATGTTATTTGTTATGTATTTTAGGAGATGATAATGTATTGATATGTGAGATTAGAATATGGTTTACTTGACAAATGATCGATAATGTAACATGATTCCGCTTTATTTCTTAGGCATTATGGTAATTGATTGAGGGTTAGTCCCGCCTAGCTAGTTGAATTATTTTATTTGTCACCCGTTCGCTATAGGTTGGTTCATGTACGGATTATCCATTTCATATGTGAATCGACCTATGGTGCGGGGGTGTGGCATCTCTACGAAAAAGGGGTGCTACACGATTGAATACAAAACACTTTTATATTACCAATAAAATTTACTAGAATAAAACTAAAACTTAAATATTTAACATGACCGATGGAATAACTAAAGAACACCTACAAATTTAAAAATTTTATAGGTGATGTGGATAATTTGTCGATATATTTTTAACATATTTTTCCATATGTTTTAAATATATAAAAAAATAATTTTTTGCAACTTAGAATTTTATAAAAAAAAGACTCTTTTTTTCCGACTTAAAATTTTATATTTTTAATATTATTTTGATTTAAAATTTTGTTGGTATTTTATTGGAAAGTGTTAAATTAAATTTACCGACGGGACATATTGTAACTAATTCATAGGCAAAATTATAGTTTTACATTTTTTATTTTTAATAAATTATCGACAGAAATTTTGGTCGGTAATCTGTCTGCAAGTTTTTACAGACAACATAATTTGTAGGTAATCTGTCTGCAAGTTTTATCGATAATATATTCTGTAGGTAATTTGTCTGTAAAAATAACTTAATCAGTCAATAAATTGTCGAAAATCCATAGCTATTTGTTGGAAATTACCTACAGAAAATTTTCGTACAAAGAATCCGTAGGTAATCAACCATTTTCTTGTAGCGAACTTTTCTCTTAGTATGAAGTATTTACATTTGAATTTCGAGCATTATTTATGAATTTTACGGAACTATTGTGTTACGCAACCGTTAGTTATCATGTAATTGTGGAACTATATCTAAATATCAGTTAAATATATGATTATTTGTATTAAATATAATCAAATACATAGAGATGTTATATTAAGCATTGTTAGCTTTTATACACTTTTGTGTTTTAATTATGATGCACATCTTTTAATGATTTATAATGTATATTATACATTTTAATATATAAATAACACAAATTTTCTATCAAATAAAAATATTAAAGGCTTTTATGTATGAAAGGTTATATTATAAAAATATTAATTCTACATAACCCCCAAATATATCATCATATATTCATGTATTATATAAGTCAATGGTGATTATCAGTATAATGATCTAACATTCATATGTATGTGGATGTGTGTGTGTGTGTGAGAGAGAGCATGAAACAAGAATAAGGAAGAAAGTTTAAATAATTATATTTATATGTAAATTAAGCCATATAAAAAAATATTTTAATAAATTTTTCTGTCAAAATAAAGAAATTACAATCTAAATAGCAATGGATTTTTCGTTGCTAAATTATAAATATTCTACTAAATTTTTAATCAACTATTTATAGCAACGAATTTTTCATTGCTAAATTATAAGTATATTATTATTTTTTAATTAATTATTTATAGCAACGGATTTTCCGTTGCTAAATTATAAATATTTTATCAATTTTTTAATCAACACTTTATAGTAACGGATTTGTCGTTGCTAATATTTTTTATTATTTATTTATTTCCTATTACTTTTCTATTCCATATTGCAACAGAAATTATAAATATTTTATTAATTTTTTTAACCATATGTTTATAGTAATGGATTTTCCATTGCTAATATTTTTTATTATTTTATTATCTTTTATTATTTTTTTATTTCAATAGCAACGGATTTGTCGTTGCAAAATTTTAAATATTATATCAATTTTTTAATCAATTGTTTATAGCAACGGATTTTTCGTTTCTAATATTTTTATTATTTATATTTTTATTACTTTTTTTATTCCGTATAACAATGAAAAATTCGTTACTAAAATAGCATCGGATTTTCCATTGCAAATATTTATAAATATTATATTATTTTTTATTAGATTTTTATTTCAATAGCAACGGATTTTTCGCTGCTAAATTATAGATATTTTATCAAATTTTTAATCAATTGTATATAACAACGGAATATCCGTTGCTAAATATTTATTTTTATTAGTTTTTATTTCAATAGCAACGGATTTTCCGTTGCTAAATCATAAATATTTTATCAATTTTTCTAATCAATTATTTATAGCAACGAAAATATCCGTTGCTAAATATTTTTATTAAATATTTATTTTGGATAAATTTTAATTGAAATAGCAATGAAATTATCGTCGCTATATATACCAATTTATTTATTTTTTGTATTATTTAATTTTAGCAATAAAAAATTCATTGTCATTTTTTCCATATATAGCGATGAATTTAGCAACGAAAATTCTGTTGCTAAATCATTTTGCCACGAATTTATTGGTTGTTGCTATTTTCATTGCTAAATAGCAACGAATAATTTACGTTGCTATTTGACAGTTTTCTAGTAGTGTGAGACATCCATATCTACTTTAGAATAGAGCAAGACCCATCAATCATAAGATCTCAAACAAACTTAGTCCGGAACGACCCACGACTCGTGAGACATCGCCCATTCTAAAATAGTCAAGAAATATTAAGTGTTTAAAATAATTAATCAGGAAACTAAGAGTTAATAAGCTCACTAATTACCCCACGACTCGTGAGACAACAATTAGTTTTACTTAGGGAGAATTACATCCAAGTCCCCTCACAATAGGAGAAATTACATCCCAGGCACCCTTGTTTGAAAAATTACATATTAGTCCCTGTAGGACGTGTTTGGCTTGAAGGTCCTGACGGAAAAGGCCATTGTTCCTTGTTCTCAGTTTCAACTACTGCATAAGCTAGTGGGTAAAGGTCATTGTTCCCATCTAAACCTATGGCAGCTAATAAAACACCTCCAAATTGCCCCTTCAAGTGACAGGGACTTCAAGCCAAATACGTCCTATAGGGACTAATATGTAATTTTTTAAACAAGGGTGCCTGGGATGTAATTTCGCCTATTGTGAGGGTAGATGGATGTAATTCGCCCTTTTACTTATTAAGTCCTAAATCCTATTGATGGAATGCTAGGAATTTTATTACCGTGATAAAATACCTATTTATTCGAAATTGCTCAATATTTAATAAGGGGATTTTCGAATTTCCAGAGAGTTGTCTGGAATGACCTCACCAACATATAATGTTATCCAAATTTTAATTGTCTTGTTTAATGCAGTTTCACATAAAGTGCATCGCATAAGCAATTAGCACATAACATGTCCTAGCATGATACTAATTATGAGATGATCATGGGCATTATCCTATCTTATATGTGATTTTGGGAGCCACTCCAAAATCACTAGTTCTAACATTCATGCCACATAAGACAGTTCATATCACATAGGGGTACAAAATTTAATGGAAAAACGCCCTGTCTATTACATTTAATAGAAACCCTCCTAAACATTTTGAGGGGTCTTCTTATGGCCACCGTTCTTCAAGTGCTTCTTGTGGATCCTTCTTAATCCATGGGTGCTTGTCTCCAAAATGAAAATAAAAACTTCACTTCCTAAGTTCTACTCTCTTTACATAAAGTAATCTTTATGGCTCAATTTTTATATTGGCCACAGACAAGTACACGGGCATACCCCGGCCCAAGAACAATAATAAGGAAAGCCACATAATAAACACATAACAATACGCACATAAGTAGGAATCCAACCCCAATTGAGAACGTGCAACTATGGGGCTCCGACCCCAATTGAAATCATCCATGTGCAGAATTTAAAATATACATAAGACTAACACATGATCACCTAAACTAGCATGCTTCCACTTGAATTTAAAATTACCAATTAAATTTAAAATTCCCTTGAATTCAAGTTACAACTAACTTAAGCAATTTGAATATTAGTTCACTATTCAAGAATTTATTCAAAATCGAACCCGGATCAATTGACAAAACCTCAATTAATTCAAAATTAATTTTTTGTCAAAAATTTCATTCAAAGTGATATTTAATATTTTCTCGAAAAATAAGAACTTGACTTTAATTCACTAAAATCCCAAATTTTATAAATATTTCAAAAATAATTATTATTTTTTTTAAATTAAAATTAAATTTTAAAATAAAATCAGATTTTTAAAAATACGGGATTTTATCGAAACCGAAAACACGAACGAAAAGGGCATCCCGGGACAGCCGCGCGAGGCGCGCGGGATAGCCCACAAGCACGCGCACAAAGGGCGTGCGAGCAAGCCGTCCCGTGCATACAGCCCGCGTGGGACGCCTTAGGGGTGTGTTCTGAGCCGAGTTGGCTTGTGAGCCGTGCAAGCCGAGCTCAAGCTGGCTCGACTCGAACTCGAACGATGTCAAGCTCAAGCCAAGCTTAATCGAGATCGGCTTGTGTGTCAAGTCAAGCTCAAGCCTATTTCTTTGAGGCTCGAGGCTTGCAAGCCGACTCGCAAGCTAGTATATATATATATATATATATATATATATATATATATATATATATATATTTATTTATTTATTTATTTATTTATTTATTTATTTATAATGTTTAATAATTTAAATATATAAATATGCAGTAAATTAATCTACATTTATATGATTTAGTAATACTAAATATATTATATATTATATATTTTTATCTACTTATTTTGATAATAAATATGATTTAATAATATCGCAATTCAATAATTACAACAACTTATCATTCTATACAATACTACTAACAAATTACTATGATAATATATAATATTTATCCAAACAAATAATTTAATAAAAAATAGATTCAATCTACTATAATAAATAATTAATTATATAAGTATATATCTTAATAAAATATTAGTTAATAATTTATTTGGTATAATTACCAGATATATAACATAATCTATTACTATATTATATATTATCTATAATATATGTATGATCCTTACTAAATTTTGTATCATAATATGTCTTAATAATATATTATTTCACAATGACACATTAGACCATATAATATTATTAATACAAAAATATATTTATAAAATATTCACTCAAATATTTAATATAATAAAATAATAAATATCATATACCTTAATAACTAAATAATAACATAAGTATATTTTAATAAAATATTAGTTGATAATTTTTATTGTGTAATTACATAATTTATAGTTTATTCTAATATAATTAATAATACTCGTACATAATCTAAAATATCAAGTATGTATTAATGATTATAATTTATTAATAATGATATAAAAAACTTAGGAATATTAATATACTATATATATTATATATCTTAATATCTTTGTTATTGTTTAATATTATTAGTAAATGAGAGTTAAAAAATATCCAACAATATCTTGGCTTGTCAAGTCGAATCGAGCTCGGCTCGAATTTTAGGCAAGCCAAGCTCAAGCCCTCAAAAAATAAGCTTGACAAGCTCAAGCTCAATCTCAAGCCATGCAAATAATTTTCAAGCTCAAGCTCAAGCTGGATTTTTTTTGTCAAACTCGACTCGACTCGGCTCGAAACGCACCCCTAGGACGCCTAGGCGGGGCAGTGAGAACGTGCAGCAGCGCCACACAGCAGTGCACAGGGCCGTGCGCCCCTGGCGCGCGAGGTCATGGCGGGCAACCGTGCTAGGCGCGCCAGGGCAGCACGTGCCTCGGCGTGCCCACGCGGATGGAATACATGGTGGGGCGGCGTGCGCTGATCGCGCTAGGCTGCGTGCCAACGCGAGCAGCTATGCCATTCGTCCTAGATTTTCGTATCGCAATTTTCTCAAAATTTTAATTTTTGTTTCGAATTAAAACAGTTCAAATCAATCTGAATTAAAACAGTTTAAAACCAGATTTATTCGGAAAACAATTTTCGCAAAATTTTCAAGAAACAGTATTGATCCGACAGATTCGTTTTTAAACAAAAACCAAGAATATAACCAATATCAAAATTCAAGAATTTTCAGTCAAAATTCCAAGAGCAATAAAGATACAATACGAACGTTGCAAGGTGGCTCTGATACCACTTGTTGGAAAACACGAAAAAGTTGAGCAGCAGAAGTTTAAAATTTTCCAAAAGTTTAATCGTTGTCTTGCAATTTTCGTATCATATCATAGGGTGTTTTAGAAACTTACAAAGTTAGAAGCTTTCTAGTGATGTCGTTACCCTTCAAGCGAAATCCCTCAAACGATCTTCGAATTAGACTCCAAAGTAGAAGCCATCCAAAGCGTATCCACACCAGTCCTAGAATACGATCAAGCGAGTGAGAATGCTAGTTCTATGGCTTATGTTAGGCTAGGATAATTTTGCTTTGAAAGCTTTTCTTTTGGATTTTCTCAAAAAACTTAATACTTTGTGAGTGTTGGTCCAAAGAATAAGAGAAGCACCGCCCCTAGTATAAATACTAGGCTGGTTCGAACCCTAGGAGACTTCTCCAAGTCTCTTGGAGTTTGTTTTCTTGCTCACTAATTAACTAATTTAATTATTAATTTAATTGGAATAATAAGTTCTTAACTTGTTTTCCAAGTCTTGCAAGAATAGTCTTCTCTTTTCTACAATAGGAAGTTGGACTTTTCAACTTTCCTAAAGTTAAAAGTCAATATTCAATAAATAAATTAATTCCCAATTAATTATTTACTGGGTTAAGTTTATTTGAGAATTGTAACGCCCCAATTTTCGGAAGTTCAGGTAAGCACGGCACGAGCAGGTCTTCGGGAGTTGGGAGGATTAATTTAATTATTTCATTCTTTTATTTATAACTTTCATCATATGATATGTATTACATCTCTATGTATTTATATGGATTGTCATTAACATGAATTATATGAACTAATTGCTATTAGTGATCTAATTGCACTATATGTCCTTAATTGATCCATAGTGTAAATTTATGGACTTAATTGCATGACATGAATTGGATTTAAGTGACCTTTTGTGTAGAGATAGAACTTGTTTGCATGAATTCTTATATTAGGAGGACTTAGATGCAAAATATAATGAAACACACATATTCATGCAAGACTTTAGTGTATATCATGTATCTCTTCCATTTCATTCCATTACATTCCATTTCATCTAAAGATATACACACTCACACACACTAAACACCGATCCAAACACCAAAGGAAGAGAAGGGAGAGATTTCTTCAAAATTCAAGCTTGATTTAAGGAAGAGAATTGCATAATTGGATCATCATCACCATCTCTTCATTGCATTATCTCGTTCTTTAATTCAAGGTATAACTTGGAGATTTTATGGATTTCTTGAATTTGTATATGAGTAGGATTTGATGAATATCTTATGAATTCATGATTATTAGTGGATTGGAAGCACGTTAGGATAATTAGAAGTGAAGAACTTGCATAAAATTTGAGTTTTATGGAAAATGGAAGCATGAATATATATGGGGTTTTCATGATTGATTTTGGTGCCTTGATGTATATCTCATGGTTTGATTGATGGATAAGTGAGGTATAATGTGTAAATGATGTAGCTAAGTATTTGTTATGGATTAAAATTGCATTTGTTATTGGTTTTTGGTGTTTTAGTTCGGATTTCTCCTGTTTTCCCCTGTTTTCCTGTTGCTGCGTAGCAGGTCGCGGCCGCGATCGAAAATAGAACAAATTTGGTCACGCCCGCGACCCACTCACAGCTTTGGCGGAATTGCAGGTCACGCCTGCGACCTAAATTAGTTGTTTTTCAGTAGTGGCCGCGACCCGATTTTAGCCAAGTTTCGAGATTTGAAAAAATTGGACGAAAAATACCTGAAAAATTAGGTCGAGCCCGCGACCGTTTTATGAAGGAAATGGGTCACGCCCGCGGCCCCTGCCTTTCTGCATGAAAATGTAAATTTCAAACTTGCTTGTTTCCGGCATGAACACCTCATTGATATGTCATATAATGCATGATATTGTGTGTATCATTGGTATTATGAGATTTTATGTTTAAATTCCATAGGGGAGGTTTGTGTAATAATTCCATACTTTGATTTACACCTTAAATACTTGATCCTTGCTACCTTATTTGATAAAGTGGATATGCTTATGATATTTATTGATTGTAATTACATGATTGACATTATTGGAACATGTCGTTTGTCCTAATTGGTTCATGCGAGTCGAGTCTTATGTACATTTGTCCTTGTTACACAGATCACGTACCGGGTGACGAGGAGCACGCTCTGTAGGGTTTATCCTTATTGCTTTTGGTTGGTAAAGGTGAGGTTATTTCTAAACAAAAGAACCCTACAACCCTTTGTGAATTTTGGACAAAAATGTATCTATATATATAGTTATAGTTTCCAAAACTTTATTGATCTTCAATTAAATTACCGAATTGTACCGACTGATTGATTAACCAATTGATCGACTGAATTGATTGTTTTGGCGAGTATATTGTTCACTGTGGCCCGGAGGGTAGTGTATTGAGCCAATCGGGAAAGCGTGGGCTGACGGGCAACTCTTGCATTATCCTCACATTGTTGGGGTAACCCCTGAATCCACTAGGAGATTAGTGGAAGAAGGAGTTCCGGGTATAGGGAATCATGAACCCTATACCCACACTGATTGGATGGCTGGGCCTTGCAATCCCCCATCACACGAAGGAAGAAGGATAGAATATTAAAATTGCTAATTGTGCACCGAACTATATTGCTTGATCACTTAATTAATCACAAATGAATTATTGTACACTGTCGGAGAAAGGTTGGAGAATTTCCCTCACTCGCCCGGCCACTAATTGATTGAATTGAATTGTACCAAATTGATTGAATTGTAAATTGATTAGTTATAATCTCGGGCGAGTATTCTATTATTAATGAACATATATTACTTTCCTTTATAAAATCTTACCCGAGAATTATAACCTGCATGGTAATTGCGCTTTTAAATTATAAACCCCTCACTCAATCTTTCTTAGACTAACACCTCACATTTTCAGGTATTGCAGGTCGAGTGCTAGGTGGGATTGAGTCGAGTTTTGCTTATTTTGGGTCTAGCATCATCTTTCTCATGTTTATGTACTTTATGGATACTTATAGATCTTATGAAATGTTTTGGTATCTATGTGCATACTATGATATATCCTTGGAAAATATTGGCATAATTATGGAATTTTTTAGGGAAGATAATGTATTGATATGTACGTGGAATTATGCTTTGGAATCAACATCAGATAATGAATTGCATGTATATTGATATGCTTCCGCTTACGACTTTACATTGTGGTACGAATTGAGTGTTAGTCCCGCCTAGCTAGTGGTTATTTTTATTCTCTCCCTTTCGCTATAGCTTTGGTTCATATATGGATTATCCATTTCATGTGTAAATTGAACTATAGTGCGGGGGATGTAGTGCCCAGTGTTCCGGGTGCTACAAGAATAGTCTTAACAATTAATTCAAAATTAATTAAAAGACTAAAATTAATTAATTACAATTTAATTAATTAATTCTAGAAAAGAATTTACGTGTGGAATAAACCACACGTGTGAAGCCACGTTGTACAGCCACGTGTACAAGACACGTGGCAGTCACGTACGTAAGATACGTGGCAATGCCTACGTGTTTGTGGCTTCATTCCGATCAACTTTTTGACCCTTCGTTAATCATATTAACATCCTACCATAACCCTCGTATTCTGGCATTTGTGTGTGACCCTTTAGGTTCTTTATTCGATTAGCAGTGACAACAATTAATTAATTCCCTAATTAATTAATCACTTCACATATTATACTACCGTAATCTAGCAATGGGTGTGTGACCCTTAGCCGAATAACGAAATGAATTGAAAAACCTTTCAGTCAATGACAATCAGTGAAATACGATCCTCCTACAACTCCATCTCTCAATCAAGAACTAAGGCATGGGAATATTCTCAGAGCTTAAATATTCTTTTTAACGCCCCGTGTTTTCAAGACTACCAGGTAAGGCGTCATGGGAGAGTTTTATTCTGTACTTCTGTGATTTATGTGAATACGCATGTTTTAAGTGTCAACGTGTGAGTTTATTTTAATAATGTGCACCTTAGAATTTATTTAAAATGTACTTGGACTCAATTGTCCAATATTTGCAATTAGGGACCTAATTTGAAATTAGGGTGTTTGGGCCGTTTATGGCTATTTTGAGCCCGGGGATTCGGATTCGAATCCTAACCTTAACATTGAGTTCATTTCGATAATTCGAATTCAATGGACTAATCATTTAATTTCTTAAACCATTTGATTGCCCAACCATTTTAAATCTGATCCGTGTGGACCGGATACCGTTTGACCCTACCCGTGTCTCGGCCTAGTGAAAAGGGCCAAGCCATTTCTTCTTTTCCCCATTTCCACGTTCAACCAAGCAAGGAAGAGAAAAGAGAAGAACAACCCCACTTTGGCCTCATGACTTCTAACTCGGGTTTCGCAAGATCCAACCGTTCGATCAACGATTCAAGGTAACCACTGTGTTCCTCTCTTCGTGTACTTCATTTCTACCGATTGATTTTCCTTTTTCTTGCTTGATTCCATGGATATGGTGATTTGATGAATAGTGCCTGAACACGATAACTTTCCCCCGACGTGCTTAGATGCGATTTAAATTGATGCTAATATGTTATATATGTGTAATTTGATGCATTTTGGTGTATTAATTGGTTGGAATGAGATTGAGGTTGATTTTGGATCATTTCCCGTCGAACCCCTACTTCTTTTCTGCTCTTTTCCGGAGAAGACGACCCAACACGGCCGTGTCGAACCCTATTTCATTTCCAACACGGCCGTATCAGACCTTCGAGTTTGAATTTTTTTAATCGAACACGGCCGTGTCAGTTTTTAGGCCAATATTGACACGGCCGTGCAGACTTCGTCCGAGCTCCAATTGACCTGAATTTTAAACCCATGGAAACCTCTTGAAATCTAAAACATCCTCCAATTGGAATCACCTCATTATCGTTTTTCATTTATGAGATATAATCAATTCTTTTTGATGTCGCCACTTTACCGACAAACTGCATTGGTCCAACTTCAAACCTACGCAATTTTCACCTCGCTTTGAACCATGATTCAAGACACATACCATTTTAAAGGTCTATTTGCATAATTTCATATCCAATAAAAAAATTTCAATTCCAACATATACAACTCAAGATATGATCAATCCTTTACAGCTTGTTCGTTTTCGAAACTATCAACTTTCGCCAAAATCCATCTTCTTGTGTTCCTTTCACCCCCCTTGACTTCCATATGTGTTTTAATTGATATCTTGTGCCTAAAGATTGTATTTATGATATGTTATGATTTTCTTAGGAACTTTATGACTTAAGTTGTGATGGACAAACGTGAAACATATGCCTAAATGTTTAAGGGATATAATGTGATTCTTCTTGTTGCCAATGTATCACCTATGTGTTTAATGAATTCCTTGCATTTCTAAATGATTCATATGTATTGTAAAAATGTTATATCATGTGTTATGATTATTATATAAAGCTTCTGACTCGATTTGACACAAAATATGAAAGTTATGAAATGCATGAATATGAAACCACCATGTATTAAACGTTTTGAATGAATTACTTGATTGATTGATAAGTATGCTCCTACTTGACACTTCTTGGTACGTGATTGCTTGTTTTAATTATTTACATGAGCATGGACGTGCGTCATACTTGGTCTCATAGTGAGTCTCGTCTCACGAGTTCCCGTTGTTTCCTTTCTTGTCCAGTTTTTCTCCAGGGTGGAGATCATTGGTCATTTGGGCACTTTCTTGTATCTTTGTCTTGTCCCGTCACTCGTCAGGTGAGGTTTAATTTTAGATACCTAGAACCCTTACAACCCTATGTGTTGTTTTCGGCTAAAAGTATATATATATATATATATATATATATATATTTATAGTTTTCAAATCTTATTGATTTATAACGGATTTCATGAAATGAACGGATTGATTGATTGATTGTTTTGGCGAGACTATTGTTCACGTTGGGCCCCGAGGGTAGTGTATTGAGCCAACTGGGAAAGCAAGGGCTGACGGGTAACTCTTGCACTATCCTCACCATTGTGGGATCACCTCTGAATTCACCAGGAGGTTTGGTGGAGGAAGAAATCCCTTGCGTGGGAGTCATGTTCCCGACGTACACCATGATTGGATGGTAGGGCCTTGCAATCCCACCATCACCCGGAGGGAGAAGGAGACTGGGGACGGGTCCGGCACCACGGATTGTCCTTGGGTTATTGCATGATTTTCATTCATTGAGTGTATTACTTGAATAGACTACCGCACGACTGCACTACAATTGAATTGCATGACCACCTATTGACTAATAAAGCAAGCATGTATTGTTCACACTTGTACACTTTTGGAGAAAGGTTGGAGATTGTCCTCACTCGCCGGGCCGCGTATTGAATTGATCATGATTGAATTATTAAATTGATTAGTTGTAATCTCGAGCGAGTTCTATTTATTGAACTTATATTGCTTCCTTTTATAAAACCTTACCCGAGATTATGGCTTGCATGGTAATTGCGCTAATATTTATTTATAAACCCCTCACTCAGTCTGTTGTAGACTGACCCCCTCACATTTTCAGTTTGCAGGGTTGTGTGCTAGGCGGGGACGAGTCCAGTTTTATCGTTTGGGTCTAGCATTGTCATTTTACTTTGGCCTGTACCTTATTGATACTTATGCTTTTTGCTTTGGTCTTGATAAATGGTATGATATTGTATTGATATGTATTTTGGTACCTATTAGTATTTATACTTGATATGTAAATATGGTACCTATAAGTAATTAATGAATTATTGCTTCCGCTTTTATTACTCTAAGTTGATTGTTTGGTTTGGGGTTAGTCCCGCCTAGCAAGTGAGTCGTTTTTTTTATTGTCTCCCCGTTCGCTATAGTGCGGGGGATGTGGCTACCTAGCGTTCCGGGTGCTACATTCTTGATCTTTAAAGTTAAGTTCGTTTTATATCCATTTCGATCTTAATCCTAGAAAACCCCATTTTCTAGATGTCTTGATCTTTTATCCACCTTGGCCAAGGGTTTAATGTTAATGGACTACGAACAACTTAATCAGTAAGAGATCATTCTTGTTCTTAACAAGTGTAGGTCCTTTATCAATTCTACTAATTCTACATATGCCACTTGTGTAATCCCAACATGGGCCGTGGCTCAGGTGTCTATATGGCGACACCCTTTTGAGCCTTTATCAAAGATTACAGAGTTAGCTTATATGAGACATTACAGAATCTCAAGTCTAAGGATTAATGAATCACGTCATTGACCTGTGAGATATTTCCTAATCTGGAAGTTTCTGGAAACTTCCTTTCCCATTTAGGAATGTTCTCACGCGGGACATCTCAGTGATGAAGTTCTTGTAACAATCACCCTTATGTATTATGAACGCATCAACGTATGCACTTATCACTCCATGAAACTGAGTGATCCTTCAAAAGGACATAATCACATAAGTAAGTCTCAACAAAGTCAAGGTCGACACTCCTACTGTCTGTTGGACACATTGACTTGGAGAAGTTTCTAATCCTCGCCTATGGAGTTAAAAACTTGTTTCATGTGTCGTTCCCATAACGACAAAGTTCTTAACGGGCTCATCGGATTAGGGAAGTTCAATACATGCAAACCACAGTCAAACCTAAACAGACATAAATAAGCACATAAAGAACTGATTGCCTATGAACAAAATCATTTCGTTTATTATTCAAAAATTGTTTGTGATTTTACAAGGAAATAGTAAAGCAAACATCTGCTTTAAGGGCACTATTCCTAACATCTTTTTTTGGTTTACACCCCTTATGAAGAATAAAAGAAAACCGATGGGACTTTCCCATCGGTTTTCTTTTATGAAGAATAAAGAAAAAACCAACGGGATTTTTCCGTCGGTTTTCTGTTGGAATTTTTATTTCTTTGCAATTTCAATGGAAAACCAACAGAAATATTTTTGTTAGTTTTTTTTTTTATGAACAATAAAAAAAACCGATAGGATTTTCCCATCGGAATTTTTATTTCATTGAAATTCCAACGGAAAAATTCCCCGTTGGTTTTTTTTACAAAGAATAAAATTTTTCCGTTGGTTTTTTTTAAGAAGAATAAAAGAAAACCGATGGGATTTTCCTGCCGGTTTTCCGTTGAAAATTTTATTTTATTGAAATTCCAACGAAAAAATTCCGTTGGTTTTTTTAGCGCAATTTTTTTAGAATTGCGCCAAAATTTCCGACGAAATTCCGACGACTTTTCCCTTGGAATGAAGATTTTCTTAACCATTGGAATTCCATCGGTTTTTCGTCGGAAATTCCAACGGAAAACCGACGGAATTTTCCGTCATATTTTTTTTCGTAGGTTTTCGGCTATTTTCTTGTAGTGTAAATTTAGATTTGGAGACCAAATCCTCTTAAGGGAGAGATTGTGACGCCCAAAAAATTTGAAACGTAATATATTTGAACATTAATGAATGAAGCAAGAAAAGGTTAAAAGGAAAAAAAAATTCTACATTGCATCTACATCAATGCAATTATGTGTTTAACTTTAATTAATTTAATTTGCTCTCTAACTTCAAGTATTAAAATTAATTGTTACAATGTTAGGTTAGACCTACGAGACATATCTTGTTTGTGTTATTATATGTTGCATCTACATGCATAATAATTATGTGTTTCATTTTTATTAATTAATTAACATTATAACTTCAAGTATGTGATGTATGTTGTTTATGTAGTTTATAATTTATTGGATGTCATTTATTGTTCATGATTTGAAATAATGATTTTATACAAATACTTTTATATGTGTAACTTTTTAAAATCAAATTGATTCATTTATTATGTTTATGTAATTAAGTTAGACACTATTACTATTTAAATTTATTAAATAAACATAATAGTAAAAATTATTTAAATACACTAAATGATAAACGTGCAACGCACGTTGATTTCACGAGTAATTTTTAAAAGAACTTTTTTTTTTGGAAAAATGAGACTGACAACTAGACCCCTTCTTCTAATTTATATCCGAATATATCAAAGAATTAAAATAAAATTTAGATCCCCTCCCCCCCCCCCTCCACGATTCGCTCTCCATATTTTGGTAATCCCCACCGGTACCCCTCTCTCTGCTTATCTCTCATATAATTTTCCGATTCCTACCAATTCCCCTCGCTCATTGTATCTCTCTCTCAACTTTGGAGTGAAGGATCTAGGTGGAGGCTACCAAAATTGACCGATGGGGGTTGTGAGCAAATTTTATGGTGGAGGTGGCTGAAAGAGGGCGTTAGCTGTTAATATTATTATTTTATGATTCTTCCACGTAAAATTAAGTACAAGTCTATTTTAATTTTTCTAGTAGTTGTGCATAATTGTAAGTTTTAAATAAAATAATTTGTATATAATAATTAATTCAAAATAATTATGCAATTGATGGGTCTGAATCCGAGGTGTCCAGAATCCGATCACTTTACAATTTATTTAGTGTGGGGAAACAGGGGATGGAACTCAGAGGGAATTCGTCGGAAAAGATGAGGGTTCAACCTGCTAGGACAAACACCAAAAAGAAAACGGTCAGAAGGCCAAGCTGGGGGAACTAGGGGTGATGCCTAGTTTGGCTCTCCGACGCTCTAATCAGACTATGAACTTGGAGAAGAAAGAGTTGCAGAGCTAAGGTATGGAACTGTGCTTACAGTGGAGGAGATGAACTCCTTTATTTATAATTGAGGGTCAGGGACCCTTTGGTAATTGTCACCCTGTGGTCCTGGCCTAATGTTGCCCTAACACGTGTCATGATGAAGAGAAACCTACTAGGAATCTCCTGCAAAAGCTGATGAAAAGTTGGTGGCGGGCAACAGTGGTAGGTGCGCGGGTGTGTACCTTGTGTTAGAGAGCCGTTTTGGGGGGTTGATACCGAGGGCTGGATGCACGCTCGGGTTTAATATAGGCCATGGAGGCTCGCGAGTCCGAGAGGCATCTGGACCAATGTCGTGGAACCCAAGAGGGGAGCCCATTCCTTTGTTTGCCCATGCGGTTAGGTACCTCCGAGGGTGAATGCACGAGGGCATTGAGGATCGCAGTACCTCACGCTTGGGAATTAACTCCTTGAGGGATTGGAACACTCTTGGGAACGAGGGCGAGGCTCGTTCCGAGGGTGGATTATGTGGGGCCCTGGCTTCCACGCGTTGCACGCTGATGACGCCACATGTCCAAATGAGGGTCAAACGTGTTTTAGCCCCATCAGCAATATTATTAATATTAGTGGTTATTTAATTATTACAAATACATTAAATTTTTCTAAAAATACAAAAAATATATATAAATTATATAAAAAAATTAACAGAACCCTAGGGACCTCAAACGGAACATAACGGTTAGGGACCAATATGTAATCAATGAAACAAAATATCCTGTATTTTAATTTCACCTAAAATGAGGATAATCAGATGTTATGGTCCCATATACATAATCGTACAAGCATGTAAATATATAACAAAATAATTTTCAAATTACTTCTCAAGCATCTTAGGACATGAATGATGACATACTGAACATATAAAACAACTTAAATTATGCTCATGAACTTTCAATTTTTTAATTGAGTAACTTGATCAAGTCCTAACTATAATCCCGTTAGACGAGTCAATAAAATGTAATTATATGGTCAGATTAATATGACGCTATTGACATAGCCGGGTCAATAACCCTAACTCTAACCCCGTTATGTGAGTCAATATAAGTTCGGAACTCGATCCTTCCAAGAGATTCTAGGGAGGACATGAAATCAATGGCTACACTATACCTTCCGAGACCAAGGTGCTGGTGAACAATTGGGCCATACAAAGAAATCCCAGATATTGGACGAATCCTGAAAACTTTGAACCCGAGAAATTTGAGAATTCAAACCCTGGATTTTGTAGGCGGGGACTTTTAGTATTTGTCAGTCGGGAGTGGAAGGAGAGTGCCCTGAAATAACATTTGCTTCGGCCAACGTTGAGCTCACACTGGCACAAAATCTACATTTACAGCTTCGACCGGAAACTTCCGGATGGTATCAGCTCTGAAGATCTGGAATGATTGGAAGTCATGGAGTAACATGTTATTGTGATGGAAACGGACATCACAATAATAATATTTTTAGTTCCATAATTTCTCTTGTTTTCGATGAACTTTGATTTTCCCTAAACAAACAATCTTTCGTCTCATAACTTAACTTGTTCTTTATTTTGGTCCTGTATAAGTTAACTTTTGCAATTTACGTCCCATCAATTAGATGAATGTCCCAAAATTGGGTGTCAATACAGGAGTGAAATAAAGAATAGGTTAAGAGTTATGAGACGAAAGATTATCTTCCTCGTAACTTCCAAATTTTCACACAAAAAAGTAATTCAAACTTTTTTTAAGAGCCAATATAATTATTTTTTTTGGGGGGGGGCCGGGGGGGAGCCCACCGGTCCCTTATAGTTTCGGCATGCGTATGGTTGACCAAGGATCGTTAATTAGGTTGTATACGCGGTATGTCTACTCGTGAAGATATAATTAATGATCTAAATTCTATAGTTTATATTAATATAGTACAACGTTCAAAACATTAAAAACTATGTATGATTCCTTGAATAGTTTAAACACTATTTAATCAAATAATGTGATGCGTACGACAAAACCATAGAAGTATATTATATACTGTTTGATCTTGACGTCGGACTACTATATTATAATTTAAGATTGAATTAATCTTAAATAATCTTCTCAAACATAGTACAGATGAGCCAAAAGAATCATTGCTTTAAAAGTCCACTTCTGAAAACAATCTGCTAAGTGTTTGTCTGCCAGACTTTAGTATGAAAGAAAAAAATACATTTTGTCCTTACTTTCAATCTAATTTTCATCTTAGAAAATTTCCACTTAGAAAACTAGTCCTATTATTTCTAAATCTTAACATAGCTGGTCCAATTCGACATATATGGTCCTCAATTATCAGATTTGGTTGTAATTTTAATCGATCTGATTTTAATACATTTGGTCCTTATACGGAATCCACGAAAATTGATCATCGAAGACTCCCGCATAACCACCGATTAAATTCATGATTTTTCCGTATAATATTACTCCAAATTATACATGAATATGAATTCACTAAAACAAAACTAGTTGTTTCGAGCTAGGAAATTCCCGAATTCTTTTAATGTTTATAGACATACTTACTTCTCGCACAGTGTCGTCAGTGTTTAACTTGACTCGAATCCATCGAAGAACCAATTGTGTTAGGAATTCTAATGACTACTCAAACCTTTCGAGTTAATTAGGACCAAATGCGTAAATTTTGAATTGGACTAAATGTATTAAAATTCCCAACATTATGGGGCTAAATATGTTAATTGATTAGTTATGGGATCAAAATCGAAAAAGTCATAGTTTTTCCACACCAAAAATGCAATTTTGCCAGTATAAAATCAGCTGATTTCTTCCTAAACATTACAGACACCTTTCTAACTCTCCAGTTTTCCCTGTTTTTCCAAGCGCGATGGAATCGTGGCTGTTTTCAAACTTCACTCCCATATTCACTGCTCTCCTCGTGCCTGTAATGTTCCTCATAATCCTGAAAAAATGGAAGAAATCCAGAACAAACAACATTTCCCTGAAACTGCCTCCAGGTCCCAAAAAGCTGCCTCTAATAGGAGATCTGCATCACCTGAGTGGACTCCCTTTCCGTTCTTTCCGAGATTTATCAAACCAGTATGGCCCGATCATGCATCTCAAGCTCGGTCAAGTATCTGCCATAGTCGTATCTTCGCCGGAAATCGCGAAAAAGATAATGAAAGACCACGACCCCGTCTACGCCAACAGGCCTGAATCCATAAGCGTCAAGATCATGTGGTACAATTATACTGACATCTCGTTCAGCCCGTACGGGGATTACTGGAGGCAGATGCGGAGGATCTGCATTGTGGAACTCCTGAGCACGAAGATGGTTCGGTTGTTTAGCTCCATCACGAGGGACGAGGTTTTGCGTATGGTTGAAGATATCCATCTCTCTCGTGGAAAGCCTATTGACTTGACAAAGAGGATCTTCTCTGCGATGAGCTCCATCACGAGTAGGGCGGTTTTTGGGAAGGTGTGTAGAGATATCGATGAACTGGTGAGGTTGATGAGGAAAGGGCTTGAACTGGCGGCCGGTTTTGAGATTGCGGATTTGTTTCCGTCATCGAGGGTGATTAATGCGGTGAGTTTGAGTAAGCTGAGATTGGTGATGATGCGACGTAAGCTTGATGCGATCTTTGATCATGTCATTAGAGAGCATGAGGAGAATTTGGCCAAGCTGGTGAAGGAAGGTGGAGAGAAAGGGAGAAGGGGTAATGGGGAGTACGGTAATGAAGATGTACTTGATGTATTTTTGAGGATCAAGGAAAATCGGGAGCTTGAGTTTCCAATCAGCAATGATAACATCAAAGCTGTCATAAATGTAAGTCCTTTTTGTACTAAGCAAGTATTTACAGTACATTTATGTCCATTCATGTTGGTGATTTCATCTCCAACTTTATGTGAATACTCTGTTTTGACTTTGATATATATCCATCAATATTTGACTTTAAATTCATAACTATAACAGTATTTATTGGACCAAATCTTAAAGTATGACAGAGGATGTTGTCATAATTTCTCAAACCTCATATGACTTTTTGTAATTAGGAACATTAAATTAGAAGTAATGAGTACTAAAACTGAGATATTTCTTCACATGGACTTTCTTGATCATAATGATCCAAATATGCGACTTATTTAAGATCAGTGATTTAATTGAATACAGAAGCGTACATATATATAGTCTAGTTCAATGAGGATTGGAATTTGGAATATAATTGTGTATTCTCAGGACCTATTCGCTGGTGGAACTGATACATCATCATCGACCATCGATTGGACAATGGTAGAACTCCTGAGAAATCCCCGAGTCATGGCTAAGGCACAAACCGAATTAAGACAAGTCTTCAAAGGAACCAAAATCATCCAAGAAAAGGAACTTCAAAAGCTGAAGTATCTGAAATTGGTGATAAAGGAAGTTTTGAGACTACACCCTCCTGTTCCAATTATCCCCAGGGCTTCAAGTGAGGAACGCGAGATCGAAAGGTACACTATACCCCATAAAGCCAAGATTTTGGTGAACAATTGGGCGATGCAAAGAGATCCCAAATATTGGACGAATCCTGAAAGCTTTGAACCCGAGCGATTCGAGAATCAAAACGTCGATTACGTAGGTGGAGATTTCCAGTATTTGCCGTTTGGGGGTGGAAGGAGAGTGTGCCCTGGAATAACATTTGGCCTGGCTAATATTGAGCTCACTTTAGCTCAAATTCTCCATAACTTCCACTGGGAACTCCCAGATGGTATCAAGGCTGAAGATCTAAGCATGATTGAGAGTCATGGAATAACATCTTCAAGAAAAGAGCATTTATTTGTGGTTGCTACCCCTTATGATCAGTCTCAGGCTTGAGATGGACAACAAATACATAATCATGAACTTTTGTATATATCACAATTGTTTGAAGTCCTCGATCGTCTTACTCCTGTTGGTTTGACAAGCATTCTCCAGCACTTTGATCTTGTGTAGTTTTCATTTTCTTTGCGCGTAACAAGTGTAAGTTGGGAGTTCCAACAACATATTTCTCTATATTTGCTAATTCATTTTCACTGTTTTGATGGTCCAAAAGTCATTTATAAACAATTATCAAATTTTGTCAAACCAATCATGCTGACTTGCGAATGTAAATTATCACTGTTTGTCCATATTTTGGAACAAGAGAAATTCATCTATAACTATATATACCAAATTTTAGGGATAGCGAATGTAATTATAAACAATCATATTGACTTGCGTACACGTAATTATCATCATAATTTTTTCCAAACACAATTATCATCATATAATTTATTGAAGGTAATATGACAAAGGCAAAACAAATAAGTTTTTGGATTTCAACTAATGCTTTGAATATAATTCTTTGATTGGACCTAATGCCAACTCGTTTGGCATGTATCCGCTTTATACAGAGGATTTTGTGAATAATACAGGTGATTGTGATACGCAGTGACTAGACAGTTAGAAATATTATCATTGTTGTCGTTCCACATTAATTGATTACTAAACTACTAATTATAATCAAAATGTTTATGCAATTCTCACATCTTTAACTAGCTTTTTGGATGATTCAAGACAAATATATGTACTATTTAACATGGTATTAGAGCATGTTATATCCTACATTTCACTCTTACACTCTAGATTGACTCATGATTGCTCGAGTCTGAATTTGCGAGCGATATTTATCGTCTACATTAACTTATTATTGAATTACTTACTATCTTAAAATACTTAATGACAACCATCAACTATTTCATTGGGTAATTCTAGCCCGACCCTAACTCGGTCAAACCGGTGTAACGAGGGGGCGATTGTTTTACACTTGTCGTGTGGTTGGTGGAAAATTTAGGGAGAGTGACCAATCAAATAACAAGTGTAATGCACTTTCCTTTTTAATTGGTTAGGTTCGGTTAAGCCGGATCTAGGCTAGAATTTGCCCTATTTCATATTTATTGATTACAAAACTACTTACTACTTTGACAACCTTCACCAACTTCACCAAATAATTGCATTAAATCACCTTATAAATTAAGCACCTAGAACTTTTCGTGTGCTCACAATTAGAGAAGACCTTCTTCCTCTCAAATTTCTCAGATTTTCACAATGGAATCCGGGTCTTCGTTTCCTTTAAACTTCACTACCACAACACTTCTAGTGTTTTCAATATTTCTCATAATCAAGAAATGGAAAAAACTCAAACAACATAATTTCTTCACCAGCTAATTTGCCTCCAGGCCCGAAAAAACTACCTATTATTGGAAACCTCCATCTCATCAGCACACTCCAATTTCGTTCTTTCAGAGATTTATCCCTAAAATTAGGGGTGTCAATTTTGGACACGACCCGATAACCCGACACGACCCACCCGATAAAATATCAGGTTAGGGTCTAGGCTTATCGGGTTCGGGTCGGAACAGAAAACAACCCAAAGAGGAGAGAGAAAATCAGGTCGGGTTTCGGGTCAACCCGAAATTGACCCGAAAATGGATGGTATAAAAAGAAAAACCCTAGCCCCTACCACAATTCACACATTGCGCTGTTTCTTCTCTTCCCACTCCTTTCTACTTTTCACATCAGCCCACGACAATCGCCACCTCCTCCGCCATAGTCGCCGCCTCCCATCACTATAAGACCACCTCCGCCATCACCTCCTCTCTTCACCACAACCGCCACCTCTCGCCGATTAGCTGCTGCCTCTCGCCGATTCGGTGCCGCCTCTCGCTGATTCACCGCCGCCTCCCATCACCATAATACCACCTCCGCCATCACCTCCTCTCTTCACCACAATCGCCACCTCTCGCCGATTAGCTGCTGCCTCTCGCCGATTCGGCGCTGCCTCTCACCGAAGAGAAATTTCGTGGGCTGGGACGAGTTCTTGAAGATGATTTCCTATTTGGGTCACTCGATTTGTGTAAATAATCTTCTCCCGCAGCAGCTTACAATCGCCCCTTCTCTGGGCTGCAAATGTGGTTTTTATTTTCTAAGTTTTTTAGTGGTTTAACTTGATGCCTCTTTTCATGAAAATTTTTCTGAGGCATTCTTAGAGGCCGATATTTTTTTTCCAACCTTGATTTTTGTCAGATCTTCATTTCTGGTATATGATAATGGCGGAATTTATGCTTCTAGGGTTAAAGAAAATTATGTAATGCATTTTGTTTTGTTTTTTTTTTTTTTTCAAAATTAGTCAGGTTCGGGTCCGGTTATCAGGTTCGTTCGGGTTATCAGGTGACCCGATAACATTTCAGGTCAACTCGAACCCGAACCGAACCTTATAAGATCAGGTTAGGGTTAGGGATGGCAGGTTCAGCTCGGGTTCGGGTTGAAATTTTTAGCGTTATACCCCTATTCTAACCCGACCCGAACCCACCCGAATTGACAGCCCTAGATCAAAGCTATTATACATGCATGTGAGTATTTTCTTGAAGCTAAATCTTTTATAGTTTTCTGTGCATGTATAAGATGAAGAGATGACGAAGTATGATATCAAACAACTCTTTTTTCCGCAATATTGCAACCGAACTGAAACGGTAAACTTTTTATTACTGGTAAATAGTAGTAAGTGTATTGCATGTATCATCCCGTTTATTATTATTTTCGAGTAGATCAAAGATAGTTTCATTAACTTTTGTTTGTGTTATTGATTTTTATTGTTATTTTGTTTAAATATAATTAATTATTTTTATTATATTTAATTATTAGAACATGTTTTTCGATACTTAAATTTACAATGTCATTCTTTAATATTTCTCCAAAAGTAAGAGTATTTCATACATTATTTGAACTTTCAAATTGAAAACAGGTACTTTTTATTGTTGTTTTTTACTCTACAAGGAGGATTTCTTAATCTTTTTCATTCCCTTTAAAATTTGTATGTCATCGTTGAACGAACTTGTGATATTTTGGGAGGTTAATTAGTACATTTCCTCTGCTATTTATTAATAAGAATTAATAATAAAGTTATCACTAACAATTTGTTATTAATTTAATATTGTTTTATCTAAATATTAAGAGAAAATTGCATTCGATTACGTTACATTTAGGATTAATTACATGTGATCCATGATTATCAAGAAATTACGGTATAGTCTCTAACCTGTTCTATTTGTGATCCCTCACTTTTGTTAGTGTTCAGTTAGGTTTGGTTTTTGACATTCCCAAAATACCCTTAAAATTTTTTGATTTGTAATTCTATCGAAATGCCCTCAGAGACTGCATTGTTACGTAGGGATCGGTTTATTGGAATATGTATATATAAATTAGGAATGATTTTGTAATTTTATCCATTATTTTTGTATAACCTGAAATTGTGGACAATAGCTACTACGTATGGTGCATGTTAGGTCTCATAGTGAGGATAAAATAATACAATTTCATCATTTTATAATGTTTTATAGAATAATCATGTGTCAAATTAAAAAATTAAAATTCGCCTTCATATTTTTAAATACTAGAATTAAGAAATATTAAGTCGTCTTAAAACGATAAATGCGTACTAATTCGCCAATAAAGAGAACTAAGTGTGAGTGCATTGAAAATAATAGAAGAATTATGTGATCTAGGGTGTATGTTTATGAACTTTATGATAAATGAAAAGCTTCTTCTGATTACAAAATCACAACAATTATTCTCTTTAAAATTGCAAAATCATCCCTAATGTATATATATTCTAATAAAAGTATTCTTACGTATTATGAATTCAACAACGTAGTCCCTAATGGCATTTTGAGAATGTTAGAAACAAAACCTGATGGAACCTTAACAGAAGTAAAGGACCATAAATGGAACATAACTGTAAGACTATATTGTAATTTTCGAATAATCATAGATTACATTATAATTAGGCCTAAATATATTCTCAAATATTAAATATGAAGAGAGATGAAGGTTTAAAGAGGTGAAACTTAAATGAAGTTAAATTCATTCAATTACATCATATTTTTGGGTTAAATATATTATAGTTAAGTGAACAAATATATATCAATTCACACTTTTATAATAGTATAGATTACTGTGACCACGAACACGAACCATGGCTCCACCCTCCAGCTCTTACTTTTTTACCGTTTTCCCTTCATATTACGTATGAAACTCAACCAAAACTTGGTTCGTGTATTCTTGGCAGGACATATTCGCCGCCGGAACTGAGACATCGTCGACGATCATCGAATGGACAATTACAGAACTCATAAGAAATCCACGAGTCAAGGCCAAAGTCCAAGCCGAAGTAAGAGACGCCTTCAAAGGAACCAAAATCATCAAAAAACACGATGTTCAAAAGTTGAAGTATCTAAAGTTGGTGATCATGGAAGCTCTCAGGCTGCACCCTCCGGCTCCGCTCCTCCCCCGAGCTTCGAGAGAGGAGCGCAAAATTAATGGCTACACCATACCGGCTAAAATCAATTTGTTGGTGAACACTTGAGCAATGCAAAGGGATCCAAAGTATTGGACAAATTGAGAAAGTGCAAATGATACAACAACAGATGAAAGCCGCTCAAGATAGGCAAAAGAGCTATGCCGATACTCGCCGAAGAGATTTGGAATTTGAAGTTGGTGACCGGGTATTTTTGAAGGTGTCACCAAGGAAAGGTTTCACTCGGATCGGGAAAAGAGAAAAATTTAATCCTCACTATTTAGGTCCTTTCGAGGTACTTGAGAGAATTGGCGAAGTAGCTTATCGACTGGACCTACCACCGAGTCTTACGGGGATTCACAACGTATTCCATGTATCTCAGCTAAGGAAATATTTACCCCGATGAGACCACAATTCTCCCCGTTGAAGAAGTGGAACTGGAACCGAACTTGATATTTGTTCAAAAGCCGGTTAAGATCTTGGACAGGAAATATCAGGAATTGAGAAACCGGAGGATTCCCATGGTTAAAGTGTTGTGGAGAAGTGATAAAACCAAAGAAGCTACGTGGGAAACCGAAGATAAAATGAAGCGGTTCCACCCGGAGTTGTTTTCTCAGGAGTAGAGAATCTGGGGACCAGATTCTTTTAAGGGAGGGGGTGGGGGGAGAGTTGTAACGCCCCGGTTCCGGATGAACAGGTAAGCACACCACGTGTGAGTTTGTGAGCGTTAGGAATTTATTTTCTTCTTTTAATTTATTATTTTCCTATATGTCATCACATATTTTTATATTTTGCATATCATATTATTTATGTGAATTATATGAATTCATATCATTTGAGAAATTATTTCATGATTTGGAAAATAATTGTTACGTGAAATATTTACCGGGAGTGATTTGATTACGAAATTGTCCCTACATGCTCATTCTTTGAAATTAAGAGACCAAATTGCATAACTTTTCCAAGGACTTAATTGACTATTTAGCAAACCATTTATACTTGATTGCATGACTTGATAATTGGAGGGATTAAATTGCAATTTGAGCACTTCACACAATTCAAAAATGGTGATTCATGACATATATCTTCCTTAAGCTTCCTTGCTCATTTTTATCCAATTTTCCATCGATAATTTGCTTCCCTTTCTCCACCGAACCACAAGCCAAGAAGAAAGAAGAAATTTCATCCATTATCATCAAGATTTTCAAGAAAAATCCAAGCTTTGAAGCTTGATCATCTTCTTCATCTTCCTTCTCCATTTCTTTTTCTTTCAAGGTGGGTGTTTGGTTGAATTCTTTGTCCTTTATGAATTATGTGATAGCTAGGGTTTATGATTTTATAGAATAAATGAATTATTGCTTGTTAGAGACACGAATATATGATTTTTCCTTGGATTATTGCATGAATTCTTGAAGAATTTGAGTTAATATATTGAATTCATACATGAGCTTGAAAGTGGAAAACTTGGATGATCAAGCATGGGTTGATGATTTCTTTTGTGTTTTATGATACTATGAACTTGTATGCATCTTGTTTCCCAGAATTCAGGCACTTTGGTGGTTGAAAACTTGTGTTTTGCTTTGTTCATGTTGTTGCCGTAGCTGCTCCCCTGCTTCTGCTCTATTTTTCAAATTTGCAGAAGCTGGGAACGGCCCTTCCCGCTTCAGTGCATTATGGGAAAGGCCGTTCCCACGCTTTTGAATCAAAGCGGGTTAGCGAACCTGGGAACGGCCGTTCCCATTTTGGCTTGCGAGCCGAAAGGGCCGTTCCCAGCAAAAACGTATTTTTTAAATATATAAAGTGCTGGTACGTTTTGGAAGGGCATGGGAACTGTTAGGAATAGTGCCCTAGAAAGCCGATTGTATATCCGCTTTGTGCTTTTCCTTATTGTAATCACAGACAATCTTTGAATGAAATAACGAATTGAGGCAACACTTCTTTATATGCTCTTGTTTGGTATGCGTTTACTTTAGCTGTGCATGTATGAGAACTCCCCTAATCCTGATGACTTTAGGACTCTGCCATTTAGGTGAAATGGTTCATGAAACGAGCCCTATATCACATAAGTCATGATTAGTAAAATACTCCAAGCCGATGAGTCCTACAGACAGTGGGAGTGTCAACTTGACTCCTCTAAGGCTTGCTTGTGGGATCACGCCCTTAAGAAGGACCACCTTGTTTCATGGAGGTGCAAAGTGTATAGTTGATACGTGCGTGATACATGAGGGTGCTTACTTTAATAAGTAAGTTCACTGAGGTGCCCCGTGTGAGAACATTCCTAAATGGGAAAGGAAGTTTCTATTTCAGGAAATGGAAACTTCCAGATTAGGAAATATCTCACGAGTCATTGATGTGATTAATTGATCCTTAGACTTGAGGTTCCATGTTACTTTATGAGTTAACTCTGTAGTCTTTGGTATAAGCTTTAAAGGGTGTCGCCTTAGACAACTGATTCAAGGCTTATGCTGGGGCTGCACAAGTGATTCATGAAAGTGAATGAGAATCAAGAAAGGACCTACACTTGCATTTGCAAGGTGATCTCTTATTGTGTAAGTCGTTCATATGCCATATGGAGTCCTTGGCCAAGGCAGTAGATCAAGACATCAAGAAAAGGGTTTCTTGGATTGAGATCAAATGGATATGAAATGCACTTAGCTTTAAGACCGGATTATTAGGGTTCTGATTATTCCCTTGCCCTAGATCTTGGTTGAGAGATAGTAAGTAGGAGGATTGTATCTCGCATGAATCAATGACTTAAAGGTTCTGTCGAATCCGAACATTCCAATTCAGCTAGGGGTTAAACACCTGTTGCTAGACTATGGTCGTTTAATCTGTGGACTGATTAATTAATTAGTGAATTAATTAATTGGGGTCACTGCTAATTGAATTGAGAACCTAGAGGGTCACACACAACAACTTGGTTACATGAGTTGAGGCTTAAAAAATGATTAAACGAGTTAATCGAGCCTAAGGGGTTCCACACGTGTGACTCCACACGTGTGGCTCACGTGATTGGACACGTGTCATTAAGACACGTGTGCCACACGTGATTATGTGATGTTAAATAATTAATGTGTTAATTATTTAATAGACTTTGGTTTAATTTTGAATTAAAAAGAAAGTCTTATTTTGGAAAAAATAATCTAGTTAATTAATTATGAATTAATTAATTAGATAAAAGTAAGTTATTTATTTTATAATAAATAAAGTATAAAATTATCCAAAAATAGTTTGGATATTTTTAGCTCTCTTAAAAGTTGACTTGAATTAGAATTCAAAGTCAAAGTTGGAAAATACTTGATGATCAAGTAATAGGAGAGAGAGGAACCAAATCCTTTCCCAACAAGGATTTGGATCGGCACCCTCTCCCTATAAATAGGGGAGCTCGAGCTCCCCTTTAGAGCTAATAGACAATTCTCTTGGTTCATGTGTTGAACACCTTCCTTTCTCCAAGATTAAATTAAACCCTAGGTTAAGCCTAAACACTAACTAGAGAACTAGCATCCTTACTAGTTAGATTATGATCAAGTTGGTGGACTTTCTCTAGAGACTTCAAGTTAGAAGTTTGAAGATTCGAGCTTTACCAAGGAGAGGGGATCAAGCCGCGAGAAGAGCGTTCTTGGGTGGCTTGAAACGATTCAAGAAAGAATAAAAGAAAAGTAAGTTTTCTATCTTTACGAATTTGGTTACACGATTGCGAGTTCAAGGTCCTTTTGTTGGGAAAATTTTTTAAATTCCGCTGCTTTCTGATTCGTGTTTTCCAACAAGTGGTATCAGAGCCAACTCGTTAATCGTGTTTCTGATTCGTCTCAATAATACTGAATTTGGTAGAAATTCTTAGGCTTGATGCGATTGAGTATTTGTAATTGTTTTAGAAAGCCTGAATTACGAAACTGTATTTTTTCCTGAAAGTTTCTGAAAATTGGTTTTTATAAAATTTAATTTTGGAAAACAATTTTAGATTTGAAACTGTATAAACTGTTTTTGGATTTCTTGGATTGGTTTTGTTTTTGAACGAAAACACGAAACGAAAACCCGGATCGCGATGAACACGAGAAACCCCGCGCGCGAAGGCGTCGTGCGCGCGGGCTTCGCGCGCACCGCCCGCCTGACCTAGGCGTGCGCAGGGCATCCGCCCAGGCCTGGCCGGGACAGACCGGCCAGCCGCCCAGCTCCTCCCGCACGCCTGTGCGGGAGCCTTCCGGGCGCGCCCCAGGGCGGCCGAGACTGGCCGCCCACCCCGCCCGCATGCTTGCGGGAAAGCCGCGCGCACTCGCGCGGCCCTGTCGCGCGCGCCGCGTACGTGCGGTCTTCTCCGCGTACGGGTCCCGTTTTCGCGATCCGGCCTTTTCGTGTTTCGTGCAATCCAGTCCCAATTTTATTTTAATTTTAAAATTTTATTTTTTGAATATTTATTTTAATTTTGAATAAAACTTAAAATTGGGATTTTTGAGAAATTGAAACGGTTTATATTTTGGGAAAATACATCTTGATAAAATTATTAATTTTCAGAAATTAATTGGAATTTTATTTGTTTTGGTAATTTGGGATTTATTGAAAACTTTTATAAATAAGACTCGCATCAAGTCGTGTTTTAGGTCATTGGGACTTGAAACGAGAATTTTAATTTATTGGCTAAATTTAAATTCTCGCAAAAGCATGTTAGGTGATCATGGGTTTAGATCTATGTATGGTTTTAATTTATGCACATGGATGGTTTAAATTGGGGTTGGAGCCCTATAGTTGCGTTTTTCAATTGAGGTTGGAGCCTCACTTATGTGCGTACTGTTATGTGATTTATTATGTGGCTTTCCATATTACTGTTTTTGAGGCCGGGGTATGCCCCGTGTAATTGTCTAAGGCCAATATGAAGATTGAGCGTTATTACTTTATGTCTTTTTCTTTTTATTGTAATTTGAGAGTAGAGATAGGTGGTGAGGTTTTATTTTCATTTTGGAGACAATGCACCCATGGAGTAAGATGGACCACATTCAAGTAACAAGGAGGCTATAAGTGAAGACCCCTCAAAATGTTAGGGAGGGGAATCTCAATTGTTAAATGTAATAGAGATAGGGCTCGTATTTTGTTACCGCTTTCCCTTATGTGATTTGAACTGTTTATGTGGCATGTATGTTAGAACTTGTGATTGTGGAGTGGCTCCCACATATCACGCATAAGATAGGTAGAACCCATGATCATTACATGTTAGTATCATGCTAGGACATGTTATCTGTTTATGTGCTTGTTTGAAATGCATTTAAGTGTACTTGCATTAATCAAGACTAATAAAATTGGATAACATATATGTTGGTGAGGTCGAACCGGACAACTCTCCGGTTGATTCGAAAATTCCCATTAAATATTAAGCTAATTTCGGACAAATAGGTGTTTAATTCGAGATGCAAATTTTGAATTAAGTTCCTAGCATTCCATCAATAGGTTTTAAGTTTAGTAAGTAAAGCTAGTTATTGTCCGCGAGTCGTGGGATAGCTAGTGGAGCTTATTAGTTCTTAGTTAACTAATTGATCATTTTAAAATGATCAATATTTCATGGTCAATTTTAGCAAGGGCGATGTCCGCGAGTCGTGGGTCGTTCGAACTAAGTTTTGATCATGATCTTATGATTGATGGGTCTAGCTTAACGTCTAAGTAAATATGGATGTCGCACAAGTCGTGGGTCCATATTGAAAGATAGGTGATGCAAAAACAATTACTAAGAGTTCTAAAGGTGTTAGAATTGGTAAGTTGTACCTACCTAGGGTTCTTACTTAGAATGTCCGCGAGTCGTGGGTTCGAGGTAAAATGCCTAGGATCTTAGTACCCATTGGGAAACGTGTTCCTCTTAGATCTTTGGGAATTATAGATCTTTGAAAAACAGTGGGAGCTACAATAGATTAAAGACCTTATCTTTTGTATATCGTTATAATTCAGCATGCTCACTAGTTCTCTGTATTACCATTTAGGTCGTAGATTCTGTGATTCTCTACGTGTTTTGAAATGGCAACCAAAAACCCTCTTGTATCGATCCTCGAGTCAAACAAGTTGACTGGTCCCAACTATTCTGATTGGCTGAGGAATCTAAAAATCATTTTAGATTCTGAGAAGAGAACTTATGTTCTCTTCGAAGGGGAGCCCAGTCCCGAAGGGGAGGCTCCCACTCGGGCCGAGCGGGACGCGATTCAGAAGTGGAAGGATGATAATCTCCAAGCCCGTTGCCTTATGTTGGCTAACATGTCTCCGGACTTGCAAAGGCAACATGAGGCCATGGAATTCGCTTGGGAGATTTACGACCACTTAGAGCAACTTTACCGCCCTCATGAACGTGTTACAAGGTATAACACTTCAAAGGAATTGTTCCACTTGAGAATGAGGGAAGGTTCAAGTGTCCATGAATATGGACTCAAGTTTCTTGCCCTTACTGAGAAACTTGCTTCCATGGACATGCCACTGAAAGATGAGCTTTCAGTGGATTTGTTGCTAGCTTCGCTCCCACCATCATTCAACCCATTTGTCCTTAACTTCAACATGAATCATGCTGGTGCTACTGTAGCTGAGCTGATTAGTCAGCTTGTGACTGCTGAAAGCACGATCAAGAAGGACAATAAGGTTTTGATGGTGAATGCTCCATCTTCCTCTTCTGGGCCTTCTAAAGGTAAGGGCAAGAAAGCCCAAAAGAAGAAGAAGAAACCCCTTAGGCCCACTGGTGGCATTTCGAAGGGGAAGGCCCAAAAGAAGAAGCGTAATCAGAAAGAGGATGTTTGCTTCCATTGTGGCAAAGCGGGACATTGGAGGAGAAACTGCCCAGTGTACAAGGCTACTCTAAAGAAAGGTATCTTTCTCGTTGAAGTAAATCTTTCTATTAATTCTAGTTCTTGGGTACTTGATACCGGTTGTGGAACTCATATCTGTAATGATGTACAGATGCTAAGTGAGGTCCAACAACTCAAAGAAGGAGAATGTGTCTTGAAGATCGGCGATGGCTCAAACGTTAAAGCTCGAGCTTTAGGCACAATTAGATTAGATTTAGGTAGTTTTGAGTTAGTATTAAATAAAGTCCTTTATGTACCGAGCATTATTCGTAATATAATTTCAGTTCCAATATTAGATTGTGAAGGATATGAAACTTATATTAAGAATGGTAAATACTTTATCAAACGGAACAACTCTTCCGTTCATATCGGTACTCTAAGTAATGGACTTTACCTAACTCAAAATATCAATATTATGAATATACAACGAGAAACAAAGCGTAAGAGAGATGACAAAGTTTCAGCTGCCTTATGGCACGCTAGATTAGGACACATTTCCAAGAACAGAATTAGCAAGATAAACACTTTAGGATCATTCTCTGAAAATGATCTCAAAGAGTTAACCTCTTGCAAATCCTGTCTCAAAGGAAAAATGTCCAAAGTCCCTTTTAAGGGAACTGTGGAACGTGCCACTAAGGTTTTGGATTTGATCCATACTGATGTTTGTGGACCGCTTAGTGTAAGCACTAGAAGCAATCATCAGTATTTCATAACCTTTACTGATGACTTTAGTCGGTATGGTTATGTATACTTAATGAAGTATAAATCTGAAGCTTTTGAGAAATTCTTAGAATTTCAAAAGGAGGTTGAGAACCAAACTGGTCACAAGATCAAAGCACTTCGATCTGATCGAGGAGGCGAGTATCTTAGTGAAGAATTCCTTAATCATCTAAAAGATAATGGGATTATCTCTCAGTGGACTCCTCCGGGAACTCCTCAGCTTAATGGAGTTTCTGAGAGAAGGAATCGAACCCTACTTGATATGGTTCGTTCCATGATGAGTTTCACTGACTTACCACCTTCTTTCTGGGGTTATGCCCTAGAAAGTGCAGCAAAGATTCTGAATCTAGTTCCCTCTAAGTCAGTCCCCAAGACGCCCTATGAAATGTGGCATGGTAAAATCCCTAGTTATTCTTACTTAAGAATTTGGGGTTGTCCTGCTTACGTGAAGAGGACAGTGGGAGATAAGTTAGAATCTCGTTCTAACTTATGCTACTTTGTAGGTTATCCTAAGGAATCCGTAGGATACTACTTCTATAATCAATCTGAACAAAAGGTGTTTGTTTCCAGAAATGCTACTTTTCTGGAGGAACCGTTCCTTAAAGAAAAGCAAGGCAAGATCATAGAATTAGAAGAAGTACAAAATGACCCCACATCACCCACTGAAGAAACGTCCCACTCTGATCAACCACAACCAATCACGAATTTCGATACACATGTAAATCCTCCTCTAAGGCGTTCTGAACGCAATCCTAGACAGCCGGAGAGATGGTATGGATTCTTCCATGAAATCTCTCAAAAAGATAATGATCCTTCAACATATGAGGAGGCACTTTCAGATTCTGACTCTGAACAGTGGATAGAAGCCATGAAATCCGAGATGGATTCCATGAACTCCAACCAAGTTTGGACCTTGGTAGATTTGTCTGATGGGGTCAAACCCATAGGTTGCAAATGGATCTTTAAGAGAAAGCTTGGAGTTGATGGAAGCATTGCAGCCTACAAAGCAAGACTGGTTGCAAAAGGATTCACTCAAAGACCCGGCGTGGACTTTGATGAAACCTTTTCACCAGTTGCAATGCAAAAGTCCATTCGAATCATGCTTGCCATTGCTGCATATTATGACTATGAGATATGGCAAATGGATGTGAAAAACTGTCTTTGAGAAAGGCATTTATATGGAGCAACCCATAGGTTTCACATTCAGTGGGAGTGAGCAAAAGGTTTGCAAACTCCAAAGATCAATCTAAGGATTGAAACAGGCTTTTGGGAATTGGAACATTCGATTTGATGAATCGGTCAAAGTGTTTGGCTTCACCCAAATTCGAATGAATCATGTGTGTATAGAAAGGAATTGGAGACCTCAGTGCAATTCTTAGTACTTTATGTTGATGACATCCTTCTTATTGGGAATTCGAAGGATGACATGAAAGTGACTAAGTTATGGTTATCGAACCAATTCGAGTTGAAAGATCTTGGTGATGCGTCCTATATCCTTGGAATTAAAATCTATAGAGATAGATCTAGAAGGTTAATAGGACTATCACAGTCGATGTACATTGACAAAGTATTGAAGAGATTCAATATGGAGTCAGCAAAGGTTAAGAACCTTCCTATGAGTGTAGGAACATATCTTTCAAAGAAGATGTGTCCTAAGACTAACCTTGAGAAGGAAAGAATGACTCATACACCTTATGCATTAGCAATAGGTAGCATAATGTATGCAATGTTATGTACTCGACCGGATGTGGCTTATGCACTTAGTGTAACGAGTCGTTTCCAATCTGACCCTGGAGATGGTCACTGGGCTGCCGTGAAGAATATTCTTAAGTACTTGAAAAGTACTAAAGATTTATTCTTAGTTTACGGAGGTCAGAAAGATCTTACTGTCGAAGGATACTGCGATGCAAGCTTTGCATCTGACTTGGATGATTTTAAGTCAATGTCAGGATACATTTTCTGCCTAAACGGCGGAGCAGTGAGTTGGAAGAGTTCCAAGCAAACAACCACTGCAGATTCGACCACTGAGGCCGAATACTTAGCTGCAAATGATGCAGCTAAGGAAGGTGTTTGGATAAGAAACTTCATTCAAGAGTTGAATGTTGTTCCTAGCATGAAAGACCCCATTACTGTGTTTTGTGACAACACTGGGGCGGTTGCTCAAGCAAGAGAACCAAGATCTCACCAACGGACCAAGCACATTATGAGGAAGTATCACCTAATCCGTGATATTATCAAAAGAGGAGATGTGCTAATTGAGAGGGTCACATCAGCAGAGAACGTGGCAGATCCACTTACTAAACCCCTTAGTCGAGAAGCTTTCCAAGGTCATCTTCAGAAGATGGGACTTAGAGTAGCTTTAGAATGGCTTTGACGGGCAAGTGGGAGATTGTTAGGAATAGTGCCCTAGAAAGCCGATTGTATATCCGCTTTGTGCTTTTCCTTATTGTAATCACAGACAATCTTTGAATGAAATAACGAATTGAGGCAACACTTCTTTATATGCTCTTGTTTGGTATGCGTTTACTTTAGCTGTGCATGTATGAGAACTCCCCTAATCCTGATGACTTTAGGACTCTGCCATTTAGGTGAAATGGTTCATGAAACGAGACCTATATCACATAAGTCATGATTAGTAAAATACTCCAAGCCGATGAGTCCTACAGACAGTGGGAGTGTCAACTTGACTCCTCTAAGGCTTGCTTGTGGGATCACGCCCTTAAGAAGGACCACCTTGTTTCATGGAGGTGCAAAGTGTATAGTTGATACGTGCGTGATACATGAGGGTGCTTACTTTAATAAGTAAGTTCACTGAGGTGCCCCGTGTGAGAACATTCCTAAATGGGAAAGGAAGTTTCTATTTCAGGAAATGGAAACTTCCAGATTAGGAAATATCTCACGAGTCATTGATGTGATTAATTGATCCTTAGACTTGAGTTTCCATGTTACTTTATGAGTTAACTCTGTAGTCTTTGGTATAAGCTTTAAAGGGTGTCACCTTAGACAACTGATTCAAGGCTTATGCTGGGGCTGCACAAGTGATTCATGAAAGTGAATGAGAATCAAGAAAGGACCTACACTTGCATTTGCAAGGTGATCTCTTATTGTGTAAGTCGTTCATATGCCATATGGAGTCCTTGGCCAAGGCAGTAGATCAAGACATCAAGAAAAGGGTTTCTTGGATTGAGATCAAATGGATATGAAATGCACTTAGCTTTAAGACCGGATTATTAGGGTTCTGATTATTCCCTTGCCCTAGATCTTGGTTGAGAGATAGTAAGTAGGAGGATTGTATCTCGCATGAATCAATGACTTAAAGGTTCTGTCGAATCCGAACATTCCAATTCAGCTAGGGGTTAAACACCTGTTGCTAGACTATGGTCGTTTAATCTGTGGACTGATTAATTAATTAGTGAATTAATTAATTGGGGTCACTGCTAATTGAATTGAGAACCTAGAGGGTCACACACAACAACTTGGTTACATGAGTTGAGGCTTAAAAAATGATTAAACGAGTTAATCGAGCCTAAGGGGTTCCACACGTGTGACTTCACACGTGTGGCTCACGTGATTGGACACGTGTCATTAAGACACGTGTGCCACACGTGATTATGTGATGTTAAATAATTAATGTGTTAATTATTTAATAGACTTTGGTTTAATTTTGAATTAAAAAGAAAGTCTTCTTTTGGAGAAAATAATCTAGTTAATTAATTATGAATTAATTAATTAGATAAAAGTAAGTTATTTATTTTATAATAAATAAAGTATAAAATTATCCAAAAATAGTTTGGATATTTTTAGCTCTCTTAAAAGTTGACTTGAATTAGAATTCAAAGTCAAAGTTGGAAAATACTTGATGATCAAGTAATAGGAGAGAGAGGAACCAAATCCTTTCCCAACAAGGATTTGGATCGGCACCCTCTCCCTATAAATAGGGGAGCTCGAGCTCCCCTTTAGAGCTAATAGACAATTCTCTTGGTTCATGTGTTGAACACCTTCCTTTCTCCAAGATTAAATTAAACCCTAGGTTAAGCCTAAACACTAACTAGAGAACTAGCATCCTTACTAGTTAGATTGTGATCAAGTTGGTGGACTTTCTATAGAGACTTCAAGTTAGAAGTTTGAAGATTCGAGCTTTACCAAGGAGAGGGGATCAAGCCGCGAGAAGAGCGTTCTTGGGTGGCTTGAAACGCTTCAAGAAAGAATAAAAGAAAAGTAAGTTTTCTATCTTTATGAATTTGGTTACACGATTGCGAGTTCAAGGTCCTTTTGTTGGGAAAATTTTTTAAATTCCGCTGCTTTCTGATTCGTGTTTTCCAACAGGAACGACCCTTCCCATTTTCAACTAGGACCCGGAACGGCCGTTCCCAGGCCTACGGCAGAGCAAAAGCTACTGCATAAAAATTGATATTTGGGATTTTAACCCAAACATTTCTTTGATCACATGCTAAAACAAGATGTTTTCATGCTACATTGTACATTGCTCGTCATCTCGTTGCATTTTCACCGATCGTCATATTTGGTCCATTTTGAGTCAAGTCTCACATATACACGTCGTGTTTGCACAGATAACGAGGCCGTGGACAAGGCTCAAACACCTTAGAGCATATCCTTGTTATATTTTGTTGCACAGGTGAGGTTTTGTTCTAGTTACATAGAACCTTTATAACCCTTATGTGAGTTTTCGGCTAAAACTTATTATATATATAAACGTTTTCTAAAATATAATCAATTTCAAGCAAGCAAGCCATGATTGTTCATGATTCAAACATGTTTTGGCGAGTACCATGATTGCACTTGGGCCCGAGGGTAGTGTCGTGAGCCAACAGGGAAAGCAAGGGCTGACGGGTAAATCTCGCGATATCCTCACCACTTTAGGATCACCCCTGAAGCCACCAGGAGGTTTGGTGGTGGAAGGAGTTCCATGCGTGGGAGTCATGTTCCCGATGTACACCATGTCGTGGATAGTTGGGACTTGCAAACCCACTATCACCCGGAGGAAGAAGGAGTCATGATATTGCTAATTGAGCACTAATTGAATTTAATGATCACGTATTAATTATTCAAGCAAGCATGTATTGTTCACATTTGGTGTAAGGTTGGAGAATAGCCCTCACTCGCCGGGCCACGTATTGAATGAAATTGATAAATTACCATGTTAAACTTGGTAGTTGTAATCTCGGGCGAAGAACAGTTTATTCTTGAAACTTATATCTCTTTTCATTTCCAAATATTCACCCGAGGCTATGACTTGCATGTGATTTGTGTTATATCTATCTATGCCCCTCACTTAGTCTTCGGTAGACTGACACCCTCACTTTTCAGGTACTTTTAGTCGTGGTCGTGGTCGTGGTCGTGCTAGGCGGGAGTCCGAGTAGTGTCTTCCCTTTCAGCCGAGTCTAGCATTTCATTTCCATGTATTGACATTTTGGAGTTTCATGTTAGTAGCTTTTGGATACTTATACCTGAATGATATATAGGAGATGATAATGTATTGATAAATGTTGGTACCTATTACTATATATACTTTTGATGTAAATATGGTACTTATATGTATTGGTGATATAATGATTCCGCTTTCAAATTTTCATGTCTTGGTTTGGTGTTATTTTGGGTGTAGCACCCCGCACGTGAGGCACCACATCCCCCGCACTAAGGCTCAACACGAGTAACGAAATGGTAAATCCTCACCCGTATCAAACCCTAGCGAACGGGAGACAAACATAAAACCTTCCTAAGCCAGGCGGAACTAGACCCTACAATGAAAACTAATCAACTAAAGTATAATGCATTGCACAGCCAACTTCAAACATACAAACCATAAGCCGAATTTGGGCTCTTCAGGCCTCTTTTAAATTCATAAATACAACAAACAATTTCAATAACAATTACATAATTATTCAAGTTCCAAGATACTGCAGAATCGAATCAAACATAACAATTCAATACATTAGTGAGTGCTGAGACTCTCCTAACCTAACTCGACCCACCTAAAGACTTCAAACACCTCCGCCTAGCTCGAACTCCAAAATCAAACCTGCACACTAACAGTTGGGGAGGGAGAGGGTCAGTCTCTAGAAGACTGAGTGAGCAGGAGCGATATACATATACAAAACATGCACATGCAAGTCATAAATTCCGAACAAGGTTTTAGTTGAGATTAGTTCCCAAAAAGGGGCAAGAGAAAGACTATTCAGCGCTCGGATTTTATGACTAATCATATTAATTCAATACTTTCATAAATCATACATAAATATAAGGCTCGGCGAGTGAGCGTGCATAATCTCCAACCAAACTCCGACCGTGTACGACAATTATCAATAATATATTGATTAGGCGACCATGCAATATATCATAATACACACAGACCATAAATCATATCATAAATATATGCGTTTGGGCAATCCGTTTCCCGGCCTTCCCGCACGGTGCAATTCTATCAAAACATATACGTAAGAAGAGGCGTAAATCCTAACCAACCTTCTTCCTCCGGGTGGTGGACGGGTTAGCAAGACCCGACCACCTCAATCAATGGCCAATGGGGTTTCATGACTCCCCCAAAGGCACTCAGCTCCCATTCCCCGCTAAATCTCCTAGCGAGGGCCGGTATCACCGTAGTTTGGTTGGAACTAGTATATGGGATCCCCGTCAGCCCTTGCTTCCTCGGTTAGCCACATATACTAAGTCCTGGGGCCCGTTCCGTCATAAGTTATAAATGTGTCTCGCCAAAACATAACAATCATAAGTACATATCATAATTCATAAATCATATCATAAGAAATCATACCTTACCGTGTAATTCGGCATATGCTATATACGTACCTCTCCGTGTCATCCTATTCCGTAGCTAGCATGAAGACACACGGTTTGGAGCATAGCCTCATTACAAAACCATTTTTAAGTTATACGCTCATACGCATAATTCAGAAAGGTTTTACTCGATAACCTCATTTGAAAACCATATATATATATAATCATAAGGTTTTGGCTAAAATTTTCACATAAGGGTTGTAGGGTTTAATACGTAGCTAAAACGAAAACACCCTCACCTGAACTGCGACGATACAAGGATACGAATACCAAGTGCCTGATCGAACCAGATTTCTCCACCCTGGAGATAACTGTACAAAAGACAACATGACGTGTTTGTGAGACTCAAGACTCCAATGAACCACATATGACGCTCGGCAATGAAGTGAATATGACATGAATGCATAAATGATCATATTATATCAATAAAATGTTCATGTGCACGATTAAGAGATTTAAATCATATAATCATTTATTCGTTCATATATTTCATTCAATTTCCTAAGTTCATAAATTCATATAAATTTCATAAATTCATAAATTCATAATAGTCATAATTTCATAATTTCATATATTCATAATGCATATCAATTAATCCATGAATTCATATAATAATCATAACACATAATATTCAAATTCACATTTAGGAGTAAAATAAATAAAACGTTCAATCAAAAGTCGATAATTAAATACGCGAAATAGAAATCAATTAATTTCAATAATTAAATAAAATCAAATAATATTTAAAATATATAATGAATATATATAATATAATATATATATAATAACTAATCATATATATATCATAATATATAATATATATATATAATATATACATATATACACGTATACACTCACACACACATGCATGCATGCTTATATATATACCACATGCATAATATATATACTATATATAACGCACACACAAATACACTCCATGCATGCACACTCTAACACATATATATATATACAGAAGAAGCAGCAAAAGGCTAGAAACAACAGCAGCAACAATTCCAGAAACGCGGCAAGGACTCAAGCAAAACGGGGTGACACCCCCGTGTCACCCACAAAGCCTGGACCGAGACACCCCCGTGTCTCGGTACAGCAAGTTCAGGCGTTGCAGCACCCCCGTGCCTCGCCAGAAAGGCAGCAATCGACACCCCCGTGTCGTGCAACAGCAACAGCCTCCAAACGCAGCAGAAAAACGCAGAAAACAGAGCAACTAAATGCGTAGGGAAAAGCAAGCAACAAAGGCAACATTACAAGGCACAAATTGCTGCAAGAACTCAACAAGAATATACACCAAAAAGCCATGAAAGATGACAGCAAAAAGGAGAAGGAAAAACAGCAAATTGACAGCAAAAATCTCTGCGTGAAAACAGGGTAAAACGTGAAGAAAACAGGGCAAGCTTGAGCTCAATCAATCCGATTTCATTCAGGTCCAAAAGTCCATCAAATGTGCAGCAATATACCATATATTCAACACATAATTCCGTCCCAAACAAGATCAAACAAGAGAAGCTGTCAAACGTGACTTTTCATGAAAGTTTTCTCAAGTGCCATAACTGATAACTCATAAATACCTCAACTACCATGTAATCAATGATCATAAATGAAATGAGGATGTCAAAACAATCATTCTCATGCTTGGAATCGATCAAAACCGTTAAGAATCAAAGAAGATCATGAATTTGTCCAAAATCCTTCATTTTCGGAAAAATGGCCAGAAATGATGAAACCATGCTCAAAATCATGAATGAAAAGATGAAAATGATCAGAATTAATCATATAATACAACCCTTAACTTACCTTGATGATTGGTTGGAGTTTGGATGAGATTTGAGCTCCAAGATCTCCAAGGTTTGAAGGGTTACGGGTCTGGAATTCAGAACAGAAGCTTTGGCTGAGTTTTGGGCATTGTGAGAGGATTATCTTGGTTAGGGCTTATTATGTAATGATAAAGGGTTGAGTTAGGGTTTCAAAGAATCAAACCATAGTTAATTTGGTTGTGGTTTAGCCAAGATATAGCTGAATTAGTGTAACAAGGTCAAGTTGGACTCCGTTTCGTTTTTCGGTTGGATTTCGGAGTTTCAAATGACTTAGGAAAATTATAAGGCTAAGTTTACTAAACTCGAATTTTCATTACGAGTTCAGCGGAGTTGACGGAACTCCAATCCGAGTTCCCGAGCTCAAGATATTAAATTCGGAACCAAGGGTACGCTAAGTGCTCGTTAGCTCCCGTTTTGGTTCCTCAAATAAAATTAAATTCGTTAACCTATCAAATGAATTCAAAAACATCAATTGAGCATAAAATCATGTTCATAACACATATATTTATGACATATTACAAATTCGTGGCATTTCAATATCATTTCATACAAGAACGAAGCACAAAATAAACGAACAAACTCATACATGCAATTCATGCATAAATACATAAAATTTCATGCATAAAATATTAATTCCCATGCAAATGAAATAAAATTCATGCAGAAATCATTCCCATGCAAAAATTATAATTTTCATGCAATAATTGCAGTTCAACGTACATATATATATAAATAATTAATTAAACCATGATTAATTAACATAACATATAATTAGCATAATCATTAAATTATTAACAATATAATTAAACATATATATATATATATATATATAATACGAAATATATTTTTAAAATTTATAATATTAAAATAAGATAATATAATATAATAAACTAATAACAATTATAATAAAGTTAAATATAAAACACGTAAAAACAATTAATTCGCGCAATTTGGTAAACACATACGTCACACTATTTAAAACTGAAAAACTAGGGCGTTACAATCTCTCCCCCTTAAAAGGAATCCGTCCTCGGATTCAAAGTACGCTTGAAATCAAACAATGAGAGATTCCCCGTCTCTCGCAAACAACAAGGAGAGAGCCCCGTCTCTCGAGCAACAATGAGAGAACCCCGTCTCTCGCAAACAAAGAGAGTACCCCGTCTCTCAAACAAAAATAAGAGAAGCCCCGTCTCTTAGAAACAATGAGAGCACCCCGTCTCTCAACCGAAAATAAAGCAAGGAAGTCTCCAATACTCCCAAGCAACACACGCAAAACCAAATTCAAAATCACACAAGCCACCTCAAGGCAAATAACAGATATCAACCACGTTAATCATCAATTACTTCACGTAATTTAACTTGGTAAGAAAACAAGGCACATAACAAAGAAATTATTAAATTGAATTTGCATGAATGTATGCTTCATGAATGCTATAAATACCGTTCACCGTAGTCACGAAGTCTTTTAAAATTGTGAGTTGTCGTGGTTCAGTGTATCATCTGTCCCGAAGATGGATTCAGTGCTCAGTTTGTCTTTAACCTCTTCAGGATACCCCGATGAAACCATTAATGAATCTCTTAGGGATTATACTCTTAGATCCCTTCTGCCTGGTACCGCTCCCAGTCTCCACTATTCCTCTTAATCCTCATTCAGCCAACTCTTCTTAATTAACCATATTTGACTTCTCGAATACCCTTAGACCATCCGTATTGAAGTTAGATCCAAAGCTACTATCTTACCCATATCAGAGCTTGAAATACCCTCGAGGATAACTACTCCTGACAACTCTGACGATTCAATCCCTACCTTGAGGTATTCTTCATTAGGATCTACCTTAACACGAATCCTTTTCTATCTTCCGTTCATATTATCCATTCATTCCTTTTAACCCCTTTAAGGTTGTATTCTGTATCTGACCCTACATCTCTTGGATCAAAGACAGAATGTTCTTGATGCGTTTTGGAGTTTGATGTAAATCCTCCAATGATCATCTTTTCTGGTTTGGTTCCTTCTTAATTTCCTTCCGAAGTATCGTGGGACTAACCGAGGACTTGATAATACTGTCATTATTGAACCCCCTTTTTGTACCCTATTGGATTACTCGTGATCGCCATCATTCCATCATATGCCGACTTGATTCGACACTCTCTCTTGTCAATTCTGACTTAGGAGTTTCCAGGAGCTCCCTTATAATCTGTTATCCCCAGATCCATATTCTATACATAGGAATATTCTCCAAGCCATTTCCGTTATCCCTAGTGAGGGACTCCAACCCGAATTTAATAACTTAGTTCTCCTCTTAACAACTTAACCATTCAAGCCGTCTTAGTTATCTCTGATCACCACTACTGGGACTCCCAGGTCTTCCTTAATTTACAATTTCGTTATTCCCACTAAAATATTTCTTCGAGCACCCTTTTAATCGTCCAATTGTTCCTCGGTGGTGCTCTCCCCCTTAAATTTCTGTTGTTCCGTGTTGAACTCCATTTGATTCTTCTTTTAACGAAATTCTTGATGAGTAAATCCCATCAGGTAAGGTTTAACTGATATAGAAATCAAGGACTTGGCCTTGCACTCCTTCCCTAGTTCTCTTGATGTCCGAAACTCCTTTCTTAATCTTGTCCGGAACTCTAGTCTCACTTCTCCTTCTAAATTCTTGTTTCCGTTAACCTATCCCTTAATAGAAGTTCTTATTTCCCAATTTCACCTTCCTTCTAATGTCATCCTATTATTTCTCTTCCTCATAACTCAGATGCGGCTCGGTTGAACTGATACTTGATAGTTGAGGCGAAAGGACTTCCTATCAAGTAAACACTAATATGCATGTTGGGTTAAAATGGCAATGCATGTGTCACGTTTACATCAAGCATTTATACAACACATTAGCGTAACAAAACCAATTAGAAATGCACGGATAAACATAAGGTTAAAAGAATAAATAATTAATGCAAGATATGATGCACGTGCTATGAATGTTTTGGAACCTGTCACCGATGTGGGAAGTTATTAGCTCGGTAGCTTTTCCTCGTTCCTCCAATCCCGAGGTTACTTTGACTGGGTGATTATCCCTTGCCTTTCCCACGGTCTTCAAGTTTTCCATGAGTCTTTTTGCATCACTTGTATCTTCCACTATCCGAGATTGCAATTCCGTAATCCTTAATTCTTCCACGTCCACAGAGTCAGTATCCAAACTTCTCCTCGAAATTCGACCTTTACTTCTAATCGTCACCTCGATCAAGAATTCCGCGCTTATCCTTTGTGAATTTAATTCACCTCCAATTGCTTATACTTGGGCGCATGATTTCCTTTCCTTCCCGTTTCCATTTGTTGCTCCATATCTTCCAATTTAACCTCACCACATGACAATTCAGCTTGGATTTGGAAAAATGAACTCAAATCCTGTTCTCCATATCGCCACCTTCCCTCTATTCGTGTTTACCCAAATGCTTGCCTTCTAGAACCCGGCTTCTAATCACTAGGCTTAGTTCGAAGTCCTTCTTTGTAGACCCTTGATGCATAACCTCTACCGGATCCCTGTTATCTCTACTCCTCTTAGTTTCTAGTACCTCTTCCATGATCCAAATCCGGGACCAATATATCTTCAAGGTTTTGTTCCCTTCATTCCTTAGGTTGCAAGATCCTGTTGCATCCAATTAATGCACTTCAGGTAGTGGATTCACATAAGTTGTTCTTTTGAGTCACAACCATCTCTTGATTAACCCCTATTCCTACACTACCAAATGTTCCTCTGCCATCGCATCGCCAAGGTCGAACCTCCCATTCTAAATCCTAACCGTTAATTGCAACTCAGTCTGTAAAGCTACGCGGTTAGCATTCTCCACATTCCTCCTGGGCATCCTTCCTATCTTTCATGCCTCCGAAGGAATTTGCAATAGGTTGTTGTGATCATAAAATTTGGCCGTGGTTTGATATCATCTTTATAACCTGGAAATCATAACTCATTTCAAGAATGGATGCATGCGATTAGTGCATGCTCATGGCACATATTCAATACGAAAGACAAGAATCCATAAAAATGCAACAAGTAATTCAACGAAATTCTTAAGGAAACCAAATTCCATATTCAAGATCGATGCAATGCACATAATATCACATAGTCCCTATGCCGTTCGACTTAGACTGACTCCGACATGACTCAAGAACACCGGTTTTGCAACCGGGCTCTGATACCACTTAAGGATGTAGCACCCCGCACGTGAGGCACCACATCCCCCGCACTAAGGCTCAACACGAGTAACGAAATGGTAAATCCTCACCCGTATCAAACCCTAGCGAACGGGAGACAAACATAAAACCTTCCTAAGCCAGGCGGAACTAGACCCTACAATGAAAACTAATCAACTAAAGTATAATGCATTGCACAGCCAACTTCAAACATACAAACCATAAGCCGAATTTGGGCTCTTCAGGCCTCTTTTAAATTCATAAATACAACAAACAATTTCAATAACAATTACATAATTATTCAAGTTCCAAGATACTGCAGAATCGAATCAAACATAACAATTCAATACATTAGTGAGTGCTGAGACTCTCCTAACCTAACTCGACCCACCTAAAGACTTCAAACACCTCCGCCTAGCTCGAACTCCAAAATCAAACCTGCACACTAACAGTTGGGGAGGGAGAGGGTCAGTCTCTAGAAGACTGAGTGAGCAGGAGCGATATACATATACAAAACATGCACATGCAAGTCATAAATTCCGAACAAGGTTTTAGTTGAGATTAGTTCCCAAAAAGGGGCAAGAGAAAGACTATTCAGCGCTCGGATTTTATGACTAATCATATTAATTCAATACTTTCATAAATCATACATAAATATAAGGCTCGGCGAGTGAGCGTGCATAATCTCCAACCAAACTCCGACCGTGTACGACAATTATCAATAATATATTGATTAGGCGACCATGCAATATATCATAATACACACAGACCATAAATCATATCATAAATATATGCGTTTGGGCAATCCGTTTCCCGGCCTTCCCGCACGGTGCAATTCTATCAAAACATATACGTAAGAAGAGGCGTAAATCCTAACCAACCTTCTTCCTCCGGGTGGTGGACGGGTTAGCAAGACCCGACCACCTCAATCAATGGCCAATGGGGTTTCATGACTCCCCCAAAGGCACTCAGCTCCCATTCCCCGCTAAATCTCCTAGCGAGGGCCGGTATCACCGTAGTTTGGTTGGAACTAGTATATGGGATCCCCGTCAGCCCTTGCTTCCTCGGTTAGCCACATATACTAAGTCCCGGGGCCCGTTCCGTCATAAGTTATAAATGTGTCTCGCCAAAACATAACAATCATAAGTACATATCATAATTCATAAATCATATCATAAGAAATCATACCTTACCGTGTAATTCGGCATATGCTATATACGTACCTCTCCGTGTCATCCTATTCCGTAGCTAGCATGAAGACACACGGTTTGGAGCATAGCCTCATTACAAAACCATTTTTAAGTTATACGCTCATACGCATAATTCAGAAAGGTTTTACTCGATAACCTCATTTGAAAACCATATATATATATAATCATAAGGTTTTGGCTAAAATTTTCACATAAGGGTTGTAGGGTTTAATACGTAGCTAAAACGAAAACACCCTCACCTGAACTGCGACGATACAAGGATACGAATACCAAGTGCCTGATCGAACCAGATTTCTCCACCCTGGAGATAACTGTACAAAAGACAACATGACGTGTTTGTGAGACTCAAGACTCCAATGAACCACATATGACGCTCGGCAATGAAGTGAATATGACATGAATGCATAAATGATCATATTATATCAATAAAATGTTCATGTGCACGATTAAGAGATTTAAATCATATAATCATTTATTCGTTCATATATTTCATTCAATTTCCTAAGTTCATAAATTCATATAAATTTCATAAATTCATAAATTCATAATAGTCATAATTTCATAATTTCATATATTCATAATGCATATCAATTAATCCATGAATTCATATAATAATCATAACACATAATATTCAAATTCACATTTAGGAGTAAAATAAATAAAACGTTCAATCAAAAGTCGATAATTAAATACGCGAAATAGAAATCAATTAATTTCAATAATTAAATAAAATCAAATAATATTTAAAATATATAATGAATATATATAATATAATATATATATAATAACTAATCATATATATATCATAATATATAATATATATATATAATATATACATATATACACGTATACACTCACACACACATGCATGCATGCTTATATATATAATACATGCACAATATATATACCACATGCATAATATATATACTATATATAACGCACACACAAATACACTCCATGCATGCACACTCTAACACATATATATATATATATATACAGAAGAAGCAGCAAAAGGCTAGAAACAACAGCAGCAACAATTCCAGAAACGCGGCAAGGACTCAAGCAAAACGGGGTGACACCCCCGTGTCACCCACAAAGCCTGGACCGAGACACCCCCGTGTCTCGGTACAGCAAGTTCAGGCCTTGCAGCACCCCCGTGCCTCGCCAGAAAGGCAGCAATCGACACCCCCGTGTCGTGCAACAGCAACAGCCTCCAAACGCAGCAGAAAAACGCAGAAAACAGAGCAACTAAATGCGTAGGGAAAAGCAAGCAACAAAGGCAACATTACAAGGCACAAATTGCTGCAAGAACTCAACAAGAATATACACCAAAAAGCCATGAAAGATGACAGCAAAAAGGAGAAGGAAAAACAGCAAATTGACAGCAAAAATCTCTGCGTGAAAACAGGGTAAAACGTGAAGAAAACAGGGCAAGCTTGAGCTCAATCAATCCGATTTCATTCAGGTCCAAAATTCCATCAAATGTGCAGCAATATACCATATATTCAACACATAATTCCGTCCCAAACAAGATCAAACAAGAGAAGCTGTCAAACGTGACTTTTCATGAAAGTTTTCTCAAGTGCCATAACTGATAACTCATAAATACCTCAACTACCATGTAATCAATGATCATAAATGAAATGAGGATGTCAAAACAATCATTCTCATGCTTGGAATCGATCAAAACCGTTAAGAATCAAAGAAGATCATGAATTTGTCCAAAATCCTTCATTTTCGGAAAAATGGCCAGAAATGATGAAACCATGCTCAAAATCATGAATGAAAAGATGAAAATGATCAGAATTAATCATATAATACAACCCTTAACTTACCTTGATGATTGGTTGGAGTTTGGATGAGATTTGAGCTCCAAGATCTCCAAGGTTTGAAGGGTTACGGGTCTGGAATTCAGAACAGAAGCTTTGGCTGAGTTTTGGGCATTGTGAGAGGATTATCTTGGTTAGGGATTATTATGTAATGATAAAGGGTTGAGTTAGGGTTTCAAAGAATCAAACCATAGTTAATTTGGTTGTGGTTTAGCCAAGATATAGCTGAATTAGTGTAACAAGGTCAAGTTGGTCTCCGTTTCGTTTTTCGGTTGGATTTCGGAGTTTCAAATGACTTAGGAAAATTATAAGGCTAAGTTTACTAAACTCGAATTTTCGTTACGAGTTCAGCGGAGTTGACGGAACTCGAATCCGAGTTCCCGAGCTCAAGATATTAAATTCGGAACCAAGGGTACGCTAAGTGCTCGTTAGCTCCCGTTTTGGTTCCTCAAATAAAATTAAATTCGTTAACCTATCAAATGAATTCAAAAACATCAATTGAGCATAAAATCATGTTCATAACACATATATTTATGACATATTACAAATTCGTGGCATTTCAATATCATTTCATACAAGAACGAAGCACAAAATAAACGAACAAACTCATACATGCAATTCATGCATAAATACATAAAATTTCATGCATAAAATATTAATTCCCATGCAAATGAAATAAAATTCATGCAGAAATCATTCCCATGCAAAAATTATAATTTTCATGCAATAATTGCAGTTCAACGTACATATATATATAAATAATTAATTAAACCATGATTAATTAACATAACATATAATTAGCATAATCATTAAATTATTAACAATATAATTAAACATATATATATATATATATATATATATAATACGAAATATATTTTTAAAATTTATAATATTAAAATAAGATAATATAATATAATAAACTAATAACAATTATAATAAAGTTAAATATAAAACACGTAAAAACAATTAATTCGCGCAATTTGGTAAACACATACGTCACACTATTTAAAACTGAAAAACTAGGGCGTTACATTGGGGGATAGTCCCGCCTAGCTAGTTTATTTCTTGATTGTCACCCGTTCGCTATAGTTTCAGTTTATGTACGGATTGTCCATTTCGTATGTGGATCGGGTTATATTGCGGGGATGTAGTGCCTTGGGGTTTAGGGTGCTACATCTTAAGGTGCTCTTCCAAATCATGAAATAATTTCTCAAATGATATGAATTCATATAATTCACATAAATAGTATGATATGCAATTTATAAAAATATGTGATGACATATAGGAAAATAATAAATTAAAAGAAGAAAATAAATTCCTAACGCTCACAAACTCACACGTGGCGTGCTTACCTGTTCATCCGGAACCGGGGCGTTACAACTCTCCCCCTCTTAAAAGAATCTGGTCCCCAGATTCTCTACTCCTGAGAAAACAACTCTGGGTGGAACCGCTTCATTTTATCTTCAGTTTCCCACGTAGCTTCTTCGGTTTTATCACTTCTCCACAACACTTTAACCATGGGAATCCTCCGGTTTCTCAATTCCTGAAATTTCCTGTCCAAGATCTTAACCTGCTTTTGAACAAATGTCAAGTTCGGTTCCAATTCCACTTCTTCAACGGGGAGAATTGTGGTCTCATCGGGGTCATATTTCCTTAGTTGAGATACATGGAATACGTTGTGAATCCCCGTAAGACTCGGTGGTAGGTCCAGTTGATAAGCTACTTCGCCAATTCTCTGAAGTACCTCGAAAGAACCTAAATAGCGAGGATTAAGTTTTTCTTCTTTCCCGATTAGAGTGAAACCTTTCCTTGGTGACACATTCAAAAATACCCGGTCACCAACTTCAAATTCAAGATCTCTTCCGCGAGTATCGGCACAGTTCTTTTACCTATCTTGAGCGGCTTTCATCCGTTGTTGTATCATTTGTACTTTCTCAATCATAGCCTGAACCACCTTAGAAGGTTTCTCAAATTTCTCACCTTTCTTTACTCCTTGTTTCAACCATTTCCACTCTTCCAAGTTGAAGAACAACGAAAATCGGCACTTTTTTCAATAAAGAAGTTCATAGGGAGCTATCCCGATCGAAGCCTGGTAGCTGTTATTATAGGCGAATTCAATCAAAGGAAGTTGCTCTTGCCACGAATTCTGAAAAGTTAGAAGATTATATTGCACGATCAGGTACTATCCCGAGAAAGCCAATGTGGTCGCCGATGCACTTAGCAGGAAGGCGAGTGTATCAAATTTGGAAATAAAGGAAAGTGATGAAGTTACCCCAATCGTGTTAAAGGCTCGGGTTTCTATTATTACAATTCAGCTAGAATTGAAGTATCGATTATTTGAGGCTCAGAATAATGACCCGGAGGTGCAGAAATTGGTAAGTAAGGCAAGAGCTGATCCGGAGAGTTCTATTGGGTTTGATGAGACCGGTTTGTTTCGGTTTAAGAATAGAGTGGTCGTGCCTGAAGAATTGAAATGGGTTCTACTTGAAGAAGCTCACAAGTCAGCATACTCAATCCACCCGGGAGGAAATAAAATGTATAAGGACTTGAAACAATATTATTGGTGGAATGGGTTGAAGAGAGACGTCGCCGAGTATGTGAAGCATTACCTGACTTGTCAGAAAGTAAAATCTGAGCATCAAAAACCCGTGGGACTTCTACAACCGTTACCTATTCCCGAATGGAAGTGGGAACAAGTAACGATGGATTTTGTGTCCGGGTTACTGAAGGTGAAAGACGGGTCTGATGGTATTTGGGTAATTGTGGACCGATTCACGAAGTCTGCACACTTTCTACCTGTCCGGATGTCTTATAAGATTCCGAAGCAAGCCGAGATCTACAACAGGGAAATTATCCGACTACATGGAATTCCGGTGATTATAGTTTCAGACCAAGGCCCAAGGTTCACATCTAAGTTGTGGTAAGAGTTACAGGCGATGTTGGGAACGAGGCTTAAGTTCAGTACAACATTCTACCTACAAACAGACGACCAGTTGGAGATATTAGTCCAGGCCGGGACCCTAAAAACCTCAACCTTCATTAAATTAGTACCGGCCGGGATAATTTTGTGAACTCTAACCTTCTGCACCTCGTTCCCGGCCGGGACAAATTTTAGCCTATACTTAATCCCGATCGGGAACCATAAAACCCAAGTTTCATTAAATAGGTCCCGGTCGGGACTTTTTCGTGTGTTAATTTCATCCCGGTGGGGATCCTCCCTCAGACAGCAAAAACGCAAATGCATTTTTCACTCAGTTTTCCCCTCTTTCTCATTTAAACACACAAAACGATCTCACAAAACTCGCTCGAATTTTAGTTTCAACATCAGAAATATTTTTACCCTTCTTTTCAACTCACGAGATACACTCACACTCACACACTCTCTCTCTCTCACTCACGCATGCACACACACCGGCTAACCCTGGTGACGCGACTCCGATAGCAACTTCGGCGTCGTTCTCTTCTTTTTCTCTCTCTCTTACAACTGTCTTGGTAAGCATTCTCCCCTTCTTTCACACTTGGTTTCAAGTTGAAAGCTTTTTGTCACCTCCTTCAAAATTCCGAGCCTTAGGCTTCCACATTGTACTTTCATGTTTAATTCTTGAGTTTTTATGACTTCTTGTTGCATGTTGGGTGAATTTTGAGCATGATTATGTAATTTTGAACAAAGCTTGAACCTTTGTGAAACCCTACCCCCCTTTTTGTGCGAATCACTAATTGGAGTTTTTGTTGAATTACTACCATGGATATATTTGTTGTGAACTTGTATGGGTTTTAAATTGTCCATGTAACACCCCGGAACAAAGGGCACCACATCCCCCGCACTATAACCCAACACGTGCAACGAAATGGAGACTCCACACACGCATCAAGTTACAGCGAACGAGTGATAAACAAAAAACCCACACACTAGCTAGGCGGTCTAGACCCTCATTCAGAGTGCGCAACAAAACAAAACGTATACGGAAGCAACCAGGGTCACAAATATACAAACATACATGCTTGAGTTATTACGACTATACATTTTATGCCCACTCAAGGCCAAAGGAATCAAACAAGTCAAGCTTAAAATCCAAATCAAAGTTCATACAAAGCTTATACATAGTACCATACTTATACATATTTATACGTAATACTATATTTATACATAGTACCAAAACGGGAAATAAAGATGTAAGAATGCAAAGGACTCCTCTAACAAACTAGAATGACTCAAAGTAAAAGACCACCGCCTAGCACGAACCGAAGACCTGACCTGCAAACTCAAGAAGAAGAGGGGGAAAAAGAAACAACGGAGAGGGGTCAGTCCTAAAGACTGGTGAGGGGGCTAACACACTCACATGTACCTATAAGTAAGAGCATAGCATATTCAAAATGAAGAGGTTCATGAATCGGGACGTGGTTTTTGCATTCTAAAGCATTTTAACCCGTGTTATTATATATATATAAAAGAAAGGTTTAAGGCCGAAGGCCAAAATTCACAAAGTTTTAGAAGTTAGAAATCCACTCCCGATTCACAAACCTTAAACGGAAGCAAAACATAAACAACTCGGCGAGTACGAGTTCCAACCCACTTACTCCATAGCAAAGCGTTTAAACATAACAAAGCAAAATATAAATCAATCCCACCTTAACTCCGTTTTGGGGAAGAGAGAGCGCTCCCTCAACCCCCGCGCTTACCTTATAGCAAATACGCTTATATGTCAGGGCCGTGAGTTTCATGACACTTACGCCCAAGGACTCCGTCCCCCACCTCCCTCCGAGTGGGTTTCGGGTTGATCCTATAAGTGGAGAAGTGTCCTGGGGTTGCAACCGGTGACCCTGATGGTCGTCCCGAGTCTCCCGAACCACACAACTCCGGGGCCCAAACTTACACTTACACTTACACTTATAAAGGCTTATCTTTCAAAGCTTAATCTCGCCAAAACATATCACTTACACATGCTAACCCTTTTCAAAGCCAATGAACGAAAATATTGTTTACTTATACGTAAAAGCGGTTTTCAAACGTTTCATAACAAAAGGGCCAATTCCCATAAAATACTTATCGAACACATATCTATATACATATATATAGATATAGATCACATGCGGGCTTAAAACACGTTTAGGGTTGTAGGTCGTAATAACTAAAAGAAAGAAACCTCACCTTGCCAACTAAACCGACGAAACAAACTCAAACCCTTCTAAGAGACCACCTCGTCAACCACGAAACGAACCTAAGAACAAAAAAAAGATCGAAAGACAAACTTAGACTCAAAATGAACCAATTAGACGCTTGGCAATGCATTTGAATGCAAGTGATGCAAATGAAACAACAAGAGATAGTATAATCAAGCGTTCAAGATAAATTCGAGTAAAACTCGTCCCAAATGAATCCATAAAATTAATTCAAGACACTTAACATATAATTCAACATATTCACCCAATTATGACGCTCACCAAACCCAGGTAAGTTCTTAGGGTTACCAAATGGGTCAAATGTTTGTTCAGGAAGTTGATCCACACGCCTTCTAACTTCTATTACCACGATCAACAATTTTAGGATGAGAGTATGCAAATTCCAGAAAGTTTATGACCCCTTGGTTAAACTCATCGGTTATGTATCTTTTATCATCGAATCGTTTCCACATCCAACTTCGATTACTAGACATATTACTGCACAGATTATTAAAGACAAAATCGATAAAACTTATGTACAATCAAGTGACAAAACCAAATAATGCAAAGCCCAATATCATCATATTTGTACTATCTACACAAGTTATAGCAATATCAAATATAATTCATGACAAGTTAATAGGACAAGTTATAGCAACAGCAAGGTCATAATCCATGAAGTAACCTTTATCACATATAGAAACAAAAAACATAAGGTTGGTGAGGTATATAATCCAAAGCCAATTAGAGAAACACTAGATTAAGGGACTTTATAGCATCGATTAAAAGCAAAATTCAGAACTGTACCTGTTATTCATAAGTTAGAATTGCTCCTTTTTAAACACAAAATATGTTTGCTCCTACATATTAAAAGAAATTCTTACTCTCCTTACAAGAAAAGAAAATAAAGCTTTGTTCTGAAGTATGTATAACCCCCCCCCCCCCCCCCCCCCCCCTGATATATTAACATGACAGAGATAAGATCAATATATACATTTATTTTTTGGTAATAAATATAGGTTTTTACTAATAAAAGAAAAAGGTCATGAGTTTCCTATTTCTTTCATTCTTTGTCTTCTTAATCTGATCCAAACTAGCTAGGAGTTGTAAATTTTCTGACTCATAAAAAAGAAAAACTAAATTACATAAAAGTCAAACTTAACTCATAAGTCACAACCTGTTGAAATGTTGCTCAAGAACCTCCAAAACCCTTATTGGTATCAGAACTGTGGGACAACCTGTTCAAAAAATCAGAAATAATAATAAAAAATAGTTTAGCACCCTTTAAATTCTAATTCAATTACGAAAAAACATTGAGAGATTCGACAAGAGTTATGAAAAACACCCCGAAAAATTACAAAAATACACCTAAGCATGCACAGTTGCAAAATAACCTCTCTAACTATCTAAATTAAAATTACCCCTTGACAACAAAAATAGAGGGATTATTTTGTAAATGTGGTTACTATCCGTTTAAGAGAGTGCATAAATAAATAACTGACATTAAGATGCCTATTCCTAGAGAAAGAAAATAAAATACATAAATAAGAAAAGTCAATACCCAATCCTAACAGCTGCATATATATGTAACTGCTTTGGGCAGAGCCCTGGGGCAGTATACATAACCCCAAAAATAAATACAAAGCTTATTTATTATACTTGATTTCAGTCGGGGCTAATATGCTGAAACCACCAAGTAATTCTTGGTTCACTACAAGTTCTGAAGGAAATTTGTATTGGTATAAGGAGACAACTCCTATTATGGCCAAGTATGAGATAAGTGTGGCCACTTTGTAAATCAAATAAGGAACTAGCAACTTTTCATCTTAGTACATTCTGTACTATTCCGTATAAGTAAAAAGGTAAGAGTACCATATGAGCTCATTATAAGGCGTTACTATATTAGTGAACCTTGTTGCTACAAATATGATGTGATAATTTCCACCAAAACTTTCTTTTTTATTTAGATCATACCAGCTACAGAGGTTTCCTCCATTTAATCTGAGCAGTTGGCAATCATAACACCCAAATTTCAATAGATAAAAGGGTTCTTCATAATCGAGGGCCCTAGGCAAACTTGGGGAATTCTTTTTTATAATTCAATAAATAATCATGATGCCAACAACAAGAAAATTTCCATTAAGATCCATCTAGAAATTCCTACCCTCTCGATAGATCACCTTGCTGAAGGGCTAAAAATTCATCATACTCTTGTAGAAAAGCAGTAAACACATCGATGTAAATGAAATAATAGGATCAATTTCATACTTGATTTAGAAAAATACAAAACCATGCCTTGCATACTTCGGACTCAAGATGTCTACTGTAGGTCAAGCAAATGGAATCCGACATATTTCCCAAAACAAAGATAATTGAATTATGGCTACAAGAATAAACCGAGGGAATAAACTACACCGAATATAACAAAAATAGAGGGTAAATGTGAAATTTTTATCTCAGTCCCCAATTTCCCCTCGAATTTGCCTGTATTTTTCTCCTCAATCCCTACATTAATTCCAAAAAAAAAAAAGGAAAAAAAATATAAGTTCAGAGTAAATCGAAAAATACCAAAGATCAAGACCGACAGGCGAGATTTTCCATCAACCACCTTCTGATATCTTTTGAAGTCGAACAAAAAATTAGAGCAGCTCTTTTTTGGGTGGGAGCTTGTCAGAGAACGAGAGAAGGCGGCTAGCAGCGGCGGCTATGTCGGCGGCGGAATAAACGATGGTCATTGTTTGCCGGTGAAGGGTTTCAATCGGTGGGATATGTGGTGAAGAACTGGTTGAATGGCTGCGTGCGGGCAATGTGAGAGAGGAAGAGACTTTTTGCCCTATGTTAATGCCCAAAAGCGGGAATCAGTTTCACCAAAACACAAAAGCGGGGTTCAATTCTTTTTCCATTTTCTTTGGCAAGTATTTGTCTTAAGTGGGCCAAATTAATTACTAATTGATTAATCTAATTAAAGCATATAGTAGGTGGCGTTTTTTAAGGGAATCGCATACAAAATCTTTAGTTAAGTTAATATAGCATCGAATAAAATTATTTTTAAAAAAATAATTATTTTAAATATAAGAAATTGACGAGGATGTTTTATTTTACGTTCATTCTAATATTTTATTACATCATAGTTTATTCGATGAAATTCGATCTGAATTCTCCCAAATTTGATATGAACAAACTTAAATCCAAATTATATTATCAAATTGAACAATTTTTTTATTTATTTTAATATACACATCCTCAAGCCACATATTTCTTTTTATATTTTGCCACCTAATTATATATTGATTTGATTCAACTCGTTTCCAAACCCTTTAATTCTTAAATCGTAGTTGCGATCCCCGATCAAGTAAACAACTAACATGAAGATGCCACGGCAAAACCAAAAGCAACTAAAAAACTTTATGAAATCAAACGCCAATAATTTCATATCAAACAATTCAAAATCTCCACACTTCTCATTTCTCTCCCATTATTTTATTATCAACTAGCACTAAATTTAGTTTAGTAAATTTGAAACTTGATCTGATCATCACGAATTGATTCTAATAACATTCTTCTGAAACTTGGATCATTTTGATTCAATTAATATTTCGAAACATATTTAAATAGTTAATGATAAAATTTAACTTTCTTCAAAGAATGAAAAGTCAATATTTGGTATAAATTTGATTTAATAGTTCAAGGAATGAAAATAATTACATTAAATAGTTTGATGTATACGTTATTTGTATTTTAGGTATTTTCAAAAAAATCTCTAACATTAAAAGATAAAGCAATTAAAAATAGTTTGATGTATACTGATTTATTTATATTTTTGTTTTCTTTTGTTTAAAAATAATTAAAAATTCTTAAAAATTTGATTAGTGGCCAATTAGTGAGTGATATAATTTTCAGTCACAACATCAGTGACTGATTAGTGACCAAAGTATATCAAAATGAAACAATATGTGACCGCCATTCATTGGTCAGAGTATTAGTGACCGATTAGGGTTTGGGTCACATAATCAGTGACCGATTAGTGACTGATAAAATATCGGTCACAAAATCAGTGACCGCATTATAGCATATTCAAACAATTAGTGACTGATCGGTGACCGATATTAACCGGTCACAGAATCAGTAACCGATTAAATTTTAGGTCACGAATTCAGTGACCGATTTGTGACCGGTATTAATCGGGCACTGATTCAATGACCGATCAGTGACCGATTAGTGACTGAAATTTATGCAGTCACTAATCGGTCACTAATTATTATATGTATATGCTATCGGTCATTGATCGGTCACTAATCGGTCATTGATCAGTGATCGATTTATCGGTCACTGAAAATCGGTTGGAAAAGACCTGATTTTTGGTAGTATAAGTCAAACAATTAGAGAGAGAGAGAGCATTAAAGAGCATGAAATGAAATACGAAAATCAAGTACTCGAGATCAAATTATTTAAAATCATAACATATATAAACTTAATAAAACGATTCCAAAACTAAAATCATAAAATATCATACATTATTTTACATTTATTACATATAATATAACTTATATATATATACTCACGCACACACTCACAACCCCATGCACAAATACAAAATATATAGATCATATATACATATACATGCCTACATATTATATAAACAACATAATATAATCAGCTCAACGCATGAACAATACAAAACAAACCAATTAAGGCATGAAAGCATTTATGAAGGCATGTACGTGAGCATGTCATCTCCCTTCCATGCAGGGCTGCAACAGCTGCAATTTGAAAATAAAAATCCAATTTCGAGAGTAGGACACGGTCGTGTTGGTTTTCAGTTCAAAATGGACATGGCCGTGTCTGATTTAAATAAAATCAGCCAACAAGGTCGAACCATCAACACGGTCTCGCCCAATTTGCTTGAAATGCGGACACAGCCGTGTTGCCTTTCTTTCTAAAAAATCTATGGCAGCAGCAGCAGTTCACGAACAGGGGAGGAGCAGCAACAACACAAGGCAAAGCACAGCAGCAAAACGCAGCAAATACTTCATACAAAGCACACACACACAAATCGGCAAGAGAGTAGATCCAACAATGAACCAAAAAGCTTCAAGAAAACCTTAAGTTCTTCAATGGTGGATTTCTACACACCACATATAAATCAAATTCAAGGCTAGGACAAGATCAAGGATATATCAAGGATCACATAACACTTCACGGATCAAGAATTGAAGCAAAAACGAGCAAGATATCATCAAAAATCCATAAACCCGTAACTATTCACATAGCCAACCAAAACAGGCCTAAAACTCCAAGAATGCATGAAAAAGAGCACTTAAAAGATATAGGGGAAGATGGACAACCAAAATATGTGCTTACCTCTTCGATTTGACGAAGAATGAAGGTCGAACGTGCTCAAAATTGGACTTGGGTGAATAGTGGCTGGAATCCCCTCTTTCTTCCCCTCTCTCTCGGTCTCCTTGGGGTCTGGGCCAAAATGGCTGAAATGGGAGGGTAGGTTTATGAGTTGGGGTCATATAGGTTCAAGAATCGGGTCATTTGGTCAAGAAACGAATAAGTTATGGCCAAAACCGTAAAAGGTGGCGAATCTGCTCGAGGTCCACGTTTCGGGCAAAATTCGGAGGATCAAACAGGCTTAGAAAAATATAAGGATAGGTTCTAAAGCTCCCAAAACTCGTTATGAGTCCGGTGTCACTTCCGGAATTCGAATCCGAATTCCCTAGCTCAAGATATAAATTCCGGAACAAAAGGCGCGCTAAAACTAGTTAGGCCCTCTAGTCCACAACAAATAAGATATGGTGCGTTACCATATCAAACAAGTCCGAAAATGAAAAACGAGCATATGGGAAAATCCATAATACGTAAAACTCATGCATATTAAATTTTCACAAAATTTCGAAACAATTTGGAACTCAAACGAATTAAAAACAAGTTCAAAAGCTTAAAATAATTAATTATTCAATTTTATTACTTAACAAATAATTCAAATTAATTAAGAAAGTCATTTAACATTAAAAATAAATAATTAAACTCGTAATTAACACTCTCGATACAGCGTACCTGTACGGCCGGACGAGCGGGATGTTACAAACTCCCCTCTTTCAAAAGGACCTGTCCTCAGGTCCGCAACGGAATCTTGATCAACTTCGAGAGCAAACTCAACCCCACACTTCCGCTGCGCCACTCTGATCCGGTTCTCAAGTGGCTTCTCGGATTCTTAAATCCCTCCACGAGTCTCGGTGGAAGTCTTCAACTTCAAGGGTCTTCTCTTCCAATCCACGGAGTTCTCGAAACCAACTCGAGCCACTAAACCATGAGAAAATGGATCGACTCGTTAGAACGAGCAATTCATTAAATCTCCTTAAACTTAGCAAACCGAACACAAAGTCCTTAGCCATTTGCTCCTACTTCCACATGAAATTCGGAAGTAGTTGGAGAATCCAACCAGTTCTTGATGCTCGGTCTTCAACCGATAGCGCTTTAACATTGCTACACGAAGTTTGCAACATCTTTCTCACGCCGATACATCTTTACCGATTCTTCAAGTCTTCGAACAACTCAAACCAGGAGTGGGTGAAACATGTGACCTAGCACTCTCGAGGTGTAGGCCATGCTCTCCCGCTAACAACACATGACCAAAGCCTTCCTTTATACGTCGATCGAGAGCGAGTAGCCTTACGTACCTTGGGCCGACAAAAGTCGGTGCCGAAGGCAACTCTCTTCAACCGCCTCTCCCCACTCCAAACCATGCCTCTTACTTGTCATTCATGTCAATGGGTTGGCATTCTTAAGAAAGATTCGCCTTGTATACCCCGACGACACAAGAGACTTCTTACTCTGAGGCAATTCTCGGTTCCTCTACTCAGAAAAGTAGTCGACAAAACCCTTGCTGAAACCAAACTCCGCGAAGGCCTCGAAACTCTAAAGAACAACGAACAACTCGAGAAACAAGAGAAGGGTATTAATCTTCCACAATTGAGATTGTGCAGTTCACGATAGTTATACCCGTCCTAAAGTCCCATCTTCTTCTTAGATAGAACATAGGTACTCCACAAAGAAGTACCCGAACGAGCGAACCACCTTCTAAGAGCTTGTCGAGCTACGCCTTCAACTCTAACAATCTCGCCAGAGACCACCAAAAGTGAGTCTTCAAACAAATCTGAACTCCAGGATGAAAATCAACAACAACCTAATGCTCCCGTCAAGTGGTAAAGAATTCCACTTCCAAGGAAACACCAAAGAAGTCTTACTCCGATCTTCGTCTCCTCAAGTTTGACTCGACCCACGGTTACCCAAAGGTAAGTCACAAAGCTTGTCGCACTGTCCCGGATTTGAACAACCTCTTCTACAAGGATACAAATGGGCTAGCCTTCTATCTAGTACCCGAAGATATCGTTGAGCCAAAAAAAAAAGGACCTCCTAAAAGCAACCACCAACACAAAACGGTGCTCGAACAACAAAACCACGCCTAAGGTAGCCCCGCACCTAGCTAGGCGCCTTCAAACAAGTCCTCCGAATAGCTCGGCCCTCACAACTCATCAACCACTCGAGCACTCTACTCACAAAACTCTCTCTCCAAAAGAGAGTCCTACAAAAGGGAAAGGAAACAACACAAGCAACAAGCAGCACTAAAAGCAACGAAGAAAGAAGAAGAGCAAAGAAATGGGTTCCCCCGAGAATAAATATGCATGTATGATATGCCATGTATGCATTAGCGTACCTTTCACCAAGGCGGTAGTGTCGAGTTCGTTATCAACTCCCTTGCTTTCCGAAGTATCTCCTTGCACTAGAATTGTGATACCGGTACCACAGCGTTTTCAAGGTCTTGGATTCTTGTTCTCAGGGCATACGTTCACCTTATGTCCCAACTCTCCACAACTGAAACATCGTCCTGATTTCTTCCTACAATTCTCATCTGTGTGATTCGGACCTTTGCAATAAGAGCAACGAATGGTCTCCGGTGGTAAGGATGCCATCTTTGATTGCCACAATTGGTGATCTTTATTCTTCTTGGAGCCAGTAACATCTTTATGTCCTTGAAATTTACAATTTGGAAGCCCATCTCTTGACATGAGCTTCTTACTTGATTTTGAACTCGAACTGGGTCCTCGTTCCAAAAGTGAGGCATAGAACTTCTCTTGTTGTTCATTCATCTTATCTTGAGCCATTTTTCTGGTTTTCCCTCGACTAAAAATTCACCTTTGAGGCATTGAGAGATTGTTGGGTATCATTCTTTCGTCCTTGCATGAACTTTTGGACTTTAAACCGATGATCCTTGGCGACTTGAGTAGTATAAGGCCCCAATTCTTCAAGCTTCGACATGCACTTGTTCACTATCTCCAAGCCTTACTCAAAATCCAAGAACTCTCAAAGTCTTCTTACTTTCTTACTCGGAGCATTGAAACTTTTGGATTCTCGGCGGATTGAAGGTACTTGTTCTTCCCCCGATGAGTGATGGGAAGACATCCTGAAAATGAGATACAATAGAAAATATCGATGTATGCGGGGTTTTACTGCATATTCATGTGAACAATTAATGCAAATAACAATCAAATAAGTCACAGAAGTGATGTAATGAATGCAAACAAGCACGAAATCCTAAGTCGAACGACATAGACAGACTAGACACGACTCAAGAGCTCCGGTTTTGCAACCTAGAGCTCTGATACCACTTTAGAGATGTAACACCCCGGAACGAAGGGCACCACATGCCCCGCACTATAACCCAACACGTGCAATGAAATGGAGACTCCGCACACGCATCAAGTTACAGCGAACGAGTGACAAACAAAAAACCCACACACTAGCTAGGCAGTCTAGACCCTCATTCAGAGTGCGCAACAAAACAAAATGTATGCGGAAGCAACCAGGGTCACAAATATACAAACATACATGTTTGAGTTATTACGAATATACATTGTATGCCCACTCAAGGCCAAAGGAATCAAACAAGACAAGCTCAAAATCCAAATCAGAGTTCATACAAAGCTTATACATAGTACCATACTTATACATTGTAACAGCTCGGTCGCCATACAAATAAGGTACGACACGTTTCAACTTTCTTGTGTGTTTAATTCTGTGATTTTGTGTCTTGCGTGGCCCTATTTTCAACTCTTTAAGTGTTTAGGGGCTTGTTTGCAATTTTCTTCTTTTTGGGGTTTTTTGGTCATTTCTCGTTCAATCAAGATTTCGACCTCTAAGACCCCTTCAACGCGTTCGGGCCATCGAGCCGAGTCCGTAGACTCTGAGTTTGCCCAATTCTGACGTCGTTAGCCCCTTCTTTCGTTCGTTTTCGCGTACGAGGACCCGAGATAAATACCCTGGATCCTCGTTTTACGTGCCATAATTCCAGTGTCAGCTCTTTCTCTCTTCTCCAGCGTTTAACCGTTCCCCATCACTCACAGTGTATTTTCACATACAACTCAAACTCGCTTGTTTCTCGACGGAATTTGACGAATGAGTAATCCATTTCGGAGAGCTCGACGACGCGGTCACAACCGTACCAAGATCTCGACCAACCGGCGACCGACGGTGGAGTTATTGCTGATTTACAGTCGTGACTGGAAGGAGAGGCGGAGCCGCCACTTCGCAGGCGATTTATGGTGGTTTTCGGCGATCCTCCAGTGACACGCGCCCCAGACCCAAGGAGAAGACATCACGGCGCATCTGTGGACGTTGGCGGCGCGGCCATCCGGGCCACGACGGCGTCGCACGCGCCGCCTGAAGCTCGCGGAGATGGCGCGTTTCACTGTAGCGGCGAGTTTCGCCGCCCTCCGGCGGCTTTTTCCGACCAAGGTTAGTGTTTTCCAAGGTTTTCCGGCCCCCTGAGTTCATTTCCGGCATCGATTTCATCCAATTTTGGCCGTAGGTGGTGGTTCTGGCGACGTGGGCGGCGGTAGAAACTTCGGCGGCCAACGGGGGCCTTTTCCGGTGATCTTTTGACCTCAGGCTCTTCACGAAAGTTGTTCGGAATGACGAGAACTATTATCCATTGATCACACGACTCCCAATTCGGCCTATTGGTGGCGAATCAGAGCGGAACAATGGCGGCTCAACGGCGTGACCAGCTCCGGGGATTTTTCCCAGTAATTAGCTTGGGGCTTTCGAAGAGCTCGTCATGGGTAAGATAATGCTTCTTTCGGATTCGATTTTGGTTCACCGGTTTGGAAGTAATTGGATTTTGAAGATTTTAGGGTTTTCGTATTCTTGGATTTGAAATTGGAGAAGATTGGCTTGGAATTTCCAAGAATTGATCGAGGAATTGGAACGAGCATGAGGAATCCTTGCACGGTTGAATTTTCGGGAATTTTCCGGCACGTTCCGGTGGCGGTCGAGTGGCGGCCGGCCACTGTTCCAGCGGCTCCGGTGGCGGCGTTCCGGCGGTCTTCGGATAGTTTATCCGCCTCGTTGTGGTGTGTGACGCCCGGAGCGGTGGGCCACCACATCCCCCGCACTTAAACCAGAATCCACATATGAAATGGGTTTCCATACATGAACCCAAGTCTAAGCGAACGGTGACCTACACTCACACTCTAGGCTAAGCGGGGCTAAACAACACCAGAGTGCACAAACACTAAACAAATACGCGGAAGAAAAAACAGGATCCAAACGAGCTCGACATATAAGTATAAAATCATACACATCAGATACATGGCTTCACAGCCCAAAAGATCGAGTATACACATTTATCGGTTGAAATTCTCCAAAAGACAAGTTATAAAATCAAATACATAGAAAGTGTAAACAAAAGGCAAGAAAATGAATGCAACTCGACCTAAACGGCTAAGTACGACTCGACTCGACGCACTTCCCCGCCTAGCTCGGCACACCTGAAAGGGAAAGGAGAGGGTCAGTCTCACAACTCGACTGAGTGAGGGGCTTAACACACCCACACTTTAAATACGTATAGAGCACAACACAAATCAAAAGTGATAGTCATGAATCGAGCCTAGAGTTTTGCACACCAAAACCATTTCCCGAAATTAATATATAGTAAGAAAAGCATCTATCTCGATTCATAATCCATCGGTCAAAACATAAATAAAAGCCCGGCGAGAACGGACTATCCCTTACTCCTCTAAACATAAATATCAAATCATAAATCCACCCTTACATCCATGGTGTGTCGGGAATCAAACCCTAGCACCTACATTACCAAAAACATACGGGGTAGCTAACCCACGTTATGCCTTCTCCGGTTATCCACCGAAGGCTCAAGATACCACGCCTTCCCAACCTCCCAAGGTCGCACGTGAATATCTCAAATGAGAACGTGCACAGGGGTTAAACCCGGCGACCCCGTGATCGCCCCGGGCCTTCCTTACCCACGTCTCCAGGGCCCACAAACCAATTCAAACCAAAAATCCCATCTTTCAGGGCACACTCACTCAACATAACAAAACATACTAAAAGAGATTTAAAATCAAGCTTATATATACTCGTACATATATCGTTTCCAAGAGACCAAAGTTATTCCATAAAATCATAAACATAAATTAAGCACTCGTATCTAGATATATGTACCATATCCGCATTCAAGGGAAAAAAATTCATCATATTATAGGCCATAGGGTATTTAGCTACTAATTCCTAACCTCACCTTAACAAAAAGGAGACAAAAGATAGGATCGAAACGGCAACCGACCACCTAAGCTTCGGGCTCCTGCGCGACCGGAAGAGGCTCTGAAACACAAAAGAAAGCAAGACCCGAGACTTAGACTCAAATATGAACCAAATAGACGCTCGGCAATGCTTATGAATGCAAAGAATGTAAATGAAATGCATAACACGTCAAAACGAAGAAAGAAAACACAAAGAAAAACAACGAAGCGATAAAACGAGCAATTGCCGCCGCCATATTTTCAAATGACACGGCCGTGTTGGGTTTTAGTTCAAAATGGACACGGCCGTGTCCTGTTAAAATAATTCAGAGGCTTAATTCGAGGGGCTGACACGACCGTGTTGAGTTTTAGTTCAAAATGGACACGGCCGTGTCCGGTTTTATAAAAATAAATTGCTCCAAGTCGAGAGGCTGACACGGCCGTGTCCAAAACATGCACAAAGCTGCCACGGCCGTGTTGGCCTGTCTTCTTCAAAAAAAAAAAAAAAAACAGCAGCAACAGTAACTCTGCGGGAAAAACAGGGGAGGGAGCAGGGCAAGCACGCAGCAACAACATGCAACCACCTCAAGCCACAAAACTCATGCAAATCCTAGCAAATTACTTCATATTCAACATATAATCACTCAATCATCATAAAAGCTCAAGAATTATCAAATATTTCAAGAATTCTTATGCAAGGATTTGAATTTCATTAATGGCAACTTACACCACACTCATTCATAATTAAAAACAAGACCAAATTATCATGTTAGGGGCATAAGAGATCACATATATATCTTCAAATCAAAGCTTAACTCCAAGGAACAAGAAAGATCATCAAACCCTCAATATTCATGTTAAGCTCCATAAATACACCAAACCTAGCTCAAAGCATGGATTCAATAGCTCAAAATGCTCATAATATCATGTACATATCAAATACTAACTTACCCCTTGAAGATGTTGGAAGAAAATGGAGATTAGAGCTCAAAACCTCCTTGGGATGAATAGTGACGGGTTGAAGGGTTTAGCTCCAAAGTGCTGCACTTTTCTCCCTTTTTCTTGCTTGTACCGATTAAGAGAGGGAGAGGGATGGTTATGCTGAGTTTTGGTGGAGTGTGGGGCCAAGGTTGAAGGTAATATGTCAAGAGTTGAGGGACCAAAGTGTAAATAGGTGAAAGGCAGTCATATAAGAACGAGGTAAGTTTCCGGACAAATTTCGGAATACCAAATGAACTTAAAAGGTTATGAGGCTTAGTCCATCGAACCCGAATCATCGAAACGAGTTCAACAGTGGTTGTAATGCCCGAGCGCGAGACGTCACATCCCCCGCACCATGACCCGACCCGTATACGAAATGGATTTCCATACACGTGCTGAATCATAGCGAACGGAGACATACACACTCGCTAAGCCAGGCGGGTCTAGCCGATAACTTAAACCCCAACAACAATCAAGGTAACAACAGAGCAATAGAAAAGCGGAAGCAATCATTCATATATTATATATTGAGCTAGATGCTCTAGGTACCAACATGTATTTCATATATTGAGCTATATGCTCTATGTACCAATATAATGGTCAAGTAAGATACATATAGGTACCAATTACAAGTACGCTCCATACATACAAAATCCAAAAGTGATCATTAATGTAATCATATGCGTGTAAAGGAAAGGCTAGACACGATGCAAGACTCTCCCTGACTGGTATCCCGCCTAGCATCCCCCTTCCTGCAAAAACAACTGAAACAACTCCGGGTTCAGTCTTAGACAGACTGGTGGGTATAAAAAGATAGGCATAATAGCATAATATTGCGGAATTTAAACACGTACATGCAAGTTATAATCCTTACTCGAGGTTTAGAACCCTTTTTCCCCAAGTGGGTAAATAAGATACAACGAATAGGATTATAACCGTTCATTTTATTCATTAGGTCATTCGTGGCCCGGCGAGAGGGCGTGCATTATCTTCAACCACCACCTCGTGTAATTCATTAATCATTCATTCATTCGTTCATTCATTCATACATTCATTCTTTCGTGCACATACATTCGATCATTCATTCAATCGTTCATATACTCCTTTTTCCTCCGGGTAGGGAACGAGTTTGCAAGGCCCGAAGTCATTAATGCTAGAGGGGTACATGAATCCCCAAAAGCGCGGGACCCCTTTCATTCACTAATCTCCTAGTGAAATCCAGGTTGCCGAAATTGTTGGAACTAGTATAAATGGATCCCCGTCAGCCCAAGCTTCCCCGGTTCACCACTACACTAAGTCTCGGGCCCTCATTCATTGTGATCATTCAATCATTACTCGCCAAAACTTTTGGTAGGATATTCAAGAAAAAGGCTTTCGTTTAAAACATTTGCTCATTAAAACTTGGTATAAATACCTATATAGGGTTTTGGCCAAAATCTTGCATATTAGGTGTTCGGGTCATATTGTTATCTAATAGAAGAAAAACCCACCTGGTAGACAAAAGAACCCGATAAGCTCTCACTACCCGACCTCGTCACCCACTGGATCAAGATCTGTGTGACAAGGGTAGTGTGAGACTCAATCATGACCACATTAGACGCTCGGCTAAGAAATGACATGCTATGGAATACTTAAAATGCGATAATATGTTCAAATATGGTCATGAATATCATAGAATTCAATTAAACACATAATTCAACAAGTTTCGTTCAATATACGGTAAAACCGTATTCATTCCCATTCATATCGTTCATACTTTCATACTTTCATTCATATGGTCACCAATAGCATATATCAATCATACAACATAGCTTTAATACAATCACGTTACATATAATTCACAATTACGAGCAATAAACGCAAAACAAGCAATAAAAGAGTTCCCCCAAAGCTGTCATTTCAAATGGCACGACCGTGTTGAGTTTTCAAAGGAAACGGACACGGCCGTGTCCGAGGTTTAAAATCAGAAAAATTCAAAGTCGAGGGCTTGACACGGCCGTGTTGAGTTTTCAAAGCATTTGGGGCCGTGTCCGAGGTTAAATTCAGAAAAAAATCAAAGTCGAGAGCCCAACAAGGCCGTGTCCATTTTCAGTTCAAAGCTGACAAGGCCGTGTCAGCTCATCGTTTTGCCAAGAAAAACAGAGCAGAAGCTCTGTTTCTCGAGGGAAAAGCTTGAAAAAAACAGGGGCAGCCATAAGGAAGCTCTTATACACTCTTAGACATAATCTCAAGCCATATAATTCACATATATCATGCAATCCATTCATATGTGCAAGAATTCACACCCAAAGCTAGCAAAAGATCACCCAAGAATAAGCTTTCCTCCATGGAAGCTTCAAGCTCCATTAATGGCAACTCATGCTATACTCAACCAACACAAAATCCTAGCATATAGAAATGATAAGGAAGCTACAAGCAACACCTTCCATGCATCAACTCTCACTCAAAACCAAGGAAAGACATGGAACCAAGACTTCATATCATTTATTCATTTTCAAGAATTCTCTCACATCACATGATTCCCCAACTCATACCAAGATATAATCGGAAGAAAATGGAGAGGAGAAGGAGAGAAAAACAATCCATACCTTACCTTGGGAGAAGATTGGATGAAAGTTGATCTTGAACTTAGGGTTTGGATGATCAACTATGGAGGGTTTTGGAGCTTCTCTTTTCTCTCTTGGATGATGATGATCGATCAATTGTGGGAGCAAGGAGAAAGAAAATTGCTGATATTTAGTGCTAAATGGGTAGGATACGGGTCGGTCCAAGTCCGGTTCGATTAGTAAACGGTTCAAACAAGTTATAAAGTCGAGATTGTGGAAAGATTCGTTGTCGAAGGTTCAAACGGTATCGAAAAAGTATAAGGTCAAGTTTAATGGATAGGTAACGTCGAAAAAAGTTCAACGCCGGTTACGGATCTCGATTTCGAGGTCCGGAGCTCAAGATATCGCGAAAACCGTTCAGGGTTGCCTATATACAAATAGGTCCCTAAACTTTCAAAAAGTGGCAATTAAGCCCAAACTCAATTTCCAATTGAGTCCAAAACATTCAAATAAGTTACAATCAAGTCCACGATTATACGAAACACTTAATTTCATTCAATTAACACCGAATTCCTAAAATTCATATTCTCACAATTTCATTCATATGTTCATAACTCAAATTAGAATTCATATAAAATTTAAACAATTAAATCAAATTAGAAACAAATTCAATTAGTAAAACAAGATATAAACTCATATAATTAAATGTAAATGCACACGTAACTCTTACCTGCACGTGTGAAAACACGGGGTGTTATAGTGGTGACGGAATTCGAATCCGAATTCCCGAGCTCAAAATACACACATTGGAACCCAAGGTACGCTAAAAGCGTTTTAACCTCCTTTAGGTTCCGAACGAACAATTAATTCAAAAGCTCAACAAATAAATTCGAAAACATATAACGAGCATAATCAAAGTTCATAACACGTACTTCTCCAACATATTCGAACAACGAGAAATTCCGAAATCAAATCAAACATCAACGAATCAAATCTTAACAAATAGCATTCATAATCATATAGAATTCATAAGAAATATTTAAAATAAGAATTAAAAGAATAAAGAATATGAATTTAAATAATATAAATCGCGCACATACGTCATACCTGTACGGTCTAAAAGTCGGGGTGTCACATGGTGAGTCCAATGCCACTTTCCGTTCGTCAATCGGATGTCTGGTTGATTTGTTGTGATTTATTTTGTGTAATTTGAATATTTGCAATTAATTGTTTTAATTGCTAATTGCTTGATTTGTCGATCGAATTGTATTCCTATGTGTATGAAATCATGTATTAAATAAATTATGAAATGTATGGATGCTTTGATTTGCAATTTGATTCCCGTTTTATCTAATTGAGCTAATTGGCTAACTTGAAGGGGTGTATGTGTAATTTCCCTAAATATATAAATTGTATGACTTCAATTAATTAATACTTGTCGTTTGATAAACAAATATGCTAATTATAATTTCGATTAAGAGAAGTTATTATACCTAAGCTTCAAGCTCTTTAATTAGTCTAATCACTTAAATTGAATTGGAATTTATTATTTGATATAAGAATTTGTTATGCAATTTATGATTTAGCAAGAATTGAATAGTGAAATAGCTTAGTTGGAATTTGGTATGTGCTATATGAATTTATATGAAATAACGTGACTTGTATTGCCTTTCCTTTTTATTTTTTTGAATTACCCGAGCCTTGTTCTTTGAATACGAGCATGCTATTCTTGATAACTTAGAAATAATTTACCATGCTATGGATGATTTAATTGGCAACTCTTGGAAGTAAGAAATGATTTATTCATAAATATGAATTGGTTATGTAATGAATGAATATGTCCCAATATTTAATATGACTTAATTGAACTATATAATGTTTTCTTGTGCATGTAATTGATATGAATTTGAATCCTGCTTATGTGATTGCATCCCTTAAGTGCTTGAGCATTGTCGTGCGTCTATATGGTTCATTCATGTGTCTAAGTCTGGTTCTGGTGTTCAGTCTATCCAGGTACACCGGGGTGGTGTTTTGTCGGCCGTGTTGATTCCGAGGTGGATCAAACGTCTTGTCTTCGGCCTCTTCGGTGTAAGGTGAGGTTAGGATATAGTTATACCTTAATGAAATGTGCCCTGTAACAGCCCGAAAACCCGCCTGTCGATATTGTCCGCTTTGGTGGGCTAAGCGACACCACCCTTACGGTTTTGTTTCTCCCGGTGGAATTTAAGCCCGAAGGCGCCCACCCAGGAAAAGGCCTCAACAAGGAAGAGGTATCCACCCCCTTATAAGGAAGGCTTCGTTCTCCTCTTCTTCCGATGTGGGACAAGCACTTTGAGCTTTACATGCCCGGTTTTAATGCATGTGATTTAATAAAGCCTTATATGTATGTAGATAAGTGTGAAATATGTATTTGTTTGATATGTCAAAGGTTTGCAAGTACGTTAAGCAATGTATAATCCTAGGTATGCTTGATTTGGATTGATTTGTTATGTTTTGCCACGTGAAGCTATGCTTCTAACCGTATACTTCTCATAAGCCAAGTTTGGCAAGGACCGAGTTTGATTGACACGGGAAGTGGTATGTATATACGTATAAGTTCGGTCTGTCTATCTCTGTTGTAGCGGGTTGTGATATGATATGTATGTTGGGCCCCGGAGCTATGGGTAAGGAACCCTCGGGACGGTATAGGGATGTCGAGGTTTGACCTGTGCATAGTCTCCATCCGGAGTATCTCGCTCGACCTCGGGAGCTAGGGAAGGCATGATATTCCGATGCCTTCGGTGTACCAGCCAGGGAGGGCACGTCGGGGTTAGCTACCCCGCGTGAGTCTGTTATGGATGGTTTGGGCGTATACACCCTTCCATCACCGGAGTTGAGGTTGATATGATATGTGTGTAAGTTTCTGCTTTGTTTCTGTTATGATTTGTTCTGAGGAGTTTGGGAGTGTCTGAGCTCGTACCCGCCGAGTTCTCTATTATGTATATGTTCGGTTAAAGTTCGTGAAACAGGGATAGATTCTAAATTAAGTTAAAAGTTGAGGGTTTTATAAGCTACAGTGTTTTGATTAAAGTTGTTCAGTTATCCTATATGTATATATCACGGGAAAATGCTTTGGTATGAAAAACCTATCCCTGAGTTCATGAACATTATGACTTTTGTATCTGCTTTGCTCTCCTATATACATAGTGTGCGTGTGTTAACCCCTCACACAGTCGAGTTAAGACTGACCCCTCCCCTCTTTTGTTTAGTTTGCAGGTTTTGCTTGGCGTTCGTGCTAGGTGGAGTATGTCAGTCAGTTGGAGTCTGTTCTAGAGTCTATGCTTTTGTTTAGATTGTCTTACATCTGCATTTCAGTACTTATGATTTTCGTATAAATTATGTATTTGTTGAATTTGAATTATGATACGGATTGACATGAATATTTCGGGACAGGTTAGGACAAGTTTGCTCTGTTTAGTTGAACCCGTTGGATTTATGATTATTGTTTGATTCGGGATTAGGTATTTATGCTAGTTGAACCCGTCAACTGCTTTTGAATGTTTGATTTTTGCATGGCTTACTTTCCTGCTTCCGCATTCTTGTAGCTTGGTTTTTGTTTGTTCAGGGTCTAAGTTCCGCCTAGCTTAGGTGTGAGTCTGTCAGTCTTCCGTTCGCCACTGTTTGGTTCATGTACGAACCCTCCATTTCGTACGTGGATCAGACTTTGGTGGGGGGGATGTGGTGACCCACCGTGCGGGTGCTACATCCTTAAGTGGTATCAGAGCCACCAGGTTCAGAACCGGTGCTCTGGAGTCGTGTGGTGTCAGTTTAGGTCGTACGGCGTAGGAATACTTGTGCATTGCATTGGTCTGATGTGAAATTCTGACTTCTCTTCATGAATTTGTCTGAGCTTATGTGATTGTGTGCACACTATGATTACGATTTTTGCAAAATTATTATTGTTATACTTTAAATTTTAGTAAATTACGTGTTGCATCTACATTAATTAGGTGCTCATAATTGCTTTCATTACTTGACATACCCACGTACTAACCCACATGCATAGATATTTGTCCAAATTGTGAATTGCAGGGCGTTGGCTCGATGACAAAATTTTAATTGATCGTGACAAACACTTTCCGCTTCAACAAATTAATGATAGAAGATTTAAAACTACCATGCCCTGATTACTTGAATAAAGGACAAATGGAGTTCTGAAAGAATTCGACAATAGCGAGATGCTAATATTATGGAAACAGGTATCTTGCATTCATAGCACATGCATCATGCATTGGATTAAATTATATTTATTTCGAACATTTGCTTTATTTGCTTGATTGCCTTCCTTGCTGATTAATGAGTATATGCCATTCACATCTCTAATCCCACATGCATTAGCTTCGTGGTTGTAATTTAGGTGTTCCTCTATCTGATCCACTAAGTGCTGTCTTAGTCGAAGCAACATTGAAATTCGAACAGGGGTTGACCAGAAGATGTATGATCGAGCTAAAACAGTCAGGGTATTGGATGGATAAAAGAAGATACTCGAATATGAGAGAGACAAGAGATCTTTTAACTATCAAGGTGCCTTCCAGATATGTACTTACTACTTGGAGGTGCTCGAGAGTGACATGTTTTATGAAGACCATTTTGCCCTTCAAACCATGGGTATAAATAGGGGATGAATTCATTCATTTTCTCCATCAATTTTTTCAGCTAAATCACGGCTGAATGAGAGCTTCTCTCTCTTCCTTTTTTTTGTTTAATTAATCTTTTTATTAAAGATTAATTAATATATAATTAGGTGGTTATATAATTAATATATAATACATTTAATTATTAGAAAATAGGGATTTTCTAGTTTTAGAAAAATGACTTTTTCTAGAAAAAATTTTCTCGAGTATTTAGGGAAATACTCGCGGAGCCCACACTCCCAGGGTCGAATCGGGGATATTGCGGGGAAGCTCTGCCGGTCTCACGAAAGGGAAAGGAGCTGGAAAAAAACCGTTAGATAGCCATGTTTGTAGTACGGTAATATTTTACTGTTATATTATTTTAAGCATGATAAATTATATGCTATTAAGTGTTAATTGCATGTTAGATATTTATCTGTTTAAGTGATTTAAAATTTATTATCAATTGCATGTATATACTTGAGTAGATCCGGCTAGTCTTCCACTATTGTATTAAAATGTTTTAGAAATATTTTAATACTTGTATTATAATAAAAAAATTTAAAATGTGGTCCCAGACTGCCACTGTTCTGGCCCACCTCCCAGCAACCCCGCGTGAGTCTGCTATGGATGGTTTGGGCGTACACACCCTTCCATCACCGGAGTTGAGGTTGATATGATATGTATGTAAATTTCTGCTTTGTTTCTGTTATGATTTGTTCTGAGGAGTTTGGGAGTGTCTGAGCTAGTACCCGCCGAGTTCTCTATTATGTATATGTTCGGTTAAATTTCGTGAAACAGGGATTGTAACACCCCAAACGGAGAAGTGCCACATCCCCCGTACTATGACCCAGACCCGGACATGAAATGGAAGTCCATGCCCGAATCCGAATCAGAGCGAACGGGAGACCAACTCACACACTAAGCTAGGCGGATCTAACTTGACCAAAACTCAGAGTGTGGAAGCCAAAAGAACCAATCAACAAAAGATAGCGGAAGCATTTAAAACAAAACATGCAAAGCAGGTGACGGGTTCAACTAGCATAGATACCTAGTCCCGAATAACAGATCAACAAGCATAACAAGTGACGGGTTCAACTAGCATAAATCCCTAGTCCCGAATATCAACATAAAGTAATAGTCATCAAGTGCCGCAAGGGGCCGAATGAGAGTTCCACGCAGGGCTACTGAATAGTAAAGTATAATCTCAAGTCTACAAGTCAAAGCATAGGTAAAGTGTATGAAAGGACAAACGCAAATAGAGAGACTAGACCGACGAAGTGCAACTCAAAAGACTCACTTCCGCCTAGCAAACGCCAACAACCTGCAACTAAAAGTGTAAATGAGGGGTCAGTCAACTTGACCGAGTGAGGGGGCTAACACACACCTACAATATATATATAAAGAGCACAACACAGAATAAAAGAATGGACTCATGAACCGGGAATAGGTGTTACATACCAAAACATTTTGAAAGAACCCAAATAAGATATAGATATAAGTTTAGAAACCATTTTACCAGAAAGACTCTATCCCGATTCATAATTCCATAACACAACGTAATCAACTGCTCGGCGAGTACTCCCAACCTCAACTTCTCATAACATAAATCAAAATCAATCCATCCTCTACACCAATGATGGAGGGGATGTACCATCCCCAAACCATCTAGAGCATACACACCCTCAAGGGGTAGCGAACCCACAAGAGTCCTCCCCGGTCTTAGCCGAAGGCTCAAGATACCACACCTTCCCTACCGCACGGGTCGAGTGAAGATATCTCAAATGGAACTACGCAATGGATAAATAACCCGACGGCCCTAACCGTCCCGGGGGATTCATTACCCGTAGCTCCTAGGATCCACAACAGAACAGATCATAACATAACATACGCCAATCTTTCATGGCAATCTCGCTACAAAATTAAAACTCAACTGTTTTCCAAAATAGGTTACATATGCTACAAAAACTGGTTTTATATTCACACCCTTCCTACGCGATGGAACTTTAAGCCTCATGACCTCCATCCACGCAGGACTCACACAAGATCATCAACATATCATATTCAATATATACATACTTATAATAGAGTATACTCGCATGCAAGGGTAGAAATCAACATATAAAGGTCATAGGTCGCATAACTATACAAAATCCTAAACCTCACCTCGTAGTAGTAGTGTCAGAGAGTGTCAAGGGCCAAACACTCTAAGCCTCGGGCTCACCGGCACCACCAAACTCTGTGACAAGACATACGGAAGTCCAAACTTAGACTCTACATGAACCAAGTAAGACGCACGGCGTACCAAGAGATGTATGTTATGGAAAATGGAATGAACTGTTCACATAGGTCACATAGCATAACATAGGATAAGCTTTCATACGAAATTATTCAATTAAAATGAAGTATTAAAGTTTAGAACGTAAATTAAAGTCATATTTTTAATATTTAAAATAATGCATTTAATCATTAAAATAATAATAAATAATAAAAGGAGATGATCGAGGTTCACATAAATTATTCGATCAAATGAAGTATTATAATCTAAAATGCAAAGAAAAGGCTTACTGTAGCAATTGGACATTTATATTTAAATTCATGTGAGATAAATTTCCAATCAAAATCATCACATAATTCATGTAGCATACACAAGAATTGATGCATCTTAATTTTAGGTAATAACATGCCTTAATAAATTAAATCTAAGAATTTCATCATCCAATTTAATGAAAAGGAAGCAAGTGGTCACATGGGGCTGTGGGGATAATTGTACTTCCTTGCACATGTTAATGCCAAAAGATTTCTGCATAAGATTTCAAGGTGCTTTACTGTTACCCAATCCCAAAAACCAAACAACAAATGTCACGGTTTTCAATGCCCATCTTCACGCAGCAAAGGAACGAAATAATATAATCAGCTATGTCATTTCTTTTGTGTGTCCCACATTAATTGATGGCATGTATTAATAATTAAAAATCTTGGAAAAGTCAATCCACAAATTCAAAGAAATGAAGGAGTAAGGTTTCGGATAGACCCAGGTGTTCACACCACCAAATTTCTCAAATCAAACAATCATTACAACTCTATTAATTAAGACCCACTAGCATTAATTCAAGCTTTTATTAAATAATATAAACTCTATCACAGAATTATTTCATTAAAAAAAGGACATATTATCAACAACAACTGAGCATCATAAAGTTTAGATAAGGCTTCGGGCAATTGCAGTAATTTCCCATTTTCTGTTTAGTTCTTTCCAAGTAATCATTACGCCTCTTATTAAATTGGGACATGTTAATATAAATTCCTAGTTTATAATTCAATCACTCACTTCACCACAAAGGCATTTCGTTTACTTTCATTATTAACTGCAAGAATTCCGATCTCCCTTTTTAATCAATCATTCCAGTTAACGCAGCTAGATCTCATTTCGCATTCAGGGCATAAATTCTAGCCTAATTTAATTAATTAATATATATACCATCAAAGCTTGCTCAAATAATTCAAGATCTCATCATTCAAGTTCATACCAACAAATTTCATGCTCCAATCCAAAAATAGAAATGAAATACTCATTAAAAGAGATCCAAAGCTTACCTTGTCTTGTGAAGGAGTGAGAAATCAAGGAATATGGCTCTTAAAATGAAAAATGGCTCAAGTCTTGATCTTCTCTTGAAATTTCTCCATGAATCTCTTGGAAGCTAACTTGTGTGGTTTGAAATGAAATGAAAAGGGGATAAAGCTATTTATATGGTGGCTAATAGTTTTAGGTCAAGGTTAGGGTTTCCAAGATAAAATGTGGGGCTAAAGGCTTGAATAGGATTTGGGCTCAAATAAATGACCTTCGGCCCAATAAGTCACAATTAAAAGGTTTACAGTCTAAATGGTTTCTGAAAAATATTTATTCCGTTGTACCCGAATCACGTATTCAAGTCCAATGGTGGTGTCGGAATTCGAATTCGAATTCCCGAGCCCAAAATGGTCCCGAATGACCCGAACCCACCTAATTCAAGTTAGGCTCAAAACATACAAATAGGTCCAAGTCCTATTTAAATCCAATTCCAACAATTAATTTAAATTCATCCAAGTTCCATTCCCAAGTTATCATGCAATTCATATTTTACCATTTTGGATTTTTAGTCAATTATGTCACATTTTCAATCAAAGTTGGATTTAAACACATGAAAGGAAATTAAATCACATACGTGCATAAGATAAACTCTCTCGTGGCGTATACCTATACTATCTATTGGACGGGGCGTCACAGGGATAGATTCTAAATTAAGTTAAAAGTTGAGGGTTTTATAAGCTACAGTGTTTCGATTAAAGTTGTTCAGTTATCCTATATGTATATATCATGGAAAAATGCTTTGGTATGAAAAACCTATCCCTGAGTTCATGAACATTATGACTTTTGTATCTGCTTTGCTCTCCTATATATATAGTGTACGTGTGTTAACCCCTCACACAGTTGAGTTAAGACTGACCCCTCCCCTCTTTTGTTTAGTTTGCAGATTTTGCTTGGGGTTCGTGCTAGGCCGAGTATGTCAGTCAGTTGGAGTCTGTTCTGGAGTCTATAATTTAAGGCCGAAGACTAAAATTCACTAAGTTTTAGAAGTTAGAAAATCCACTCCCGATTCACAAACCTTAAACAGAAGCAAAACATAAACAACTCGGCGAGTACGAGTTCCAACCCACTTACTCCATAGATTATTAAAGACAAAATCGATAAAACTTATGTACAATCAAGTGACAAAACCAAATAATGCAAAGCCCAATATCATCATATTTGTATTATCTACACAAGTTATAGCAATATGAAATATAATTCATGACAAGTTAATAGGACAAGTTATACCAACAGCAAGGTCATAATCCATGAAATAACCTTTATCACATATAGAAACAAAAAACATAAGGTTGGTGAGGTATACAATCCAAAGCCAATTAGAGAAACACTAGATTAAGGGACTTTATAGCATCGATTAAAAGCAAAATTCAGAACTGTACCTGTTATTTATAAGTTAGAACTGCTCCTTTTTAAACACAAAATATGTTTGCTCCTGCATATTAAAAGAAATTCTTACTCTCCTTGCAAGAAAAGGAAATAAAGCTTTGTTCTGAAATGTGAACAACCCCCCCCCCCCCCCCCCCCCCCCCGATATATTAACATGACAGAGATAAGATCAATATATACATTTATTTTTTGGTAATAAATATAGGTTTTTACTAATAAAAGAAAAAGGTCATGAGTTTCCTATTTCTTTTATTCTTTGTCTTCTTAATCTGATCCAAACTAGCTAGGAGTTGCAAATTTTCTGACTCATAAAAAAGAAAAACTAAATTACATAAAAGTCAAACTTAACTCATAAGTCACAACCTATTGAAATGTTGCTCAAGAACCTCCAAAACCCTTGTTGGTATCAGAACTGTGGGACAACCTGCTCAAATTATAAGAAATAATTTAGTACCCTTTAAATTTTAATTCATTTACGAAAAAACATTGAGAGATTCGACAAGAGTTATGAAAAACACCCCGAAAAATTACAAAAATACACCTAAGCATGCACAGTTGCAAAATAACCTCTCTAACTATCTAAATTAAAATTACCCCTTGACAACAAAAATAGAGGGATTATTTTGTAAATGTGGTTACTATCCGTTTAAGAGAGTGCATAAATAAATAACTGACTTTAAGATGCCTATTCCTAGAGAAAGAAAATAAAATACATAAATAAGAAAAGTCAATACCCAATCCTAACAGCTGGATATATATGTAACTGCTTTGGGCAGAGCCCTGGGGCAGTATACATAACCCCAAAAATAAATACAAAGCTTATTTATTATACTTGATTTCAGTCGGGGCTAATGTGTTGAAACCACCAAGTAATTCTTGGTTCACTACAAGTTCTGAAGGAAATTTGTATTGGTATAAGGAGACAACTCCTATTCTGGCTAAGTATGAGATAACTGTGGCCACTTTGTAAATCAAATAAGGAACCAACAACTTTTCATCTTAGTACATTCTGTACTATTCCGTATAAGTAAAAAGGTAAGAGTACCATATGAGCTCATTATAAGGCGTTACTATGTTAGTGAACCTTGTTGCTACAAATATGATGTGATAATTTCCACCAAAACTTTCTTTTTGATTTAGATCATACCAGCTACAAAGGTTTCCTCCATTTAGTCTGAGTAGTTGGTAATTATAACACCCAAATTTCAATAAATAAAAGGGTTCTTCATAATCGAGGGCCCTAGGCAAACTTGAGGAATTCTTTTTTATAATTCAATAAATAATCATGATGCCAACAACAAGAAAATTTCCATTAAGATCCATCTAGAAATTCCTACCCTCTCGATAGATCACCTTGCTAAAGGGATAAAAATTCATCATACTCTTGTAGAAAAGCCGTAAACACATCGATGTAAATGAAATAATAGGATCAATTTCATACTTGATTTAGAAAAATACAAAACCATGCGTTGCATACTTCGGACTCAAGATGTCTACTGTGGGTCAAGCAAATAGAATCCGATATATTTCCCAAAACAAAGATAATTGAATCATGGCAACAAGAATAAACCGAGAGAATAAACTACACCGAATATAACAAAAATAGAAGGTATCCTCAATCCCTACATTAATTCCAAAAAAAAAGGAAAAAAAAAATGAAGTTCATAGTAAATCGAAAATATACCAGGGCAAAGATCAAGACCGACAGGCGAGATTTTCCATCAGCCACATTCTGATATCTTTTGAAGTTGAACAAAAAATTAGAGCAGCTCTTTTTTGGGCAGTAGCTTGTCAGAGAACGAGAGAAGTCGGCTAGTAGCGGCGGCTATGTCGGCAGCGGCTAGCAGGGGCCAGGAGGATGGTGGCGTTTAGGGGCAAGGAATAAACGGTGGTCGTTGTTTGCCGGTGAAGGTTTTCAATCGGTGGGATCTGTGGTGAAGAACTGGTTGAATGGCTGCGTGCGGGCAATGTGAGAGAGGAAGAGACTTTTTGCCCTATGTTAATGCCCAAAAGCGGGAATCAGTTTCACCAAAACACAAAAGCAGGATTCAATTCTTTTTCCGTTTTCTTTGGCAAGTATTTGCCTTAAGTGTGCCAAATTAATTACTAATTGATTAATCTAATTAAAGCATATAATAGGTGGTGTTTTTTAAGGGAATCGCATACAAAATCTTTAGTTAAGTTAATATAGCATCGAATAAAATTATTTTTAAAAAAATAATTATTTTAAATATAAGGAATTAACGACGATGTTTTATTTTATGTTCATTCTAATATTTTATTACGTCATAGTTTATTCAATGAAATTCGATCTGAATTCTCCCAAATTTGATATGAACAAACTTAAATCCTATTATCAAATTAACTTAACCTTTTATTAAGTTAAGTCCATTCCATCCAAATTACATTATCAAATTAACCATTTTTTTTTATTTATTTTAATATACACATCCTCAAGCCACATATTTCTTTTTATATTTTGCCACCCAATTTTATATTGATTTGATTTAACTCGTTTCCAAACCCTTTAATTCTTAAATCGTAGTTGCGATCCCCGATCAAGTAAACAACTAACATGAAGATGCCACGGCAAAACCAAAAGCAACTCAAAAACTTTATGAAATCAAATGGCAATAATTTTGATGGGGTCAAAATACGCTTGTCCCACGTTTGGACACGTGGCAACTCAAGATGGTGACATCTGTCCTATTGAGATTATGGTAATCTTACACGAGCGCCCAAACCCCTCAAGCGTCAGTATCCCCCCAGGATGCGTGTCAACCCTACTACGCGTTCAAGCGACCAACATAGCCGCTATACAACGAGCGCGATTCATTCTGCCTGGCTATCGTTCCGATCTATCAAGGGAGCCCTCTTCGAGCGTTACACTCCCTCAGGGAGGCTTCCACTCCAACTCATCGCATAAGCCTTGGCCTTCATCCCCTAGCGGATTCTTTGGCCTCCAAGGCTCTTGGTTGACACGAGCGTGCTCTTAAGCCCTCGTTACCAACCCCTGAAATGGCTCTCTGACACACCGTACATGCCCGCGCACCTACCACTGTTGCCAACACCATCTTTCACCAGCTTTTGCAGGGATGATTCCTCCTAGGTTTCTCTCGCAATGCCACGTGTTAGGGCAACATTCGGCCAGGACCACACGGTGCAAATGACCAAAGGGTCCCCGACCCTCAACTATAAATATGCAAGGTCATCTTCTCCACAAAAAGCTACTTCTATTACAGCAACTCCATACTTAGCATATCTTCTCTTTCAGATCTTCATCTGACTTGAGCGTCGGAGAGCCAAACTGGGCGTCACCCCCAGTTTAGACTTCTAACCTTGTTTGTGTGTTTGTCCTAGCAGGTAGAACCCCCATCTTTTCCGGCAATCTTCCAGCGGTTTCCTCACTTAAACAAATTCTAAAGTGATCGGACTCTGTATCCCATATTCAGACCCATCATTTTTTGCGCCGTCTGTGGGAAACCAGCTCTCAATCCAGCTCTTCCTTTCTGCTAGTTGAAAAGCAAACACCCAGAATCCTCTCAGCCATGGTAGCTACAAGATCAGGAGCTGTAGGAGGGGGAGAAAACCCTTCCCAGGATACCAATATCGTCGTTCCCTCTACCGCCGCTGGTGGAGTGCCGCCACCCACCACCGCCGCTGGTGGAGCACCCCCCGCCGGGAATGTGACTCATCCCGTGGAATCTACGGTTCCACCACCAGGGCAAGAATGAGTCCCTCCGTTCATTCTTCGCTCGTTTCAACAAGGAAATCTTGCAAGTAGAGAGGCCTTCCATGGATTTCTTGATCCCGGTGCTTTTTCAGGCTGTGGATCACAAGCAGTATGTGAGTAAAAAGTTTGTTGATGCCATCATGGAAAGAAGGCCCGGAACCCTCATGGCCTTAAGAGAAGTTGCTGAGCCGTTCTTCGCGCTCGAAGATATGTACGGGATGAATGGGCCCCGAAACCACAGCCCAGTGAGGCACGAGCGTCACCAGGAGCGGGGCCGGGAAGTTATTATCAAAAAGGAGCGCAAGAAGTCACCACCGCCCCCTCGTCGTTTTGAGCGCATCCCCCTCACACGGCCAAATTCAGAAGTTTACAACCTCTCCGACAAGAAGCTCTTCAGAAGGCCCATGAAAATGAGGGAGGCGGACTCGTTGAGACGCTCGAACAAATACTGTGCCTTCCACAAGCAAAAAGGGCACTATACGAATGAATGCCGCCCGCTGGAGGTGGAAATTCAGAGGCTCGTCGCAGGGGGCCACTTGAAAGAATTTGTTAAAATTTTGGAGCGCTATGACGAGCATTGTCAGGAATGTACTAGGGAAAGGAGGAGGAGCCCATCGCGCTCAAGGAGCCCACGAGGGCGAGGCCCTCCTGAGAGCAGCCACCGCAACAAGGGAAAAGCTCCTGACCAAGAAAATACCCCTTTTGCGGTCATCAACATGATAGCAGGGGGTTCCTCTGGGGGAGATTCCAATGCTACCCGGAGAAGATATGTCCGAAGCTATGATCAACGCCCCTTGGCGCCAAAATCAGTCTACGCCATCCAGAGGACGAGCGATCAGTGCTCGAAAGAGAACAAGGTGATAGGGTTTACTGATAGGGAGTTAGAGCATATTGTAACACCCCATGGGGAGAGTGAAACCTCTGATTGCCCCATGGTGGTTAGCATAGATGTCCACAACCATGTTGTAAAAAGGGTGTTAGTGGATAGTGGAAGCTCTGTTAATGTTTTGCCCTACACTACGCTCCAAAAGATGAATATCACCAACATCCCACTCGAACCCCTCAAAACAGCCCTCATTGGCTTTGGAGGTTCGGAGGTCGTCCCACGAGGGCAAATTCGTTTGGCCACTTCATTCGGCCTAGCCCCACAGAGCAAAACGCTCGTGGTCACCTACGCGGTGGTGGAGATTGACATTCCTTATATCATCATAATCGGGCGGCCCGCCCTCGTAGATTTCAAAGCTATTATCTCCACCTACCTCCAGAAAATCAAATTTCCCACCCCCGAGGGTGTTGGATAGGTTTTGTGCAATATACGGGAAGCCTTGTAATGCTACACAATATCCCTCAGAAGGCCTAAGGCAGAGAAAACAATCCAGATCGGGTCCACCAAAAAATCCGTTGATTTCCCCAATCTGGACGAAGATAGTCCCGTGTACAAAAGGGCCAAGTTGAACAAGAAAAAGAACAAGAGGAAGGATCCCAGCGCCAAAGACTCCCTCGAAAATGCACCTCCGGGAACAGTGGAAGAATACTCCTCTGAGGGGGATGAGCGTGAGGGTGACGAGCCCCTTAATGATGGGCGTTTGACAGGAAAGAAGAGGGCGCTCGAGCTTCCCCGTCCTGAAGTTAGGATGGAACCCTCGGAGAAATTCCTTACTATTGAACTGGAACCAGGAAACAAAGATAAAACTACTCAAATTGGGTCCACCCTCTCCGGGCCCTCGCAGATCATGATGATTGACTTCCTCAGAGAGAACCTTGACACTTTTGCATGGAGGGCATCTGACCTTACAGGGATTGACCCGAGCGTCATAGTCCACAGGCTCAATGTGGATCCTTCGTTTAAGCCCATAAAATAGAAGAAACGGGATGTACACGGTTTTCGAAGGAAAGTCATTGAGGAAGAAGTTAGCAAGCTTTTAGAGGCTCGATACATCGATCCCATCTTGTACCCAGAATGGCTGTGTAATGTAGTATTGGTGCCCAAAAGCGCGAACAAATGGCGCATGTACAATGATTTTACTGATCTTAACAAGGCTTGTCCTAAGGATCCATACCCTTTGCCCAGGATTGACCAGTTGGTGGATTCGACTGCCGGATGCGAACTCATGAGCATGATGGATGCCTTTCAGGGGTATTATCAAATCTTCATGGCCCCGGAGGACCGCTCCAAAACTTCATTTATTGTTCACTTGGAGGTATACTGCTTCTTAGTCATGCCTTTTGGACTCAAGAACGCTGGAGCCACGTATCAACGTCTTGTCAATAAGATGTTTGAAAAAGAAATTGGAAGATCCATGGAGGTTTACGTCGACGACATGATCATCAAGAGCGAGCGTCAGGGATCGCATCTGGAGGATCTCAAGCGCACTTTTTCCATCTTGCGCCAGTATGGAATGAAATTAAATCCTTCCAAGTGTACTTTTGGAGTACGAGGAGGAAAGTTTTTAGGCTATATGGTCAGTCAGAGGGGGATTGAAGCCAACCCTGAGAAAATCAAGGCCATTCTGGAGATCCCCTCCCCTCGAAATCTCCGGGAAGTGCAAGTGCTAGTCGGAAAAATCATTTCCCTGAACAGATTCATTTCGAGCTCGGCAGACAGAAACCTTCCCTTCTTCAAAATTTTGCAGAACGCACGAAATCTTGCCTGGACTGAGGAGTGTGAAAAAACACTGCAAGACATGAAGGCTTACCTTTCGAGTGCTTCGCTCCTGACCAAACCCGTTGAAGGCGAAAGGCTATTTATGAACCTCTCCGTTTCGACCGAGGCAACGAGCGCAGTACTAATAGCCGTGCGGGAACGTAAGCGCATGCCTGTTTACTATTTGAACAAAACATTACAAGGGGCCGAGAAGAAGTATTTGGAAATCGAGAAGTTTGCATTTGCCCTCATGAACGCATCAAGAAGATTGAGGCCTTACTTTCAGGCGCATTCAATAACGGTCCTCACTGATCAGCCCTTGAAGCAAATACTATCCAAACCGGATGTGTCTGGAAGATAGATAAAATGGGCCATTGAGTTGAGTCAATTTGACTTAAATTTCGAGCCCAGAACTGCTATGCAAGCGCAGGTTGTAGCGGATCTGCTGGTTGAACGCTTCGGGTTAGAACCTGCTGTTCCAGAGAACGAGGGACTATGGGTCCTGTACACGGATGGTTCCTCAACCTCTCAAGGGGGGGGAGGGAGCAGGGGTAGCCCTTAGGGACCCAAATGGGATTGAGTTAGACTTTGCAATCAGGTTGGATTTTCAAGTTACCAATAACGAGGAAAATATGAAGCCCTGGTGTAAGGATTGAAAATTGCTTTTCAGAACGGAGCTTCCAGAATCACCGCTTATGTTGATTCGCAGTTAATTGCGAGCCAGATTGAAGGAACTTATGAGGCTCGAGGAACCACCATGGTGCAGTACTTGAGCAAAGCCAGGGAAATCATTGGGAAGTTCAAGGAATTCCATCTGCTTCAGGTTCCACGGGCAGAAAACGAGCGCGCTGATGCTCTATCAAAGTTTGCCTCAGCATTGGAAGGTACCTCCGACCGTTCTGTCACATTCCTTAGGACAAAAGAGCCTTTGATCAAGGAGAGAATCGCCAAGGAAATGGTCGCTATGATTGAACCACACGAGCCTTGCTGGCTTGACGATATTATCAGGCTTCTTAAAGATGGCGTTTATCCCGCTGACAAGGTAGAGGCTCGAAAAATTAGAAATAAGGCCCCTCGGTTTTCTATAGACTCTGAAGGAAGGTTATTCAAGAAGTCATTTCAAGGACCTCCGATGAGGTGTCTAAGGCCCTCGCAGGCGAAAGAAACACTCGAACTTGTTCACAATGGGAGCTGTGGGAATCACTCAGGTGGGCGTATCCCGGCTAAGAAAATTCTAAGGAGTGGGTTTTATTGGCCCACAGTTCTCCAGGACGCCCTTGAGTTTTCCAAAAAGTGCCCTAAGTGCCAAATCCACTATAATCTCCCTCAGCTGCCAGCCGCTAAAATGATTTCTAAAGATATCTCCTGGCCCTTCGACCAGTGGGGAATTGACATTGTAGGCCCCTTGCCCATCGCGGTCGGACAAAAGAAATTTGTCATTTTAGCTGTCGATTACTTTACCAAATGGGCCGAGGCTGAAGTCATACAAGTCAGAGCTAACAACACTTACACCCTGGAGACACTTCAAGGTGAGCGTTTGCCTCGCCCTTGGAACGCATGTAACCTTCGACGGTTTTATGTTTAAAAGCCCTCTAGAAACAATGATGTAACAACCCCGTTAATGGGTTCTATGTACTTCAAATCTCAAGTAAGTTACAATACATCCTTTTCAATATCTCTATACTTCTGTTTTTCTGATTACATGAATGGATAAGACCCACGTCCTTCGTTTCTACGAGCGTGGTTGGCAACCTATTCCAGTACGTACGCTATTATTGCACATGGGTTACGCTTGCCGGCACTCTACTCCACGTGGGGGGACGCCCACATGGGGATGGACTGGTAACACTCACAACCAACTTGATAAACCGGAGAAAAAATGCAAGAAAAATCCTAGTAGGCCTTGGCCGTTTGTCACAACGCCTTGCACTCGAAAAATTGATTGCATGCAACTCCTAAAAGAGGATCGGTACAAGCGTACTCGTCCAACGGCGACGTCGTTCGGAATAAAATTTTCACAAGTCTTGAATGAGGGCAGCCTCTCAGTAAGACCCTCGTAATCACTCAAGACTTAGCAAAATTTCCAAAGATTAAGAAGAAATTTTCACAAATCTTGAACAAGGGCAGCCTCTCAGTAAGACCCTTGTAATCATTCAAGACTTAGCAAAATTTCCAAAGATTAAGAAGAAATTTTCACAAGTCTTGAACGAGGGCAGCCTCTCAGTAAGACCCTCGTAATCACGCAAGACTTAGCGAAATTTCCCAAGATTAAGAAGAATTTTTCACAAGTCTTGAACGAGGGCACCCTCTCAGTAAGACCCTCGTAATTATTCAAGACTTAGCAAAATTTTCTAAGTATAAAAGCAAAGTTTACACAAGTCTTGAATGAGGGTAGCCTCACAATAAGACCCTCATGATTACTCCCGGAACGCCTCCCGCGCGGTTGCGGGAGGGAGTAGGTGCTGGGGCCTGCGCGCGGCGTGAGAAGCCCGCACGCGCAACGCCTTCTCGCTCGGGGTTTCGTGTGTTCGTCGTAATCCGGGTTTTCGTTTCGTGTTTTCGTTCAAAAGCAAAACCAATCCAAGAAATCCAAAAACAGTTTATACAGTTTCAAATCTAAAATAGTTTTCAAAAAATTAAATTTTTGTAAAACTAATTTTCAGAAACTTTCAGGAAAAAATACAGTTTCGTAATTCAGGCTTTCTAAAACAATTACAAATACTCAATCGCATTAAGCCTAAGAATTTCTACCAAATTCAGAATAATTGAGACGAATCAGAAACACGATTAACGAGGTGGCTCTGATACCACTTGTTGGAAAACGGAATCAGAAAAGCAGCGGAAATTTAAAAATTTTCCAACAAAAGGACCTTGGACTCGCAATCGTGTATCCAAATTCGTAGGGATTAGAAACTTACTTTCTTAATTATCTTTCTTGAAGTGTTTCAAGCCACTCAAGAACGCTCTTCTCGCGGCTTGATCCCCTCTCCTTGGTAAAGCTCGAATCTTCAAACTTCTAACTTGAAGCTCTCTAGAGATAGTCCACCAACTTGACCACAATCTAACTAGTAAGGATGCTAGTTCTCTAGTTAGTGTTTAGGCTTAACCTAGGGTTTATTTGATCTTGGAGAAAGGATGGTGTTCAACACATGAACCAAAAGAATTGCAATTAGCTCTAAGGGGAGCTCGAGCTCCCCTATATATAGGAGAGGGAGGGACGCCCAAACCCTAGTCCTTTTGGGCTAAGGGTTTGGTCCCTCTCACCTATTACTTGATCATCAAGTAATTTTGACTTTGACTTTGAATTCTAATTCAAATCAACTTTCAAGAGAGCTAAAATATCCAAACTATTTTTGGATAATTTTATACTTTATTTATTTAAAATAAATAACTTATTTTATCTAATTAATTAATTCATAATTAATTAACTATATTATTTTCTCCAAAATTAGACTTTCTTTTTAATTCAAAATTAAACCAAAGTCTATTAAATAATTAAGACATTTAATTATTTAACATATATATACAATATATATATATACACGTGTGGGACACGTGTCACAAGGACACGTGTCACTCACGTGACCCACACGTGTGGTTTCACACGTGTGGAACCCTCTTGGCCCGATTAACTCGTTTAATCATTTTAAAGCCTCAACTCATGTAACCAAGTTGTTGTGTGTGACCCTCTAGGTTCTCAATTCAATTAGCAGTGACCCTAATTAATTAATTCACTAATTAATTAATCAGTCCATAGATTAAACGACCATAGTCTAGCAACAGGTGTTTAACCCCTAACTGAATTGGAATGTTCGGATTCGACAGAACCTTTAAGTCGTTGATTAATGTGAGATACAATCCTCCTACTTACTATCTCTCAACCAAGATCTAGGGTAAGGGAATAATCAAAACCCTAATAATCTGGTTTTAAAGCTAAGTGCATTTCATATCCATTTAATCTCAATCCAAGAAACCCTTTTCTTGATGTCTTGATCTACTGCCTTGGCCAAGGACTCCATATGGTATATGAATGACTTACACAATAAGACATCACCTTGCAAACGCAAGTGTAGGTCCTTTCTTGATTCTCATTCACTTTCACGAATCACTTGTGCAGCCCCAGCATAAGCCTTGAATCAGTTGTCTATGGCGACACCCTTTAAAGCTTATACCTAAGACTACAGAGTTAACTCATAAAGTGACATGGAACCTCAAGTCTAAGGATCAATTAATCACATCAATGACTCGTGAGATATTTCCTAATCTGGAAGTTTCTATTTCCTGAAATAGAAACTTCCTTTCCCATTTAGGAATGTTCCCACACGGGGCACCTCGGTGAACTTACTTATTAAAGTAAGCACCCTCATGTATCACGCACGTATCAACTATACACTTTGCACCTACATGAAACAAGGTGGTCCTTCTTAAGGGCGTGATCCCACAAGCAAGCCTTAGAGGAGTCAGGTTGACACTCCCACTGTCGGTAGGACTCATCGGCTTGGAGTATTTTACTAATCATGACTTATGTGATCTAGGGCTCGTTCCATGAACCATTTCACCTAAATGGTAGAGTCCTAAAGTCATCAGGATTAGGGGAGTTCTCATACATGCACAGATAAAGTAATCGCATACCAAACAAGAGCATATAAAGAAGTGTTGCCTTAATTCGTTATATCATTCAAAGTTGTCTGTGATTATAATAAGGAAAAGCACAAAGCGGATATACAATCGGTTTTCTAGGGCACTATTCCTAACAATCTCCCACTTGCCCGTCAAAGCCATTCTAAAGCTACTCTAAGTCCCATCTTCTCAAGATGACCTTGGAAAGCTTCTCGATAAAGGGGTTTAGTAAGTGGATCTGCCACGTTCTCTGCTGATGCGACCCTCTCAATTTGCACATCTCCTCTTTTGATAATATCACGGATTAGGTGATACTTTCTCATAATGTGCTTGGTCCGTTGGTGAGATCTTGGTTCTCTTGCTTGAGCAACCGCCCCAGTGTTGTCACAAAACACAATAATGGGGTCTTTCATGCTAGGAACAACATTCAACTCTTGAATGAAGTTTCTAATCCAAACACCTTCCTTAGCTGCATCATTTGCAGCCAAGTATTCGGCCTCAGTGGTCGAATCTACAGTGGTAGTTTGCTTGGAACTCTTCCAACTCACTGCTCCGCCGTTTAGGTAGAAAATGTATCCTGACATTGACTTAAAATCATCTAAGTCTGATGCAAAGCTTGCATCGCAGTATCCTTCGACAGTAAGATCTTTCTGACCTCCATAAACTAAGAATAAATCTTTAGTACTTTTCAAGTACTTAAGAATATTCTTCACGGCAACCCAGTGACCATCTCCAGGGTCAGATTGGAAACGACTTGTTACACTAAGTGCATAAGCCACATCCGGTCGAGTACAAAACATTGCATACATTATGCTACCTATTGCTGATGCATAAGGTGTATGAGTCATTCTTTCCTTCTCAAGGTTAGTCTTAGGACACATCTTCTTGGAAAGACATGTTCCTACACTCATAGGAAGGTTCTTAACCTTTGCTGACTCCATATTGAATCTCTTCAATACTTTGTCAATGTACATCGACTGTGATAGTCCTATTAACCTTCTAGATCTATCTCGATAGATTTTAATTCCAAGGATATAGGACGCATCACCAAGATCTTTCATCTCGAATTGGTTCGATAACCATAACTTAGTCACTTTCATATCATCCTTCGAATTCCCAATAAGAAGGATGTCATCAACATAAAGTACTAAGAATTGCACTGTGGTCTCCAATTCCTTTCTATACACACATGATTCATTCGAAATTTGAATGAAGCCAAACTCTTTGACTGATTCATCAAATCGAATATTCCAATTCCCAGGAGCCTGTTTCAATCCATAGATTGATCTTTGGAGTTTGCAAACCTTTTGCTCACTCCCACTGAATGTGAAACCTATGGGTTGTTCCATATAAATGTCTTTATCAGTGTCACCATTGAGAAAGGCAGTTTTCACATCCATTTGCCATATCTCATAGTCATAATATGCAGCAATGGCAAGCATGATCCGAATAGACTTTTGCATTGCAACTGGCGAAAAGGTTTCATCAAAGTCCACGCCGGGTATTTGAGTGAATCCTTTTGCATCCAGTCTTGCTTTGTAGGCTGCAATGCTTCCATCAACTCCAAGCTTTCTCTTAAAGATCCATTTGCAACCTATGGGTTTGACCCCATCAGGCAAATCTACCAAGGTCCAAACTTGGTTGGAGTTCATGGAATCCATTTCGGATTTCATGGCTTCTATCCACTGTTCAGAGTCAGAATCTGAAAGTGCCTCCTCATATGTTAAAGGATCATTATCCTTTTGAGAGATTTCATGGAAGAATCCAAACCATCTCTCCGACTGTCTAGGAGTGCGTTCAGAACGCCTTAGAGGAGGATTTACATGTGTATCAAAATTCGTGATTGGTTGTGGTTGGTCAGAGGGGGACGTTTCTTCAGTGGGTGGTGTGGGTTCACTTTGTACTTCTTCTAATTCTATGATCTTGCTTTTCTTTTCTTTAAGGAACGGTTCCTCCAGAAAAGTAGCATTTCTGGAAACAAACACCTTTTGCTCAGATTGATCATAGAAGTAGTATCCTATGGATTCCTTAGGATAACCTACAAAGTAGCATAAGTTAGAACGAGATTCTAACTTATCTCCCACTGTCCTCTTCACGTAAGCAAGACAACCCCAAATTCTTAAGTAAGAATAAATAGGGATTTTACCATGCCACATTTCATAGGGCGTTTTAGGGACTAACTTAGAGGGAACTAGATTCAAAATCTTTGCTGCACTTTCTAGGGCATAACCCCAGAAAGAAGGTGGTAAGTCAGTGAAACTCATCATGGAACGAACCATATCGAGTAGGGTTCCATTCCTTCTCTCAGAAACTCCATTAAGCTGAGGAGTTCCCGGAGGAGTCCAATGAGAGATAATCCTATTATCTTTGAGATGATTAAGGAATTCTTCACTAAGATACTCGCCTCCTCGATCAGATCGAAGTGCTTTGATCTTGTGACCAGTTTGGTTCTCAACCTCCTTTTGAAATTCTAAGAATTTCTCAAAAGCTTCAGATTTATACTTCATTAAGTATACATAACCACATCGACTAAAGTCATCGGTAAAGGTTATGAAATACTGATGATTGTTTCTAGTGCTTACACTAAGCGGTCCACAAACATCAGAATGGATCAAATCCAAGACCTTAATGGCACGTTCCACAGTCCCTTTAAAAGGAACTTTGGACATCTTTCCTTTGAGACAGGATTCGCAAGAAGTTAACTCTTTGAGATCATTTTAAGAGAATGATCCTAAAGTGTTTATCTTGCTAATTCTGTTCTTGGAAATGTGTCCTAATCTAGCGTACCATAAGGGAGCTGAAACTTTGTCATCTCTCTTACGCTTTGTTTCTCGTTGTATATTCATAATATTGATATTTTGAGTTAGATAAAGTTCATTACTTAGAGTACCGATGTGAACGGAAGAGTTGTTCCATTTGATAAAATATTTATCATTCTTAATATAAGTTTCATAACCTTCACAATCTAATATTGGAACTGAAATTATATTACGAATAATGCTCGGTACATAAAGGACTTTATTTAAGACTAACTCAAAACTACCTAAATCTAATCTAATTGTGCCTAAAGCTCGAGCTTCAACATTTGAGCCATCGCCGATCTTCAAGACACATTCTCCTTCTTTGAGTTGTTGGACTTCACTTAGCATCTGTACATCATTACAGATATGAGTTCCACAACCGGTATCAAGTACCCAAGAACTAGAATTAATAGAAAGATTTATTTCAACGAAAAACATACCTTTCTTTAGAGTAGCCTTGTACTCTGGGTAGTTTCTCCTCCAATGTCCCGCTTTGCCACAATGAAAGCAAACATCCTCTTTCTGATCACGCTTCTTCTTTTGGGCCTTCCCCTTCGTAACGCCACCAGTGGGCCTAAGGGGTTTCTTCTTCTTCTTTTGGGCTTTCTTGGGCTTACCTTTAGAAGGCCCAGAAGAGAAAGATGGAGCATTCACCATCAGAACCATATTGACCTTCTTGATCGTGTTTTCATCAGTCACAAGCCGACTAATCAGCTCAGCTACAGTAGCACCAGCATGATTCATATTGAAGTTAAGGACAAATGGGTTGAATGATGGTGGGAGCGAGGCTAGCAACAAGTCCACTGAAAGCTCTTCTTTCAGTGGTATGTCCATGGAAGCAAGTTTCTCAGTAAGGGCGAGAAACTTGAGTCCATATTCATGAACACTTGAACCTTCCCTCATTCTCAAGTGGAACAATTCCTTTGAAGTGTTATACCTTGTAACACGTTCATGAGGGCGGTAAAGTTGCTCTAAGTGGTCGTAAATCTACCAAGCGAATTCCATGGCCTCATGTTGCCTTTGCAAGTCCGGAGACATTGTAATAGCCAAAGGTGCTTTGTCCCACATCGGATTGGAGGTGGGCTTGAAGCCACTTTATAAAGTGGTGGATCCCCCTCCCCTTGTAGAGGCCTTTTCCTGGGTGGTTCCCTTCGGGGTCTGGTTCCCACCTGGGAGAAACAAAACCGTGAGGGTGGTTCCCTTCGGGGTCTGGTTCCCATCCAAAGCGGACAATATCGAACGGCGGGTTTTCGGGCCGTTACAAATGGTATCAGAGCCGGGGACCCGGATTCGGTGTGCCAGCGAGGACGCTGGGCCCTCTTAAGGGGGGTGGACTGTAATAGCCAAAGGTGCTTTGTCCCACATCGGATTGGAGGTGGGCTTGAAGCCACTTTATAAAGTGGTGGATCCCCCTCCCCTTGTAGAGGCCTTTTCCTGGGTGGTTCCCTTCGGGGTCTGGTTCCCACCTGGGAGAAACAAAACCGTGAGGGTGGTTCCCTTCGGGGTCTGGTTCCCATCCAAAGCGGACAATATCGAACGGCGGGTTTTCGGGCTGTTACAGACATGTTAGCCAAAATAAGGCAACGGGCTTGGAGATTATCATCCTTCCACTTCTGGATCGCGTCCCGCTCGGCCCGAGTGGGAGCATCCCCTTCGGGACTGGGCTCCCCTTCGACGAGAACATAAGTTCTCTTCTCAGAATCTAAAATGATTTTTAGATTCCTCATCCAATCAGAATAGTTGGGACCAGTCAACTTGTTGGACTCGAGGATCGATACAAGAGGGTTTTTGGTTGCCATTTCAAAACACGTAGAGAATCACAGAATCTACGACCTAAATGGTAAAACAGAGAACTAGTGAGCATGCTGAATTATAACGATATACAAAAGATAAGGTCTTTAATCTAATGTAGCTCCCACTGTTTTTCAAAGATCTATAATTCCCAAAGATCTAAGAGGAACACGTTTCCCAATGGGTACTAAGATCCTAGGCATTTTACCTCGAACCCACGACTCGCGGACATTCTAAGTAAGAACCCTAGGTAGGTACAACTTACCAATTCTAACACCTTCAGAACTCTTAGTAATTGTTTTTGCATCACCTATCTTTCAATATGGACCCACGACTCGTGCGACATCCATATTTACTTAAGCATTAAGCTAGACCCATCAATCATAAGATCATTATCAAAACTTAGTTTGAACGACCCACGACTCGCGGACATCGCCCTTGCCAAAATTGATCACGAAATATTGATCATTTAAAACGATCAATTAGGTAACTAAGAACTAATAAGCTCCACTAGCTATCCCACGACTCGCTCAATTAGGTCACGGGATCTTTCTGAGGGCACCGCTCCTTCCTCGGGTTCCAGAGCTGGGGCTGCAATGGCCACCGTCACGGTGTGGCGATGGGGGTGGGTTGTGCTCTCTGTTATTGGGAGAGTCACCCCCTGCCTCTCCGCCTCCATTACCAGATTAATCTCTTCAAAGAGATGCTCAACCCCATCTGGGTTCCTTTCGTCTAGGGCCATAACGACCGCGTCCAACTCCTTGTCCCTGGGAGAACCCGGCGGAGATGAACTCTGAGTAGCCATGTCCTCCACTTCATGGGCGAATTCCTCTACATGATCTCTGGCCATGACTATGGTGGAAATTGAAAGGGATATGAGGATTTTGGAAGTAAGAGATTTTCGAAGAAATTTGGGATTTCTGGGGAAATAAGAGGGGATTACCAGATCCTAAATCTGATTCTAAGGTTAGTAAAGTTAGAAAATTTCACTGGAGATTACCTTGAGTTTTCTGGAAAAGCTTGAAGAAAGTTTGGGATGCTCTGAAACTTGCTTGCAAAGAGTTTTTCGCAAATGTATGCTTTGAAGATGTGTTCGCGTAAGAAGGGGAATGGATGCAAAATCCCTTATTTTTAGGGGTGGAAGTTGGTACGTTTTTGGCAAAAAGTTCAAAATTGCAATCATTTCCCGCCTAGGAAACCGTCCCCTTTACTGAACTATCACGCACTTCCCAAGCCTCACGCGCCCCACGCGCATCAGCATTTAATGCTTAGACGCTCCAAGTGGACAGAAGAAAGGACTGTATTTAATGCATGGATGTTACAAGCGGTCAGTTGAAGAGACCGCATTTATGGCGCAATCAGAAGGATGATTGCCCAACACGCCATGCCATATCCGAGCGTAGCGCTCGATGAATTTTGTTGACTGGAATTCTACAGCCCTTATCACTAAGGACTACGAAATTAGGGGGCAAAATGATGGGGTCAAAATACGTTTGTCCCACGTTTGGACACGTGGTAACTCAAGATGGTGACATCTGTCCTCTTGAGATTATGGTAATCTTACACGAGCGCCCAAACCCCTCAAGCGTCAGTATCCCCCAAGGACGCGTGTCAACCCTACTACGCGTACAAGTGACCAACATCACCGCTCTACAACGAGCACGATTCATTCTGCCTGGCTATCGTTCCGATCTATTAAGGGAGCCCACTTCGAGCGCCACACTCCCTCAGGGAGGCTTCCACTCCAACTCATCGCATAAGCCTTGGCCTTCATCCCCTAGCGGATTCTTTGGCCTCCAAGGCTCTTGGTTGACACGAGCATGCTCTTAAGCCCTCGTTACCAACCCCTGAAACAGCTCTCTGACACACCGTACATGCCCGCGCACCTACCACTGTTGCCAACACCATCTTTCACCAGCTTTTGCAGGGAAGATTCCTCCTAGGTTTCTCTCGCAATGCCACGTGTTAGGGCAACATTCGGCCAGGACCACACGGTGTAAATGACCAAAGGGTCCCCGACCCTCAACTATAAATATGCAAGGTCATCTTCTCCACAAAAAGCTACTTCTATTACAGCAACTCCCTACTTAGCATATCTTCTCTTTCAGATCTTCATCTGACTTGAGCGTCGGAGAGCCAAACTGGGTGTCACCCCCAGTTCCCCCAGTTTGGCCTTCTGACCTTGTTTATGTGTTTGTCCTAGTAGGTAGAACCCCCATCTTTTCCGGTGATCTTCCAACGGTTTTCTCATTTAAACAAATTCTAAAGTGATCAGACTCTGTATCCCATATTCAGACCCATCAAATTTCATATCAAACAATTCAAAATCTCCACACTTCCCATTTCTCTCCCATTATTTTATTGTCAACTAGCACTAAATTTAATTTAGTAAATTCGAAACTTGATCTGATCTTCACGAATTGATTCTAATAACATTCTTCTAAAACTTGGATCATTTTGATTCAATTAATATTTTGAAACATATTTAAATAGTTAATGATCAAATTTAACTTTCTTCAAAGAATGAAAAGTCAATATTTGGTATAAATTTGATTTAATAGTTAATGATCAAATTTATATTTTTGTTCAAAGAATGAAAATAATTACATTAAATAGTTTGATGTATACGTTATTTGTATTTTAGGTATTTTCAAAAAAATCTCTAACATTAAAAGATAAAGCAATTAAAAATAGTTTGATGTATACTGATTTATTTATATTTTTGTGTTCTTTTGTTTAAAAATAATTAAAAATTATTAAAAATTTGATTAGTGACCGATTAGTGAGCGATATAATTTTTAGTCAATTTTCAGTCACAACATCAGTGACCGATTAGTGACCAAAGTATATCAAAATGAAACAATCTGTGACCGATCTGTGACCGATCTGTGACCGCCATTCATCGGTCACAGTATTAGTGACCGATCAGTGACCAATTACGGTTTGGGTCACATAATCAGTGACCGATAAAATATCGGTCACAAAATCAGTGACCGCATTATAACATATTCAAACAATTAGTGACTGATCGGTGAGCGATATTAATCGGTTACAGAATCAGTGACCGATTAAATTTTAGGTCACGAAATCAGTGACCGATTTGTGACCGGTATTAATCGGTCACTGATTCAATGACCGATCTGTGACCGATTAGCGACTGAAGTTTATGCAATCACTAATTAATTATATGTATATGCTATCGGTCATTGATCGGTCACTAATCGGTTATTGATCAGTGACAGATTTATCGGTCACTGAAAATCGGTTGGAAAAGGCCTGGTTTTTAGTAGTGTAAGTCATAAACAATTAGAGAGAGAAAGCATTAAAGAGCATGAAATGAAATACGAAAATCAAGTACTCGAGATCGAATTATTTAAAATCATAACATATATAAACTTAATAAAACGATTCCAAAATTAAAATCATAAAATATCATACATTATTTTACATTTATAACATATATATATATATATATATATATATATATATATATATATATATATATATATATATATATATACCCTCACGTATACACACACACGCATAAAATACAAATCATATACTTATATATATATATATATATATACTCACGCACACACTCGCAACCCCATGCACAAATACAAAATATATAGATCATATATACATATATACATGCCTGCATATTATATAAACAACATAATATAATCAGCTCAAGGCATGAACAATACAAAACAAACCAATTAAGGCATGAAAGCATTTATGAAGGCATGTACGTGAGCATGTAATCTCCCTTCCATGCAGGGCTGCAACAGCTGCAATTTGAAAATAAAAAATCCAATTTTGCGAGTACAACACGGCCGTGTTGGTTTTCAGTTCAAAATGGACCAAAAAGCTTCAAGAAAACCTTAAGTTCTTCAATGGTGGATTTCTACACACCACATATAAATCAAATTCAAGGCTAGGACAAGATCAAGGATATATCAAGGATCACATAACACTTCACGGATCAAGAATTGAAGCAAAAACGAGCAAGATATCATCAAAAATCCATAAACCCGTAACTATTCACATAGCCAACCAAAACAGGGCTAAAACTCCAAGAATGCAAGAAAAAGAGCACTTAAGAGATAGAGGGGGAGATGGACAACCAAAATATGTGCTTACCTCTTCGATTTGATGAAGAATGAAGGTCGAACGAGCTCAAAATCGGACTTGGGTGAATAGTGGTGGGAATCCCCTCTTTCTTCCCCTCTCTCTCGGTCTCCTTGGGGTCTGGACCAAAATGGCTGAAATGGGTTTATGAGTTGGGGTCATATAGGTTCAAGAATCGGGTCATTTGGTCAAGAAACGTATAAGTTATGGCCAAAACCGTAAAAGGTGGCGAATCTGCACGAGGTCCACGTTTCGGGTGAAATTCGGAGGATCAAACGGGATTAGAAAAATATAAGGCTAGGTTCCAAAGCTCCCAAATCTCGTTACGAGTCCGGAGTCACTTCCGGAATTCGAATCCGAATTCCCTATCTCAAGATATAAATTCCGGAACGAAAGGCGCGCTAAAACTAGTTAGGCCCTCGAGTCCCCAACAAATAAGATATGGTGCGTTACCATATCAAACAGGTCCGAAAATGAAAAACGAGCATATAGGAAAATCCATAATACGTAAAACTCATGCATATTAAATTTTTCACAAAATTTCGAAACAAGTTGGAACTCAAACGAATTAAAAACAAGTTCAAAAGCTTAAAACAATTAATTATTCAATTTTATTATTTAACAAATAATTCAACGCGTAATTAACACTCTCGATACAGCGTACCTGTACGGCCGGACGAGCGGGATGTTACAAACTCCCCTCCTTCAAAAGGATCTGTCCTCAGGTCCGCAATGGAATCTTGATCAACTTCGAGAGCAAACTCAAACCCACACTTCCGCTGCGCCACTCTGATCCGGTTCTCAAGTGGCTTCTCGAATTCTTAAATCCGTCCACGAGTCTCGGTGGAAGTCTTCAACTTCAAGGGTCTTCTCTTCCAATCCACGGAGTTCTCGAAACCAACTCGAGCCACTAAACCATGAGAAAATGGATCGACTCGTTAGAACGAGCAATCACTCGAATCTCATTAAATCTCCTTAAACATAGCAAACCGAACACAAAGTCCTGAGCCATTTGCTCCCACTTCCACATGAAATTCGGAAGTAGTTGGAGAATCCAACCGGTTCTTGATGCTCGGTCTTCAACAGATAGCGGTTTAACATTGCTACACAAAGTTTGCAACATCTTTCTCACGCCGATACATCTTTACCGATTCTTCATGTCTTCGAACAACTCAAACTAGGAGTGGGTGAAACATGTGACCTAGCACTCTCGAGGCGTAGGCCACGCTCTCCCGCTAACAACACAGGACCAAAGCCTTCCTTTATACCTCGATCGAGAGCGAGTAGCCTTACGTACCTTGGGCCGACAAAAGTCGGTGCCGAAGGCAACTCTCTTCAACCGCCTCTCCCCACTCCAAACCATGCCTCTTACTTGTCATTCATGTCAATGGGTTGGCATTCTTAAGAAAGATTCGCCTTGTATACCCCAACGACACAAGAGACATCTTACTCTGAGGCAATTCTCGGTTCCTCTAGTCAGACACGTAGTTGACAAAACTCTTGCTAAAACTAAACTCCGCGAAGGCCTCAAAACTCTGAAGAACGATGAGCAACTCAAGAAACAAGAGAAGGGTATTAATCTTCCACAATTGAGATTGTGAAGTTCACGATAGTTATACCCGTCCTAAAGTCAAATCTTCTTCTTAGATAGAACATAGGTACTCCACAAAGAAGTACCCGAACGAGCGAACCACCTTCTAAGAGCTTGTCGAGCTACGCCTTCAACTCTAACAATCTTGCCAGAGACCACCAAAAGCGAGTCTTCAAACAAATCTGAACTCCGGGATGAAAATCAACAACAACCTAATGCTCCCATCAAGTGGTAAAGAATTCCACTTTCAAGGAAACACCAAAGAAGTCTTACTCCGATCTTCGTCTCCTCAAGCTTGACTCGACCCTCGGTTACCTAAAGGTAAGTCACAAAGCTTGTCGCACTACCCCGGATTTGAACAACCTCTTCTACAAGGATACAAACGGGCTAGCCTTCTATCTAGTACCCAAAGATATCGTTGAGCCCAAAAAAAAGGAACTCCTAAAAGCAACCACCAACACAAAAAGGGAAAGGAAACAACAAAAGAGAGTCCTCCGTACCTAGCTAGGCACCTTAAAACAACAAACCCACGCCTAAGGTAGCCCCGTACCTAGCTAGGCACCTTAAAACAAGTCCTCCGGACAGCTCGGCCCTCACAACTCATCAACCACTCGAGCACTCTACTCACGAAACTCTCTCTCCAACAGAGAGTCCACAAAAGGGAAAGGAAACAACACAAGCAACAAGTAGCACTAAAAGCAACGAAGAAAGAAGAAGAGCAAAGAAATGGGTTCCCCTAAGAACAAATATGCATGTATGATATGTCATGTATGCATTAGCGTACCTTTTACTAAGGCGGTAGTGTCGAGTTCGGTATCAACTCCCTTGCTTTCCGAAGTATCTCGTTGCACTAGAATTGTGATACCGGTACCACAACGTTTTCAAGGTCTTGGATTCTTGTTCTCCGGGCATACGTTCACCTTATGTCCCAACTCTCCACAACTGAAGCATCATCCTGATTTCTTCCTACAATTCTCCTCTGTGTCATTCGGACCTTTGCAATAAGAGCAACGAATGGTCTCCGGTGGTAAGGATGCCATCTTTGATTGCCACAACTGGAGATCTTTATTCTTCTTGGAGCCAGTAACATCTTGATGTCCTTGAAATTTACAATTTGGAAGCCCATCCTGTGACATGAGCTTCTTACTTGATTTTGAACTCGAACCGGATCCTCGTTCCAAAAGTGAGGCATGGAACTTCCCTTGTTGTTCATTCATCTTATCTTGAGCCATTTTCCTGGTTTTTCCAGGACTAAAAATTCACCTTTGAGGCACTGAGAGATTCTTGGGTATCATCCTTTCGTCCTTGCATGAACTTTTGGACTTTAAACCGATGATCCTTGGCGACTTGAGTAGTATAAGGCCCCAATTCTTCAAGCTTCGACATGCACTTGTTCACTATCTCCAAGCCTTGCTTAAAATCCAAGAACTCTTGAAGTCTTCTTACTTTCTTACTCGGAGCATTGGAACTTTTGGATTTTCGGCGGATTAAAGGTACTTATTCTTCCCCCGATGAGTGTTGGGAAGACATCCTGAAAATGAGATACAATAGCAAATATCGATGTATGCGGGGTTTTAGTGCATGTTCATGTGAACAATTAATGCAAATAACAATCAAATAAGTCACAGAAGTGATGTAATGAATGCAAACAAGCATGAAATCCTAAGTCGAACGACCTAGACAGACCAGACACGACTCAAGAGCTCCGGTTTTGCAACCTAGTGCTCTGATACCACTTTAGATATGTAACACCCCGGAACGAAGGGAACCACATCCCCCGCACTATAACCCAACACGTGCAACGAAATGGAGACTCCGCACACGCATCAAGTTACAGCGAACAAGTGACAAACAAAAAACCCACACACTAGCTAGGCGGTCTAAACCCTCATTCAGAGTGCGCAACAAAACAAAACGTATGCAGAAGCGACCAGGGTCACAAATATACAAACATACATGCTTGAGTTATTACGAATATACATTTTATGCCCACTCAAGGCCAAAGGAATCAAACAAGTCAAGCTCAAAATCCAAATCAAAATTCATACAAAGCTTATACATAGTACCATACTTATACATATTTATACGTAATACCATATTTATACATAGTACCAAAACGGGAAATAAAGATGCAAGAATGCAAAGGACTCCTCTAACAAACTCGAATGACTCAAAGTAAAAGACCACCGCCTAGCACTAACCGAAGACCTGCACCTGCAAACTCAAGAAGAAGAGGGGGAAAAAGAAACAACGGAGAGGGGTCAGTCCTAAAGACTGGTGAGGGGGCTAACACACTCACACATACCTATAAGTAAGAGCATAGCATATTCAAAACGAAGATGTTCATGAATCGGGGCGTGGTTTTTGCATTCTAAAGCATTTTAACCCGTGTTATTATATATATATATAAGAAAGGTTTAAGGCCGAAGGCCAAAATTCACCATGTTTTAGAAGTTAGAAAATCCACTCCCGATTCACAAACCTTAAACGGAAGCAAAACATAAACAACTCGGCGAGTACGAGTTCCAACCCACTTACTCCATAGCAAAGCTTTTAAACATAACAAAGTAAAACATAAATCAATCCCAGCTTAACTCCGTTTTGGGGAAGAGAGAGCGCTCCCTCAACCCCCGTGCTTACCTTATAGCAAATACGCTTATATGTCAGGGTCGTAAGTTTCATGACACTTACGCCCAAGGACTCCGTCCCCCATCTCCCTCCGAGTGGGTTTCGGGTTGATCCTATAAGTGGAGAAGTGCCCTGGGGTTGCAATCGACGACCCCGATGGTCGTCCCGGATCTCCCGAACCACACAACTCCGGGGCCCAAACATACACTTATAAAGGCTTATCTTTCAAAGCTTATATCTCGCCAAAACATATCACTTACACACGCCAACCCTTTTCAAAGCCAAAGAACGAAAATATTGTTTACTCATACGTAAAAGCCGTTTTCAAACATTTCATAACAAAAGGGTCAATTCCCACAAAATACTTATCGAACACATATCCATATACATATATATAGATATAGATCACATGCGGGCTTAAAACACATTTAGGGTTGTAGGTCGTAATAACTAAAAGAAAGAAACCTCACCTTGCCGACCAAACCGACGAAACAAATTCAAACCCTTCTAAGAGACCACCTCGTCAACCATGAAACGAACCTAAGAACAAAACAAAGATCGAAAGACAAACTTAGACTCAAAATGAACCAATTAGACGCTCGGCAATGCATATGAATGCAAGTGATGCAAATGAAGCAACAAGAGATAGCATAATCAAGCGTTCAAGATAAATTCGAGTAAAACTCATATCAAATAAATCCATAAAATTAATTCAAGACACTTAACATATAATTCAACATATTCACATAGCATATAAGTCATAAACAATTAGAGACAGAGAGCATTAAAGAGCATGAAATGAAATACGAAAATCAAGTACTCGAGATCGAATTATTTAAAATCATAACATATATAAACTTAATAAAACAATTCCAAAATTAAAATCATAAATATATATATATATAAGTATATGATTTGTATTTTGTGCTTGTGTGTGTATACGTGAGGGTATACATGTGCTTGTGTGTGTATACGTGAGGGTATATATATATGTATATATATATATATATATATATACTCACGCACACACTCACAACGCATGCACAAATACAAAATATATAGATCATATATACATATACATGCCAACATATTATATAAACAACATAATATAATCAGCTCAAGGCATGAATACAAAACAAACCAATTAAGGCATGAAAGCATCTATGAAGGCATGTACGTGAGCATGTAATCTCCCTTCCATGCAGTGCTGCAACAGCTGCAATTTGAAAATAAAAATCCAATTTCGAGAGTAAGACACGGCCGTGTTGGTTTTCAGTTCAAAATGGACATGTCCGTGTCTGATTTAAATAAAATCAGCCAACAAGGTCGAACCATCAACACGGCCTCACCCATTTTGCTTGAAATGCGGACACGGCCGTGTTGCCTTTCTTCCTCAAAAATCTATGGCAGCAGCAGCAGTTCACGAACAGGGGAGGAGCAGCAGCCACACAAGGCAAAGCACAGTAGCAAAACACAGCAAATACTTCATACAAAGCACACACACAAACCGGCAAGAGAGTAGATCCAACAATGAACCAAAAAGCTATAAGAAAACCTTAAGTTCTTCAATGGTGGATTTCTCCACACCACATATAAATCAAATTCAAGGCTAGGACAAGATCAAGGATATATCAAGGATCACATAACACTTCACGGATCAAGAATTGAAGAAAAAACGAGTAATATATCATCAAAAATCCACAAACCAGTAACTATTCACATAGCCAACCAAAACAGGCCTAAAACTCCAAGAATGCAAGAAAAAGAGCACTTAAAAGATAGAGGGGGAGATGTACAACCAAAATATGTGCTTACCTCTTCGATTTGACGAATAATAAAGGTCGAACGAGCTCAAAATCGGACTTAGGTGAATAGTGGAGGGAATCCCCTCTTTCTTCTCCTCTCTCTCAGTCTCCTTGGGGTCTAGGCCTAAATGGCTGAAATGAGTTTATGAGTTGGGGTCATATAGGTTCAAGAATCGGGTCATTTGGTCAAGAAACGAATAAGTTATGGCCAAAACCGTAAAAGGTGGTGAATCTATGCGAGCTCCACATTTCGGGCGAAATTCGGAAGATCAAACGGGCTTAGAAAAATATAAGGATAGGTTCCAAAGCTCCCAAATATCATTATGAGTCCAGCGTCACTTCCGGAATTCAAATCCGAATTCCCTAGCTCAAGATATAAATTCCGGAACAAAAGGCACCCTAAAACTAGTTAGGCCCTCGAGTCCCCAACAAATAAGATATGGTGCGTTACCATATCAAACAAGTCCGAAAATAAAAAACGAGCATATAGGAAAATCCATAATACGTAAAACTCATGCATATTAAATTTTCACAAAATTTTGAAACAAGTTGGAACTTAAACGAATTAAAAACAAGTTCAAAAGCTTAAAACAATTAATTATTCAATTTTATTATTTAACAAATAATTCAAATTAATTAAGAAAGTCATTTAACATTTAAAATAAATAATTAAATATGTAATTAACACTCTCGATACAGCGTACGTGTGCGGCCAGCGGACGAGCGGGATGTTACAGTCCAATTCTTGAAAAAACAACCCTTTTCAAAGTATGCCCCCAAGGTGTTTGATAAAAGGTCTCAACCAACTTTAAGCTTAATTTTGTGTTGTTTGACTGATGAATTGAATTTGTTCAGATCTCATGGCACCGAAACGCAGCCGTACCGCTAATGCTTCATCTAGCAATGCTGCCGAAAGTTCAAGAAATAGGAAAAGTGAGCCAGACCATGCTCTTTATCCCACTCGCTTTCTCTCTAGTTCCATTTTGCAAGAGATTGGTATTTGGGAGCGGGTTTTGGATTGCTTTACTCGGATTAGTTGGGGGGAATTCATCCAAAAGAAGCCAAAGACATACCCGGGCATTACAATCGAGTTCTTCCGATTGTTCAAATGGGAGAACGATGTGGCCACATTTAAGATTGCAAGGGCTAATCATACTCTCAATGTTGCGGACCTTCGCCCTATTTTTGGATTTTCCGCCGGAATACATGGTTACCTGGATGATTGGATCAAAGAAGACCGAGAGTTAGCATGGCATTCTGTCCCACTCAAGGCTAATGTAGAGCCTTATGGAAAAAAATCAAAATCTACGGATTTGAGAGATATAGTATGGAGAGTGGTTCACAAGGTTCTTACTTCGAGCATTTGTGCAAGGAAAGAAGGTGGTCATACGATTAATTTGGATGAACTTTGGATAATGTGTTGCATAATTCAAGGCACACACCTCAACGGGGACCACATCCTCATGGAGAAAATACGTGATGCCAAAAGAATAAAAGATTACATCTTTGCTCATGGAGGGTATGTTACTCTCATTGTTGAACATTTTGGTTGGAGACCTGCTCCTAATCTTCTATGTCTTGAAGAGAGTCCCTATCTTGATGAACTCACTTATACGAATATGGAGAGAGAGCAGCTTAAAATTGCATATTGTAATGGCTATTTGAGCATTGAGGAGATGCCCGAAGAAGAACAAGCTCGACTTCCGGCTCCACGCACACCTCCTAGGGCCTCCAATGCTCGAGTGATGAATTTGCTACACGACTACCCTCCGTATGTGCGTGATATGTTTGCATTATGTGATATTCTTGTGAATTATATTTCTAAGTGCTTATATAAAATTATTATAACTTGAGAATTATTGCATGATTGATAAGTATTTGCTACGTGAAAATATGTGAAATTGTTGGCAATTCGTGAATTATTGTATGAGTTGTAATTTCTTGATACATGAATTAATTGTCAAACGTGATTTAATTTCTTATATGTCCTTAATTGATCACTTCATTAAATGTGAGGACTTAATTGCATGAACTTGGATTGGATTTAATTGATCACATTTCATGAGTTCACAACTCGATTGCATCACTTGTAAAGCTTAGGGACTTAATTGTAAATGTTGGCATTTCATCTTATATATGTGATTGATCCCGTTGAAACACCATATATACAACACATACACTTCAAATTTTGCTTATCATCTCTCCCTCTCGGCCGAACACTAAGGGAAGCAAGAAAGTGGGATTTCATCTTCAAGCTATAATTTTGGGCAATAAGTGATCCTTGAAGCTCCAAGAAAACCATTTCATATCATTTCTTTCCTTCCTTTTTCATTACAAGGTATAGTTGGGATTATATGGTGTGATTCTTGAATTGATGATTGAGTAGGGTTTGGCCTTGTTTGCCCTTTTGAAATTGATGATGATTATACGAATTGACTCCAAATTTTTGAATATTTTTGCTTAGAATGATTGAAGAGTTGTTACGAGATTGAGTAGGCTAGTCGAATGTGTGAATACTTGAATGAATGGAGATGAGTTTAGTGTGCAAGCATGCCCTCATTTTTTATGCACTTTTTAAACGAATTTATGCACTCTAGTCACTCGGAGAACGTTTATGTGCTTTGAATAGGCCTAAATATGAATTAGAGTGCATTTAATTGTCTTTCGAGGTGAAATAATTAGGTGATAAATGAGTTGGGAAATGACTTAGGCCAACGTTGACTGAGTATTACCCTTTTATTTTAGCTATTCACTAAATAACGCAATCCGTTTGACCCATTGAGCTTAATTGTTGTGCATATTTTGTTCTTAGCCACATTACAAGCCCGAGCACAATAAAAATACACCCTACCTTTTATTTCATCACACCGAGCTTGCTCGTTTAGGTTTTAATGTATATGAGAGTTCTTTTTCTCAAGATTTTGGAGCAATATAGAAAGTATAGTGCAAAGAAAGAAAGAATCGAGAAAAAAGAATCAAAAGAAAAATGAGCAAGAAAACAAAAGAATTGTAAGTGTGAAAAAGTGTTGATAATAAATGGAAGTTGTACTCAAACATTCAAGTGTAGGGGAATTAGTGAGATGTTGAGTGAGAAGGGGTTGTGCGCATTGTATTGTTACGATGTAAGCTTCGGTGTTTACTCACTTTTAGGCCAAAATTTCCATAACCGAGACCCTAAGCCTACATTACAACCACGAAAAGACCTTTCGATCCCGAGTCATTAATCGACTATATTAGTGGAGATAGGCATGAAAAGTATAATTCTAAAACATATTAAGTGCCTATGAGAAAGCCATAAACTAATTCGTGTGATCATTGTGCACTCTTTTGTTTAAATCGTACACTTACACAAGGGTATGCTATTTACACTCTTCTTGTCGAAATTTGTGCTGGTTAGTAATGCATTTGATAGGCTAACTCTCTTGAGACGACTTGACGATTGACCTGAGCGAATTTGTTTGAATATGGATAGACTTTTCAAATAATTATCGAATTACTCAAGGACGAGCAATGTTTTAAGTATGGGGGAGTTGCTAGGTATAGTTTTTGTATCTATTTATGCGTTATTTGTATTATCTTTTTTGTCGTGTTTGTACTTATACGTGTGTTTTTACTCCTATTTTAGGTACATTTTACCCTGGAGTTGTAAACGGCAAGAAATGGAATAAGACAAGGAGTTTTAGGCTAAAAACTTGGATGCAGAATAGCATCCCGGCCGGGAATGAAAATCACTTCCATTAAATCCCGTCCGAGAAACATTGAACGTGAGCAAGACATTTTGAGTCCCGGTCGGGACCTTTTGAAGGCATATTCTAATCCCGACCGGGACCTTTTGAGATCCTTTAAAAGCGAGTTAGCACTTTTGCTTGATCCCGGCCGGGTACCACTTTGACCAACATACAATCCCGGCCGGGAATGTGACCCAGAAGCACGTTTTTGCTAGTTTAAGACCTAATTTCGAGAGATGAGGGGGAATCCAGTTTTTCATTTTACCCTAATGGGGTTTTAGAGCATTTATAGAGCATTGAAGAGGAGGATCTATCATCATAGCTTAGAGAGCAAGAATTAATGCTTTCATTGAAGACTTTTAGTATCATTTCCCTTTTTATTCATTTTTAGCATTTCAATCAATGTTATTAGCCTAGTCTTTACATTCCTAGTATAAACTAATATCTCTAGTTTTGGGATTTGGTCTTGTATTTGAGGATTATGATTTGGATACTTGATGTTTATTTCCATTTATTGAATATGCATGTTTCTAGTATGATTACTTTTATTTCCTTGCTTTTTAGTGATAGTATGAGTGGCTAAATTTCCTTAGGCAAATGGGGGTGATTAATTATGTAGGGTAAGTGTTTGATGAAATGCCTAGGTGGGACTACTTGATCTTATGGTTGTGAAATTGAATTGTTTGCATGACTAAGCTTGATCACCTTAGTTATGAACTTAAATTTGTATGCTAATTGAGAGATTGTATGTGAATCGGATGAGATTTTACAACACTTAAGGGCTAATTATAAAGAGATTTAGCTTAGACTTGAGCAATTAAGCAATTGATTAACAATGTCAAGCCTCTAGTTAGTTTCTTGCACTAATCTTGATTAATTGATCTAATTATTGAGCTAATAACCACGAGAGCGGCGTTAGACGTAATTAGGTACATGCATTCGACTTCGAGAGAAGCTTTTGCATATATTAGTGATTAGAATTGTGAGATACGTGATTGCACCAACATGAGCCTTGCATGATTATCACTTCCCCTTGCCACTTGGTTATTCTTGTTACTTGTTTTTTACTCTCTCCCTAGTTCTTCCTTGTTGCTTAGTTATTTAGTACTAGTTAACTTTGTTTTTCGTAATTAGTTACTTGTATTGGTCTATCGATCAACGAATACACAAAGTAATTAGCTTTAATTTCCCCTTCCCTTGGGATTCGACCCCTTGTGCTACAATTGTTTCTACAAGCTTGAACTTAGGCTTTATTAAAACTCTAAATTGGAATTCACAACAATTACTGGTAATAACGCTGAGTTAGCGAAAAAAATTAAAAACTGTCAATTGGATCTTATGGACTAGGCAGCAGAAAATTTTGAGGTTCCTAGGATTTGGATTAGGAAACTAGAAGATAGATTACGGGAGATTAGGAGGGGGATAGTTATGACAGAAAGTAAAGGTTTGGAGACTACCCTCAGAAGGGAGATTTCTAAATGGTATACGAGGGAAGAGTCGTGGTGGAGATAACATGCAAAAGCCCACTAGATGTCCGAAGGGGATCGCAACACGGGCTACTTCTTTTCCAGAACTAAAAATAGAGAAAAAAGAAACAGAACTGGGGGTTTTTCGGATAGAGATAGAATATTACGTACTAAACCAGAAGAGATCCAGTCAGCTGTGGAGGCTTATTTTGAGTCATTCTTCACTTCTAATCTGACACCGAATGAAGAGATTGATAGTATGTTAGTACACACTTAAATCAAAAGGTGATTCCAAAGATGAATGAGCTACTCATCGCGTCGTACTCTTCCTTGGAAATTGAGAAGGCATTAAAATCTATGTTCCCCCTAAAGGCCCTTGGGCCGGACGGTATACCTCATTTCTTTTTTCAAAACTTTTAGAGCTTTATTTGTGATGATATTGTCAAGTGTACTATTGATTTTTTAAATCATGGGCGATTTGATAAAACTATGCATGCTAGTAATATTGTGTTAGTTCCAAAAATTGAGAATCCAAAGTGCATGTCTAATCTTCGCCCTATTAGTCTCTGCAACGTTATGTATAAAATTGCTTTAAAAGCTATCTTGCTTCGTCTTAAACCAATTCTAAAAAATGTTATTTCCCATTCCCAAAGTGCCTTTGTTCCGGGAAGGCTTATTACTGATAATGTTTTGTGTACATTTGAGGTCAATTATTTTATTAAAAATAGGAAGCAAGGAGATGAGGGCTTTCTGTCTCTCAAATTGGATATGAGTAAAGCATATGATATAGTGGAATGGCGGTTCTTGGAACATACTATGTTGAGGTTAGGTTTCCATAATTCTTTTGTGAGTTTAATTATTAGTTGTATTTCGCTGGTTGATTATTCTTTCGCTCTTAATGGATCAAATTTTGGTAGTGTGTCTCCGGGTCGTGGCCTTAGACAGGCCAACCCTTTGTTTCTCTATTTGTTTCTAATTGTGTGTGCAGAAGTCTTGAGTTGCTTATTGGAGAATGAAGGGGAGTTTCTGGTGTTAAGATTTGTAGAGAGGTATCGAAAATTTCACGTTTGTTATTTGCTGACGACACGATTTAGTAGAGCCTTGAGTGACATGGTGGATAGAATAATGGAGGTTTTAGGCAAGTATAGGGCTGTCAGGGCAAATGATTAACTACTAAAAATCCACAGTGGTTTTTAGAACGAATGTTGATCCGGTGGTGGTGGAGCTTACAGTTCATTTAGGAGTGCACGTTGTCGAGAAACATGAAAATATCTTGTCTTCCGGCTATGGTTGGAAAATCCAAGAAAGAAGTTTTTACAAGCATTCGGGATTGAGTCGGGAAAAGATAACATGGGTGGAGAGACAAGGCATTATCTCAATCAGGGCGGGAGATATTGATCAAAGCAATACTCCAAGAAATTTCGGCATATGCAATGAGTTGTTTTAAGTTACCGGAGATCTCTTCCTTGTGTTAGCTAAATTTTGATGGAGTGGAAAGAATGTTGAGAAAATACATTGGGTTAGTTGGGAGAAGTTATATGTTTCGACGAAGGAAGGAGGAATGGGGTTCAGGAATTTAAAGGCTTTTAAATTAGCATTGCTGGCTAAATAGAGTTAGAGGCTAGTTACCAACCACATTGTCTGCTCTCTAGGCTCTTACGGGCAAAATACTTTGTGGGGACTAGCTTCTTTGATGCAAAGATGGGGGCGAATCCTTCACTCACACGGCGAAGTATTTTGGCTGCACGATACATACTAGAGGGAGGAGTGCATTGGAGGGTTGGAAATAGGGCATGTATCCAAATCTGGAAGGATAAGTGGCTGCCTTGATCATCCAATTTCCAACCGTTGGTTTGTCCGGAGGGGGGAAGTAGTTCGACATATGTAAAGCAGCTCATAACGGAGGATAGTAAGTGGGATGAGGAGTTGGTTCGGTAAACTTTTATGGGGGTAGATGCTGAGATTGTCCTTTTGATCCCATTAAGAGAATGAAGGATTCTTGATCGACGAGTATGGCATTACAACAACAATGGCAGATTTTCGGTTAAGAGTGCTTACTTAGTAGCTTTGAATATCCATAAATAAGAGAGTGGCAGGGATGATATTTCCAATAGCAGATCGTGGAGAGTTATATGGAAACAAAAGGTGGCGCCTAAGATAAGGGTCTTCACATGGAGACTCTACAAGAAGGCTCTACTTGTTAGAGAAGCTTTGGAAACGAAAAGATGCAAAGAAACAGTGTTGTACCCATGGAGCGGGATTGATAACGAAATACTGGAACATGATTTCATAATTGTAGTATGGCTAGGCATTATTGGGTGTGTGCAAATTTTCCTTGGAGGATAATTTTGCAGTGGCGAGGTGGGAGAGGGGGGGGGGGGGGGGGGGGGGGGAACTTGATACGGCAAGTGCTAGGGAACTTGGGTGAAGAGAAAGGGGATCGCTTTGTGGTTTCGGCCTAGGCACTATGGCGTAATCGAAATAAAAAGTGGGCAGAGAGCGGAGAGATGGATGCTCAAGAATTGGCTCTATTTGCTAGAAATTACTATGAAGCTGGTAGTATCGAGAGCTGTGTAGAACCTCCGGCTGAGCTGACCTGCCTGTCGGAAACCTAATCCAAGCCACCGCTTGGTTGCGTGAAAATCAATACAGATGGGGTGATCTTTGTAGCACCCAAACGTAGGGGCCACATCCCCCACACCAAGATCCAAATCCGGTTGTGAAATGGAAAGTCCATACCCAAATCCAAACCTTAGCAAACGGGAGACCAACTCACTCATAAATAGAACTAAACAAGTAAGTAGATGCATAACATAGATACTTATAGATACCAACACATATATGCATATAATATTTACATATAGGTACCAACATATAAAGCCTGTATAATGGCCATCATGGCCCCATCAAAACAAGATATTCAAATCTCCAAGTAACTGAGTGATAAATATATAAAATATCATGAAGTGTATGTAGACATATACAACTAAACAAGAACTAGACCCCGTAAGTGTGATAGTGCAGACACACTTCTCTGCCTAGCTCAAGTCAAAAGAAGCACCTAAAACTGAAAGAAAAATGAGGTTTCAGTCAACTGACTGAGTGAGGGGGCTAACGAACACCCGCACATGCACTAGATATATATAAAGCAAAGCACTTAGCAAAAGGTGGACTTATGAACCGGAAATAGGTTTTACAAACCAAACATTTCAAAACAAATATATATACTTGACAAATCATTTCCATAAATTCTATTCCGATTCATAATTCTCATAACGAACCATATCACATGCTCAGCGAGTACGAGCTTCCAACCTTTACGCCTCATATCAAACTAAAACAGAAATCAAACATATCCATCATTTCCTCCAATGATGGAAGAGCCACAGGCGGCCCTAACCATCTATAACTTTAACAAACTCACGTGCCGTAGCTAACCCAAGACGTGTCCACCTAGGCTTTTACACCGAAGTCATCAAAATACCCGCCTTCCCTAGCTCCTGGGGTCACACGTGATACCTTGGATGGTGACTATGCACAGGCCAAGCCCCGACGGCCTAATACCGTCCCGAGGACTGATTCCTTACCCATAGCTCCTTGGATCCACAAACTCATATACATATCATACCAAACTTTCATAGCTTAACTCGTACCATAACTTACACAAATCAAAATTTTGGAAATAGCTTACATATGCCTTCATAAGTACCTTTTCGAACTCAAACTTGTTCCACAAGATCATAAACATATCATATCCAACATTTATTTATACATAATATATATATAGTCGCATACGAGGCTCAAAAATGTCACATAGAGGCTTTAGGTCGTTATCTATACAAAATCCTAAACCTCGCCTAGAAAACCACTAGACAAGTGACAAGAGTAATACGGGTGCCTATTTAGTCCAGAATTCTCCGCCCTGGAAACGAACTGTACAAGGGAAGGAACAATGTTTACTCGTGAAAAATAACTCAATATGAAACCATATAGACGCACGCACGGTAATGTTCATGAAGTAGTGTGACATGTTATGAAATGATACGATATATATTAAATCATAAAATGTCATGAAATGTTGTGATCAAGCTCATGTGCACAATTAATGCTCTCATGTAATAGGCAAGGATACGAATCCATAAGACGATGAACAATTAATCATTAAATAAATATTCAATCCATTGACACTAGATATCATGTATAGCACGCATAAGAATGCAATAAGGTTCATGGAGAACACGTATTCATGGCATTCAATCATACGAATTCATTTCATATATATCACGAAGTCAAATAATCAAGTTTGAGAAATTAAGGATCAAGAAGTATCAAATAACAGCATAATTATCAATTAGGCAAGCATACAATTCACATAAGTCATATATGGGAGTCAAAGGGGTGAAAGGAACGCAAGAAGAAGGGTTTTGTTGAGGTTTAGCAAAAACTGACATTTTTTTAAATACACAAGCTGTGGAAAAATGGGAATATCTCGAGTTTTAGAAGTTGGAATTGGTTTTGTTTGTTGGATATGAAACTAGAGAAGTATACCTTTAAAATGTTATATAGCTTGAATCATGTTTCAAAGCGAGAAGGAAATGGCGTAAGCCCGAAGTTGGTTGAATACTGATTTTCGGTAAAGTGGCGACACCAAATAAAAATGGTTATAAATCCCAAACCAGAAGTGGTATTGATGTGATTCTAAGTGTAGAATACTCTAGACTTCAAAAGGTTTCTTTGGATTAAAAATCAGGTCAATCGGACCACGTTTGAGGGGGTAAACGGTCGTTTGAAAAATGAACTAAAAGCAGACACGGATGTTTGAGGTTATCGGGTGAGACAGTAGGTTGCTAAACGGGTGTTTAGTGATTGAACGGGGAGTCACTGGACAAAAAAACAAAGGAAAAACAGGGTATACACATGGGAATGGTTTCAAACCATTCCCATTCCCAAACCAATGCTAGAAATCAACTTAAAACTAACATATAACATATATAAGACTTATATACATCAATTAGTCAACATATAAACCAAAGAAACATGTTTTGATTCAATCAAATATGCCAAGGTAACCCTTGAAAATGAAGATGATCATATATGCTTCAAGTTCCATGTAAATCTTAATATATATGCACCAATCAACTCATATACTTCACAAATAATGCATCTTGGTTCATGGATTCAATATATATCCTAAAACCCTAGCACCACTTCATGAATTCATCAAACATATATACACCATCTTACCTTGGAAGAAAGAAGAGATGAAGGGGAAGGAGAGAAGAAAGGATCTTAAGCTTGATTTCTTGGAGAAAAATGGAAGAAACTTTTGGTCTCTTACTTCTTTATGTGCACTGAAATAGAGAGGGAAGGAGAATGGAGAGATTGCCTTATGTTTGTGTATATGAAATGAAGAGAAAGAAGAGAGGCATGTGTATATACATGTATATTGTGTAAGCAAGAAAGGAAAGGAGGAAAAAAATGCTATCAAGTCCTTTGAGAATTTAAATGATTCGAATAGGCCCTCAAGGTTTGTTAGGTGAGAAATTGGGTCCAAATCAAAGTCCAATTGAGTCCAAGGATTTCATATAATTTCAAATAAGTACATGAACGAAACAAAACATTTAATTATCAAGTAAGCATATTATAAATGAATTTATATAGCATAGTCAATTAAATCATATAAGTCATATAATCAAAATTGAAATTAAATACACATACAAAGGAAAAGAAAGTTCGTAACTCGCGAACTCTCACGTGTGGCCCACGTACCTGAGCAACTTGAAAATATGGGGCGTCACAATTTTCGTGGAAGCTGGCGCAGTGGGACGGGGTGCAGCGGCTCGTGATCAAAACGGGAAGTGTATCGGATGGGTTAGCAGAAGAATCAAAGGAAGACTGATAGCTGAAGTGGTCGAAGGCCTAGCGATGAAGGATGCTGCAAAAATGGCGGCACTGTTGGGAAAATGAAAGAGAAACGCAGCAAAAATTTTAACATTTTCCCAAAAGATAGAATCGAATCTCGCAATTTCTATTCCCAAATTCGTAGAGATCAAGAAACTCACTTAGATAGTAGCTTGCTTGACACGTTCTAGCTGCCCAAGAACGCTCTTTACGCGGCTTGATCCCCAAAAGCTCCTTTGAATCTTTCAAGACTTCACGATAGTAGCCCTCTAGAGAATTAGTCCACCAACCTCGACCACAATCCGAATAGGGAGGATGCTAGTTCTATATTCGGTGTTTAGGCTCTAGGGTTTAGTGTATAATATTTGGAGAAGGAGATTTTGCTACCATCCTTTATGGGGTTCGAACCCCACATATATATAGCGCAAGGGGTTCGAACCCCTTTGCTTGTTGGGCAAGGGTTTCCTAAACACTTTTGGAAAGTGATTTCTTGCTTGGAGAGAAAGACTCTTACTTTGACCAAAAGTCTCCTTTTGACCAACTTGTCAAGCAAGAATATCTAACTCTCTTAGATATTTCATTTTACTTTATTTATTAAATAATAAATAAATTGAAGATTAATAATTAACTCATTCATAATTAACTATTTATTAGACTTTAATTCTCCAAATTAGGACTTTAATATTAATTCAAAATTAAATCAAAATCCATTAAATAATTAACACATTAATTATTTAATATATATACACATATATACACATGACTACACGTGTCCCCAATGACACGTGTCATACACGCCTTTCACACGTGTGGGCCACACCATTCTCTTAATGGTTTAATCAACTCGTTTAATCGATTCAAGCCTTAACCCACGTGACCGGGTTGTTGTGTGTGACCCTCTAGGTTCTTAATTCAATTAGCAGTGACCCCAATTAATTAATTCTCTAATTAATTAATCAGTCCACAGATCAAACTACCATAGTCTAGCAACAGGCGTTTGACCCCTAGCTGAATAAGAATGTCTCGATTCGACAGAACCTTTAAGTCATTGACATATGTGATATACAATCCTCCTACGTCCCATCTCTCAATCAAGATCTAGGGCAAGGGAATAATTAGAACAGCAATAATCTTGATCTTAATGTTAAGTGCATTTCATATCCATTTGATCTCAATCCAAGAAACTCATTTCTTGATGTCTTGATCCATTGCCTTGGCCAAGGACTTCTAGATGGTATATGAACGACTTATACAAAAAGAGATCAACTTTCTAATGCAAGTGTAGGTCTTTTATCGATTCTCATATATTTTCATGTGCCACTTGTGTAGCCCCAGCATAAGCCTTGAATCAATTATCTAAGGCGACACCCTTTAAAGCTTATACCTAAGACTACAGAGTTAGCTCATAAAGTATCAATGGAACCTCAAGTCTAAGGATCACTTAATCACATCAATAACTCATGAGATATTTCCTAATCCGGAAGTTTCTATTTCCATAAATAGAAACTTCCTTTCCCATTTAGGAATCTTCTCACACGGGACACCTCAGTATACTCACTTAGAATAAGCAAGCACCCCCATGTATCACGCACGTATCAACAATAAACTTTGCACCCCATGAAACAAGGTGGTCCTTCTTAAGGGTGTGATCACACGAGCAAGCCTCGAACGAGTCAAGTCGACACTCCCACTGTCTTTAGGACTCATCGTCTTGGAGTGATTTCTAATCATGACATATGTGATATAGGGCTCGTCTCATGAACCATTTCACCTAAATGGTTGAGTCCTATAGGTCATATTGATTGGGGGAGTTCTTATAAATGTGCAGTTAAATTAAGCATACAATCAAATAAGGGCATATAAAGAAGTGTTGCCTTAATTCATATTATTCAAAGATCATCTGTGATTTACAAAAGGAAAGTACTAAACCAGACTATTTCATCGGCTTTCAGGGCACTATTCCTAACAATCTCCCACTTGCCCCGTCAAAGCCATTCTAAAGCTACTCTAAGTCCCATCTTCGCAAGATAACCTTGTAAAGCTTCTCGACTAAGGAGTTTAGTAAGCGGGTCTGCCACGTTCTCTGCTGATGCGACCCTCTCTATTTGTACATCACCTCATTTGATGATATCATGGATAAGGTGACACTTCTTCATAATGTGTTTGGTCCGTTGATGAGATCTTCTTTCTCTTGCTTGAGCAACCACCCCAGTGTTGTCAAAAAACACAGTAATGGGGTCTTTCATGCTAGGAAGGACATTCAATTCTTGAATGAAGTTTCTAATCCAAAAACCTTCCTTAGCTGCATCATTTACAGCTAAGTATTCGGTCTCAGTTGTCGAATCTGCAGTAGTCGTTTGCTTAGAACTTTTCTAACTCATTGCTCTGCCGTTAAGGCAGAAAATGTATCCTTACGTTAACTTAAAATCATCCAAGTCAGATGCAAAGCTTACATCGTAGTATCCTCCGACTACTAGATCTTTCTGTCCTCCGTATACTAACAATAAGTCCTTAGTTCTTAGCAAGTACTTTAGGATATTCTTCACGGTAATCCAGTGACCTTCTCCAGGGTCTGATTGGAAACGGCTTGTTACACTAAGTGCATAGGCCACATTCGCTCGAGTACACAGCATTGCATACATTATACTGCCTATTGCCGAGACATAAGGCACATGAGTTATTCTTTCCTTCTCAAGGTTCGTCTTAGGACACATCTACTTTGACAGAGATGTTCCTACATCCATGGGAAGAACTTTGTTCTTCGTATTCTCCATACTAAACCATTTCAGTACTTTGTCTATGTATATCGATTCTGATAGTCCTATCAATCTCTTAGATCTTTATACCGAGCATGTAGGACACATCACCAAGATCTTTCATCTCGAATTGGTTCGATAACCAAGACTTGGTAACTTTCATATCATCCTTCGAATTCCCAATTAGAAGGATGTCTTAAACATAAAGCACCAAGAATTGCACTGAAATCTCCCATTCCATTCTATACACGCAGGACTCATTCGAATTTTTGAACGAAGCCAAACGCTTTGACTGCTTCATCAAAATGAATGTTCCAATTCCTAGAAGCCTGTTTCAATCTGCAGATTGATCTTTGGAGTTTGTAAATCTTTTGCTCACTCCCACCGAATGTGAAACCTATGGGGTGATCTATATAAATGCCTTTATCAATGTCTCCATTGAGAAAGGTAATTTTCACATCCATTTGCGATATCTCATAGTCGTAATATATAGCTATGGCAAACATGATCCGAATGGACTTTTGCATTGCAACCGGTGAGAAGGTTTCATCAAAATACACGCCGGGCCTCTGAGTGAAGCCTTTGGAAATGAGCCTTGCCTTATAGGCTGCAACGTTTCCATATACTCTGAGTTTTCTCTTAAAGATCCATTTGCAACCTATGGGTTTTACCCTATCATGCAAATCAACCAAGGTCCAAACTTGGTTGGAGTCCATGGAATCCATTTCGGACTTCATAGCTTGTTTCCACTATTCAGAATCTGAGTCTGACAGTGCCTCCTCATATATTAGGAGATCATTGTCCTCTTGAGAGATTTCATGGAAAAAACCATACCATCTTTTAGGTTATCTAGGAGTTCGTTTAGAACGCCTTAGAGGAGGATTTTCACGTGTATCGAAGTTCATGATTGGTTGTAAGATGTTAGAATGGGACGTGTCCTCTAAATGTGAAGTGGGAGTATCTCGAATTTCTTCTCTGTAATTTTGCCTTTCTTTTCTTCTAGGAACGGTTCCTCAAGAAAAGTTGCATTTCTTGAAACAAACACTTTTTGTTCAGTTTGATCATAGAAGTAGTATCCTGTGGATTCTTTAGGATAGCCAACAAAGTAGCATAAGTTAGAACATGCTTCTAAGTTATCTCCCTCTGTCCTCTTCACATAAGTAGGACAACCTCAAATTCTTAAATAAGAATAACTAGGGATTTTACCATACCACATTTCATAGGGCGTTTTAGGGACTGACTTGGAAGGAACAAGATTCAAAATCTTAGCTGCACTTTCTAGAGCATAACCCTAGAAAGAAGATGGTAAGTCAGTGAAACTCATCATGGAATGAACCATATCAAGTAGGGTTCGATTCCTTCTCTCAGAAACTCCATTAAGCTGAGGAGTTCCCGGAGGAGCCCACTGAGAGATAATACCATTATCTCTGAGATAATTAAGGAATTCTTCACTAATATACCCTCCACCTCGATCAGATCGAAGTGTCTTGATCTTGTGACCAGTTTGTTTCTCAACCTCCTACTAACATTCTAAAAATTTCTCAAAAGACTCAGATTTGTACTTCATTAAGTACACATAACCATAACGACTAAAGTCATCAGTAAAGGTTATGAAGTACTGATGATTGTTTCGAGTGCTTACACTAAGCGATCCACAAACATCAGAATGGATCAAATCCAAGGTCTTAGTGGCTCGTTCCACACTCCCTTTAAAAGGAGTCTTGGACATCTTTCCTTTGAGACAGAATTGGCAGGAAGTTAACTGTATAAGGCCATTTTAAGAGAATGTCCCTAAGGTAGTTAACTTGCTAATTCTGTTCTTAGAAATATGTCCTAATCTAGCATGCCATAAAGATGTTGAGACTTCATCATCTCTCTTACGTTTTGTTTCTCGTTGTATATTCAAAATATTACTGTTTTGAATTAGATAAAGTCCATTGTTTAACGTACCAAGGTGTATTGAAAAATTATTCTTTTTGAGGAAAAAGTTATCATTCTTAATATTAATTTCATAACCTTCGCAATCAAGTATTGGAACTGAAATAATATTATGAATAATGTCTGGAACACAAAGGACTTTATTTAAAACTAAAACAGAATAGCCTAAATCCAATCTAATTGTGCCTAAAGCTTGAGCTTCGACCGTAGAGTCATCCCCAATCTTCAAGACATGCTCTCCTCCCTTCAGCTACCGATCCTCACTTAGCATCTGTACATCATTACAGACATGAGATCCACAACCGGTATCAAGTACCCAAGAGTTAGAATTAATAGAAAGATACTTTAACGAGAAACATACCTTTCTTTAGAGTAGACTTGTACTCTTGGCAGTTTCTCCTCCAATGCCACGGTTTAACACAATGGAAGCAAACTTCCTCTTTCTGGTCATGTTTCTTCTTTTGGGCTTTTCCCTTTGTGATGCCTTCATTGGGCCTAAGGGACTTCTTTTTATTTTGGGCTTTCTTGCCCTTGCCTTTAGAAGGCTTAGAAGAAGATGGAGCAGTGGCCATCATAACCTTATTGTCCTTCTTGATAGTACTTTCAGCAGTCACAAGCTGACTAATCAGTTCAACTACACTAGCATTTGCATCATTCTTGTTAAAGTTGAGGATAAAAGGGTTAAATGATGGTGGGAGCGAGGCTAGCAACGAATCCACTGAAAGCTCATCTCTCAGTGGCATGTCCATGGAAGCAAGTTTCTCAGTGAGAGCAAGAAACTTGAGTCCATATTCATGGACACTTGTACCTTCCCTCATTCTCAAATGGAACAATTCTTTTGAGGTGTTATACCTTATAACACGCTCATGAGGGCGGTAAAGTTGCTCTAGGTGGTCGTAAATCTCACAAGCGAATTCCGTGGACTCATGTTGTCTTTGCATGTCCGGAGATATATTAGCAAGAATGAGACAATGGGTTTGGAGATTATCATCCTTCCACTTCTGGATCGCGTCCCGCTCAGCCCGGGTCGGAGCTTTCCTTTCGGGAACGGGCTCCATCTCGTAGAGAACATAAGTTCTCTTCTCGGAATCTAGAATGATTTTTAGATTTCTAAGCCAATCAGAATAATTGGGACCAGTCAGCTTGTTTGACTCGAGGATCGATACTAGAGGGTTTTTGGTTGCCATTTCAAAACACGTAGAGAATCACAGAATCTACGACCTAAATGGAAAAACAGAGAACTAAATGAGCATGTTGAATAATAACTATATACATGAGATTAGGTCTTTAATCTATACAGCTCCCACTGTTTCTAGAAGATCTATAATTCCCAAAGATCTCAGAGGATACTTGTTACCCCAATAGGTACTAAGATCCTAAGCACTTTATCTCGAACCCACGACTCATGGACATTCTCAATAAAGCCTAAGGTAGGTACAACTTACCAATTCCAACACTGTGGAATTCTTAGTAATGTTTTTGCATCACCTATCTTTCAATATGGACCCACGACTTGTGCGACATCCATATTTACTTAGGCGTTAAGTTAGACCCATCAATCATAAGATCAACATCAAAACTTAGTTCGAACGACCCACGACTCGCGGGCATCGCCCTCCCTAAAATTGATCTCGAAATATTGTTCATTTAAAATGATCAATTAGGAAACTAAGAATTAAAAGGTTTCACATAGTCACCCCATGACTCATGGACAGTAACTAGCTTCCCCTATTAAACTTAAATCCTATTGATGGAATGCTAGGAATTTAATTCAAAGTTTGCACCTCGAATCAAACACCTATTTTCGAAATTAGCTTAATATTTTAAGGGAATTTTCGATTTAACCGAAGACTGTCCGGTTCGACCTCACCAACATATATGTTATCCAATCTAATTAGTCTTGATTAATGCAAGTACAACTTAAATGCATTTCACACAAGCACATAGCAGATAACATGTCCTGGCATAATACTAACATGTGATGATCATGGGTTCTACCTATCTTATGCGTGATATGTGGGAGCCACTCCACAATCGCAAGTTTTAACATACATGCCACATAAAACAGTTTAAATCATATAAGGGAATTGGAAATAAAACGATACCCTATCTATTACAATAATAGAAATCCTCTCTAACACTTTGAGAGGTCTTCACTTATGGCCTCCATCTTGTTACTTGTTATGTGGATCCATCTTACTCCATGGATGCATTATCTCCAAAATGAAAGAAAAAGGCCTCACCACCTATCTCTACTCTCAAATTACAATAAAAGGAAAAGGACATAAAGTAATAAGGCTCAATCTTCATATTGGCCTTAGACAATTACACGGGGCATACCCCGGCCTCAAAAACAGTAATATGGAAAGCCAGATAATAAACACATAACAGTACGCACATAAGTGGGGCACCGGCCCCAATTGCAAAACGCAACTATGGGGCTCCAACCTCAATTTAAACCATCCATGTGCATAAATTAAAACCCTTCATAAGACTAAACCCATGATCACCTATCATGCGTAAATTGCAATAATTTAAATTTAACCAATAAATTAAAATTCTCGCTTTAAGCCCTAATTACTTAAAACACGACTTAGATGCAATTCGTGTTCAAGAGTCTTTTCTATGGAACCCGAAAATAATAAACCAATAAAATTCCAATTAATTTCTGAAAATTAATAATTTTACTCCTTCAATATTTTTAGAAAATAATGTTCGTAATTTTTTCCAAAATTTAAATCGTTTTGATTTCTCAAAATCCCAATTTAAAACAATTATTTCAAAAATAATTTAATTTAATAAAACAAAAATTTTACAAAAAACTTAAATCAGGATTTCAAGGACCGAAAATACGAAAACACGAAAACGGACCCGAAACTGGAGCACCGCGCGGCAACGCCCGTGCACGCTGCGCTCAGTGCTGACACGAGGAAGGCGGACGGATGGGCGGCTGTCCCGCGCGGTTGCAGGGCAGGTGAGCAGGCGTGCTTTGGGAGGCATTGCACGCGGCTGCGAGACTGTGGCGCGCAGGGTTGGGGCATGCTAATCGTTGGCACGTCTCAATCTCGCGTGTTTGTTTCATGTTTCGTTTCTTATCACAGATTTCTCCAAAACTCAATTCAATCCAAAATTCAAAATATGATTCAAACAGATTTCAACTAAAGCAGTTTTTCAAAATACAATTTAGGAAAACAGTTTTTAGAAACTTTTAGGAAAAATATAGTTTCGTATTTCAGGCTTTCTAAAAGAACTCAAGAATACTCAATTCGCATCTAAGCCTAAGAATTTCTACCAAATTCAGAATAATTGAGACGAATCAGAAATAGGCTTTGCAAGGTGGCTCTGATACCACTTGTTGGGAAAACGAAACAGAAACGCAGCGAAAATATTAAAATTTTTCCAAAAGATAGAATCAAATCATGCAATTCCTATTCCCAAATTCGTAGAGATCAAGAAACTCACTTAGATAGTAGCTTTCTTGACACGTTCTGGCCGCCCAAGAATGCTCTTCACATGGCTTGATCCCCAAAATCTCCTTCGAATCTTTCAAGACTTCACGATAGTAGCCCTCTAGAGAATTAGTCCACCAACCTCGACCACGATCCGAATAGGGAGGATGCTAGTTCTATATTCAGTGTTTAGGCTCTAGGGTTTAGTGTATAATATTTGGAAAATGAGATTTTGATATCATCCCTTATGGGGTTCGAACCCCTTTGCTTGTTGGGCAAGGGCTTCCTAAACCCTTTTGGAAAGGGATTTCTTGCTTGGAGAGAAAGACTCTTACTTTGACCAAAAGTCTCTTTTTGACCAACTTGTCAAGCAAGAATAATATAACTCTCTTAGATATTTTATTTTACTTTATTTATTAAATAATAAATAACTTGAAAACTAATAATTAATTAATTCACAATTAATTATTTATTAGACTTTAATTCTCCAAATTAGGACTTTAATATTAATCCAAAATTAAATCAAAGTCCATTAAATAATTAACACATTACTTATTTAATATATATACACGTGACTACATGTGTCCCCAAGGACACGTGTCATACACGCCTTCCACACATGTGATCCATACGTGTAGGCCCCACTATTCTCTTAATGGTTTGATCAACTTGTTTAATCAATTCAAGCCTTAACCCACGTGACCGAGTTATTGTGTGTGACCCTCGAGGTTCTTAATTCAATTAGTAGTGACCCCAATTAATTAATTCTCTAATTAATTAATCAGTACACAGATCAAACTACCATAGTCTAGCAACAGGCGTTTGACCCCTAGCTGAATAAGAATGTCTCGATTCGACAGAACCTTTAAGTCATTGACATATGTGAGATACAATCCTCTTACATCCCATCTCTCGATCAAGATCTAGGGCAAGGGAATAATTAGAACCCCAATAATCTTAATATTAATGTTAAGTGCATTTCATATCCATTTGATCTCAATCCAAGAAACTCATTTCTTGATGTCTTGATCCACTGCCTTGGCCAAGGACTCCTAGATGGCATATGAACGACTTACACAAAAAGAGATCAACTTGCTAATGCAAGTGTAGTTCCTTTATCGATTCTCACATGCTTTCATATGCCACTTGTGCAGCCCCAGCATAAGCCTTGAATCAATTGTCTAAGGAGACACCCTTTAAAGCTTATACCTAAGACTACAGAGTTAGCTCATAAAGTATCAATGGAACCTCATATCTAAGGATCACTTAATCACATCAATGATTCATGAGATATTTCCTAATCTGGAAGTTTCTATTGCCAAAAATAGAAACTTCCTTTCCCATTTAGGAATCTTCTCACACGGGACACCTCAGTGTACTCACTTAGAATAAGCAAGCACCCCCATATATCACGCACGTATCAACATTATACTTTGCACCCCATGAAACAAGGTGTCCTTCTTAAGGGCGTGATCACACGAGCAAGCCTCGAACGAGTCAAGTTGACACTCCCACTGTCTTTAGGACTCATCGGCTTAGAGTGATTTCTAATCATGACTTATGTGATATAAGGCTCGTCTCATGAACCACTTCACAAAAATGGTTGAGTCTTATAAGTCATATTGATTAGGGGAGTTCTTATACATGCGTAGTTAATGTTGGAAAACACGAATCAGAAAGCAGCGGAATTTAAAAAAATTTCCCAACAAAAGGATCTAGGACTCGCAATCGTGTAACCAAATTCGTAAAGATAGAAAACTTACTTTTCTTTTATTCTTTCTTGAAGCGTTTCAAGCCACCCAAGAACGCTCTTCTCGCGGCTTGATCCCCTCTCCTTGGTAAAGCTCGAATCTTCAAACTTCTAACTTGAAGTCTCTAGAGAAAGTCCACCAACTTGATCACAATCTAACTAGTAAGGATGCTAGTTCTCTAGTTAGTGTTTAGGCTTAACCTAGGGTTTAATTTAATCTTGGAGAAAGGAAGGTGTTCAACACATGAACCAAGAATTGTCTATTAGCTCTCAAGGGGAGCTCGAGCTCCCCTATATATAGGAGGGAGTGCCGATCCAAATCCTTGTTGGACAAGGATTTGGTTCCTCTCTCTCCTATTACTTGATTATCAAGTATTTTCCAACTTTGACTTTGAATTCTAATTCTAGTCAACTTTTAAGAGAGCTAAAAATATCCAAACTATTTTTGGATAATTTTATACTTTATTTATTATAAAATAAATAACTTATTTTTATCTAATTAATTAATTCGTAATTAATTAACTAGATTATTTTCTCCAAAATTAGACTTTCTTTTTAATTCAAAATTAAACCAAAGTCTATTAAATAATTAACTAATTAATTATTTAATATATATATAATATATATATATATACACACGTGTGTGACACGTGTCACAGTGACACGTGTCACTCACGTAAGCCACACGTGTGACTTCACACGTGTGGAACCCTCTTGGCCCGATTAACTCGTTTAATCATTTTCAAGCCTCAACTCATGTAACCAAGTTGTTGTGTGTGACCCTCTAGGTTCTCAATTCAATTAGCAGTGACCCCAATTAATTAATTCACTAATTAATTAATCAGTCCACAGATTAAACGACCATAGTCTAGCAACAGGTGTTTAACCCCTAGCTGAATTGGAATGTTCGGATTCGACAGAACCTTTAAGTCATTGATTCATGTGAGATACAATCCTCCTACTTACTATCTCTCAACCAAGATCTAGGGCAAGGGAATAATCAGAACCCTAATAATCTGGTCTTAAAGCTAAGTGCATTTCATATCCATTTGATCTCAATCCAAGAAACCCTTTTCTTGATGTCTTGATCTACTGCCTTGGCCAAGGACTCCATATGGCATATGAATGACTTACACAATAAGAGATCACCTTGCATATGCAAGTGTAGGTCCTTTCTTGATTCTCATTCACTTTCATGAATCACTTGTGCAGCCCCAGCATAAGCCTTGAATCAGTTGTCTAAGGCGACCCCCTTTAAAGCTTATACCAAAGACTACAGAGTTAACTCATAAAGTAACATGGAACCTCAAGTCTAAGGATCAATTAATCACATCAATGACTCGTGAGATATTTCCTAATCTGGAAGTTTCCATTTCCTGAAATAGAAACTTCCTTTCCCATTTAGGAATGTTCTCACACGGGGCACCTCAGTGAACTTACTTATTAAAGTAAGCACCCTCATGTATCACGCACGTATCAACTATACACTTTGCACCTCCATGAAACAAGGTGGTCCTTCCTAAGGGCGTGATCCCACAAGCAAGCCTTAGAGGAGTCAGGTTGACACTCCCACTGTCTGTAGGACTCATCGGCTTGGAGTATTTTACTAATCATGACTTATGTGATATAGGGCTCGTTTCATGAACCATTTCACCTAAATGGTAGAGTCCTAAAGTCATCAGGATTAGGGGAGTTCTCATACATGCACAGCTAAAGTAAACGCATACCAAACAAGAGCATATAAAGAAGTGTTGCCTCAATTCGTTATTTCATTCAAAGATTGTCTGTGATTACAATAAGGAAAAGCACAAAGCGGATATACAATCGGCTTTCTAGGGTACTATTCCTAACAATCTCCCACTTGCCCGTCAAAGCCATTCTAAAGCTACTCTAAGTCCCATCTTCTGAAGATGACCTTGGAAAGCTTCTCGACTAAGGGGTTTAGTAAGTGGATCTGCCACGTTCTCTGCTGATGTGACCCTCTCAATTCGCACATCTCCTCTTTTGATAATATCACGGATTAGGTGATACTTCCTCATAATGTGCTTGGTCCGTTGGTGAGATCTTGGTTCTCTTGCTTGAGCAACCGCCCCAGTGTTGTCACAAAACACAGTAATGGGGTCTTTCATGCTAGGAACAACATTCAATTCTTGAATGAAGTTTCTTATCCAAACACCTTCCTTAGCTGCATCATTTGCAGCTAAGTATTCGGCCTCAGTGGTCGAATCTGCAGTGGTTGTTTGCTTGGAACTCTTCCAACTCACTGCTCCGCTGTTTAGGCAGAAAATGTATCCTGACATTGACTTAAAATCATCTAAGTCAGATGCAAAGCTTGCATCGCAGTATCCTTCGACAGTAAGATCTTTCTGACCTCCGTAAACTAAGAATAAATCTTTAATACTTTTCAAGTACTTAAGAATATTCTTCACGGCAGCCCAGTGACCATCTCCAGGGTCAGATTGGAAACGACTCGTTACACTAAGTGCATAAGCCACATCCGGTCGAGTACATAACATCGCATACATTATGCTACCTATTGCTGATGCATAAGGTGTATGAGTCATTCTTTCCTTCTCAAGGTTAGTCTTAGGACACATCTTCTTTGAAAGACATGTTCCTACACTCATAGGAAGGTTCTTAACCTTTGCTGACTCCATATTGAATCTCTTCAATACTTTGTCAATGTACATCGACTGTGATAGTCCTATTAACCTTCTAGATCTATCTCTATAGATTTTAATTCCAAGGATATAGGACGCATCACCAAGATCTTTCATCTCGAATTGGTTCGATAACCATAACTTAGTCACTTTCATGTCATCCTTCGAATTCCCAATAAGAAGGATGTCATCAACATAAAGTACTAAGAATTGCACTGAGGTCTCCAATTCCTTTCTATACACACATGATTCATTCGAAATTTGAATGAAGCCAAACGCTTTGACCGATTCATCAAATCGAATGTTCCAATTCCTAGAAGCCTGTTTCAATCCATAGATTGATCTTTGGAGTTTGTAAACCTTTTGCTCACTCCCACTGAATGTGAAACCTATGGGTTGCTCCATATAAATGTCTTTGTCAATGTCACCATTGAGAAAGGCAGTTTTCACATCCATTTGCCATATCTCATAGTCATAATATGCAGCAATGGCAAGCATGATTCGAATGGACTTTTGCTTTGCAACTGGTGAAAAGGTTTCGTCAAAGTCCACGCCGGGTCTTTGAGTGAACCCTTTTGCAACCAGTCTCGCTTTGTAGGCCGCAATGCTTCCATCAACTCCAAGCTTTCTAGGAGTGCGTTCAGAACGCCTTAGAGGAGGGTTTTCGTGTGTATCGAAATTCGTGATTGGTTGTAGTTGATCAGAGTGGGACGTTTCTTCAGTGGGTGGTGTGGGGTCACTTTGTACTTCTTCTAATTCTATGATCTTGCCTTTCTTTTCTTTAAGGAACGGTTCCTCAAGAAAAGTGGCATTTCTGGAAACAAACACCTTTTGCTCAGATTGATCATAGAAATAGTATCCTATGGATTCCTTAGGATAACCTACAAAGTAGCATAAGTTAGAACGAGATTCTAACTTATCTCCCACTGTCCTCTTCACGTAAGCAGGACAACCCCAAATTCTTAAATAAGAATAACTAGGGATTTTACCATGCCACATTTCATAGGGCGTCTTGGGGACTGACTTAGAGGGAACAAGATTCAAAATCTTTGCTGCACTTTCTAGGGCATAACCCCAGAAAGAAGGTGGTAAGTCAGTGAAACTCATCATGGAACGAACCATATCAAGTAGGGTTCGATTCCTTCTCTCAGAAACTCCATTAAGCTGAGGAGTTCCCGGAGGAGTCCACTGAGAGATAATCCCATTATCTTTGAGATGATTAAGGAATTCTTCACTAAGATATTCGCCTCCTCGATCAGATCGAAGTGCTTTGATCTTGTGACCAGTTTGGTTCTCAACCTCCTTTTGAAATTCTAAGAATTTCTCAAAAGCTTCAGATTTATACTTCATTAAGTATACATAACCATACCGACTAAAGTCATCAGTAAAGGTTATGAAGTACTGATGATTGTTTCTAGTGCTTACACTAAGCGGTCCACAAACATCAGTATGGATCAAATCCAAAACCTTAGTGGCACGTTCCACAGTTCCTTTAAATGGGACTTTGGACATTTTTCCTTTGAGACAGGATTCGCAAGAAGTTAACTCTTTGAGATCATTTTCAGAGAATGATCCTAAAGTGTTTATCTTGCTACTTCTGTTCTTGGAAATGTGTCCTAATCTAGCGTGCCATAAGGGAGCTGAAACTTTGTCATCTCTCTTACGCTTTGTTTTTCGTTGTATATTCATAATATTGATATTTTGAGTTAGGTAAAGTCCATTACTTAGAGTACCGATATGAACGGAAGAGTTGTTCCGTTTGATAAAATATTTACCATTCTTAATATAAGTTTCATAACCTTCACAATCTAATATTGGAACTGAAATTATATTACGAATAATGTTCGGTACATAAAGGACTTTATTTAATACTAACTCAAAACTACCTAGATCTAATCTAATTGTGCCTAAAGCTCGAGCTTCAACGTTTGAGCCATCGCCGATCTTCAAGACACATTCTCCTTCTTTGAGTTGTTGGACATCACTTAGCATCTGTACAACATTACAGATGTGAGTTCCACAACCGGTATCAAGTACCCAAGAACTAGAATTAATAGAAAGATTTACTTCAACGAGAAAGATACCTTTCTTTAGAGTAGCCTTGTACTCTGGGCAGTTTCTCCTCCAATGTCCCGCTTTGCCACAATGGAAGCAAACATCCTCTTTCTGATCACGCTTCTTCTTTTGGGCCTTTCCCTTCGAAATGCCACCAATGGGCCTAAGGGGTTTCTTCTTCTTCTTTTGGGCTTTCTTGCCCTTACCTTTAGAAGGCCCAGAAGAGGAAGATGGAGCATTCACCATCAAAACCTTATTATCCTTCTTGATCGTGCTTTCAGCAGTCACAAGTTGACTAATCAGCTCAGCTACAGTAGCACCAGCATGATTCATGTTGAAGTTAAGGACAAATGGGTTGAATGATGGTGGGAGCGAAGCTAGCAACAAATCCACTGAAAGCTCATCTTTCAGTGGCATGTCCATGGAAGCAAGTTTCTCAGTAAGGGCAAGAAACTTAAGTCCATATTCATGGACACTTGAACCTTCCCTCATTCTCAAGTGGAATAATTCCTTTGAAGTGTTATACCTTGTAACACGTTCATGAGGGCGGTAAAGTTGCTCTAAGTGGTCGTAAATCTCCCAAGCAAATTCCATGGCCTCATGTTGCCTTTGCAAGTCCGGAGACATGTTAGCCAACATAAGGCAACGGGCTTGGAGATTATCATCCTTCCACTTCTGAATTGCATCCCGCTCGGCCCGAGTGGGAGCCTCCCCTTCGGGACTAGGCTCCCTTTCTAAGAGAACATAAGTTCTCTTCTCAGAATCTAAAATGATTTTTAGATTCCTCAGCCAATCAGAATAGTTGGGACCAGTCAACTTGTTTGACTCGAGGATCGATACAAGAGGGTTTTTGGTTGCCATTTCAAAACACGTAGAGAATCACAGAATCTACGACCTAAATGGTAAAACAGAGAACTAGTGAGCATGCTGAATTATAACGATATACAAAAGATAAGGTCTTTAATCTATTGTAGCTCCCACTGTTTTTCAAAGATCTAGAATTCCCAAAGATCTAAGAGGAACACGTTTCCCAATGGGTACTAAGATCCTAGGCATTTTACCTCGAACCCACGACTCGCGGACATTCTAAGTAAGAACCCTAGGTAGGTACAACCTACCAATTCTAACACCTTTAGAACTCTTAGTAATTGTTTTTGCATCACCTATCTTTCAATATGGACCCACGACTCGTGCGACATCCATATTTACTTAGGCGTTAAGCTAGACCCATCAATCATAAGATCATGACCAAAACTTAGTTCGAACGACCCACGACTCGCGGACATCGCCCTTGCTAAAATTGACCACGAAATATTGATCATTTAAAATGACTAATTAGGTAACTAAGAACTAATAAGCTCCACTAGCTATCCCACGACTCGCGGACAATAACTAGCTTTACTTACTAAACTTAAAACCTATTGATGGAATGCTAGGAATTTAATTCAAAATTTGCATCTCGAATTAAACACCTATTTGTTCGAAATTAGCTTAATATTTAATGGGAATTTTCGAATCAACCGGAGAGTTGTCCGGTTTGACCTCACCAACATATATGTTATCCAATTTTATTAGTCTTGATTAATGCAAGTACACTTAAATGCATTTCAAACAAGCACATAAACAGATAACATGTCCTAGCATGATACTAACATGTAATGATCATGGGTTCTACCTATCTTATGCGTGATATGTGGGAGCCACTCCACAATCACAAGTTCTAACATACATGCCACATAAACAGTTCAAATCACATAAGGGAAAGCGGTAACAAAATACGAGCCCTATCTCTATTACATTTAACAATTGAGATTCCCCTCCCTAACATTTTGAGGGGTCTTCACTTATGGCCTCCTTGTTACTTGAATGTGGTCCATCTTACTCCATGGGTGCATTGTCTCCAAAATGAAAATAAAACCTCACCACCTATCTCTACTCTCAAATTACAATAAAAAAGAAAAAGACATAAAGTAATAAGGCTCAATCTTCATATTGGCCTTAGACAATTACACGGGGCATACCCCGGCCTCAAAAACAGTAATATGGAAAGCCACATAATAAATCACATAACAGTACGCACATAAGTGAGGCTCCAACCTCAATTGAAAAACGCAACTATAGGGCTCCAACCCCAATTTAAACCATCCATGTGCATAAATTAAAACCATACATAGATCTAAACCCATGATCACCTAACATGCTTTTGCAAGAATTTAAATTTAACCAATAAATTAAAATTCTCGCTTTAAGCTCTAATAGCTTAAAACACGACTTAGATGCAATTCTTGTTCAAGAGCCTTTTCAATAAAACCCGAAAAACAATAAACCAATAAAATTCCAATTAATTTCCAAAATTAATAATTTTATTCTTTCATTATTTTCAGAAAATAAAATTCATAATTTTTTCAAAAATCCAAATCGCTTTAATTTCTCAAAAATCCCAATTTAATCAAAATTTTTAAAATAATTTTATTTTAACAAAACTGATTTTAAAAGATAAAATTAAAATAAAATTAAATCGGGATTTTACGGACTGAAAACACGAAAAACACGAAACACGAAAACGGGCCCGAAAAGGGGCCTAGCCGCCCGCGGCACAGACGCGCAGCAGCGCGAGCACAGCGCGCGGCAGTTGCCGCTCGCGTGCGCGCGCCGGCCGCGCATCATGCGCCCGCCGCGACTAGGCGGACTGGGCAAGGCGTCCCGCGCGGTTGCGGGAAGGGCTAGGCGCGCCCGGGACGGCTCCCGCGCTGTTGCGGGAGGAGCTGGGCGGCGCGACGGGCCTGGGCGTGCGACATGCTAGCACGCCTAGGCTCGTTGCTTTTCGTGTTCGTTTCGTATTTCTGGGTTTCTCGAAAACCCGGTTCAATCCAAAAATTAAAAATTCGATTTAAACATATTTCAATCAAAACGGTTTTCAAAATCACAATTTAAGAAAACAGTTTCAGAAATTCAGGAAAAATTACAGTTTCGTATTTCAGGCTTTCTAAAAGAACTGATGAATACCTAATTCGCATCTAAGCCTAAGAATTTCTACCAAATTCAGAATAATTGAGACGAATCAGAAACACGATTAACGAGGTGGCTCTGATACCACTTGTTGGAAAACACGAATCAGAAAGCAGCGGAATTTAAAAAAATTTCCCAACAAAAGGATCTAGGACTCGCAATCGTGTAACCAAATTCGTAAAGATAGAAAACTTACTTTTCTTTTATTCTTTCTTGAAGCGTTTCAAGCCACCCAAGAACGCTCTTCTCGCGGCTTGATCCCCTCTCCTTGGTAAAGCTCGAATCTTCAAACTTCTAACTTGAAGTCTCTAGAGAAAGTCCACCAACTTGATCACAATCTAACTAGTAAGGATGCTAGTTCTCTAGTTAGTGTTTAGGCTTAACCTAGGGTTTAATTTAATCTTGGAGAAAGGAAGGTGTTCAACACATGAACCAAGAATTGTCTATTAGCTCTCAAGGGGAGCTCGAGCTCCCCTATATATAGGAGGGAGTGCCGATCCAAATCCTTGTTGGACAAGGATTTGGTTCCTCTCTCTCCTATTACTTGATTATCAAGTATTTTCCAACTTTGACTTTGAATTCTAATTCTAGTCAACTTTTAAGAGAGCTAAAAATATCCAAACTATTTTTGGATAATTTTATACTTTATTTATTATAAAATAAATAACTTATTTTTATCTAATTAATTAATTCGTAATTAATTAACTAGATTATTTTCTCCAAAATTAGACTTTCTTTTTAATTCAAAATTAAACCAAAGTCTATTAAATAATTAACTAATTAATTATTTAATATATATATAATATATATATATATACACACGTGTGTGACACGTGTCACAGTGACACGTGTCACTCACGTAAGCCACACGTGTGACTTCACACGTGTGGAACCCTCTTGGCCCGATTAACTCGTTTAATCATTTTCAAGCCTCAACTCATGTAACCAAGTTGTTGTGTGTGACCCTCTAGGTTCTCAATTCAATTAGCAGTGACCCCAATTAATTAATTCACTAATTAATTAATCAGTCCACAGATTAAACGACCATAGTCTAGCAACAGGTGTTTAACCCCTAGCTGAATTGGAATGTTCGGATTCGACAGAACCTTTAAGTCATTGATTCATGTGAGATACAATCCTCCTACTTACTATCTCTCAACCAAGATCTAGGGCAAGGGAATAATCAGAACCCTAATAATCTGGTCTTAAAGCTAAGTGCATTTCATATCCATTTGATCTCAATCCAAGAAACCCTTTTCTTGATGTCTTGATCTACTGCCTTGGCCAAGGACTCCATATGGCATATGAATGACTTACACAATAAGAGATCACCTTGCATATGCAAGTGTAGGTCCTTTCTTGATTCTCATTCACTTTCATGAATCACTTGTGCAGCCCCAGCATAAGCCTTGAATCAGTTGTCTAAGGCGACCCCCTTTAAAGCTTATACCGAAGACTACAGAGTTAACTCATAAAGTAACATGGAACCTCAAGTCTAAGGATCAATTAATCACATCAATGACTCGTGAGATATTTCCTAATCTGGAAGTTTCCATTTCCTGAAATAGAAACTTCCTTTCCCATTTAGGAATGTTCTCACACGGGGCACCTCAGTGAACTTACTTATTAAAGTAAGCACCCTCATGTATCACGCATGTATCAACTATACACTTTGCACCTCCATGAAACAAGGTGGTCCTTCCTAAGGGCGTGATCCCACAAGCAAGCCTTAGAGGAGTCAGGTTGACACTCCCACTGTCTGTAGGACTCATCGGCTTGGAGTATTTTACTAATCATGACTTATGTGATATAGGGCTCGTTTCATGAACCATTTCACCTAAATGGTAGAGTCCTAAAGTCATCAGGATTAGGGGAGTTCTCATACATGCACAGCTAAAGTAAACGCATACCAAACAAGAGCATATAAAGAAGTGTTGCCTCAATTCGTTATTTCATTCAAAGATTGTCTGTGATTACAATAAGGAAAAGCACAAAGCGGATATACAATCGGCTTTCTAGGGCACTATTCCTAACAGTTAAAGTAAGCATACAATCAAACAAGGGCATATAAAGAAGTGTTGCCTTAATTCATATTATTCAAAGATTGTTTGTGATTTACAAAAGGAAAGCACTAAAGCAAACTATTTCATTGGCTTTCAGGGCACTATTCCTAACAGGCACAACGAGGATTCCATAATGTGGTACTTGAAGGGGACTGCCTACATCTGCTAAGGAAATTACAGGATCCCTTGGAAGATTGGTCAGACACAGGCCCAATTATCAATGATATTCCAGAAGTCTTATCCCGGATACCCTCGGTGTCTTTCAAGTTCGTGTGGCGTGCAGGAAATAAAGTCGCCCATTCGCTTGCTCGCCTAGGTTTGAATTCTTACGGGGACAATGAGCTCCCTGATGCTGTTAGGGAATTTCTTACTAGAGATTTGATGTCGTTGCAATTTCTTCCGTTTTCCTTCAAAAAAAATATTTATTTGAAGAGATAAGATTTCTTTAAAAGAAATATAATTTTTAATATATCTTTGAAAATTAATGAATTGACCTAAACTAATTTCAATGGTACGTTTCTTCTAATGAAATTCAAAGAAATCTTAACAATTATATTTTTTTGAAAGAAATCTTATTTCTTCAAAAAAAATAAATTAATTCTTTCAAACAAATATAATTGTTAACACATCTTTAAAGTTTCTTTAAGATTTCATTTTTCTCAAGACATCCGGTGGTGGAAAATACTATCATTGCTCCACCGTCAAATTGACTCAATTCTATTCCGCCGTCAGCTACTCAGATTTTTGTTTCGTCAAAATCTGCTCAGATCTGCTGCCACTCTCTCAGATCTACGCCTATCTTCTCAGTTTCGTCGCCGGTCTTCCAGATCTAGCGAAATTTGCTAGTACAAAGACTAATCTGCGACACTGTTCTGTTAGTTATGTTTTCTTTCGAGTCTTCCATATGGAAGTTTAGTTAGTTTCTTTAGGTTTAGTTTTTTTTTTTTCCCCCTGTAATTCTCCGCAAAAATTTTTGTCCAAGTTATCTATTGTAGGCCAAGGTTGCTCTTCTCAATCTGGAGAAAATACGGCTATGAAACTTTATCCGAATCTTCACCCGAATCGGATTAAAATCAACTTGAAAGGAACAATCTTCAACTTCAAGGAGTCGAATCCTATTATTCGGGCTCGTTTTTCTTTTACTAGACTTAATGCTAATATAAAAGCTCTAAAAGGTGTTAGAACTGCAAGTGATCGATTCTGTGAAGATTTTTCTTTAAGATTTCTCTAATTGAAATGTATGATGGATTAATCCATTATGTGAATGTTTCCCTAAAAATAAATTTCTTAAGAAATCATTTCTAATTAGTTTTAGATTTTTACTGAAAAGATATAATTTTTAAGTCATATTGAAATAACTTTTAATATTTGTTTGAAGAGATAAGATTTCTTTCAATGAAATAAAATTTTTAATAGTTCTTTGACAATTAATTAGTTGACATAAACTCATTTCGATCATACGTTTCTTCTAATCAAATTTCTAACAAATCTTAAAATTTATATTTGTTTGAAAGAAATCTTATCTTTTCAAAGAAATAGATTACTTCTTTCAAAAAAATATTATTTTTAAAATTTTTTGAAGTTTCATTAGAAGAAATGTATGATATATAGAAATTAGTTTATGATTCATTCGATATAATTTTTTTAAGAAATAATTTTTTATTTTTACTTTGAGAATCGATTAATCGATCCTTAGTATCGACTAATCAATTCTAATAGATCATTAGTATCGACTAATCGATTCTTTGAAAATCTTTATTTTCTACTCATCGAAGATCGAGTGATCGATTATGTGAAGATTTTTCTTTAAGATTTCTCTAATTGAAACATATGATGGATTAATCCATTACGTGAATATTTCCTTGAAAATAAATTTCTTAAGAAATCATTTCTAATTGATTTTAGATTTTTATTGAAAAGATATAATTTTTAAGACATATTTAAATAAATTTTTATATTTGTTTGAAGAGATGAGATTTTCAAAAATATAATTTTTAATATTTCTTTGAAAATTAATTAGTTGACTTAAACTAATTTCGATCATAGGTTTCTTCTAGTCAAACTCCAAAGAAATCTTAAAATTTATATTTGTTTGAAAGAAATCTTATCTTTTCAAAGAAATAAATTAATTCTTTCAAACAAATCTATTTTTTAAAATTTCTTTTGAAGTTTTATTAGAAGAAACGTATGATATATAGAAATTAGTTTAAGATTTCTTTCAATATAATTTTTTTAAGATAATTTTTAAGTTTTACTTTGAAAATCGATTAGTCAATCATTAGTATCGACTAATCATTCTAATCGATCATTAGTATCAACTAATCGATTCTTTGAAAATCTTTATGATCGACTCGTCAAAGATTAGGATCGAGTGATCGATTATGTGAAGATTTTTCTTTAAGATTTCTCTAATTGAAACGTATGATGGATTAATCCATTGTGTGAATATTTCTACGTGATTTTTTAAAAAATAATTTTTAATAATCAACTAATGGATTTTGTGAAGATTTCTGTAAGATTTCACTAATTTAAACTTAAGATCAACTAATCGACGTTATGTTTTCTTTGAAGATTTTTGTTTTTCTTTCCATTCCCTCTACTGCATTTCTTGGGTAAGTATGTGCTACACCATTGTTAGACCGACAAACATAATAGAAATCTGTGAAAGAACCTCACCCAAAATGAAATGAAAAAAATCCAGATAATCAAATACCGTTCCAACCTTTGGTGGTTATTGTTTGTCATTGTCGTTTGTTTCAGAGAAGAATGGCTATTCATTCAAAATGAACGGACGAGGAGGAAGAACAGAAAAATAGGGTTTGGAATTACGATTGCACAGTAGATTTTGGTTGAATGATTTTGGGTCAGTTTGTATTTTATATAAATTTTGAGTCTTAAAAAGAATTTTTTAGAAGGCTGGTCTAATGACGGGTTAATTAGATAAGTAATTAATTAGGTGTTAATTAAATCTTAATGAAGCAAAGGATTATATAGTTAATGGTTTTGAAACTAGGGGTTATTTTTTAAAATAAACACTTACTTATCCTTTTTTGCTAAAAGCTCCTGAAACTGTGTGTCTCTGTGTGTGTGTGTGTGTGTGTGAAGTGTGTGTAGATATGATTTTGATGTCTGTGGGGTGTGGTTCTTTGGGTAGTTGATTTGATTTTACTGGAGTCCCTTCTTAGTTGAGTTGTGTGTATTTGTGTGTTTTTATGTATCCTTGTTTTTGGCCTTTTATGAGTCTCTACGAGAGTATTTGAGCCCACTTGACGCCAAGTTTTTTTTTTCTTTAGGAAAATAACCCTCAATTTCTTATTCCTTTTTCTTTCTCCTCTATTATATGACGTGGCACGTTTAAATTATAAATTAAATGTAATTAGCTGGTTTTGTAAAAGAAAAAAAATCTTAGGGATCGTTTTGCAAAATCCTAAATTCTTTTCTCTCTTCATTGTTATCGTCGTCTCAATCTCACTTGCTCTCTCGCGCATGAATAGTGTTGTCTTCTACATTTACTTTCTCTCTCGCGCATGAATAGTTTCTACAACCAGTAGAAGAAGCATCGTCTTCTAAAACCAGTCGCCTGCGTCGTCGCCTTCTACAACCAGAAAAAAAAAAAATAAAGAAGCCTGCGTATTTTTTTTTTCGTCTTCTATTTAGTCTATTTTTTTATTTTTTTTCTTCTATGATTTTTGTCTCGCCTGCGTCGGTTTTCTCACTTGCGTTGGTCGTCGTCTTCTTCTACAACCTCGATTATGAAAAAAAAAAGAGATATAATTACATAAAACTTATCCTCTTCTATCATTTTTTGTTCTTTCTTTTCTTTTCTGTATTTGATATTTGAAGATCAATAGGATCGACTAATCGATCACTTGAATCAACAATTCTGTTGATTGACTAATAGATTCTATTGATCGACGATCGACAGGAGAAGAAAAAAAAAAGATTACAAGTTGATCTTCAAGAAAATAAAAAAAAAATAAAGAAAAAGAATAAAATAATAGACATAAAGGGAAAAAAATATAATAAAAGTTGATCCTCAATAAAATAAAGAAAAAGAATAAAAGAATTGACATACCGATCATATAGTTTTTAAATGAACGACCAAACCAACCTGTTCGACTCGGACCTAACCGATCGATCGGACCGGTTCAATCGGTAATCGAACAAACCGACCGAACCGGTCCCGTCAATATTTTCAAAATCAGACCGAACTAACCGATCGGACTGCTGGTTCAATGAATATCGGTTTTAAAAAAAAAAAAAAAAAAAAGCCTTCTTCATCCTCCTTCGTTGTGCAGCTGGCAATGAGAAAAATAAGAATCCGCATATTAATATTTTGAGAAATTCACCGAAGAAGAGGCATTGAAAAAAGAAAAAGTATGGTTGATTGGTTTTGATTTTTGAGAAATTCACATAGAAAGTATGAGAGAGAAAGAACTTCAAAAGAAATTTGGAAAAGATTAATTGCAATATTAAGAAAAAATCATGTCCAACATGTACTTATACACGATTCTAGTAAAAAGGAATGTATTAATTACATAAATCGGTAGAAAATAAATCAAATGTATAAATACATATTCCTCAATTTTAGGAACTAAATTGGTTAAGAGTTTTACATGTTTAAATAATTTTTTTATTATTTTTTCATATTTGTTAAGAGTTTTGTCTGAATAGGTTCCGTTGCTCCGGTTCGTTTTTTGTCCAAAATTTCGAAAAATTTTAAAATTTTTCCTACAAGGAACCATTCGCTTGCAGTTTTTATTTCGAAACTCAGTAACTTACTTTACTTGAAGCTTTCTTGAAATGTTTTGAGCCACCCTCAAACGTTCTTCACGCGATAATGAATATCTCGTTCCTTGATCGGTTCTTTTCTTCGAGACTTCAAAGCAGAAGCCCTCTAGAATATATCCACACCAATCCTAGGCACAAATCAGATTAGTGAGTATGCTGGTACTATAATTTGTGTATTGAAAGAAACAGAAACGAGATAAAGAGAACAAGAAAAATTCTCCCGTCAAAACCCAATTGATGTGTGAAGTAATTCACACATGATTTTCAAATTAAAAGCTTCATCTTTTTCTACATGATAGAATTGAGAGAGTTTTTTCTTTTCTTTGGAATAAAGAATGGCACTTCACTAATGCCAAAAGGAAATGAGAGAAAACTCTTCTCTTTTAATCTGATGAGAAACATAACATTGGACATAAAGAAAGATAAGTCTCTTTCTCTTCTCTAACTCTAAATAATATGACATAACTAATTAATAATCATATTATTAGTTATTATAATTATCCTAACTAATTTAGGATATTATCTCTTAATTATTTATTTCATAAATAAATAAACTAAAATATTATCTATTATTTATTTCACAAATAAATAGTTTATGATATTATCTTTATATTTATTTTGTAAATAGATAGTTAAGATAATAGCCACATGATATTATCTTTATATTTATTTCATAAATAAATATTTGTGATAATAACAGCTTGATATTATCTTTGTATTTATTTCATAAATATATATTAATAATAATATCTTGATATTATCTTATTTATTCACATAAATAAGTCTTGAATCTTGATATTATTTTTATTTCCCAAATAACCTAAGATAATATCTTTTCCTTTATTTCTTAAATAAGGAATTCTTTATTTATTTCCTAAATAAATAAAGTTAGATAATATCATATTTATTTCATAAATAAATTATGTCAATTTCCAACTAATAACTAATTCATAATTAATTATATATTCAACTTCTTTATCCTAACTAATTTAGGAAATTTGCATGCACACCCCTTTTTGTTTATTTTTTTTTCTATTAATCACAAGAAATCCAAGTGAGATAAAATATCAAAAAACAAAAAATCCTATGAAACTGAACATACTGTATAAAATACTACATCTATCATTAGGCGCGCACACTCTGAAAATGCAGCTAGCATGTGGCTTACCTATTTTCTCAATTGTGATGGCAAAATTTCTCTTCTTGTCATGCTACACTCTTTTTTAATAGCAATAAAACACCCGTGATTTAAAAATATTGCACGAAAAATCTTGTGTTATTGAAAATTTTGCGTCAAAACTATAGGTTAAACCTAATGGGGCAGGGAGTCGATGAACAACTCTTATGAAACATAAGGTATTTTACATGTTCTTTTATAGGTCAGGGCAATGAATCTTCTTTCACAAAACATAGAATTCTCGGTGCAATTTACACTGAATTTTTCTTTCATACGTGCCCTTCGGGTCAACATTAGAAGAAGTGTTCTTCTTACAGGAGAAAAAGAATTTCGGTGCACTGAGCATATGAATTTGAAATTTAGAATTAGGTTGCATGATTTAAGATAGCTATATGTGATTATGCAACTCAGGGGATGAAATGACGATGTTTCAGAAGTCCCGAGATTCCAAATCTATTGCCTTTGTGAAATTACATGTTATTTCATTCTTCCTCAATTTTGTTTACGGCATCTAGCTCTTACGAGGTGTATGGTTAATGTTGTCTCGGAATTCCATCTGGACTGTAAAACTGGATATGCGAGTTTCTGCTAATCCTGCTCGCAAATAAAAGAATTCTTCAGTAACATACAGACAAATCTGTTTAAAGAATCTCATAAACTAATGGCCCCAATACTGAATCATGCCAGTTTATTGTTTTGCTATGGAAAAATAATAGATTTACAAAGAGAGGCAACGCTCGTCTTACGGAACAAAATTTTCAGGAACAAGAGGCTGGGGCAATCTAGGAGATCGCTATAGGGTCTGGATGAGTGAAAGCCAAACTAAGGATCAAAGTGATCGGTATCTCTTTTGTTACTCCTTACCTTTTATTCCATGATGTATTTCTCAGAAGTACTACATTTCTATTGACCGTCAGGATCAGTATTTAAATTTTGTGCTTTTCCTGGGGTATCAGTAACTCGTCCAAATCATCGACCGTGACCTGTTGAAGTTAAATGGTAAATATTAATAATCAAATAGTGCAGCATACAGACTAGTGATCAACCTAGCTGACCCACCTCGTATCTGTCACCTGAGTAAGTATACTCCACAAACAACTGTTTAGGATCTCCGCGACAGGGATCAAAAAAGCCCATAATTCCTGGTTTTCTTACCCCTTCATGTAGCTGAAGAAACAGATTAAAATGAGAAAACCATTTGCAAGGGGTGGTAGTAAATGACTTTTGAGATCTGTATTCCTAGTTGGTTAACAAAAAACTCATTTCTTAAATAAGAAATCCCAATGATCAGAAATGCAATCAGAGAAGGAACATTTATTTCGTAAGGCAACAACGGGTCTCCCTGAAGGACACGTACAATTGCAGCAAACCAAAGCTACTCTCTTAAAAGACTTAATATTTACTGTTTTGATATGAGCCTTTACAAGCCCTTATCTTGGCCTTAAATGAATCCATTTAAATCCCACTATCCAACAGCACAAACACAAAATCACACCTAAATATTTACTGGAGTCCTTAAAAACATTTCACCTCCTCTTATTGGACGAAGTTAGAGAGAAAAATGCAGGCAGTTGCTGGACGAACAAAAAAAAAACAGGCAATTCTCCTCCAATCCAATGTCTTTTTAGTACAAACTTCACCCTCAAATTCTGATTCCATGACTGACTAATAATATTTTCAATTACACATGCAGTAAACTTCAGTCTTTATCATGTTTATAGACCTCATACCATATTACAACTCCCAAGTAATTTTTCCACCCAATACCGACTTGATTTCAATCTCTCTCATGAACTGCATGAACACTCAACCTTTCTTCAGCACCTCACCATACCATTACCAAGTTCCCTTGTTTCGCACAGAATAAGCTGCTACGACAAAGCAGAAACCTTGGAATACATTAATCATGAATAATTTGAGCAAAAACACATATTTACATTTCTTTTCACAACTGTTGAACCACACAATACCAGCTCAGTACTATTTACTGGAAAGAAAATAAGAATACTGCACATACTTCTTGTAAATTGCACAATCACATCATATTGAACAAATATCATCATCTAGTCTCTTTTGATGATAATTCAAATGCTATGTATAATTTAAGCAAGAAACTAACCTTGAGTTGCCCAGAATCATTAACAAGAAAATCTAGAGGTACTGTGGCATCTATGATCTGTGATGCCAGATGCCACTTCATCTTCTGTGTCTCAGATCTTAGCCTGTTCAAAAGAAATTTGCGATTTCCATAAACTGCCTTGTGAACAACCAATCCACTCATTTCTTGCTGTTTACTTCTTCCTATTGGAAACATTCTGTAATAGCAGTTGTGCTTTCTTAGCTGCTGTCCTTGCCTCTAGAACCTGAACAAAGATAAAGAGGTCACAGAACATGAGTGAGAACTGAGAGGAGAGAGGAAGAAAGATAATCCAAGACATAATAAGGACAACTGCTAAGTGCTTATTTGCATTAAAAATGCTGCAACCAGAAGAGAATATCCACTTATGAAAAAGAAAAGGGATTTCTTTAAATCTTTAAGATGCTCTTGCAGTTACATCTGTATGTGTGTATATATATGCATGTCATCATCTGAAGCGTACTAAAACTACAACAGATTCTCCTGTGTTGCAACGCATAAAAGATACATAACCAATATATAAATATATATATATACACACATATATCTTTGACTATGTTTGTGTGTATATACATCATCAGAACGCTGAAGGCAAAGTAAGAGAAAATGGTTACACATCTAAAATGATGAATTTCCCATTTTAGGAGTATTAAATTTGTTCAAGGGTGCACGTGAGACCATTTTGTGTAACTTAAACTAGGGGTCATGTTGCAATGAAACGGGACTCATCCAATCACGGGGAAATGCAACTTGGTGGTTGAGACTGAAATTATTTTGTAATGGGCTTTGGTTAAGGGTTTAGGACTCTTCTCTAATTTAGTCTATATGATGTAAAGTCGTCTTCACAAATAACATTCACAATTCTTTGACCTTGGACATGGTATCGCACTAGGCTGTATCCTGAATTTAAATTTACACGCTCCAAGTTGATTCCCAATGGTTCAGGCCTGAGCATGCAGGATGTGGTTTAATCAATCCCATATCGATTAAATTTCACGCTCTAGGTTGATCCCCAATTGTTATCGAATAAATTTTCACGCTCTAGATTGATCCCCATTTGTTTGGACCTGGGAGTGCTGGAAGAGGTGTTATCCATCCCACATTGAATAATTACTAAACTACTTACTATCTAATAATGCTTGGACAACCCTTACCACCCCACACGTTCGCTACAGCCTAAACTGCACTGTCACGCCGCCACTTCTCGCCCAACTCAGCACCGCAACGCATCGCACCAAAATTCATCCGCCCTTGCGCCGCCCTATTCTACTAACTGTTGCTCCTCTAGCGCCCCTAAACGACACTCTGCTCCTCTCGCACAACCTCCACATCCCATCCACTACCGGCCTTTCCGTGCCAGTCCTGAAGTGACACAGCGTGTCCTAAGATGTTTCTTGCTTTATTCGGATTGGGTTTTTTTTTTTCCTCTTATGTTTTAAAATAGTTTGTGAACCTATAATTAGCCTACTATTATTACTACATGATGCAGATCTCTTCTCTAGTTATTATTTTATCGCATCATTTTTGATACTAAAGGTCCATCTGGTACGACTGCCAAATTTGATTGTCATAATTATGTTCAATGGTCTCACGCCTTGAAGATGTTTTTGGGTTCTCAAAAGAAATTGTCTCATATTCTTTCTGCTACGCCTAAAAAAAAAAAAAAAAAAGACAAGAACATGAAATTTGGGAGCAAGATGATTACTCAATTATGACCAGGTTTGTGAGCAGAATGGAACCCTATGTGAGTGCCAATGTGATGTTCTAGACTTCAGCCAAAGACGTGGGATTCTTTACCTGTACTCTCAGGAGAAAAATGCTTCTTGTATCTTAGAGTTATACCAAAAACGGGAGGACAACATTATTACAAAATATTGTGCCACTCTTAAAGGTATTTCGGATGAAATTCTGCCTTATTATCCGAGGTGCTATGATTGTGCAAGACAAAAATCTAATCAGGACCAATTTCTACTAACCAAATTCCTATCAGGACTCAATTGCCTTCAGCCCGTTTGAGATCAGATCTTGGCAGGTAAAACTGTTCCTACACTATCTGCTGCAATGTCCTGTCATGTGTGTGTTTCTGTTGGTTCCTCTAGTGCCCTTAATCCTCCTGGATCAAAATCATTGGTTATGGCTATTCGTGGATGTGGTCGAGATCGTAGTGCATCTCATGGTCGTGATTGGGGGAGACCGAGGCCACACTATTGATAATCATAAGTGTATCCACTATGGACATATGAATCACTGCTGTTGATTCTTCGTTGAATGGTGTCTTTGTGGCATCTCGTAGCAAGTCTTGTTTATTAGATTCTAGTGCCACCACTCACATAACCGGTAACAAATCTAAATTCTCCTAATCAAATCTATCTATTTGTATCTCCAGTCTCTTGGTCGGGTCGGTCAATCCTACCTCTACTCTTACCCTAACTAATACCTTCTTTGCCCCAAAATTTCTGTTAGTCTATTATCCATTAGTCAGTATACAAAAAACAAACAATTGTTCTATAACTTTTGTTCCTATATATTGTGTATTTCACGACTTGCATGGGCGGAAGACCACTGGTGGCGGTCATGAGCGTGGCAGACTATACTATCTTGAAACCAATAATACACCAATCGATGCTCGTGCATTATCCGCCTCCGTGTCCCGATTCCAATGGCATTGTCAATCACCTATCCTTATCTAAAATTAAAACTACTACTACCCCTTGAGACTTCTGTTAGTATGTTTGATTGTGAGTCTTGCGATAGGAAAGCATCATCGAGCTTCCTTTCTGCATAAGGTTGAAGGGCATAGGGCATTTTCTTTTGAGTTGGTTCATTTATATATTTGGGCCCTGTGTCGGATTGGGTCTACTATTGGGATTAGGTATTTTATTTCTTTCCTTGATGATTAGGTACTTTATTTCAACTATTAGGATTAGGCCCTGTGTCGGATTGGGTCTACTATTGGGATAGGTATTTTATTACTTTCCTTGATGATTACTTTTGAATGACTTGGGCCTATTTACTTAAAATAGGTCTAACACTCCTGATGTAATCAACTCTCTTCATAATGAAATAAAGATTCAATTCTCCATTGGCATTTGAATTCTTCGTAACTATAATGCTTTAGAATTTATCCAACAAGAAGTCTCTATTTTTTGTGATAATAGGATTTTACACCAAAACTCTTGCCTTCATACATCTCAACAAAATAGGGTGGCCGAGCACAAACATCATCTTCTATTGGATGTTGCTCGCACACTTTTAACTCAAATGAATATGCCTAGACACTTTGGGGGATGTTGCGCTAACTTCATGCTTTCTTATTAATAGAATGCCTTCCGGTGTCCATCATGGAGATACTATCTTCTTGTGTCTTTATCCACACAAACCTCTATTCCATTGTACTCCTCGGGTGTTTGCTAGCAATCCTAATTTTCATGAAAGGATGAATCATATTGAGATTGACTGACATTTCGTCAGAAGCTGTCATGAACCATAAAATCAGTACTCGGTTTACACCCGCATCACAACAAGTAGCTGTTGCGTTCACTAAGGCTCTGGGGATCAAACAGTTCTGAAGTTTGTGTAACAAGTTGAACAAGATTTATATATATGCTCCAGCTTGAGGGGGAGCGTGAAATTATTTTGTAATGGGCTTTTGTTAAGGGTTTAAGACTCTTCTCCTACTAGGACTTTTCTCTTATTTAGTATATATATTGTAAGTCTTCTTCATTAATAACATACACAATTCTCTCACTTTCAAGACTTATGGCCATCCGTTTCTTAACTGGTTACTTATCTTCTATTCTCTTCAGAGAAGCATTTGTATACTTCAATTATTTGAAATTCTATGCCTTCCATTTTAACATTTGCTAGTTCATAGTCGATCATAAAGTTGCCAGGCTAAAAGATACACATAAGACTTTCATTGTTTGGCGGTCTGTATCATCCCCTCCCCCCTCCTTTTGTGGTGTGTGCTGGTGTTTCAGGGGTGGAAATGTGCTGGTGTTTCAGGGGTGGAAATGCGGGATTGTTAATAACTCGGGGGAAGCCAAACTAACTACTGTAAAATTCATAATCTGATTGAATGCAGATACTGGGAGATGGAGACCCCTTTTCTTTAAGGACCAGAGAGGATAAGTTAAAGAACCATATAAATCAACAAATACGCAAGATAGACATCACAATAAATTACCTGCTTTTGAGTCTTTTCGATGTTCTCCATTGATTTTTTCCTTTCCCATCTAAGATGATATGGTTTGAAAAGGTTCTGAGAGTACAGAAAATAGAATCACCAAAACTGTTTAAAAAACAAATAAGGCCATTGGAAGAAGAAGAAGGTCCAAATGACCCATAAATAAGGCCATCGGTGTTAACTTATCAAGTCAAGTAACGATATGCTCAAGTGAATGTATCCAATACCCATACGTAACTTAATAAACAGAGGGAAATGCTCTAGCATATAATAGAAATTTAATATCAACTAAAAGTCATTTCACAGAAAGTAAAATAAAATGATACTGGAATAATGAATGCTCCAGTTGCAAATATTGGAGTTAGATGATTTGAAAGCAATATCTGCAAAGATTAGCAATTTATATCAGAATAACAATCCAAAAGGTTTTGAATGGTAATATATGGTATTAAACAGTTATAGCTCATGGTTGTTCATAGCTCAGTAGGTATTCAAGTGCCATGAAAGGAAGATTCCATAGCCCTGTAATTGTGATCTTAGAATAGGGAAGATTTTACCTCCTTTCTAGGGTAGTTATAGAATTACTCATCAATATATTCTTCTGTAACAATCCCAGTACGATGATTCAAAGGAATCTGAACTCGCCTTTCTTTAGTAATCCATATGACACTCTATTCAAAACATAATAGAAACCTTCCTCATCAACATAATATATAGATCCAGTACTTTTCTAATAAATCCACTCATCTTGTCTGCCAGGTCTACACAAGATGCATTAAGCTAAGCAGCTAAGGAATTTGAAAATTAGAGAGTTCTAATTAAATTCTCTGTCTTTTAGTAACCTGAATTCTTCTCTTTATACCGGCTTCCCTAATACTAATAAGTCCACACATCATGCCTTCACAAAAGATGCTTACATGTCAATCAATTCAGACTATGTATAGAGAAGAAGCAGACGGACAAAATTAACCACCACAACAATCTGATCCTGAAACACAATTTGACTGAATGAGACCAACAATTTAGTAACAAGATATGCATGTAAATCATTAATAGGATATGCACACTGTGTTCGAGGATGCACTTACAACAGCCAACTTTTGGCCACCACGATGCAATTCAAATCTCCAGATAAGCCCCTACAAATAACAAAATTAAGAGTACATTGTAACACAAGATTCCTCAAAAATATCAATATAAATTAAGAGTCAAGAACAAATTGATGGATGGGAAAAGAAAAGGGCAATTTGAAGAATATTGATACAAGGATATAGCAGTGTTCCGTTTCCAAAGCACTCAGGCACAGTTGTCTAGCATCTTTCAGTTAAAACCCAATAAAATTGGTCACGCTCACACATTTTCTTTAAACTGTGACAAGTGGCTGAAGTTTAGGGTGAATGAAAAATATAGTTAACTGAAGACATTACGCACCACGTTTGCATTAGAGCTCACCTGAATCCCGATGGAATATAGCATCCGAACTGTGCTGAATCTGGATATCTTTCTTCCACCCCAATTTCAAGTGCAATTGTACCACTGACAAAAAATAGAGCATCTTACAAATCTCATTTTAACAGCTTTCTGCAATATTCAAAAGCAGGGACTGGCTGTCTAGCAGGCATCTGATATAACACCAATGTAATACATGACAACTCAGATGGCTTTCATCCTGAAATATGTAATAGCTGCTAAAAATTTTGGATTTTATTAGACCATTCTTACCATCTGTGTTCTGAGCCTCGTAAAGGCAGACCAGTTTCAATCAAATAAGAATTTGTTTAATTCCTAAACTTTAAGTGGTTAATACATGCAAAGACACTAGCTATGATGCACACTTTTGTGCATGTTGTTCAACTTGCAGAATTTTCACGGTACAAAGCCAACAAATGCGAAATGCACAAAATCATGGACACGTAGATGGATGTGCTGATGGGTGTATGAGTGTGTTTTATGTGTTTGTGTGTGTTTGCTTTTGTGAGACAAGATGCCAAATCAACAACAGAAGCCACCACTTCTCTATCAGAAGTATCTGCTAAAGGGGAACCAAAGACAGTATCTAAGAGATAGCCAGGACGAGGTTGTTTGGGCCAAGGGACCTTAAGAGGAGTCGATTCAAGAGGTCGTAACGGGAAGTAAATCTTAGTGAGTGGTGGAAGGTATATTTTAAGCTTTTAAGTTTTGAGGACAAAACTTTTTTATAAGGACGGACAGATGTAAAACCCCAATTGTTTATTTCATTAGCTTTATTTTTCTTTGTTTAGTTAGACTATTTTTAGTGCAAAAAAATATCCTATAACCATTAGAATACAAAAAGAAATAGTAAGTGAATTTTGGTGTCACGATGATTCTTGAGTTGGTGGTTATGGTGAGATAGGACTCTATTAATTCTGTGAAAGTACATGTGGAGAGAGAGGGAGAGAAGGGAACATGGATTTACACCAACAATTTCTGCCTGTCAGCTATGATTAGCGGATCGCAAAAAGGTATTTCCAACATACGTAGCCGATGGGGTATGGTAAACTTAACAGGGTATCAGGAAGGAAATGACAACTAGGCTAGCATATATCAAAATAATTTGGCCTCAGTTTTCAGATAGTTTGAGCAGGTTTTATGTGCAAGACGAAATTTTTGGATGAAATTTCCTCTCGCACATATGCGAAATTCAGATAAGGTGAGGTGTACTGCAGCTGATTTAAATCTCAATTTGAAACCACTTTCACGGTGTCCAATGTGGCTCCAAAGAAAGATCATGTCCAATTATGAATCAAAGTATCATTCATTTGGTGATAATAGGCTAGTAACCAACCAATCTTCACTGACAACTTACAAAGAGCACCTCAAGGAATATTATCAACTGGTTCCATTAATTTTTACTTAATAAGTCTTGAAAAAGCCTTTTCCTGACTCTACAGGGATGCTTGCTGAAGTTTCGAGTTCAATTCTCCTATTCAACCTGGGAACTTTTCACTAGCATTAAAGGCATTTGCAACATTGTCACTACAAAGTGAATCCTAAAAATTAACATAACTATAAGTGATTCCAATCTCCAATACCAATAATTAAGTAAATTAAAAGGTAGACATATGCTTCCTGGTGTTCTCATCCTAATTTTTTCTTGTTTTAGCATGAGATTACGACTGAGTTTTGAATATGAAATACTTGTAGGCAAGTGTACCACAATTCTTTCTAAATATACTTAGATGACTGGGAAATGCGCGCACAGCACACAGTATATTTTTGGCTCAATAATACAAATATTGTAGCCAGCCTCAATCAAAAGCTTAAACAACTAAACTGATAAAAAAATTGCTTAGTAGGAACGTGGAACCTGCTGTTAGCACAGATTAAGTCCTCAATTATATAACTAACCAGAAATGATAGAGACAACTCACCTTCCAACTGTGCCACCAATACGTCCATGTGATTTAGACGAAAAGGAATCAGTGTAATGAGCAGTAGCACCAAATGAGCTAGTGCCAATCCACAATAGAAACAGACAATGAGATGGTACTACTATTAGAATTGAAAACAGAAATATTGCCATTCATAATGAGATATTAGAAGATAGGACTCCAAACAATAAAAAAGAAAAAGGACGTGCAGTGAACAGCATTTATGATAGTTCTCAAGCAACAAATGCACGCAAGTTTCGGAATCATCTGAGTTCAACCCTTGGCTCATGTCAATATGAAAACAATTTTATCAACCACTAAACAATGCACAAATGCAATTAAAAACAAGTCATGTCATTCTATCTCTGGTAGTTCCTACTTTCTGGCTTATTGGGATCCACAACTTTTGAGGTTTTAGAATTTCATATCCACTTTCCTCTGTTACTTTAAAGGTAGATCGTAAACTTTTGATATGATAATGTCAGTTAAGGCCTTCCGATATAAAATTTAACTATTTTATTGTTTTTGTGATTTATTTGTATTTGGTAATTTAGCTGTGAATGTCCATGTTGATTCTTGAGTTTAATTGATCTTAATAGGCAATTAACACGCTTGTAGGAATTTAATTGATCTTAATATTATTAGATGCTTCTAATTGTACTTTAGTTAAAGTTATAACATTTTTGTAATATTAATATGTTTGATAAATATTTTAGAAAAAAGATTATGCCTTAGACACAACCAAAGAGAAATTTAAAATGGCAAATTATGATTAGGGGACTAGAAAGCTTCAAGATTATTAAAGAGGCAATATCTTTTGGATATTTAGAGCTAAGAGCTTGATATAATTTTTTAAAACGTTATAATTAAGGGATTAGAAAGTTTTCGCCATTAATAAAGACAATGATTTTAAATTCTGGAGACAAGGGATAAACTTCTAAGATTACTCAAATGTTAATTGGAATACAAAAGCTACACTTTTATTGGTTGTCCTATTATATTTTCAAAATCATATATATCTTTCTTTTATTGGTGGTTTTAGTAATATTAAAATTTTAAGCTATCATAATATTAAATTAAATAGTTTATTAATTTTGTTACAATTTTATTTTCCTAAAAGTACAATTAGAAATAAACAAGTAAAATGAATTCGACAATTTCTTATTTTAAAAGTACAACCTAGATTATAAATATTAAATATTAAAAAATAAGTTATCAATGTTGAAATACATCAAAAACTAGAAATTACATAAATGGTTTAGAGAAAGATAATATATTCAATATAAACGTTTTAATCTATCAATGTGATCAAAATATAAATATAAAACTCAAATTTTTTTAAAAAAGGGCTGCACTATAGGTTAAATCAATTTATGAAACAGAAAGTTATATAATAAATTGAAAATTGTAGATTGAATAATTTATAACAAAAATTTTAATATGTAACCTTAAAACACTAAGCTAAAAAGTTACTTTTTCATTTGGTTTTAATAATATTAGAGGAAATTGCTATTTTAGTCCCGTAATGTACCCACTTTTTAATTTTGGTCCCAACCATTACCATTTTCACAATTATAGTCCCATATTGTTTCAATTTTTGCAAATTTAGTCCCAAGCCCCAATTTCCGTCAACAATTAACGGTGAATGCACGTGATTATCACGTGTACGTTACTTTATGCCTCCTGCACGAATTCTTACCCCCAATCCATTTCCCATTTGTTATGCAGTTGTTGGCAGTGAAACAAAAGACACTTGCATATGGTTTTTACAACTTTTGAAGCATGATTTTCATATTGAAAATGAGTATGATTGGACATTCTTGTCTTAAAAGATAATGAGCAGAGGCCTCGGTGTCTTCTTCTCGGAAGAAGAAGATGGTTGCCCATTTTCAGGAACAGCAGGAAAACCTTCACCAAAATCCAATCTTTGATGCCCTTTACTGTGAGGAGGAGCGTTTTGAGAAGTATGTGTGTTTGAGGGAGCCGTAGATTGAGGAGTTTGATGAGATTCAGGAAAACCCTTTTACTTTTCTGTTTGAGCATGACCTGTTCTGGGAGGATGGCGAGCTTGCTTGCCTCTTATCTAAGGAGAAAAAGCAGGCCCATTTGTCTTATGATGAAATAAACTCAGATGGATCCTTAAAGATTGTGAGAAATGAGGCCATTAAGTTGAGGTTGAAGGTGATTGGCCATTACGGGTTCAATGCTATGACTGCTCTCTTAGCTGTGAACTACTATGATAGATTCACTGGGAGTGTTTGCTTTCAGAAGGATAAGCCATGGATGAGTCAATTGGCAGCTGTGGCATGTCTTTCTATAGCTGCCAAGGTGGAGGAAACTCAAGTGCCTCTTTTGTTAGACCTACAAGAATGCATCAATCCATCGCAATTGTGTTTGTGTGTGTTCTTTAACTTTTTCCTGAAAGTGCAATGTAGGTGTTTGTTTAAATGCCTCTGTGATGGTGGTTGTGAGAAATCCATGGGGTTATTCTTGTTTTAGTGATTTGTGTTTTTTCTTGGATGTGTTCTCAGGTGGAAGAATCCAAGTATTTGTTTGAAGCAAAGACCATTCAGAGAATGGAGCTTTTGGTGCTTTCTACTCTCCAATGGAAAATGAATCCAGTTAATTGTTGATGGAAATGGATTGGGGTAAGAATTCGTGCAGGAGGCATAAAGTAACGTGCACGTGATAATCACGTGCATTCAGAGTTAATTGTTGACGGAAATTGGGGCTTGGTACTAAATTTGCAAAAATTGAAACAATATGGACTAAAATTGCGAAAATGGTAATGGTTGAGACCAAAATGAAAAAGTAGGTATATTACGGGACTAAAATAGCAATTTCCTCATAATATTATTTTTCTATTATACTTTAATAATATTTGTGCTAAGATATGATGGTAAGTTATAATATCAAAAGTGATATATGATAAACTTTAGATATTAATATAATGAACAGCTAAAAAAAGAATATATATATATATATATATATATATATATATATATAATAAAATAAAATGGCAGTGCGATAGAGAAATATAATATTTTGCTTCATATAAATCTTTCTGTAATTTTGTAAATTATTAAACCCTTTCTATAAATATATAAAAGTTATTGCCTAACACATTTTAAAACTTCCTAGTCCCTTAATCTTAAAATTGTATTATATAAATCTCTTAGGTCTAAATATCCAGAAGTTATTATCCCTTCAATAATTTAAGACTGTCTAGTCCCCAAATCATAAGTTTCCCTTCTAAATAAGAGAAGAAAGGTTAATGGGTTCGGTCATGGACCCATGGGTAAACTTGATTATATCAAGTCACCCCAAGATTGACACGAACCCAATCAGGTTGGGCCCAGGTTGAGACTATGTGCTTGACACATCATGTTTGGGTAGGGTTGAGAAATTGTATTATACCCCTACCAAAACCCACCAAATATGAACCAAGTACCAATCCAACCCACCCAAATTGTCACCCCAATGAAAAGCATGACTATTTATTCAAAGTACAAAAATCAATTAACTCACTGCAGGCCACTAAATTAACTTATCGTATGAATCTCACAGAACAGATTTCATGTTTTGAAATTTTAAATGCAGTATTGTTAATTTGTCATGTTTTTGTCATTTAGAGAATTATGCATTTGAACTGTGAACCATTAAAATAATGAATATCATAATTATTTTGTTATCTCTCTATATTTATAGTATTTATGTCATAAAAATTAACTTGCCCACCAATTAATCTTTTGAAAGGTATGCCTTTTTATAAGTAAACTGACCGGGATACTTTGGCCTGTAATACTGTTGGAATTTGAATAATATGGACGGAAGGAAGGTTGTAATTTTATTAGTGGGGTGAAGCAAACTTTATTTAAGAAATAACGTAATGATGGGCTTGTGTTTTTTAAGAAGGAATGGCTCTTTTTTGGGGATAGAGAGATATCAAAAATAGTTGATTGGCTTAAACAATGAAGGGAGAAGAATTAGTGGGCACTTTGGCAAAAAATGGTTTTCATTCACTACTTTTCAAATGCAAAGTGAATACATATATTTATACTTGTGTTAACCGACCTTTAGGATGTCGGTTAACCATTTACATGCATTTTTTAATATTTGATTTTTTGACTAATTAATCATGTGACCAAGCTCTAGATTATTCTACAATTTTAAAGATTTTTCTATAGTAATTTATCATCTATATTCTTGATTATTATCTAGCTAAATATCTATGGAATATACTAGAACAACACATATTATTAAAATATTTGAGCACCAATATTTTAATACTCCCCCTTGGTGCTCATTTCAATAATTCCGATCTTTTCTCGTGGAGTGATGAACTTGTCTCGTGCTAATGTCTTTGTAAAGATGTCTGCTTTTTCATGCTTTGTTGGTTCTCCAGCAAATAGAGCATATGCAGCGGTATTAGTAAGATAATCTTCATAGTATGCTGGAGGTCGTCTATCTCTTTGAGATCGCCTTAGTGTTGGTGCCAAACTTAATTCTTGAATTTCTGTTTGATTTGGCCCTGGAGTTGGTGATGATGGGGTCTGTCCTTGATCAGGGCCTGGTTCGTGACTTTCCTCTGTGATGGCTGGGACTGGTGATGTGTTTGTGATCCATTGCCATTCCGACATTTCATCAAATATTACGTCCCTTGATATGATCAACCTCTTTGTATCTGGGTTGTAGAGTCTGTAGCCCTTTGTTTCATCACTATAGCCAATGAAGATGCATTTTTCTCCTCTTTCATCGAGCTTTGTCCGTGTTTGTTTAGGAATGTGGGCATAAGCAGTACATCCGAATATTCTGAAATGCTCCACTGTCGGTTTTCTCTTGCTCCACGCCTCGTAGGGTGTCTTATTGAGCACAGCTTTTGTGGGGGACCTGTTAAGGATGTAGACTGCGGTGTTGACAGCTTCTGCCCAGAACTTCTTTGGAAGATTTTTACCTTGCAACATGCTCAAGGCCATTTCTACAATAGTGCGATTCTTCCGTTCTGCAACTCCGTTTTGTTGTGGTGTATATCTGGCTGTTAACTCCCTTTTTATCCCATGTTGTTTGCAATACTCTAAGAATTCATTGCTTGTGAATTCTCCCCCTCGATCAGTTCTCAGAATTTTTAGAGAGTGCCCACATTGATTTTCTGCTAAAGCCTTGAATTGCTTGAAAAAGGAGAATGCTTCCGATTTTTGCTCCAGAAAATAAACCCATATCATTCGGGTAAAATCATCGACAAATAATAAAAAATATCTTTTTCCACCCAAAGATGGATTTTGAGAAGGACCCCAAATGTCTGCATGCACCAACTCTAATGGGTTTTTTGCCCTCCAAGATGTTTTAGGAAATGGCAGTCTATGCATTTTTCCATAAATACATCCCTCACAAATTTTCTTTTCATTATTTATCGAGGGAAGTCCCTTCACCATATCCTTTAATACTTTGAGGCTATTAAAATTTAAATGCCCATATCTTAAATGCCATAATGTGGATTCATCAACTTCTCCACATTTTAAAGAATATTTTTTTATCTATGGGCATTTTTAGAGAAAATGTTTTATTAGGGGCCATTTTTATCGTAGCAATCGGCTGGCCATTTTCCTTATCAATAATGAGACATTTATCATTATCAAAATTCACCTTATAGCCTCTTTGGATTAATTGACCAACACTTAACAAATTTTGGGTCAGACCAGGGACATAAAAAACATCATGAATTTTTCTAGTGGAGCCATCTTTAGTTCTAACAGCAATAGTACCCATTCCTTCAACATTTTGACTTCTCCCATCACCAAGAGTAATTTGACTCTTAATGTTTTCATTGAGTGTAATAAAAGATTCACGGTTGCCTGTCATATGATTAGAGCAACCGCTATCTACATACCAGATGTCATGTAACTCTTGGTGTCCATTTAAGCATGAAAGAAAAACATGATCTTTAGAATTATCTTCCGTAGTAAATCTGGCCTCATCCTTTTGCCGATAAAAACAATCCTTTTCAAAATGAGTATGATTTTTGCATCTCTTGCATTTAAATCGGCAATTCTGTGTATCATGATTATTTTTCTTGCATAATTTGCAATATGGGCCAGATTTACTATTTTCATAATTTTCTCTCCCCTTTCCATAATTTGAATTTCCTCTTTTCTGAAAATTCTTTTTACCATGCCCATTTTTCTGATTACCATCCTTCTTAGAAAAATTTAATTGACTTTGGAATGCTCGATCTAGTGGCTGTTCATTAAATCGGCGCATTCTATCCTCATGCGCTTGTAGTGAGCCCATTAATTCCGTTAAAGTTAATACCGATAAATCTTTGGATTCTTCAATTGCAGCCACTATATGATCATACTTTATGGGAAGGCTCCGTAATATTTTTTGAATAATTTTCTTGTCTTCAATTGTATCTCCATAACTTCTTATTTGATTAATTATATTTGAGACCCGATTAAAAAATATTTCAATCGACTCATCTTCCTTCATCAATAACGTATCAAAATCTCTCCACAAAGATTGGAGTTTAATGGAGATTACCTTGTCGGAGCCCTTGTATGCATTCTTCAAGATTTCCCAAGCCTCTTTTGCCGTCGTTGCGACCATGATCCTTGGAAATATGGGTCTCGTAACCCCTTGTTGCATGTATGACAATGCCTTTGCATCCTTCCTCCGATTCTCATTGTATTCCTTTTTTCTGTTGTTGTCCCAAGACTCCAATTCGGCAGCATCTCGGGGTTGCTCGTAGCCATTTTCTATCAAATCCCAAAGACCCTGTGATATGTATAGGGTCTTCATTTGGATACTCCAAAATTCATAAGACTCCCCCTCAAATATTGGGACCATGGAAGGGGTGTAATTAAAAGTTGTAAGATTTTGGGTCATTTGATAGGTTTTGATTGAATTGGCTCTTGATACCAAATGTTGGAATTTGAATAATATGGACGGAAGGAAGGTTGTAATTTTATTAGTGGGGTGAAGCAAACTTTATTTAAGAAATAACGTAATGATGGGCTTGTGTTTTTTAAGAAGGAATGGCTCTTTTTTGGGGATAGAGAGATATCAAAAATAGTTGATTGGCTTAAACAATGAAGGGAGAAGAATTAGTGGGCACTTTGGCAAAAAATGGTTTTCATTCACTACTTTTCAAATGCAAAGTGAATACATATATTTATACTTGTGTTAACCGACCTTTAGGATGTCGGTTAACCATTTACATGCATTTTTTAATATTTGATTTTTTGACTAATTAATCATGTGACCAAGCTCTAGATTATTCTACAATTTTAAAGATTTTTCTATAGTAATTTATCATCTATATTCTTGATTATTATCTAGCTAAATATCTATGGAATATACTAGAACAACACATATTATTAAAATATTTGAGCACCAATATTTTAATAAATACATCTCTTAACGAGAAACATTGACCAAATAATGTTTGATGAGAGGCATTTCTCAATGATAATAACAAATAAACAGTGGATGCCAAAATTCCAAATCGTAGATGGTTGACACAAATGAACCCAACTTTTCTAATGATGTAAAGATTTGTATTCCTCCTGGGTCAAAAAAAAAAAAAAAAAAAGATTTGTATTCCTCACCCCCCCAAAAAAAAAAAAGGGATTTGTATTGAACAGTAGCAGGTGAATTAATTTAAGTACCAAAAGATACCTTAATCTCTCCTGAAGCAGACTTGTTTTGCCCTTTCTTTCTCTAGCCTACACCTATGGATGACTCTGGACCTAAAGAAAGTTGTATCTGGAAGGTGAAGAAAAAGATGAAATCGATCGTGTGAGCCAAAAATAGAAAATTACATAAGTTACCCACAAAACAGATCCAACATGATTTCACAATCCATCTGATGCGAAGTTGACCCGCCAAAGGTGCAAAATATACAAAATAGATATTGATTCTAATAGTATAGTATCTGCACCATCCTGTTGAAAGAGAAAATATTGTGTATATTATTGAATAATCCCATCCCCTTATACAGAGAATAGGGTAACAGAATACAAAAGAGTTATCAAAATAAAGTAACTAGAGATAAGCTGAAACAATATCCAAACTGATATTCCAACAATTTTGTACTATATATAAAAGTCTCAGATATTCCAACACATCCAAAGAGAGTTAAGTTCAGGAAAGGATATAAATACAACAGGTTCTATATAATGGCCATTATCATTGCAGTAAAGAACAAATTCAAAGCAGAGGAAGCTTACGTTTCCATTTGTTGTCTCCGACAGCTTACGGCTCAAGTGTTTGATATGTTAATAGAGCCATCTCTCACAGACATGGAAAGGCCCGTAATTGCAGTAGAGTGAACAGACAATTGGCTAAAAAAAGAGAATAAACAAGTGGATGAAGGCATTGAAGTAAGAAAATCATTTAATTTGGCAAAGACCAGAATCCCACCGAGATGTCGGTATACCGATTAGTGATTGCAAGCCCATAGAGCCATTAAATTCTACAGAAGAAACTTGAGATACATGATGCCTAAGAATTGCAGTTGCTGCACCTCCCCCAGAATTTGCATTAACAGCCAAATTCCCACCAATAGCAAGAGAAGTGCGCTTTGATATTCGAGACTGAACTTCACTGGCCATACCCATCCTGAAATTCAGCACCACCGTCTTAGCAAAAAGGTCGGGGGCAGTAAGCAAATAGTTGTAAAGACTCTGCTTTCAGCCTAATGTTGTGCTCTTCTATTTTCCAATTGGATCCAGCATGACATCAAGACCCAATAAGAAAAAATTATTAATTTTCAAAAAACAGAAAGGCAAACTCAGATCATGACATTGAAATCTGAGGCTACTGAGAAGCACTAGAAATCAAACTCTCATGCATTGCAAAATTTACAGATTCAGCTACAAGGACAGAATAAAATAATATGATGAGAAGCTCTGCTTAGTGGCTTCAGCAAGTACCCTTGTTATTTATATTGCTAAAGATCTACCACAAAACATCTTGTTAAATCAATTTTGGAGAATCAAAGGATTTGGGGAAGACAAGGAGCGTACCCTCTCAGAATGCCATCACCATCTATAAAATCAGGGAGAGACAAATTTGCCAAAATTGAAGCAGGGATATGTGCTGAGGTCTTCTCGTGTTCTCTCTGACGCCGCAATCTCTCAAGCTCTTATTTGATCTCTTCAACTTGAGAGAATTGGGCCCCAAGGGACGCCCAAGTCTTTTTTGTAGGATATAACCCTCAATTTCTTTTCCCTTTTTCTTTCCCCAATATTTTTGACGTCACATCTTTACATATTAATCTGTACTTAATCAAGTTGCAATTAATTCGTTTTGTAAAAGAAAGAAACTTTAGGGGTCCTTTTACAAATAAAATAAATTTATAAGTTATAACAAAAACAATAACCCTAAATCTAACATTTTTCCTTCATTTCCTCTCTTATCCCATCGATTTTCTTCGCCGACATCCCCCAGATCTGTATCTTTGTTGGCCTCATCTGAATATATTTCCTTTCTCTTCTTGTCGCCGTTGCCGCTGCTTTGGAAAGCATTTTGATTGATCTTTCCAAACTTTAAATAATAATGGTGGTATTGATGGTTCTGTGTTTGTATCATAACACAGAATCATCAATATCAACTGTATTATTTATTCGAGTTTGAAGACAGCAATAACACATAGAGGAAGTTGCATAAATTGAAATTGAACCGACAAAATCAGGTTACAATCTATTATTTAACAGAACTTACAATATAGATCAGCTTCTTGAGTAAATTCGAGTGCGCGATTCCATCAATCGAGCACGCGATTCAAGTTATTGATAAAATCTTTTTAGCACTAAATTCAATGAATCGCGTGCTGGATTGATGGAATCGCGCACTGGATCAATGAATCGTGTGCTGTGATTAGATTCATTTAAGTGTGCTATAGCTCTCACTGACCTGTGCATAGACTGTCTCAAGTCTGCCCATTGAACGGACATATTGGGAATGCACAGATCCGTGAGAGCTAAAGCACATATAAATCAATAAAAACAATCTACCATACGATATATGTTGTGAGGATGAGCTTGGTAATTGGACTATTTAAAGGAAGAATTAGGGTTGCATGCATTCAATTAAGTTGGTTGACAATGCATTAATTATTATGACGATTGGTTGGCAATGCATTCAATACTATGACGATTGGTTTGGCAATGCAATCAATCTAGCGATTCATCAAATCGATTGCGCGATTAGTAAAAAAATAAATCAAATAAATAACTCGATATAATTGAAGAATCGCGCAAGCGATTCTTCACCTATGTCAAATTTAGGGTGTAGGGTAAAATTAAAAAAAATAAATAACTCGATATAGATGAAGAATCGCTTGCGGGATTCATTAAATTGCTTGCGCGATGATGAATTCATGAAATCGCTTGCGCGATTTATTTGGAATTGGGTTTTTTACAGGAAAAACTAGGGCTACATGCATTCAGTATTTTTCGGTTCGTAAGTGGAAGATGCATTCGATTATATCAAATTTAGGGTGTATGGTAAAATAAATAATTGGATGTAGGCACAAAATCAAATGAGCGATTCATTAAATCGAGTCCGCGATTCACTTAAAAAAATAAGTAATCCCATTTAACTCAAAAATCGAGGGAGCGATTCTATAAATCTAGTGAGCGATTCATTTAAAAAATAAATAATTGGATATAGGCACAAAATCAAAGGAGCGATTCATTAAATCGAGTGCTCGATTTATTTGGGAACTGGATTATTTGTATAAACAATTAGGGATATATGCATTCAATTATTTCTAAATTAATCCAAATCATAAACACATAAATACAAATTTCAACATTTTAATTTTTTTCTATAAATTAAATAAAATAATAAACATGTAAATACAAATTTCAATATTTTTTTTCTTTTTTCTGCTATAGATTATTAGATAGTAATCATATCAGCATCACCATCATGTATTTGAAGTTGACCACAGGAGTGAGGCTTGAAGTCGAGCATCTAAGGATTGGGCTTCATGAGCAATGCACAACTATTAACAACAGTAAGGTACTTATTGAGCTTCATGAACCCCAATCCTTAAACGCTAACTCCAAGCTCCAAAACGGTTATTTGTTTTCGTCGTCTGCACCTTTTTAATCGATCGTATTTGATTGAAATAGCGTTGAGCCAGAACAGGAGTGTAGCTTGAAGATGAAATGTCGAGTATTGTAATAAGATCATTCATGAAGCCCAATCCTCGACATTTCATCTCCAAGCTCCACTCCGAACCTGGTGGTTTGCTTTCACCTTCGTCTGCCTCTGTTGAAGAAGAAGAAAAAAGAAGGGGAGAGAGAAAGCGGCTAGGGTTTTGCTTGAAGGAAGGTGTGAGGATGAGCTTGATGGTAATTGGAGTATTTATAGAAAAATTTAGGGTTACATTCATTCATTAAATCTCTCGCGCGATACATTTAATCGCTCAAGCGATTTAATTATTTCGATTAAATAATTAAAATAAATATTTCGATTTAGAACAAGAATGAATTGCTCGTGCGATTCATTAAATCGCTTGTGCGATTAAATAAAGAAAATAAATAAATAATATTTAAATAAAATAAATAACTAGATGTAGATGAAGAAGCGCGCGCGATTAATTAAATCGCTTGCGCGATTTATTAGGAAATTGTACATTTTATAAGAAAAAAATTAGGTCTACATGCATTCAATATTATTCGGTTCGTAGTTTGCAGATGCATTCGACTATATCAAATTTTTAGGGCTTAGGATAAAAATAAATTAAATAAATATTTAAATCAAATAAATAACTAGATGTATATGAAGAATCGCGCGCGTGATTCATTAAATCGCTTGCGCGATTTATTAAAGAATTGGACATAAATATTATGAATACATACTGTGGAACTTAAATATTGTATTTATCAACTCCAAAATATATTTCGGATGCTAAACGTAACCTTAAAAAAGATGTATTATCGTCATCCAGAATTTCCATCTGTTCCCCACGCATGAGAAGCTCAATGTAATATAAGGAATAGAGTCCACAATCGCCACTGAAAAAAAAAATAATAGAAATTAAATAAAAATATAATAAAAAAATTTTAAGTTAGTAAATTTTATATGTACCTTCGTTTATTTTTTGGACACGGAGCAAGTTGCAACTTCCACATGTGCTTGAGGCTGTCACCTAAATGCCTGAATTTGCCTGTATGGGCCAACAATTTGGGAAAGTAAACACACAGATGGTTCAAAGCAATTTGGTAATTCCTGTGGTCAAGGGAACCACCACCGCTGTCGTAAACTTTGATGACTCCCTCTTGGGGCAAAATCTCAATGGCCACCCAATGGGAATTTCCTACGTTGACTATGCCATAAAATTTATTAGCTCCTTCCCATGCACGGCCATGCAAAAATGGTAGATCACCAGTTGTATACGGCAGAACAGTGTCCTCCTTCCACTTGATGGGATTATTCCAGATCCTTCGCATCACATCAAATGAATGCGAGGCAGTCTCGAGGTCTTCTTTAGGTTCATTCACAGTCTTCGAACCCTTGCCACTCTTGGCACCTACCCTAACGCCGGCTTTGGCACCCCTCGGAGCATTGGCAGCAGTATTTGGCCTATTTGTAATTCTGATATTGCCATCTTCACCAATAGCAATTGAATCTGCCTCTGTAATGAGCGCCCTTCCGAGATAATAATTCGTTTTAAGATGTTGGAAGAAAGTCTCATCAAGTACCAAACAATCCTGATCATATTGATCTGGGCACCTTTTTTGTTTAAGCCTTATATTGGTCAAACACTCTTCCAAATGCTGCAACGAGTGAACTAAAATAAAAACAATAAAAACAAGGATCATACATGTATTGACTAACATAAAGTAAATAACAAGTTTACCTCGGATATCAACCATTTCCCATTTTTGAGGATGGTTAGGAAGAATTCCGCGTCGAAATCCTGAAGTTGTCCAGGAATTCGGTCTCCCGGCCCTGCACTGAAAACCCAGTTGTATAAGTAGCTAGAACCAGATTTGTCCGTATTTTTGGATAACCATCTGTTGTGAGATTGAGAGATGGTTTCTGAGGTTTGCGGACAAGGCAGTTGGGGCTGAGCCATTAAAGCCGGTGTTACTTCTTTAGCCTTGACTCTAGCTCTGGCTCTAGCTGTGCAAATCCTCTTAAGTTGCTGCGTATACGGCGACAGGAGGTATGTGGGCCTTCTTTTATTTCTCTTTGGTCTTTGACGTTTAGACCCTTCAACCTCCTGTACCATTACACTACGGCCTGCTTGGTCTTGTTTTTCCTTCTCCAAATGCAGCCATATTTTCTCAACAGTTGCCTTCACAGATTCAGAATTAGCTTCGTCTTGGTCTTGTTTTTCCTTCTCCAAATGCAGCCATATTTTCTCAACAGTTGCATTCAAAGATTCAGAATTAGCTTCCGCTTTCTGGATAAACTGTTGAATTTCAAAAGGTATTTGCAATGCAGCAGCTGGTGTAGGTGCATGTGATGTGGCAGTTGGGGGTAGGGTGTCAGGTGCTGTGGCAGTTGGGGGTGCGGTTCCCCAATCAATTTCTGCGGCAGGTGGTGCTGTAGTTGGATGTGATGGTGAGGGGATCTAATCCATGTTAGAATTCATGAGATTATCATCTTCTTGGACTGGAGGGGCATTTGTTCTCGGGGGCAATTCATCCCCAATGATCAAACGGGTGCACCTTTTAAACATTGATGTAGATAATCAATGGGTGCATCCTCTTCTTCTAAACTTGTTTGTTCATAAAGGTCCCTGATATAACTCATATTCTTTTCACTGCTGGAGGGAAACAAAAATGGACGTACCTGATCATGTTACATCAAAAATATAATAGATGTTAAAGATATTCAGTGATCCATGCCAAAGAAAATAATATAAATTTTGTTCAAACCTCAGGTCCATATTTATTTAGCTTTTGTCGCAGTTCTTCAATATCAATGGGTTCCCTCTAGTGTGCAGCCATCTGACCATCCTGGGGAGTGGCAGTTTGGACATGTAGGAATCTTCAGGTACTAGGCCGCCCCCATAACTTGCTATCGTTGGGCACATTTCGTAAGCCCGCGCCTGAAAGGAACAAACAGCAAAAAAGATGTATTATAGATTTTGTTTCATTAAAATCGCGTGAGCGATTCAACAAATCCCGTGAGCGATTCATCAAACCGCTTGAGCGATTTAGCTGAATAAGAAAATTGAAATGCAGAGAAATATGATGATCATAATCACCTGCAAGGCCCATGGAAAACCTGAAACATGATTGGTCTTCGCTTTAGAGTCATCTTTTGTAGGAGGCAGCCATTGTGCAATATCCTTTTCACTTTTTTTTATTGATTCCATTGTCACATTGAATGACAATAGTCCCCAAGGATATGAATAAAAAAAATCCAAATCACTTACAAAACAAATATAATCCCTATTTACAACTCTTCCCTTTTCAATACCAAGCAAAATATTTTGTACAAAAAGCACATGGGCTATCTTCAAACGATCTTCCACGGCAAGCTTGTTATTGAATAATAACTTTTCCAAATCAGAATCCTTCACTTTGGATTTCCATTTCTTATGGAGGATCCTCTTAAGAAAATCCTCGGCATTATTTATAACCCTCAACTCATCAGCTCTATCGGGCATCTTACCAGCACCACAATAAAGCCCAGTAACAAGAGCAAACTCCCTTAAGCCAAACCTAACTGGTTTTTGTCCTATCAAGACCCACAGTTCATGCTTTTTCTTGGTGGGGAGGGAGTACATCATAAGATAATGAAGGAGGCTGCCTGAAAACCGCTTCCAACCGGAAGGCAGCTCTTGGGTATATTTTCTAAATACTCCTTCGAAATTTATTTCGTTCTCTTCAAGGAATTCTTTTACTGGGGAAAGGCGCTCCCATGATGACCGGACTGTGATCCTCACAATTGTAGAGAAGAAGTACCGTTCCCAGAAAGGGCGCATGTTGAATTTTGCAAAATCAATGCTCCGGGTGACCTCTTCTTCATATTCTACCTCTAACTCCTCGTCATCATCCTCCGCATCATCAAATAACCCCGTCATACCCATATTGTTCGAATGTCTTCGCTTACTCCTATTTTCCCGTATGTAGAAGGTCCCTTCTGCAGATTCTTCATCTCCGGTTTGTTCATCATCTCTAAACTCCTTAAATGTATCAAAATATCGTTTGTAAATAGAAAATGTTTGAAATATATAAAAGGCGCCATTTTGATCGCGTACGCGACTCAATCAATCGATTAAGCGACTAAGAGATTCTTTCGAAATAAACAACCAAAAATACAGTATATAAACAAGAGAATATAGTATCAAGACCAGAACAAAAATGGAAAACAAAAAACAAAGAACCATTACGTTATACTCGGCCTCTTGCGATATTTGCATGGGATCAATAGTGCCTTCTCCTTCCCTTACGGGGCTTTGGTTTGCACCCGCTGATGACATCTTGTTTAGTTGATCGAAAAATGTGATAATACTCTGAATACGGGAGAGAAAATGGAGGAAAACCCTAGTTCTTTTGCTTCGTGAGGAAGATGAAGAAGAAGAACAGTCCTTTTTACCTTTTTCCTCTTTCTCGCTCTTTTGTGTTGCTTATAACTATGATCAAATTAATTAATGATGTGATTGGTTTGACTAATGTGGTGATATATATATTAAATAAACATAACTGTCAGACAAAAAGGAAAAATTATAATATATTATACAGAATGTTTGCCGCCTTTTCGGACATGTATATTACAAGAGCTTTTTTTTTTTTTTTTAATTATTATTTTCGAGTATTTGATTCTTTAAATAATGTATGCTAGGGGACTAACAAAATAATTTAAAATAATACTTATTTGATCTAGATTAAGAATCGCTTGAGCGAATCATTAAATCGAGTGCGCGATTTAGTAATTTTTGTGGCCAAATTCAAGTTCCATGATGTGTGAAATGGCCAATAACCTTAGGAGACTTGAATCAAATTTGTAATGAGATCATTGTATAATTGGTTATGCCCAAGCTTGATGTGAATGTATTAAACACAAAGTTTTGTACATGGTAACAAAGATGATGTTAAGATTTGTTTGGGATTATGACCTAGGTTTGCAATATATCATACCCCACGGAGAAAAATCACGATGGGGCTCATATCATACGCAAAAAAAACATGCTAGGGGACTAACAAAATAATTTAAAATAATACTTATTCGATCTAGATTAAGAATCGATTGAGCGATTCATTAAATCGCGTGAGAGATTTAGTAATTTTTGTGGCCAAATTCAAGTTCCATGATGTGTGTAATGGCCAATAACCTTAGGAGACTTGAATCAAATTTGTAATGGGATCATTGTATAATCAATTTAATAAATTTTGTGGCCAAAATCAAATTTAACTGAAGAATCGCTTGGTCGATTCCTTAAATCAGTTGAGCGATTTAGTAACTTAAATGATTACAATATAAATTTCCAAATACAAATCATTAAGACAAGTTACATTATGGATTTCCAGATACAAATCAATAAAAATACTGCTAAAAACAACAAATTGACTATTATCAACTTGTTCACAATATTTTGTTCTCTTCCTTCTGGAATGAGTGGTGTCCTCCTGCTTGAGACTTCACCTTCATCGTTTTGTGGCTCTTCTATTGGATTACACCATTGAGAAAAGCCATGCAAATTGCAACAATAAAATAATCTTCCAATGTTGGAATTATCTGCTCTATCAACCACCTTAATTGTAGTCCACTGATCGCAATCCCTGCATTTCTCCTTTCTATATCTAAGAGAACTTCTGCATGTAAAAGTTGAGCTATTTGAACTTGCCATGGTCTTTAAATTCCTTAATGATAATCAGAAGAATGATATAGTGATCCCCACCAACGGCTATAATTCGGATAAACAGTGTATAACTACCATAATATAACGGCTATAATATTTTGTAATATTATCATCTTCCTGCAGGTCTGGAAAGGTTATACACAGCGGCTGTTGCGTGTCAACAGGGCGGGTAAGTTCCCGAAGCGTTCTCTGCTGAGCCATATCTTGACTGTGGTCACTATTTGAGTGCTCGTCAGTGGAAATCTCAACTTCGAACTCTTTTTTAGAACCTGTATCGGATTCCTGCTCAAATAATCTGGAACTTTCACCAACTGATGCTTGTGCTTTCCTTTGTTTGGTCCACTTCCTTAGCTTCTTTACGGTCTTCTCGATCTCAGGGTCGTACGAAGCAAGTTGTCCCGTACAAAGATTTCTAGGCATAAGAAAAGAAATAAAGTCAATTACAAACCAATACCAGGCAACGACGCCAAAAATTGATGGGTGTCGAAGCCACCAATAATAAAGTCCCGAATATCGCACACAAATAAATCGTAAAATAACGGTAAAGGGAGTCGAACCACAAGGATTGGATGAAACTATAACTTTTTATATGCCAAGAAAATAAAGTAACAAAAAGGGGGAAGGGGGTTTGAATTGAGGTGATTAAACCAAAGAATGAAATAAAACGCAACTAACTAGCTAAGTAAACTAAAAGAATGCAGAAAACACTTAACTAATTCAATATATGGCAAAATAGCTGGAATTCTCCTACACATGCATAAGACTGTGATCACTGACAGGGTAATTGAATCTGAAGTTAGGCTAGCTATAGTCGCCAAGTCCTCTCTGGCTCCCTCGTTTCTTCTTATTGTTTATAACGACTAAAAGAGACTCCTAATAATCGTTTTCTAATTAACCAATAACCTTAGCAGAAACTCCTTTTAAGATTCAATTGGGCAATTGTATTACACCCTAAAGAAACACTAACCCTAACCGACTAGGTATAAACTCCTACTTCGCCTAGTTAGACCGTCTATCCCACAACACGAAATCAGTCGAACTTAACGGCCTAGTGATTGTTTGCTACTTCCTTAATTATCCGGCTAGACTCCACCAAATAAGTTAACTAGCTATATGTGAATTGCCTATTCTAAGATTTGAGCTCTTAATATAATCAAAGAATAAGAACAAACACAATGTCGTAAAAATAGAGATAAAATGGATAACTTGATAAAATCACCAATAAATTCGTCTCACACAACCCTAAGCATGCTTTAGAAAATTCCAACTAAATAAACTTAGAAATTCATAGTGTAATTGCAAACAAAGCTTGAAAGTGAAAACATAATTTCAACGAAAAATAAAGAAAGAAGAAAACTAGAATAAACTTGAAGTCTTCTCTCGTCTTTTCCTCCCGTTGCTGCTGCGTTACTCTACCTTTTTTCTGTGTATGAATTTCTGTTTTTTCTTGAGAAACCGCTGCATAATATAGTCTTGGCGCCAAGATGATTGCCCCCACTTCTTTTCCCACGTTGCTGCCCATAATTGCCCCACGTCGCTTTCATCAATTTGGAGGTTTTTATTTCTCCAAATTGGTGGATGGATGTAACTGATGTCGTGCAACCTCCATTTCCTTTGAATTTTTCTTTACAAAACAAGCCTTGGAAATCAGGGACTTTGGCAATTAGGTTTGGGCCTTTTTGTAGTCTTGTGCTTCAATTTGGTGGGCCTGATCCTAGGTGGTTTAGGACATAAAATTTCCCAACTTCTTTGCACGGGTTGGGCCGCAATCTTCTCTTCATGGGAGGCCCAATCTCCAACAAAACTTTCAGCTCTCTTACGCTTGGTACTGGGACCTTGCCAAAATTCTCCAAAGTTCATCAAATTGTGGTAATTCCTATCAAAAAGCACAAATTCAATTAATTACCAGAATTTTAGCAAGTATAGGGTCACATATAACAATTATAACCTTTAATAACTCACTAAATATGCAACATATCAAATCCCCCCACACTTAGACAATGCTTGTCCTCAAGCATTACATAGAATCAAGACTGTTTTCACATTCTAAATCACAACCACAGCAGTTCGGTATGTAAACTAGGAACTTTTGTTATCATCCAAGAAAGTTCACAACAAGCATAAGCATAAAGTAAAGTTTGAAATCAACCTTCCAAAGCAGAATAAATATGAGCTCAAGTGTCCATTGAAATCATGCAAATGTTAGTTTTGAACCTGTTAATCCAATGCAAATGATGGAAGCAAGTGTAAAGCAATCAGTCAATCTAATATCAATCGATTTTGCGCAAATGTTAAAGAATGCCAAAGATGTGGTGAAGAGTTGTGTTTCATTTTTTTAGATAAGCAACCTATAATCCTTGAGAGCTTTTCAAGAACCCAAACATTTCTCAAAATAAAATCTCTTTACTTTTCCTTCTCTTTAAGTGTTGGAACTCCAAGGAACCCCCCCCCCCCCCCCCCCCCCCTTTTTTTTTTTTTTTAAGCACACAAGGAACTCTATTTGTTTATCACTTTAAGTGTTGGGAAAACAATTTCGAGAGCGATCGGCATTCAACCCTACTCATGGCGTTTTTTATGATTGGAATTTTTCCAAGCCAGAGGAGTAGTCACGCGAGTTCTACTGACCAACCTTTCTCTAGTTGGCCCCTCGCAAGCTCCCCCTTACACTAATGCTTATCCAATCAAACTCAACAAAGCTCAATCACCAATCTACCGTTTCTTAACATAATTGCAAAATCAATAGATATTAAACCAACTAAACACTTCATACAAGACTCATACGCAGCATGGTATCAATTGAGCACACACAACTTAGGTTCAATTATTTAGTCTCAAGCTCACAATATACGTGCTAATTCGAGTATCAAACAAATTCACTTCATGTAATGCAAGTCGAAAATAATCAAGGATTCAAACTAAAATTCCTTTTTCCAAATTAAATCTCTCGCATTCAAGAAGCTGTATGAAATGTTTTAGAATAGAAAGCATGCCAAAATTCTAAGTGAAATCAAGAGGGCAAAGCTGCAACAGTCATTTCAAACACACAAATAAACCCAAAGACATCAACAAAATTTAACAAATCAACAGAAGCCGATTTTCAGATTTTCAGTCTCAATTTCCCACCAAAAACCTCCTAATATCAACAATTTATCACCCAAAACAGCCCTAGTCAAGTTCCTAAAACGTGCATCACTATCCCTAAGCAAGTAGACAACAAAAGCAGTTACATATTCACAATTTTCAGCAACTATCAGCCTTCAATGTACGGAAAAAATTTAGACAAAAACCCAATTTCAGCCAATTTCAGCCCATTTCGCCCCCCCCCCCCCCCCCCCCCCACTTAAGCTTTGTTGTCCCCAACAAAATGATAGAAATAGAGAAAGAATCGGGGACTTCCCTGAATCCGGGGGGTGTGAAACGCCACTCAGCGGCGTTGCTGAAGCTCGGTTAGGATATCCATCATCTTTTGCAGCTGCTCTTGCATGGCCGGGACGTGGCTTTCCAAGCGTGCAAGCCTTTTCTCGATCGTTGATTGTGGGGGAACGGCGGGTCTGTGTGTTGTGTGGCGGAGGTAGGTGGGTGGGTTGTTGGAGTGCCGGCGGAATCTATATGAGGGCGAAGAGGGGGGTTGCCGACACCGGAGCTGTTGGTGGTGGCGCCGGCATGGCGCTAGTGGAGGCACGGCGGCGGGCTTGGTTCGTTGTCCGTATGGGTGGAGATGGTGGAGGAGGATTAGGGTTTTTGATTTTGGGGGAAAAAAATTGGGGATCTTCTGAGTTGGGGGATGAAGTGTCGTGAGTGGGGTTTGTTGTGCTTAGTGGAGGTTGAAGTGTATTAGGGTTAGGATTTTGGTTTGGTGGAGCGGGTTGTGGTGACGGGTATTTGGAGCGGGTCGTGGTTTGGGAAGGGTTAGTAGTAGCCGGTCGGGTAAATGGGTAGATCCACTAAGGGAATCGGTCTTGGGCTGAATTAATTGGGCCAATTTTTAATTGGGTCGAATTTTGGGCTTGAGGCCCCTGACCGTGACCTTAGATAGACTTCCTCACAGCAACTCCTATATCAGTTTTGCATTCTTTCCAAGTGTACCAGTATTGCCACCTCCTCCCCCATACTTATCTGGAAAATATTGCCGCTAAATGTACCTGCAAACATGAGGAATAAATTACGACCGAAAGAGAGAAAACGAAACCAACTAAACAAAACGAAGGGAAACGGAAGCAAATAAAATGAAACTTGGGTTGCCTCCCAAGCAAAGCCCTTGTTTAACGTCTTGGACTCGATGTGTCTTGATTTCGCACTCAAGTAGCTAGAGGAGGATCCTCTAAGTTCATTCCGTCGATCGTGTGCGAGACAAATCCCTCATAGAAGGGCTTCAACCTATGCCCGTTCACCTTGAACGTCTTTTCTGAATCGATTTCTCGAATCTCCACAGCTCCATGCGGAAACAATTTGCTTACCACGCACGGGCCCACCCATCTTGATCTCAACTTTCCAGCAAAGAGCCTCAACTTTGACAAGTAGAGCAGCACCTTTTGTCCAACCATGAAATTCTTCCTTGATATCATCCCATCATGAAACGCCTTAGCCTTAGACTTATAGATTTTGGCGTTCTCATAGGCGTCCTTACTAATTTCTTCCAGCTCTTGCAATTGAAGCTTGCGATGTATTCCAGCCTCTCCCATGTCTAAATTGTACTTTTTGATCGCCCAATAAGCCCGGTGCTCAATCTCCACAGGGAGATGGCAAGCTTTCCCAAACACCAACCTATATGGTGACATACCGATCGGGGTTTTGTAGGCTGTCCGGTAAGCCCAAAGAGCATCATCAATTCTTGAACTCCAATCTTTACGGTTAGGATTAACCGTTTTCTCCAAAATGGACTTGATTTCCCTATTTGAGACTTCGGCTAGGCCATTTGTTTGTGGATGATAGGCCGTGGAAGTGCGATGGGTGACATGATACTTCTTGAAAAGTGCTTCGACCGTTCGGTTGCAAAAGTGTGTCCCTCGATCGCTGATTATGGTTCGTGGAATGCCAAACCTAACAAAAATGTTAGACCTAACAAAATTCACAACAACTTTAGAATCATTAGTCCGGGTGGCCTTTGCTTCCACCCACTTCGAAACATAATCAACGACAAGAAGAATGTATAAATTACCATGAGACGAAGGAAAACGACCCATAAAATCAATTCCCCACACATCAAATATTTCACAAATAAGGATCGGATTAAGGGGCATTTGATTCCAAGCACCTATATTTCCCGTCTTTTGATAATTCACACAACTTTTGCAAAACAAGAATGCATCTTTGAAAAGCGTAGGCCAAAAGAAACCACTTTCTAACACTTTATTAGCCGTTCGTTTAGGACCAAAATGGCCACCACAAGCATAAGCATGACAAAACTCAAGTATGGATTTTATTTCATTTTCAGCCACACATCGCCTAATAATTTGATCGGTTCCCATTTTCCACAAATAAGGGTCATCCCAAATATAGTATTTAGAATCACTCTTAACTTTATCTTTTTCAGACCGGGACAAATAATCAGGCAAGATACCAGTAGCTAAAAAGTTAACAATATCAGCGTACCAGGGTGTCTGCAAACCTGCCTGAGACCTCAGACAGGCCCCCTGAATAGCAAAAAGGTGTTCGTCTGGAAATTTATCCTTAATGGGCAGTGAATCTGGCTTCAGAACTGGAATGCGGCTGAGATGATCAGCTACCAGATTCTCACATCCCTTTTTGTCCTTTATCTCCAAGTCAAATTCTTGTAAGAGTAAAATCCATCGAATGAGCCTCGATTTCGCTTCCTTCTTGGTGAGGAGATACGTTAAAGCTGCATGATCAGAATACACAGCAACTTTAGTACCAAGCAAATAAGGACGGAATTTGTCTAATGCATAAACAATTGATAAAAGCTCCTTTTCGGTAGTAGTGTAGTTACATTGAGCACTATCTAGCAACTTCGAGGTGTAATAGATCACGTGAGAGTTCTTGTTGATCTTTTATCCAAGTACAGCCCCCACGGCGTAATTGCTCGCATCACACATGATCTCGAATGGATACTCCCAATTCGGCGGTTGGATAATTGGGGCTGACACCAATTTCTCTTTCAACAAGTCGAAGGCAGCCTTGCAATCTTCATCCATCTGAAATTTCATATCCTTTTGAAGCAATTTGCACAATGGTTTGGTGATCTTGGAAAAATCCTTGATAAATCGCCTATAGAAACCTGCATGTCCAAGAAAGGAACGCACTTCCCGCACACTCGCGGGGTAAGACAAGGATTTTATCACATCAATTTTAGCTTTATCCATTTCAATACCATTCGCAGAAACAATGTGACCCAAAACTAGACCCTTATCAACCATAAAGTGACACTTTTCATAGTTCAAGACCAGGTTCGCTTCAATGCAACGTTTCAATATCGTAGCAAGATTATCGAGGCATTCATCAAAAGAGTTTCCATAAACCGTAAAATCGTCCATGAATACCTCAATAATTTGCTCAACATATTCAGAAAATATACTTACCATGCACCTTTGGAAGGTAGCCGGGGCGTTGCAAAGTCCGAACGGCATTCGCCTAAATGCAAAGGTCCCAAATGCACACGTGAAAGTTGTCTTTCCTTGATCTTCAGGTGCCACGGGAATTTGATAAAACCCTGAATAACCATCAAGGCAGCAATAGTGAGTCTTACTGGCCAAACGTTCGAGCATTTGGTCAATAAAAGGGAGGGGAAAATGATCCTTTTTTGTAAGAGCATTAAGACCTCTATAATCCATACACACCTTCCAACCATTGTGAACTCTAGTAGGAACTAACTCACCATCCTTGTTTTTAACAACCGTAATTCCCGTTTTCTTGGGCACAACTTGAACCGGACTTACCCACTCGCTATCGGATATTGGATAGATCATACCTGCATCAAGGAGTTTGAAGATCTCCTTTTTCACTACCTCCATCATAGGTGGGTTGAGTCTCCGTTGAGCTTCACGGCGTGGTTTGGCACCTTCCTCCAAAATGATTTTATGTATGCACGTGGAAGGACTGAGTCATTTGATATCAGCAATGGTCCATCCAATTGCCTGTTTGTACTCCCTAAGAACTCTGATCAATTTCTCCTCTTCCAGACTGTTAAGCTTGCTGGCTATGATCACTGGCAGTGTCTCTTTGTCGCCCAAATAGGCATACTTCAAGTGTTCTGGCAGTGTCTTGAGTTCCAGCTTTGGAGCCTGCAGAACAGAAGGTAACAGTTTAGATTCAGACCGATTAAGCTCAATAGGTTCAATTTTCATAGTTGAAACATTAAGTGCCTCCAAAGCATAGATTATTTCAAGCATATTCTCAGAAAGTCCGAACTTTTCATCAAATTTCCTAGCTCTATCAATGGAAAAATCATGGCATAAGACATAATTCAATTCATCATCATGGTTCAAAGCAAACACTTTATTAGTCAAGTTATCTATGATATCCACATTGTAAACACAAGACATATCATCAACATGTTTTATAGCATCATACATATTAAACTTGACAATCTCACCATCAAATTCCAAAGTTAAAGAACCACTATGAACATCGATTTTCGCCTTAGCCGTACTAAGGAAAGGCCTACCCAACAGAATGTCCGAAGACTTAGTAGAACTATCCTTTTCCATATCAAGAACAAAGAAATCAGCGGGGAAAATTAATTCATTCACTTGTACTAAAACATCTTCTAAGACACCCTCGGGATAAACAAGTGAACGATCGGCTAGCTGAATAATAACCCCGGTATTAGCTAATGGACCAAAACCCAAAGAAGTGTAGATAGACAAAGGCATCACATTGATAGAGGCTCCCAAATCACACATAGCCTTACCAATACCAATATTACCAATTTTGCAAGGGATGGAAAACATACCTTTATCGTGACACTTAGGTGGTAATTTTCTTTGTAAGACGGCTGAAACATTTTCACCAACACTCACCTTCTCATTACCTGTCAACTTACACTTTTTGGTGCACAATTCCTTAAGGAACTTGGCGTAACGTGGAACCTGTTTGATGGCCTCAAGAAGCGGAATGTTGATTTCGACTTTCTCGAAAAGAGCCAAGATGCTCTTTTCCTCTTGGTCTTTCTTGTTCTGAGCCAGTCTCTGAGGGAATGGTGGTGGTACTACCAGTGGCTTAGGCTTCTGAGTGATTTCAGCCTGTCTGGAAGTCTGTCCGTGATCACTGGTAGGATTCTTCTCAATCTCTTTTTCAGTTTCTGCATCAAATCCCTGCATTTGATCACATTTTGAAATCCGTTCCACTAGAGGCTGTAATTCCTTTCGCCTTCGCAGTGTGATAGCGCTCACATTGTGTCTAGGGTCGTGAGTTTGTGATGGAAGCTTGCCTTGGTTCTCCAATTTGCTCACCGAGGATGAAATTTGTCCCATATGAGTCTCCAAGGTTTTGATGGTATCCTCTATCTTTTGAAACCTGTTCGTCGTGTCCTGTTGAAATTTATTGGTATTAGCAACCAACATACGAACAATTTCACTAAGAGACGTACCTGCACCCTGAGGGTGTTGTGGCCTTTGTTGTTGTTGAGGTGGGGGACGAAAATTCTGCTCATTGGCTGATTGTTTGCATAGCTAAGGCGCGGGTTAAGCTTCCATCCCGGATTATACGTGTTCGAATATGGATCGAACTTCCTTTGTTGGAAATCCATCGTCTTCACGTTTTCTGAAGTCTCCTCGTGAAGTGTAGGGCACGCATCGGTGGGGTGCTCAACACTTGTACAAATTCCACAAACTCGTGCAGGTGGGGTAGGACCTACATTCATCTTTTCTACCAAAGTTGTTAGCGAAGACTCAATTTTATTAAGAGGACTAAGATTTACCTCGTTCACCCTTTGAGGGATGTCCTCTCGAGTTCCAAATTGTTGAGAATTTGTAGCCATTGTCGAAATGAGGTCTCTTGCATCAGCTGGTGTCTTGCTAACGATGGCTCCACCACTCGCGGCATCCATCATTCGGCGTTCCACCGGAGTCAAGCCTTCGTAGAAATATTGGATAACCAATTGGTCCGAAATTCCATGTTGAGGGCAGCTTGCTAGCAGCCTCTTGAACCTCTCCCAATACTCATAAAGGCTCTCGGAGTCCCTTTGCTTCACGCCACAAATCTCCCGCCTAATATTGGTGGCACGGGAGGCTGGAAAGTACCTTTCAAGGAATTGCCTCGACATCTCCGCCCAAGTAGTAACCGTACCCGAAGGTAAGTAGTATAGTCAATCCTTTGCTGCATCATGCAATGAAAAGGGGAAAGCCTTTAGCTTGATTTGGTCTTCGGTCACGTTGTGTGGCTTCATGGATGTGCACACAAGGTGAAACTCCTTAAGGTGCTTGTTCGGGTCCTCATTCTCCAACCCTCGGAAGGATGGCAACAAGTGGATGAGTCCCAACTTCAGTTCAAAGCCTTCCTGCAGGTCTGGAAAGGTTATACACAGTGGCTGTTGCGGGTCAACAGGGCGGGCAAGTTCCCGAAGCGTTCTCTGCTGAGCCATATCTTGACTGTGGTCACTGTCTGAGTGCTCGTCAGTGGAAATCTCAACTTCGAACTCTTTTTCAGAACCTGTATCGGATTCCTGCTCAAATAATTTGGAACTTTCACCAACTGATGCTTGTGCTTTCCTTTGTTTGGTCCACTTCCTTAGCTTCTTTGCGGTCTTCTCAATCTCGGGGTCGTACGAAGCAAGTTGTCCCCGTACGAAGATTCCTAGGCATAAGAAAAGAAATAAAGTCAATTACAAACCAATACCCGGCAACCGCGCCAAAAATTGATGGGTGTCGAAGCCACCAATAATAAAGTCCCGAATATCGCACACAAATAAATTGTAAAATAACGGTAAAGGGAGTCGAACCACAAGGATTGGATGAAATTATAACTTTTTATATGCCAGAAAATAAAGTAACAAAAAGAGGGGGGGGGGGGGGGTTTGAATTGAGGTGATTAAACCAAAGAATGAAATAAAACGCAACTAACTAGCTAAGTAAACTAAAAGAATGCAGAAAACACTTAACTAATTCAATATATGACAAAATAGCTGGAATTCTCCTACACATGCATAAGACTGTGATCACTGACAGGGTAATTGAATCTGAAGTTAGGCTAGCTATAGTCGCCAAGTCCTCTCTGGCTCCCTCGTTTCTTCTTTCTGTTTATAACGACTAAAAGAGACTCCTAATAATCGTTTTCTAATTAACCAATAACCTTAGCAGAAACTCCTTTTAAGATTCAATTGGGCAATTGTATTACACCCTAAAGAAACACTAACCCTAACCGACTAGGTAGAAACTCCTACTTCGCCTAGTTAGACCGCCTATCCCACAACACGAAATCAGTCGAACTTAACGGCCTAGTGATTGTTTGCTACTTCGTTAATTATCCGGCTAGACTCCACCAAATAAGTTAACTAGATATATGTGAATTGCCTATTCTAAGATTTGAGCTCTTAATATAATCAAAGAATAAGAACAAACATAATATCGTAAAAATAGAGATAAAACGGATAACTTGATAAAATCACCAATAAATTCGTCTCACACAACCCTAAGCATGCTTTAGAAAATTCCAACTAAATAAACTTAGAAATTCATAGTGTAATTACAAATAAAGCTTGAAAGTGAAAACATAGTTTCAACGAAAAATAAAGAAAGAAGAAAACTAGAATAAACTTGAAGTCTTCTCTCGTCTTTTCCTCCCGTTGCTGCTGCGTTACTCTACCTTTTTTCTGTGTATGAATTTCTGCTTTTTCTTGAGAAACCGCTGCATAATATAGTCTTGGCGCCAAGATGATTGCCCCCACTTCTTTTCCCACGTTGCTGCCCATAATTGCCCCACGTCGCTTTCATCAATTTGGAGGTTTTTATTTCTCCAAATTGGTGGATGGATGTAACTGATGTCGTGCAGCCTCCACTTCCTTTGAATTTTTCTTTACAAAACAAGCCATGGAAATCAAGGACTTTGGCAATTAGGTTTGGGCCTTTTTGTAGTCTTGTGCTTCAATTTGGTGGGCCTGATCCTAGGTGGTTTAGGAAATAAAATTTCCCAACTTCTTTGCACGGGTTGGGTTGCAATCTTCTCTTCATGGGAGGCCCAATCTCCAACAAAACTTTCAGCTCTCTTACGCTTGGTACTGGGACCTTGCCAAAATTCTCCAAAGTTCATCAAATTGTGGTAATTCCTATCAAGAAGCACAAATTCAATTAATTACCAGAATTTTAGCAAGTATAGGGTCGCATATAACAATTATAAACTTTAATAAATCACTAAATATGCAACATATCAATACGTATTATATATAATATAAAGTATATATATATATATATATATATATATATATATATATATATATATATGATATAATACACGTGAGTATATATATACTAATTAAGTATATAATTTAAATAATTTAGGGTTAAAATATAGAATTTAAATAATTTGGGGTATGTTTGAAAATATAAATAAACAGCGAGGGCTGAAAAGTAATTTTTTGGATGGTCAAACATTTGTTTTTTATGGAAATTGGTTAGTAGAATCAAATTTAAGAAAAAAGTGACATTAAGGGACCTAAAGTGAGACAGTGACAACTGTTAGGACCAAAATTGCAAGTGGATTATTTTACGGAACGAAATTAATAATTTTTTCATTTTGTAATTTGAAACTCATTATTAATTACTCCTAAGTTTCAAAAAATAATAATTCAATAATTCGAGGCATAAAAATTAAAAATAATTCGACAAAATTTTGTGATAGATAACAATTTTATAAGAAGGAGAAATAATGAACATCCAACAACTCCTGTCAGTGATAAATAAAATAAAACCATTTTTTTTTGTGGGGTCAGCCATAAAATATATAAAACCATTTTTTTTTGTGGGGTCAGCCATAAAATATATAAAACCATTTCTGGATAAAAGCAGATGTTGACATGCTCTTTTACGAATCCATGCAATGAGAACCACTTGATTCACCTAACAAAATCATTTTCCAATTGCATGATTTCTTTTCCTCTTAATTTAATGCGAATAAAATAAATAAATAACTAACCAACAAATTTCTGGTGGAAATCAATGTTTTCAAAACCGGACCGGACCGGCCGGTTCGACCGGTTCGACCGGTGACCGGTGCCTGGTCCGGTCCGAACCACCATGCAAAACCAGTGCGAACCGGACCGGTACCGAACAGTAAAAACCGGCCGGTTAACCGCCGGTTTTGGCCCCGTGAACCGGACCGGACCGGCGGTTCACTCAATTTTCAATTTTTTTTTTTTGAAAAAACTTAAAATTCCCACATCCTTTAACTTTTTTTGAGTTTTAAAAATATTTTTTACACACTTACAATTCCCAAATCCCAAATTTAAAATCACAGGCCTCAAATTAGACGTTAAACACTTGAATATGACTCTTTTATTCTAAAATTGAACTATATTATATATTATATTTTTAATTTTAGCATATTATTATATATATATATTATTAAAAATAATATTTTTATTTATTACGTCATACCGGTTCGACCGGTGGTTGAACCGGTCGAACCGGTCCGACCGGTGACCAGTAAGGCTGCCGCTTTGATCTCCGGTCCGCTTTTGAAAACATTGGTGGAAATATAGAGATTCGATTTTGTGCATTTGAATTTAAAAAGAAGATCTGATAATCGGATTTGAATTATTCGGTTGGAATTTTGATAATTTTATTTATTAAAATCTAATAATTAATAAATGAGAAAAGTAAATTTAGATTTAATAATTAATAAAAATACATTTATATATAATATATGCAATGTTCTTGAAAAGAAATAACCTTTCGAATTAATAATTGTGATGAATAGTTTTCACTTTATTTGAAAAGGTGTCATGCAACATTGCATTGTTTTGAAAATAATCGAAAAGATGTCTTATTAATTAATGAGAAATTTTCATCCAGGTACCTCGTGTAATTCGAATGTAGCAAAAAAAACCCTGACAAAGAAAAAGTACTTCAAAAGACCTTGTGTTTTTTTAAATAGGCACCGAAAATGTGACACCTTGACTTTCAGACGTTACAGGTATGATGTATGTACGCAATTTAAATTCATATTCTTTATTCTTTTAATTATTATTATTATTATTATTATTATTATTATTATTATTATTATTTCTTATAAATTTGAATGATTCTTATACGAATATGTACGCAATTTGTTGAGATTTGTTTCGTTTATGCTTGAATTGTATTCAAAATTTTATGTCGTTTTAATATGTTGGAGATTTACGTGTTATGGACTTGGATATATGCTCGTTATATGTTTTCGGATTTATTTGTTGAGCTTTTGAATTATTTGTTACGTTTGGAACCTAAAGGAGGCTAAAACGCTTTTAGCACACCTTGGGTTGCGGAGTGTGTAACTTGCTCGGGAATTTGGATTTGAATTCCGTCACTACCGTTGAACTCATTTCGACGATTCGGGTTCAATGGACCAAGCCTCATAACCTTTTAAGCCCATTTGATACTCCAAAATTCGACCGGAAACTCACCTCGCGCCTATATGACTACCTTTCACTAAATTGCACTTTAGTCCTTCATTTCTCGACCTTTTCACTTGAGACTTGGTCCCACACCTCACCAAAACTCAGCATATTCATCCCTCCCTCTCTCATTCTCGATTCCCACATGAAAGAGAAGGAAATTTCAGCCAAATTGGAGATTCAAGTTTCATCCCGTCACTATTCACCCCAAGGAGAGACTGAGCTCTAATCTCCGTTTTCTTCCATCATCTTCAAGGGGTAAGCTAATATTTGATATATACATGAGTATGTGATCATTTTGAGCCATTAATTCCACACTTTGAGCTATGTTTGGTGAATATATGGAGCATGACTTGATCATTTTGAGCCATTATTCATTCTAGTTGATTTCATTTTAATAGTCGATTAATTTCTTTGATTTTTCTTTTTATCGTTTATGAACTTGACGTGTTTTTATAATTACACTCGATTTATGTAATAAATTGAATAACTTTGCTATTAATTTTAAATATCTCCATTAATAATATATACATGCATGAATTGAAGATGTCTCGACTTCAATCATTTATTTTAATTTGGTAAATATAAATTTTGATAATTGTAGATTCCCGGAGAGCCCAATTATCGGGGAACTTCGGGGTTTAGTTCGAGTTGATAAGTGGGAGCTCCCTTCGATCCGAATCAAAAATTAAAAATGAAGGTCAGTGTTGTTTTAGATTCTTTGAATAAATTGTTGTATTCTTTTCATTATATCAACTTTGTTTATGATTGGCGTCACTTGGGTCTTTGGTCGCGAGAGGTTGATATCTTGGTGCAGGTAACGGATTGTAAGGGAACTATTAGCCCGGGCCATGATGTTCCAGAGGGGAAATTATTGTATTGTCATGGTCGTCACATGGTCTGTATATTGCATGGGAATTATTTATTTTGGAAGAGTTCTATTGATTGGTTGGATAACAGAGAGGGCATTTGTCAAGCCTGGGGACAAAGCATTAATAAGGATGGGAAAGATCTTGAATACAAACAGGTTATGGACAATATTCATAGACTTTCAAATAAGGATTGTAATTTCAGCAAGTGAGATCCGTTTAGGATTCTTATTTATCAGAAGCCTTGTTGTAATTGTGTCCAGTCATACACGGTTAATCCGAATCGGATTTTAAGTAGTAAGTTATTCAAATCAGTTCGAATCGGGTTTTAAGTAACAAGTAATTGTTCTGACAGTTGATTCGATTGTCGTGGTTTGGGACTTAGTTGCTAGCTTGATTTGTCGTAGCCGTGTGTGATCTTTAGTGGTCCTCGAATGGGACTAAGGCCGTCTTTCGTGTTAATAAGGGCCCTAGTTTTTACATGTCTAAGTTTTCTGCTTATGGCCACCATTGTAATAGGTCCTTTATTGATATGTGGATTGGTCTGTTGTACTATGTCGACGACTTGATTAATATCTCGGTAAATTCCCCACTGTCGGTTGATCGGTTTTTATTTAAAAAAAAATAAATTAATTTATATATTAGTATTTTTATATTTTTGGTGTTCAATAGAGTTTAACAATTAAACTAAATAATTTATAGTTTCTTATTTTTTTTATGGTTTAAAAAAATGCAAGATGATTTAATTATCTTTATACTTAAATAGATCAAATTTAGTTTAAGGGTATTTTAGTCTATTAATAAGTTTTAGCCTAAAATTATGGTAAAAAAAAATAATTTAAAGGATGAATTTAAAGTAAATTAAAAACTTTTTTTTTTTAAAAGTAAATTAAAAACTTGAGGACTATTTCGAATTTGAATTCAAAATATAAGGATGAATATGAATTTTCCCCCAAATTTATTAGATTGTGTCTATGATGCACGGATACAGACACGATACGATACGGATACGGAGATAAGGATTTTTTTTTTATTTTTTTTAAATTTTCACGTGAAGAGTGTCGGACAAGATGTCGGACACGAGACGACACGATAAGATAAAACAATATTTTTAGAAGTGTCTGTGCATCATAAGATTGTGACCACAACTGCTAAGCCTGCATAATAGTTGAGTATTTGGTAATAGTTGTCTAGCCAGAGATTTTGGGTGGAGCCACGTCATTTTGGAGGGAGATAATGTTAATGTGATCAATAAACTTCGGTCTACCGAGGAGGATCTTTCGGAACTTGGCAACATTCTTAACGATATTCGTTCTATTTGTTCACATTTTGAGGGTTGTGTTTTCTCTTATGTTAGACGTGATGCCAATAGATTGGCTCACAAGTTAGCTTGTAATGCGGCCTCGGCCTGCGTTGGTTTGGGGTGATATTCCCGATTTTGTTGTTGATATTGTTTTGGAGGAATTGCAATAAATTTGGCCTTGTTGGCCTTTTTCCTTCAAAAAATAAATAAATAAATAAAAATTCAAACACGAAAGCTCTAATTAAAAATAGTAAATTTTGTACGAGAAAATTATTGATTTCGTCCCATAAAGTAACCCATTTTCAATTTTGGTCCCAACAGTTGCCACTGTTTCATTTTAGGTCCCATAAAGTCACTTTTTTCGTAAATTAGGTCCCATTGACCAATTTTCATCCAAAATTAACATTTGACCGTTAAAATAAACGTTTGACTGTTCAAAAAAATTACTTTTAACCCCTTTTTATTTATTTATATTTTTCAACATACCCCAAACTATTATATATATGTTTTATATATATTATATACACGTATTATACACACACATATATTATATATATGTATATATATAATATTATATATACGTAATATTTAATATATAGTATATAGTACATAGTAATATAATATAGTAATATATAGTACATATAATATATAGTACATATAGTATATATATATATATATATATATATATATATATATATATATATATATATAACTTATTATAATATATATGATGAGGTCAGAATACGGTCAAGCCACGAATACGATATGTGGCCTAATAAAAACATGACAGCGTGGCATTTCAGGGCCAACATCTCAAGCCCCCCCCTCGGGATTGACTGTTCCCCCCCGAGGGAATATCTGCTCCCTCATTAAAGGGAATCCTAACCTTTTCCCGAGCGGGTGAGCAAGGCTAGCAATACAATTACGACAAGGCCCTCGAGATCATTCCATGGCTGTAAAGGCGAAGTCATTCCCTCCACACCACTTCTTTGGGCCTAGATATCTCCTCGGACCTGCGAGCCCCAAAGTCCATACCAACCCGAGCATGTTTTGTCCTAGGGAACAACCCTGTAACGCCCTCTAACAAATATTAGAATACAAACGCACACCTGCCACTGTTGCTTTCCACCAACCTTTTTGCAGGCTTTTGCAGGAGACCCTTCTTGGAGGCTCCTCATTACGCCACGTGTCTAGGGCAACACCGATCCAGGACCATTTGGTGACAATTATCAAAGGGCCCTAACACTCAACTATTAATACTCAGAATCTCTCACACTCTGTAAGCAAACTTCCCTTACTTGAGCTCTGTTTTATTTCCTGTTTCTCTTCCACACTTTACCTGAAACTGTTTCACTGACTTGAGAATCGGAGGGACAAACTGGGTTTCACCCACCATTTCCCCAGCTTGGCCTTCTGATGTTTTGCTGTGTTTGTTCCCAGCAGGTAGAACCCACACATTCCGGCGACCCTCGGCTGAACATTTGATCCCTGTTTCTCTATCATACAAATTCTAAAGTACTGGAGTTTGACAACTCGGATCAGACCCCATCAATATATATATATATATATATATATATATATATATACTTTATATAAACTATACACGTGTGTGTATATATATACTACTTAAATATATAATTTCAATAATTTAGGGTTAAAATATAGAATTTAAATAATTTGGGGTATGTTTGAAAATATAAAAAAATAGCGAGGGCTAAAAAATAATTCTTTAGAGGTCAAACATTTGTTTTTTATGGAAATTGGTAAGTGGAATCAAATTTAAGAAAAAAGTGACTTTAAGGGACTTAAAGTGAGACAGTGACAACTGTTAGGACTAAAATTGCAAGTGGATTATTTTACGGAACGAAATAATTTTTTTTTTCATTTTGGTAATTTGAAACTCATTATTAATTACTCCTAAGTTTCAAATAATAATAATTCAATAATTCGAGGCATAAAAATTAAAAATAATTCGACAAAATTTTGTGATCGGGGAATTCCCGAAAACTCCCCAAATGATAAGTCCAATTCCTCTTAGCTCCCCATTTTCAAAAATGATGTATAAAAACTCAAGAATCGCGTATGTAAATCGGGAGTGAAAATGAACTTCCCAAACTCATGGGGAGTTTTTGGGAAGTGCCCGTGATAGATAAAATTTTTATAAGAAGGAGAAATAATGAACATCCAACAACTCCTGTCAGTGATACATACCAATAATAAAACCATTTTTTGTTTTTTGTGGGGTCAGCCATAAAATATATAAAACCATTTCTGGATAAAAGCAGATGTTGACATGCTCTTTTACGAATCCATGCAACGAGAACCGCTTGATTCACCTAACAAAGTCATTTTCCAATTGCATGATTTCTTTTCCTCTTAATTTAATGCGAATAAAATAAATAAATAACTAACCAACAAATTTCTGGTGGAAATATAGAGATTCGATTTTGTGCATTTGAATTTAAAAATAAGATCTGATAATCGAATTTGAATTATTCGGTTGGAATTTTGATAATTTTATTTATTAAAATCTAATAATTATTAAATGAGAAAATTAAATTTAGATTTAATAATTAATAAAAATACATTTATATATGATATATGCAATGTTCTTTAAAAGACATAACCTTTCGAATTAATAATTGTGATGAATAATTGTCACTTTATTTGAAAAGGTGTCATGTAACATTGCATTGTTTTGGTAATAATCGAAAAGATGTCTTATTTATTAATGGGAAATTTTCATCCAGGTACCTCGTGTAATTCGAATGTAGCAGAAAAAACCCTGACAGAGTAAAAGTACTTTAAGAGACCTAGTATTTTTTTAAATAGGCACCGAAAACCCTGAAATCAGTGAGTGCGACTCATGCGCGCTGACTACAAGTAGGAAAGCGTTTTTGACCGCTTTTGGAGTGTGAAATGTCTTGTATGCCCTTCGTTGATTGCCTTTAACTTTCAGTTCTAATTTTCAAATTTTGAAATCCTTTTCTTTCTCCTTCTTTATCCTTTGAAGAACTCCAGAGCTGCGATAATGACCTCCTCGAGGTTGTACGACGATAGGAGGTGGAAGAAACTGAAGCCGGAGCTTGAGTTTCGTTACCCACCAACTCCTAGTTGTTCTTGCGGGTTGAAGGCTATTATAAAGGTGGTTGAATCATGGAATAAACCCATAAAAGGCCTTCTTTTCTACTCTTGCACCTTATCTAAGTGTTGATATTTCCGTTGGGTATATCCTATTCAACCTAAATGGGATGTAGCTGGTGAAGAAGGAAGTAACGTCAAAGCATTTGATGATTGTGAGGATGAATGTGAAGGACCCAATAATTCTAGGGTTTCTGAATTTGGGGCATCGACAATAAGAGTGGAAGAAAGGCAAAATGTTCTTCTTTTGGTTATTTGTATGGGTTTGTTGTTATTGTTGGTAATTATTCTAATGAAATGATTATTTAATCTATAAAAGTCCTCGTAGTGTTCATCATTTTTGGTTTAAAACTCATGTAGTGTTCAATGTTTGCAATGAAATGATGAATTTTCGCCCCAGTTCTCCTTGTTGGTTAAATATTTCCCAGTTACCCTTTGTTTTCATTAACTTGCAAGGAAACCCTGTGTTTGTAAAAAGTAGCACATAAAACCCTGTCAGACAATATTCCGAGTGCACTGTAAACATCATTGGATTGTGTATTAAAATGCAAATTCAAACATGTGAAAGCAGATTTAGACATCAACAACCAGTCAAACATAATTTAAAGTCATAGCATCGCCAAGCTCAAAAGGGGTACAATAATGTCTGCATTCAAGTAGAAAAAGTCATTTTCCTATTTACTAACGTTAGATACCAAAGTGGGGATACACACTCCCACAATACCAAGGCAAAAAGTGGTCCACCACTCACAGTATTCAAGCAATAAAACATTATTTATAGGGCAAAATGAACTGGCATATAACTTGAGATCTAGATCTGAATCTGGGAAGTGGAGTTTTGCTCATTCAGGGCTTCCAAGGAGCTTGATTTCTTTGGGCAGCTACCCTCCCTCTCTCATTTCGAAAGACCTCTGCTTCCGTTGTTCTTTTATTCCAAGCTCTGCGTTGTTGTGGATGAGTTCTTGGAGTTGCAGTTTCAATACTTGGAGTAGATGTAGCTATTTGTGCAGCTTGGAACTGACCTTGAGCAGTTGATGTCTGGGCACAAGCAGCCATAGTTGGTGTTTGAACGGTAGGTGGGGAGGATTAGGATGGCCGTACAGGAGGTCTCTGTGGATTGCTTGCTCTTGGAATCTAGGATGCTGAAACTGGAGTACTCTGGGAAGGTGTTTGTGCTTGGGAAAGACCTTGTGCAACAGATGGTGGTGTCTGGGAGTTTTCAGTAACAACCCTTGTAGCAGATCTTGCACGGACAGCGGCTTGCCTTTCTCGTATAATGTTGACGACCCTTCGCCTCTCTCTATGACTTGAAACCTACAAAATTATAGGTATTACTGCACATTGTCCAAATAATATACAAGTTTTTAAATTCAGTTGAATAATTAAAGAGTACTACATTAGGTCTTCTATTGCCATTGTCCAAGCCGGAAAGCCCAACCTGTTAAGGAAAAGAAAAAGAAAAGTAATTAAAGTATGCAGCTGCTATATAATACAATAAATTTATAACAATTTAAAAATCAATTCATATACCGTGTAAAATCTGGAATTTGGGTGTGGATTGTTCTTGCAAGTCTTCACATTGTGACCCAACTCAAAACACCTGCTGCATGTATGAGTTAGACCGGTCCTAGTAACACGTTCATTTACACTCTTCCTTCTTGCCTTTTTAGGCCGCCCCATCTTCACTTTATACCCCGGACCCTTTAGTTGCTGAAGACCAGTTCTGATCAAATGTTTTCTTCCAGGCACAGCACGGACTACATGTTTGTAAACTTCCTTGTAGGGAGCCTTCTTATAACAAGCATCAATGTAATCCTCTCTGTTCTCCCTTCTCTCGTTTATACATGAACAGACATGACAACAAGGGAATCCATTCAACTGGAAAGACCCATAGGAACATGTACGTTCCTCTAGATTCACAACAAACTGATATCCATTCATCTTTACCTCAAACTCACTCCCACCAGCCCACTGAGGGAAGCAATAATTACCCAAACCGATGTTTTTGTTCAGTTTTTTCAAGACATTTGGACAAACATCACCAGCATATGTTTCCATTCCTAACCTTTTAGTCCCCACTCTATTCATGATCCTAATACGAATCCACTCAAACATACGGACAACAAACTTCTCCCTAGCTGGTAAAATGAGATTATTCTATGATTCACATATATTGTTAACCAAAACATCTGACTTACATGTCCCTCTAAAAAAAGCCCTGGACCAACAGTGTGGATGGAAATGAGCTAGTCATAGGCAGTTACCTGACCATCTCCCAAGCTTGGATTAGCCTCCTTCATCTTTTGCATTATATCTCTCCACTCATCCTTGCTTGTAGCTGCTGCAGCTTTCCAAAACAAGCTCTTCAACTCTTGTCCCTTCCAATGTGTGCTGAAATTTGATATAGATGTCTTAAAGAAAACCTACAGTTAATAGAATCAATTTTTTGTTAATAAGTAAATCCAAAAATATATACTTATGTAAAACAGGGTTTATTGAAGTAATTGTTTATTGAAAACAACAACTAATTACATAACTTGGAACTAATTACTTATGTAAAACAGGGTTTACTGAACAACAACAACTAAGTACAGTTATTGAGAATAGAGGGTTTATGGAAGTAATTGTTTTTTTGTCAAGGTTTTTTGGGATCATTTTTTGAAACACAAGGTTGTTGGCTCCATAAGTAAAACATTTAATTACTCATGTAAAACAAATAATTACATGTAAAACAATTAATTACCTATGCTCACATTCAGGTGCAAGGTCACTCACTGCATCCAGAAGGCCCTTTTGCCGGTTACTTATGAAAGTCCACTTCCCACCTTGTTGCCCACCCAAATCAGATAGTAAAGTCTCAATAAACCACTTCCATGTGGTGCTGTTTTCACTTCTCACATAAGCATTGGTAATTGGAAACAGGTTGTCATTGTCATCCTTACCAACTGCAGACAACAACTGACCTCCATGGAGTGTTTTAATGAAGCAACCATCCAGGCCAATCAATGGCCTACAGCCATCTAGAAAGCCTTGCTTCATAGCAGATAAGCTATATTACATTTTGTCAAACCTTGGAGGATCTGAATCTTCTATTTGCTGTAAAAATATAGTGCTGCCAGGATTTATTACCCTTACTGTCTCACAGTAGTCCCATAGCAGGCCAAAATCGACCTCAAACTCCCCTCTTATCTTGTCCATGGCCAATTTCTTTGCTCTTTGAGTAACTGATGGTGTTATCTCCACACCCACATCTCTCTGAACAATGTTTTGCAAAGTAATTATTTTGACATCCGGATCATCTTTGATTGTTTATTCCATTCTTGTTGCTATATATGCATCTCTGGCTCTATAATTTTTCTTCTTTCTTGCACAGGTATGCTCCTCCTTAAGTGTCTTCACTTGGAAAAGGGGAGAATTCTGCTTCACTGAAGCATGAATCCTCCATTTACATCCTTCAGCTGCACAATTGGCTGTTACTCTTGTCTTCTCAGATTTCTCAAAATCAATGAAAAAACCTTTGTGGATGCTCCAGTCAGTAAGAACCTCCTTGTACTTATTCACTCCAAAGAAGGTTAGACTAACATGGAATTTCAGATCCTCCACACTGTCACCATCTCTAAACATAGCAAATCTTGGTCCTTCATGATCTGAACCTGGGGGGATATCAAAGTTCTCATCTTCTTCAGCATCACTGTACCAGTTATGTCCTTCAGGAGCATTTGGTACATCATCTTCTCCATCTACATGTCTCATTTGCCTCTTTGAAGCCTTTTTCTTCTTCCTCATCTCTTCTAACTTTTTTTTCTTGGCTAACTTACTTCTGTCTCTTGGTAGAAATATGTCATCATCTTCTGAGCCTTCAACACCACTGTACCAATCAGAATCATCCTCTTCTTTGACTTGCAAGCTTTCAGCTGCACTTGTCTCAGAATCATCCGATTCACACCAGTCCTCCCCTTCACTATATCCAGGATCATCTTCAGGGTCACCTGAGATATACAAATGTAATAAATGGATAAGAACATATGAAATATTCAGGTTTACTCAGAGTTGCAAATCACACAGTTGCAAATCACACATCACAGTTACAAAACACATATTTGCAAATCACACATCACAGTTGCAAAACACACATCACAGTTGCAAAACACACATCAAAGATGCAAATCACACATCACAGTTGCAAATCACACATCACAACTTCAAGTTTAATCAAATCTAGAGTATCAAAATAGCATATCTCATCTAAAAATAGAGCATCACAAATAGAGCATAAAAATCACAATATGAAAATAGCATATCTGAATTGGTATATGGCAGCAGCATGTGTCAATTATCTTAATCAGTTAGACATCACATTTGCATTTCTTCATTCTATATAACACCTTCAAGTAAAACATATAACTTAAAACCTGATGTGTTTGCCCTTGGATGTTTTCCCTTTCTCTGAGATTGCATTGTCTGTCTGAATTCCTCAGCCATTTTTGGACAAGGTTCCAAGTCAGGTTCCAAACTAGCTTCATGGTCATACTCTTGAACATTTCCAGTATCAACTTCATTTCCATCTTCAAAGTGTACATCAATTTCTTCCTTATCAACATTATCATTAATGTCATGATCTCTATTCCCATCATCATTTCCAGCAACATGTACACCTTCATCAGCCACCTCAGTCTCATTTTGTTCTTCAAGTATAAAATCAACATCATTAAATGGTTCAAAATTTCAGATCATAATTACAAATCAAAGTTGCATATACCACTTGAACATATTAAGTGTACAAATACCTATTGCATTGTTCATAAACTCTGTTTCTGTACCATTTCCAACTTCATGTTCTACTTCAATCTCAAAATCAACAAAAAGGTCTTCTACGTCAGGGGTTGTTTGAGTTTCTTGTGGCCTTAAACCAGAAGGATCTGATGGATGTGTCTCTTCCTGTGCAAGTATTCCATCCTCTTGTGTAACACCTTCCTCAGGGATGTTATCATCTGGTATATGTTCCTCTAAATTCTCTTGTTCAATAGTCTCATTGTCCTGTCTGAGCATTAATATGGGTTGCCCTTGGTCTCCAGCTATCGCCATCAACGTGACATCAGTTCCATCGGTATGAAGTGCACATAATGAGGCTGGACATTTCACAGAATATATAGTGATCTCCTTGTAAGCACTATGTTCCTCTTGTATGTGCATGAAAGCCCATTTATTGTCTAGAGGCCTCAACCCATTATTCATATTGTACCCAGGCTCTAAGTAGTAAAAATCAACTGCCATCCCATGACCCCCACACATCCGATAGAGGTCCATAAGCTTGTTATAATAGAAAAAATTAAGGCTTATGGGGTTACTTATAAATCTCCTCCCACCCACATACCTCCGGTTACGATCTGGAATCTCTAGAAAATAGCCCCCAATCCATAGAATTATACGATAAAGCATTCTGTGATAAAAAAGAAGAAAGGGATTTCAAAATTAGCTTACAACAGAATAAAGTTTTCGAAAAATCTCAAAACACAAAAACGGGCAAACTTCAAATACACAAACACTAGTTCCACAATAAGATTATAAATATGTTCCCTCATGTAAAAAAAAAAAAAAAAAAAAAAAACTAAAATTTAGAAAATCCTTACAAACCCTAGGTCAAGTGATGGAAACAAGAAATTCTGACATCCACGCTAAAAAATCTCAGGAAAAATGGAGGAAAGTACATTAATTCGCGTATCATTTACACAAAAATGAATGATATACTCCTGAACCAACACATTTGTCAAGTACATACCTTAATGTCCTTCAGAAACGGCTCAAAATCCCATACCACACCGATGAAACTAAACTATACTGCTTTCTTCACCAGCCTCAACAACAAATTCCTTGGCATCGCACGTTTTCTCCTGCTAGATTGTCTAGGGTTTTCGCGAGGAAGGCCTGCTGAAGTTTTTCCCTCCAAGAAATTGTAAAATGTGAAATATTGTTTTGAAATGAAAGTGCAAAGGAAGTGTCTGACATATATCGAAAGGGTATTACAGGGTTTTCATCTTTTCTCGTTGACCAAATGGGGGGAGGGGGCAGTGAATTTATTTAAAAAAACAGAGGGTTTTTTGAAGTAGATTTTTTTTTTTGTCAGAGTTTTTTGTGATCATTTCGATTGACACAGGGTTTTTAGGGTTGTTGGCTCATTAATTAATAATTAAAAGTGAATAGGTAAGTACCATTTTGAAAAGGTACATCATAATTTATAGATATACCTCACTATTATGCATTTTAATTATCCAATTCAATTCTAGAATTATATACAAATATAGATAGAGTATTTAAGTTCTAAGAGAGTTCTAACACTTAGAGTTCGTTGATTTCGTAATTTGTAGTGCACTATTACGAGAAGTGATCGTTGTATCTTAAGAGATGATTGTCGTTAGTAAGCACCTGAGCGGGATAATTTCATCTTAAAGAGAGAGAGAGTTGAACTCTCACCTTGACCTTTGCAACTTTTTTTTGGTCAGAAGAAGAGTGCTCAACTAGCAACTCTCCTCAATTTCAATTGCATGGTTTCTTTTCCTCTAAATTTAATGTGAATAAAATAAATAAATAACTAACCAACAAAATTTCTGGTGGAAATATAGAGATTCGATTTGTGCATTTGAATTTGAAAAGAAGATCTGATAATCGGATATACTCGACCTCCGATACAGAGAAGATTAGCATGGCCCTTGTGCGCGCATAAATCGAGAAATGGTCCAGACCTTTGCAATTCTCATAGTAATACCACGCCCTTATTTGCTCAAAATATCCAATATATTCAACTTAATTAACATTGAGTTAATTGATAATCGGTTCCGATTAGATCCAATAATAGATAAAACCTGATTTATAATAAAATATAATTCTTTTATAAAGAAATAAATACGACAAAACAAATATAAAATACATAATATTTAACAAATAATTATTATTTAATGAATTATGATGGTGCAGAAACTTAGGATGTGTACTAAAACACCAACACTTTAAGATTTGTTTGTGGAAGGGAATACCATCACAGGCATTCGAGCCTCAGGAACTGGGTTTCCTTCGTAGCGTGGGTTCTTCCAGCTAGGATAACACCAAGGATCAGAATGCAGTAAGGGTGCAACAATGGTGCGTATGTGAAATACAAAGCTTGGAGAAGAAGAAAGATGGAGGAGAATGCCCAGTTCAGTGCAGTAAGTTTGGAAAAGATGACTTGGGGGATAAGTGTGTGAATCCCATATTTATATGTTAGGGGCAGGGGTATTTTGGGTGAATTAGCCATGTGGTCCCAAACTCGTGTCGCCCTAGACACGTGGCGCCATGTGATGGCGTGAAAGTGATGGTCCTGCAGGCTGGCAGAGTCAGGTACAAGGTGCTCACCTACACTGTGTCAGAGGTTTTTGGCGAACAGATAGCGTGGAGATATTTTAGCTATGCTTATCATTCCTCTGAAAGGGCCCTCGAGGAGGGTACTCTGCTGCGGTGGGGTTGGCCCTTGGGTAGAATAGTACCCTTTGGCGCTGAGTCCGAGCGTTGGGTACGTACGAGAGGGGTTCCCCTGGCGGGTGCACATGAGCGCTATGGGTCCGAGCGTGGAGGGTGTGTGAACCCGAGCATAATGACAGCGAGGATCTTGGTGTGGAAAAGAGAGAGAGCCCAGATGAGAGGCATCCCTGGGACCAAAATGCGAGCGTCCGAGAGGATTGGTGGATGGATCCCGCGCTCGTGACTTGGGCCGAGACGTGCAAGTCTGGATCAGATAAGTGATAGGGGAATGGGCCAGGCCAACTCCACGAGCTCATTACCACGAGTGTTAGAACCCTAGATCCCTCTGATCGCGACACGAGTGAAGTGCTGATCTGAACGTAATCTGGCCTCATCATTTTGCCCCCCAAATTCTGTAGTTACGCTCAAGCGTACTGTAAAATTTTGAAAACTGAGCACTAGCTTTGAATAGTCGAGGGTCACGCCTTTGGAGGGAAGTGACTGTCCAGCTTTTGTAACGGACGCCTTCTGACACAGCAATAAATGAAGTTCTGTCCGCATTTAATGCTGAGTGGCGATGTAGGCGCGTGTACCAGGGTAGTGGCACGTGTCTGTTGGGAGGCATGAGACGGTTACTGAAAGTGGGGGAGTTTTCAAGGTGGGAAATGATTGCGGTTTGAATCCCAAACCCTAATTAATGCCATCTTTTTTCCCTTATAAATAGGGATTTTGAAGCCCCTTTTCTCTCTTTATGCATTCAACATTTCTTCAAGGCAAAAAGGGCAGCGTTCTCTCTGCAATTTTCTGCATCTTCTAGCGATTCCCAGCGAACTCTTCTCCAATCTTAGGTAAATCCTTGTAACTTTGATACTAACCCTAGATTTAGGATGGTTTGAGCGTAGTTCATTGCGCGAGGAAGCTTTGAACCCCTCAGATCCAAATCGTAACCTTTCTTTTTGCCCCCCAAATTCTATTGAAAGATCCATTTTCAAGAATACAGAGCAGCAATGGCAGAAAATGTCATAGATGAGATGGTGAGGGAGATAGATGAGATGTCGGTAGGAAGCTCTTCTCCCCATAATGAAATTCTAACTGCTATCCTAATAGCAAGGGCTCCTGAAGAGGCCGGGGACGAAGATCTGGATGCTGCAGTTCGAGGGATGAATGAGCGTGATCCCCAAGGGGTAGATCCAATTTTTGAAGAGATGGATTTAGTGCTCCAAATGCAGAGGCAAGGGGAAAGGGTTCTTCCCCTATTGAATAGTGCTGTGAGACCACCAAGTTACGGTGGTGATTGCGGCTCCAGAAAATGAAGCGGGGCCTTCCAAGCGTCAAGGAGGCGTGCAACCCTCCCAAAAAAAGTCAAAGGACAGGGAAAGAGTCGGCTACCAAAGTGAGGAAAGACAATCCCCACCAGAAAAATAAATCTCTAGATGATATTGAGAGCACCCTAATGCTCGTGGAGCTGGATGAGTTGAAGTCCATGGTCTATTGGGACAATGTATACAAAACTCGCCTTCCCCTCGGGTGGGAGAGAGCTAATCATCCACCTCCAGGAGCGTTGATGGTTTACAAGGACACCGTATTAGCCGGAGGTTTGAGATTTTCGATCCCCTCTTTTATCACCAACTTGCCGAATGCTCTGAGCCTATGCCCCTCCCAAGTGTTGCCTAACGGGATAGCGCCTGTGAGCGCATTTGTGATGCTGATGAGGGCAACAGGTCACGAGCTTCATTTAACAACTTCAACAGCCTGATCCAGGTGGTCCGCTCCCCGTACTCATCCCCTAGTGAAGAGTTTTACTACGCCCAGGCTAAATCAGGGTTGAAGATGATTGACTCACCCTCAACATCGTACTGGGAGAACTGGAAGCAAAAATTCCTCTTTGTAGAAGTGCCCGGGTGGGGTCTTTGGGGTGTCTCGAGTGTGGATAATACATGGAGAAGGGCCCTTAGTTAAGCACAGATATGGGGATAAGGTCTTCGTGCATTGGGCGAAAAGCTTGGCCCTCGTGATGAAAAATGAGAGGAAGTTAATTAAGGCCAAGGACTTGATGAGGAACGAAGAGATATTGTTTTGTTAAGGGCTCTCAAACCCTCCAGACATGATAGCCAACCCCCCCTGCTCAAATCATGGACCACGACGATTTGATTCTTGGAACTAACTCCCCAAACACTTAGAGTAGCATCACTAACTTGTCTAGATTGTAGTATCCTTATAACAAATATTGTGATCATATTCCTCTGACACACTTGTTTCCTCTGTTTACAGACGCAGAAATACTCATGGCTGGACCGACCGCTGAAAGTATCCTGGCAATGATGCGCGCACAAAGAGCTGGTACGAACCAACAGCAGCAGCCACCGCAGAACCAACAGGCTCCTAACGCTCCACGAGGGAGACGCGGTATCCGATGAGGGTCCGGACGGGGAACAAGTAGTCAGGGGGATGGCCAAGGAGTTGGCCACATAGAGGATTTGACCCTCCTAGATGCTCGTGGTACCACTACTCCAGCCGCTACCATGGGGCCTACAATAGGCGGGCTTGCATGGATCCCGTAGCAACCGCTCGGGCTCGGTGGTCCAGATCTTTGAAGAAGAGAGGGCCGAGCATTCCGGGAAGAGGAAGAGGATGCCGGATTCTATCCCCATTACGGGAAAGGGGAAGGAGGTGGTAGTAGGCCAATGTGGTGAAGATGGTGACATCTCATCCTCTGAGGATGAGGATTTTTGGAAGAACGGGTGCGAGGGCGATGCTCGTTACAAGCGCCCAAGGCAAGACGGCCCTGTGCTTTTGAAGAAGAGCTTAACCGCTCGTAACTTTGTTACGGGAATTGTGAGAAAGTTGCAATTCTCCGGGGACCATGACAAGCTGAATGAGCAGGATGCTATTCAGGTCGGGGACGACGCCTGCTATGCCCTCATAAGGTAAATGCTTAAATTTTTCCAAAGAAACTTCCACCCTCGAGTTAACTTTGTAATAACTTTCTTTTTCCGCTGGCTCTTTAGGAGGTACTCCCCCGGCTGAAGAACTTGCAGAAGCGAGCGAAGGTCTATTCCGTAAATAAGGCTAAGTACAAGAAGATGTTGCGCATCTTTGATCCCGCTCAACTACAAGAGGACTTCAACAATATCTCTGTAGAGCTCACAGTGCTCAAGCTCGATCACGATAGGGCCAAGAAGGCGCTGAAGGACCAGGAGGATGCCTATTTGAAGTTGGATGAGCGCCACAGGAAACTGAAGGAGGAGCGCAACCAGCTGAGGGCCGACAATGAGGAGCTTAATAGGCACTTGGCTGAGCGTAATCAGCAGTTTGAGGCAACAAGGAAAGAGCTGGCTGATTTGCGAGGGCAAGTTTAGGGTCTTGAGTCGAGGGTTGCTTGGGAAGCGGTCATCAGATTGGTACGCTCTAAGGTATTTGGCTTCACCGCAAACCTGCACTGCCTGGACAACGCTCGCCGCTTCTTCTGGAAATCCGTGGGCCAATTGATCAAGCTGGGCATGGTGCCTCCCTCTACCTGTTCAGACGAGTGCTTGAGAATGGACCTGGACGAGAACTTGGAGCCCATGGTCGCCGATAGAGATCCAACTGAATACTTCACCGAACCAGAGTATAATGACTTGGTTGTTATGCTCCAAAACAAATATATGGCGGCCAACCCAACCGATCTTGAGCCCTTAACAATTGAAGATGAAGGCACCACCATCGACGCTCAAGATGGTACCGGTCCTAGCGATGCTCAAGCCTTTAACGCTGAAGTGCTGGCTTCTGTCCCCCTGTCTACTGCACCTCCACAGCCCGAGATTCAAGCCTCTAAAAGCCCTCCAACGCTCGGATGATTGTTACTCTGGCGCTTCCACAATTAATCTCATTCTGAATCTTCCTTTCTCTAGCCTTTTAATTTTCTTATGCTTACATATGTAGTTCCTTCTTTTTAAATTAATGAAGTTCAACGCCTTCTCTTCTGTGTTGTGATGTCCTGCATACGTATCTCTGATTTTCCTTTGATGTTTGAAGTTTTGTGGTATATGAATGCATAGGCACGAGGGTGTATCACATGAGAGTCACCTTGGCCATACTCTACTTAAGGCTTAAACTTGAACTTAGTAATCCACCAAGGGTTCTGCTAAGTGTTTACTTAAGGCTTAAACTTGAACTTAGAAATCCACCAAGGGTTCTGCTAAGTGTTTGCCTTTGGTGAAAACCAATTTAAGAGTTTGAGTAATAACGAGCGTAGTAGTAGCATAAACTGGAACTTAGAAATCAACAAGGGGATTTGCTAAGGTTTTATCTTTGATTAAGAATTAAACTCAGTGTTACAACATAATGAATGTAGTTGGGGTTTGAACTTGAACTTAGAAATCAGCACAAGGATTAGCTAAGTGTTTCCCCTTAATAAACGTACGTGTTTTCAATGCGATGAGGACTTTTAAAGGGTTTACAAGCGCAAACCGGGATATTTAGTACCCAGCTGGCGTAATTAATCATGTAGCAACCCTCAATTGTAACTTATTCGTTTAAGAAGGGTTCGAATATCTAAGACCATCAAGTTGTTGTGTGCGGGGCACCCTCGACACACCGTCAACTTTGATTTACAGAGGGGGTACGCTCACCTAGGAGTGACCCGTACGAGAATAAATATGAATCCGTTCGACGTGGAATACCCTCGATACGGAGTAGGCGTTGATGCAACCGATGATGTAATTTATTATGAATTGAATCAAGTAAGTAATAAACAATGTATGAAAAGACTTACTGATGTACTTTGTATTCTTGTCAAAAGAAGATATAGTGTGCCCTGAGCGGGGATTTACAAGATTTGCCTCAAACATAGAATCTTCTCAGATTGCAGGCATTCCACGGTCGAGGGAGATGCTCGCCTTGCAAAGTTTCCAACAGGTAGGTATTTTTTGCTCGTACCTGGGTGACTTTGAAGGGGCCTTCCCAGTTGGGATCTAACTTACCCACATGTCTAGATACTTCAACTTTTTTGAAGACCAAGTCCCCCAACTGGAAGGTTCGCTCTTTGGTGCCCTTATTGGACTGGTGGGCCACTGATGCTTTGTACTTGTGCATCCGAGCCCAAGCAGTGTCTCTCTTTTCATCCAGTAGGTCTAACTCGAGTGCCCAGTTACCCTCGTTTGCTGTAGGCTCGAAATAGGCAACGCGTGTGGACTATTGTACTATTTTCGCAGGTATCATGGCCTCAAAGCCATAAACAAGGGAGTAAGGGGTCTCACCAGTTGCCGCTTGGGGGGTAGTGCGATATGCCCAGAGGGCTCCCTGAAGCTCTTCTGCCCATTCACCTTTTTTACTCTCGAGCATCGTTTTTAGGTGCTGGAGTATGGTCCGGTTGATGACTTTAGCTTGACCGTTGGCCTGAGGGTGGCCCACGGAAGTGAAGCGTTGCTCAATGGCAAGTTCTGAGCACCACTCTCGTATGTCAACGGTAATGAATTGCGAACCATTATCTGAGATTAGCACCCTCGGGATGCCATACCTGCAGATAATATTTTTCCAAATGAAGTCCTTTACTACTTTGAACGTTATTTTGGCGACTGCTTCGGCCTCTAGCCACTTGGTGAAGTAATCCACTGCGAGAATCACAAATTTCTTCTGCCCGACCGCCATGGGGAGGGGCCCAACTATATCAATGCCCCATTGGTTGAAAGGCCACAAAACGTTGATGGGGATCATTTGGGCTGCTGGCAGTTGAGGGACGTTGGAATGGAATTGGCACTTAGGGCATTTCTTGGAGAAGTTGATTGCGTCCTGCAACACTGAGGGCCAATAGAACCCACTCCTTAGCACCTCTTTAGCCAAAATCCGACCGCCAGAGTGATTCCCACAGCTTCCACTATGCACATGCTCAAGCTCCTCCTCAGCCTGTAAGGGCGTTAGGCATCTTAATGGTGGTCCTTGAAAGGATCGTTTAAAGAGCCTACCCTCGCTGTCCAGTGAAAAACGGGGGGTCTTGCTCCTGATTTTCCTGGCTTCCACCTTATCGGAGGGGCAAGTTCCATCCCTCAAGAATCTGATGACGCCATCAAGCCAGCAAGGCTCGGAGGGGTCAATCATGCTTACCTCTCCCGAGGGTTTCTCTTCGCCTATCAATAGTTCCTCTGTTCTGAGGAACGTGACCGAGCGTTCGCAGGAACCTTCCAAAGCGGATGTAAATTTAGAGAGGGCATCAGCACGCTTGTTCTCCGCTAGCGGAACCTGCAGTAAGTGAAACTCCTTAAATTTGGCGATTATCTCTTTAGCCTTCGCTAGATATTGCACCATAGTGGTTTCTCAAACCTCATAAGTACCATCAACCTGACTAGCTATCAACTGAGAATCCACGTAAGCCGTGACCCGAGAGGCTCCATTTTGGAAGGTAATTCTGAGCCCTTGAATGAGGGCTTCATATTCAACCTCATTGTTGGTGACCTGAAAGGCTAATTTGATCGCGTAATCTATTTCAATTCCCTGAGGGTTACCCCGGCTCCTCCCCCTTGTGAGGTAGAGGAACCATCGGTGTGTAAGAGCCAGAGACCGTCATCCAGAGAGAGCGAGGGTTCCAATCCAAACCGTTCGACCAATAGGTCTGCGACTGCCTGAGCTTGTATAGCTATCCTGGACTCGAACTTGATATCAAACTGACTGAGTTCAATTGACCATTTGATTAACCTCCTTGAGACGTTCGGTTTTGCTAGCACCTACTTGAGGGGTTGATCCGTAAGCAGTGTGATAGCATGAGCTTGGAAATAAGGCCTCAACCTCCGGGAAGCATTGACGAGGGAGAAAGTAAACTTCTTTATTTCCATGTATCTTTTTTCAGCGCCCTGCAAAGTTTGCTCAGATAATACACAGGCAGATGTTTTTTCTTGCAGACGGCAACGAGGGCTGTGTTCGTGGTCTCTGAGGAAACAGAGAGATAAACAAATAGATTCTCTCCTGGGACTGGTTTAGTTAACAATGGTGCGCACGAGAGATACCGCTTCATATCTTGTAATGCTTTTTCGCACTCCCCGGTCCAAGTAAAATTGCGAGCGTTATGTAGGATATTGAAGAAGTGCAAGTTTCTATCAACGGAGCTGGAGATGAACCTATTGAGAGAGATGATCTTACTCACTAACACTTGAACCTCCCTAACATTCCGAGGGGAGGGTATGTCCAAAATTGCCTTGATTTTCTCCGGGTTGGCTTCAATACCCCTCTGACTGACCACGTATCCCAAAAAATTTTCCCCTCGAACCCCAAATGTGTACTTCGAGGGGTTTAGTTTCATACCGTAGTGGCGCAGGATGTTGAAGGCTCGCCTGAGGTCATCCAGATGGGAGTGCTGATGATCATATCATCCATGTAAACTTCCATGGACTTTCCGATTTCACCCTCGAACATTCTGTTGATGAGGCGTTGATAGGTGGCTCCCACATTTTTTAGCGCAAAAGGCATGACTTTGAAGCAATAGACACCTACATGGACCACGAAGGAGTTTTAGGGTGGTCCTCGGGTGCCATAAAGATCTGGTAATACCCCTGAAATGCATCCATCATACTCATGAGCTCACAACCGGCCGTCGAATCTAATAACTGATCAATCCTGGGCAGGGGGTACGGATCTTTGGGGCAAGCCTTGTTGAGATCTGTAAAGTCATTACATATGCACCATTTGTTAGCACTTTTGGGCACGAGGACCACGTTGTAGAGCCATTCCGGATATAGGATTTTTTCTATGAACTGGGCCTCGAGGAGTTTGTTGACCTCTTCTTCTATGACTTGTCTCCTGAACCCATGAACATCCCTCTTCTTTTGCTTGATGGGTTTGAAGGCTGGATCTACGTTGAGCCTATGAACAATGATGCTCGGATCTATGCCAGTAAAATCAGAGGCTTTCCAAGCAAAGACATCCAAATTCTCTCGCAAAAAATCGATTATCATAATTTGCGCAGGACCGTCGAGATTGGAGCCTATTTGTGTGGTCTTATCTGGATTCCCTGGCTCCAATTCAATGGTCAAGAATTTCTCAGTGGGTTCAATGCGAACTTCAGGCGAGGGGCTTCGAGCGCCCGCTTTTTTCCCATGAGTCTATTATTGGTTTCTTTCGAGGGGTCACTGCCCTCGCTTTCTGAAGAGGAGCCCTCGACTGCTCTGGAGGGGCCATCCTCAGTACCCTCGATCTCGCTCGAAATCCTCAGTACCCTCGATCTCGCTTGAAACTTTCTTCTTGTTCTTCTTCTTACAAAGTTTAGCCCTTTTGCGCTCGGGGCCGTCTTCATCTAACTTGGAGAAGTCTATTAACTTCTTAGTGGAGCCTGCTTGAATGGTTGGCTTAGGTTTGTGGCTGCGAAGTGAAAGGATGTTCCCATGCTTCTTTGACGTTGTAGAGCACCTCACCCGTTCCCTCGGGAGTAGGGAACTTGACTTTCTTATGGTATGTTGATATTACTGCCTTGAAGTCAACGAGGACTGGGCGGCCAATAATAATGTTATATGGGAGCTCCACCTCAACCACTGCATAAAGGATGCTCAAAGTCTTCCGCTTTGGGGCACAGCCAAAAGAGGTGGCCAAGCTAATCTGTCCGTGAGGGATGATCTCGGAACCCCCAAAGCCGACAAGGGCTGTTCTGTGGGGTTCGAGGGGAATGTTTGTGATATTCATTTTTCGAAACGTGGAGTAGAGGAGAACGTTCACTGAGCTTCCGCTATCAATCAAAACCCTCTTTACAACATGGTTATAAATGTCTAAACTAACCACCATGGGGCAGTCAGAGGTTTCACCGACCCCATGAGGTGTTACAATATGCTCTAAATTCTTTTCAATAAACCTTACTATCTCATCCTCCTTCGAGCGCGAGGATCATAGCTGCCGACGTGGCGATGGCGGGAAGTATTGGAATCACCCCCCGAGGGTCCGTCAGCTATCATATGAATGACAACAAAGGGTTGGTTCTCCTCCTCAGCAGCCTTCTGTTTTCTGCAGTCGTTCGTTTCAGTATGACGGTGGCGAGGACACCTTGAATGCGAGTGGCTTCTTCCTCTTGCCTTGGCGCGCTCGGCTTAATGCTCATCATATCTCTCCAGCACTTTCACGAATTCTTTGAGGTGGCCCCCGACAATGAGCCTCTGAATTTTGCTTTTCAGCTGGCGGTACTCGTTGGTGTTGTGTCTTTTCTGCTTGGGAAAGGTACAGTATTTCTCCAAATAGTACATGCCTTAAGAAATCCATCGAGGGCTTCTCCACCAACATGATCTCTTTGTTGAACCTACCCATGAAGGACCTGAGAGTCTCGCTCGGTCCTTATACCAAACTGTAGAGTGCTGTGGTAGCGAGTGCCGGAGCCTTCAAGGAGTTAAAGTGGCTCATGAATGCATCAGTTAAATCGTTACACCCTCGGATGGAGCGTGGGGTTAGCTTCTTATACCACTCCTGTGCCATTCCCACGAGGGAAGTGACAAAGACTTTTGTCCAGTAATGGCTGGAATGCTCATAAAGGTGCATTAGATGCACGAAGTGATCCAGGTGCTCGACTGGATCAGTGGTTCCGTGGTAACGGTTGACGGACGTGGGGAGTTTGCCCTTCTCCGCACGGGTCATCAGAACCTCATCAATAAGGGGCGAACCGCCTGTCAAAGGCCTATGGTTCCTACCCTCATGGTCACGTTCCTCGTAATCTTCCTCCCTCCAGCATCGAGAGACTTGGTGGCATGGGTTGCGAGTGTCTCTGGCCTTGGATATCTCATCCCCCTCGTGGGAGATTCGAGACCATGCTCGAGAGAGCTGCTCCACGATGTGTTGCAAATCCTCCAGCTGATCTTGGAATGCAGCTATCCGAGGTCCGTTCCCTTCCCTCCTACTAGCTCTTCCAGTGGCCCTGGATTGGACCTCCTCTTCAGCATCTCTCCTCGCGGGAGGGACTCTCTCCATTTCCATTGGGCGTACCTCCTGATCTACCCTTGGGGGTGCTTATTTTCCTTATGCTGGAGGTGGTGGCAATGGCTGGGCCCTCAGCACATTCTGGGCCGCAGCTAATAGGTGAGTCTGCCACCCTCCCAACGGTGGAGCTACCTGCGCACCTGCCCTAGAAGGGAAATAGAGTAAGGTAAAGTGATTCCATGCATTTTGTGCAGCTTGGACTTCGTACTGAGCGTATAGCGCCTGGAGTTGCTGCGATGTCATTTGAGGCATTTCTACCCCTTGAATTTCCCTGGGTAGGGAGATTGGAAGCTGCAAATTGCCCACTTAGTAAGGTTGTATCATGGGTACCATTCCCGGCATCATCACTGGCTGCATGTAGGCGTATCTCGACGGTGGCATAGCTACGAAGTAGGCAGCGGGGTTGGTAATAGTGGCAGCGGGGATGAGCGTGGTAGGTAGAAGAGCAGATCCAGATCCTCCCACTCCGTTTCCTTCCTCTGGGTGAGATCCCGACACAGTTCCTTTTCCTTTATCTGCAACTGGAGGCGTACTTCCATCAACAGGAGTGTTGTCGGCTAGTGCAGCGGCGGTGTTGGCTCCGCTATCCGGGTTCTCTTCATTTACTGGGGGAAGAACGCCCCTGTTGTCAACCAAACCCGATCTCGTAGCTGTTACCAAGGTTGATGTTGCTGGTGTTGCCTTTCACTAGCTCAAAGAGGAAGAATCTGATGAAGATGAAGAAGACAACAATGGTTTCCCACAGACGGAGCCAAAAATGATGGTGCAGAAACTTAGGATGTGTACTAAAACACCAACACTTTTAAGATTTGTTTGTTGAAGGGAAGACAATCACAGGCGTTAGAGCCTCAGGAACTGGGTTTCCTTCGTAACGTAGGTTCTTCCAGTTAGGATAACACCAAGGATCAGAATGCAATAAGGGTGCAACGATGGTGCATATGTGAAATTCAAAGCTTAGAGAAGAAGAAAGATGGAGGAGAATGCCTAGTTCAGTGCAGGTAAGTTTGGAAAAGATGACTTGGGGGTTAAGTGTGTGAATCCCATATTTATATGTTAGGGGCAAGGGAATTTTGGGTGAATTGGCCATGTGGTCCCAAACCCGTGTCGCCTTAGACATGTGGCGCCATGTGAAGGCGTGAAAGTGATGGTCTTGCAGGCTGGCAGAGTCAGGTACGAGGTGCGCACCTACACTATGCCAGAGGTTGTTGGTGAGCGGATAGCGTGGAGACATTTTAGCTATGCTTCTCATTCCCCTCAAAGGGCCCTCGAGGAGGGTACTCTGCTGCGGTGGGGTTGGCCCTTGGGTAGAATAGTACCCTTTGGCGCTTGGTCTGAGCTTTGGGTACGCTCGAGAGGGGTTCCCCTGGCGGGTGCCCATGAGCGCTATGGGTCCGACCGTGGAGCGTGTGTGAACCCGAGCATAATGACATCGGGGATCCTTAGTGTGGAAGAGAGAGAAAGAGCCCGGATGAGAGGCATCCCTGGGACCAAAATGCGAGCGTCCGAGAGGATAGGTGGACGGATCTCGCGCTCGTGACTTGGGCCGAGGCGTGCAAGTCCGGATCAGAAAAGTGATGGGGGAATGGGCCAGGCCAACTCTACGAGCCCATTACCACGAGCGTTAGAACCCTAGATCCCTCAGATCGCGACACGTGTGCGGTGCTGATCTGAACGTAATCTGGCCTCATCAAATTGTTTAATAGTTTTTTCTATATCTATTTATAATAGGCTAATATAAGATTATTAATAAAGGAAAATAATATTTTTTTAGAATAAATAATTTAAATTTTATAATTATATATAATGATACATATGTAAAAATTTTAATTTCAGTTCTTTTTATCATAAAAAGTAGTGTTAGGATTTTTATCAAATCGAATTCTTCAATTTCTTAATTGACTCATTTATTTTGGATAATAAGTATTTATAACTTAATATGGTCAATTGAACTTTTTGTCGGGCAAACATATTGAAATTCAAATCGAATTAGAATTCGATTGGTTGATGACCCTAATTAATATCGGCACATCGTTTCTAATTTTATCGGCTATATATACAATTGATTTTTATTTTTCTTAGGCAAGAAATTCCATTGATGAAATCTAGCAAGTTTTTCTTTTTCAAATATTTTCTTAAACCTATCCACGTGAATTAAAATACCACACTATTTATTGTTTTATAGTGTTTACAAAATTTTTATCTAGTCACATTGCTTAATTACTAGTTACTACATTAATATTTGAATAATTTGGATTACTCTTACCTATTCAGTTAGTTCTTGGAATGAATTTGGCATATATATTAGATGTATGAGTAGATACTTTGTAATTCCACTACTTATCGAGATATAACCTATTTTGAATTATTGCAAAATGAGAACAAATTAAACTTAGTAAAGTAGTTTCTATTATTAACCCAATTTTTCATTGTTTTCTGAAAAAAATAAAATTTTAATTTCATTTTCATTAAAAAAATTATATGACATAAATTCTTTTGTTTATTTGTTGGGCGCCAGGATTGTTAAAGCCTTTCCAAAGAACTGGATCTCTGTTAGGATGACAATAAGGGTGAAGGGTAGTATGGTGAGTGGAATGATCATAACTAAATATGACTGAAATTCTTTTGTTTATTTGTTGGGCGCCATATATATGTTTTATAATCAAAGTTGTTTGTTTCTATTGTAGGTGAAGGAAACATGAGACAATTGGTTGATTGTGAGAAAGAAGATGACTTGTTTTGATTTGATTTTAAAGTATCTCAGAATTGTTATAATTAATAATAAATAGAACATTTGCCGGTTAGCTGTTACTACTTTGATAGAGTTGTTTATATTTGTAATATTAGGATCATACCAAAATTTGTTTTTTGTATTATTGGATTTGAATTTGAAGATGATGTTATTGAGTTAATTTATATTAAATGTGTATAATGATCTGAAATTATTTTTTTGTTGAATATTGATGTTAGTAATGAACTAGATTTTTTTTTTTCAATAAAGAATAAATATTGAAATTTTTTGATAATATTAAAATAAATAAATATTTTTATATTAATGGCTGCTATTTGCACTGTAGCTAAAGTATTAAATTTTCAAAAATAGTTACTGTATTTTTTCGATAGAATAATCAAAATGTAGGCAAAATCTTGAGTTATTGATGACGGTAAATCGTAGGGAATAATTTATAATATTGACTACAATTGGTTAAACTGTAGCCAATAACTTTATTAGTTATGAGTTTATAAGTGTAGGTATTGTTTGTAAAATATCCGCCACATTTTAAAATACCGCCGCTAATATTAAGTTCAAACGTAGGGAAAGCTTATTGACCACGACTACAATTGTTACGGGTGCCAAAGCATAGCAAAACCGTACTCAATAATGTATTGCCTACTGTTTGCACTTTTTCACTATGATTTGGGTACTGTAGCTAAAAACCTTTTTTTTTTTTTAGTGAAATAATATTAAAAATTTATCTTTATAACTAATTTATTTAACCTATTCTTTTGAGTTATTTAATTATTTATATAGGGATTGTGCTATAAAGTATAATACAAGATGTACCATGTAAGTTGTAGCCCGTTGAATTTCTCTTTTCATAATTGTACCCCAATGATTTACGGAATAATTGGTACAATAAAATGAGGTGGGAATGGAATGAGCATTTCCACATTCATTCTCAAACTCCTGATTGGTACAAATTGTGATTTGGAATGTTTATTACTGAGGTAATACTCATTTCTACAAACATGAGTTTATCCATTCCTTAGATATCTCATGGGATGAGTCATTCCCTATTTACTTTTTATATAATCGTCACATATTTATTAAATGCATATTATATCATTATTTTTATTATTACGAATATATATTCTCATCGAAAATTTAATAAATTATATTTAATATAAGTATAAATATAAATATAAATACTTATATTTATATTTTAAAAAGTAGATGTTCAATGTATTATTTTATTTACTTATAAATTTATAGATATGCATAATAGATTAAAATCTTCGTTAAAAACTAAATTTGACACTTATATTAAATTTACTTTTAAATAACATGCATTATATTAAATATAACAAGATCACATAACCTATGTATGAATATGAAATATTAACATATTTTATAATATTTATACGTATATATATATATCACTCTCTCTCTCTCCCATTTATATAACATAAAAAATATAATTTTAAACTTTTTTTTTTGTAAATTTCATAAACTCGATAATAGTTAGTTAGAATTATAACAAATAGAAATTTGAAAAAACAGAAGGGAGCTCCACCTTTCTCGAAGGCGTTTTACGGTTTGCAAATTTCAACCTCTTTAGATGGCTGCGCCGCCGTCAGAGACGGCTGCTGCCGCCAGAGACGGCTACCGCCGCTATGAGAGTCCCTGCCGGACTAACAGGAGAAAGTATAACCCAGAAAACGGGCAGTCAACGATCTTACGCAGAAGCTATATGGGGTAAGAACACATATGTGGCCAACACGGCTACCAAAAGACAGTAAAAACTACTGCGGGTAAGGTCCATCTATTTACGAGAGATCCACACAGAAAAAGGCATGCTACGGTTACAGAGAGGAATGGAATAACTAATATAACCTTCACGGATGAAGAGATTACAGAGCTGTCCATCCTTTTCCAATTCGCCCTAGTCGGTAAATTTTCTCATGGGTATCCCACCATGGCTAGACTGCACGAACTGTTCATGGAGCTCCAATTATCAGGTGAATTCAAACTAGGCCTCTTAAATTTCAAGCATGTTCTCATCCCGCTTGACAATCAAGAGGACTACAACTGAATTTGGTTAAAGAAATTCCACTTTTTTGATGGCTTTCCAATGAGAGTTTTCAAATGGATAGCCACATTCAACCCCAAAGTTAAATCTCCCATTGTACCCATATGGGTGCGTTTAGAAGGTCTAGAATCACAATTCTTCAAAGAAGAGACACTCTTTGATATTGCGGCACAATTAGGGGAACCCCTTTGTTTTGACGAAGGAACTTTTGACGCTAAACGTCCATCTACGGCCCGAATGTGTGTTGAAATTGATCTGTTGAAGCCAAGGAAAGATAAAATCACTTTAACATATAATGGTGGCACTCATGTTCAACCTATTTTTATGAGAGGATACCACCCTATTGCAAAGGTTGCAACAAAATGAGCCATGATCAAAGGAACTGTCATGAGAATGTGACAGACAAAGAAGAGGGACCGGATAAGATGGAGGAAGGGGATGATTTAAGAACAGTGATTTAAGAAAAAAAGAGCTGTTATTATGAAGAAAAATACAACAACTATAAAACAATGGGTGAAAAAAACTTTCACGTCCAAAATTAGGAACGATGACAGTAACAAAGAAAAGGGTTACTAGAACAACAATGCAGCCGGGATAGATAAGGCGAAAGAACCAGAGAAGCCAGCCCTGTAGCACCCGCACGGTGGGTCACCACATCCCCCGCACCAAAGTCCGATCCACATACGAAATGGGAAGTCCGTACATGAACCAAACAGTGGCGAACGGGAGACTGACAAACTCACACCTAGGCTAGGCGGAACTTAGACCCTGAGGCAAAACTCAAACCGAAACAAGAATGCGGAAGCGAAACAAGCCATGCAGAAATCAAAACATACATAAACAGTTGACGGGTTCAACTAGCATAAATACCTAATCCCGAAATATACATATACAATCATAATTAAATTCCAAATAGCATAAACAAACATATCTTATACATAAACCGAATTAAAGAAATGAATGCAAGACCACCTACTAGACAAAGACACAGAACAGACTCCAAAAGACAGACACACTCCGCCTAGCACGAACTCCAAGCAGAACCTGCAAACTAACAGTAAAAGGGGAGGGGTCAGTCTTAACTCGACTGAGTGAGGGGTTAACGCACTCACACTATATATATAAGAGCAAAGCACATATCAAACTCATAATGTTCATGAACGCAGGGATAGTTTTTGCACACTAAATCATTTCCCGTGATATACATATATATAAAGGCTTACTTAGCAAATCAAACAAACCAATTTATCTTACCGAACAAACTTATCAAAACCTATTAAATCTAAACATATTCAAAGCTTAACTTATCTTATAAAACTCCCTTTTTATTTAATTTAGAATCTATCCCCGTTTCATAAACCTTAACAGAACATACATATCATATCATATAGAACTCGGCGGGTACGAGCTCCGACTCCCCCAATCTCCTCATATCATATCATATCAGAATCAAAACAGAAAACTTACATACATATCAAATCATATCATATCATCCTCAACTCCGGGTGATGGAAGGGTGTATACGCCCAAACCATCCAGACAAACGAGGGGAGCGCCTTGCGAGTACTCAAACCCTCAGGATTCCTTCCCTCACCAAACCTCCTGGTGAGTTCAGGGGTGATCCTCTGCAGACAGATGGAGACTATGCACAGGCTTAACCTCGACGGCCCTATACCGTCCCGAGGGTTCCTTACCCATAGCTCCGGGGCCCAACAAACACATATCATAACAGAACCCGCTACAACAGAGACAGACAGACATAACTTATACATATATACGTATACATACCACTTTCCGTTTCAATCAAACTCGGTCCTTGCCAAACATGGCTCATGAGAAGTATACGGTCAGAAGCATAGCTTCACGTGGCAAATCATGCAAATCATTCCAAACCAAGCATACATAGGCTCGTACATTGCTTAACATACTTGCAAACTCGAGGCATATTCAACAAATACATATTTCACACTTATTTATATACATATAGGGCTTATTAAATCACATGCAATCAAAACCGAGCACATTGCAATAAGGTGTAACTATATCCTAACCTCACCTGACACCGAAGAGGCCAAAGACACAACAAACGATCCACCCCGGAATCAACACGGCCAACAAAACACCACCCCGGGTGTACCTGAACAAACTGAATACAAAACAGGACTTAGACACGTGAATGAACCAAATAAACGCACGGCGTATGCTTATGATTGGCATGAAGTCATGGATCACGTATACACTCATAAAATACTCATTCTTTAATATTAAATTACAATTCATGCACCAAACATAGCATATAATACGAATTCATGTCAAAACATGCAATACAATTAAGATATAAATCAATAAGCGGCAAAAGAAATCAATTAAAAGCATAAAACCCAAAATCACACACTGGACCACGGGAATGGCCGTTCCCAGAAACAAGGCAAAACGGGAACGGCCGTTCCCACCAGCGCCGCCCGGAACGGCCGTTCCGGTCCAAAGAACAAAATGGGAACGGCCGTTCCCATACGCGGATGGGAATGGCCGTTCCGGCCCCAAGGCCAAAACGGGAACGGCCGTTCCCACCTGGAACAGCTGAAAAACAGCAGAAGCTCCAACAATGGCGACGGGGAAGCAAACCACAAAGCAACAGCAGCCAAACCACAACCAAAACACACGAAAATAACACAATAAAGCATGCTCGACACGTAGGTCACATATTTCCACATTAGAACCCGTAAAACGGCCTAGAACATACAAAACTCACACCCCGGTTACTATTCATCATCTTCCCCAATTAGCCATATAACATATATCCGGGGCACGAAAGAGACGATAAATTAAAACACGTAACGAAAGGGTCACAAATCTTACCTTAGGTCGTTGATCGGACGGTTGGATCTCCCAAACCCGAGCTCAAGGCTTCTTGGCCAAAAATGGGGAAAATGCTTCTCTTTCTCTCTTCCTTGCTTGCTGCTAACGATCAAAGTGGGAGAGAAAGAAAAGGCTGGCCCCTTTTGGGGCTGGTCCAACGGGTCGGTTAAAACGGGTAGGGTCAAACAGTATCCGGTCCAAACGGATCGAATTTAAAACGATAGGGCTACCAAATGGCTTTAGAAATTAAAAGATTAATTCATTGAATCCGAATCATCGAAACGAACTCAATGATAGGGTCGGAATTCGAATTCGAATTCCCGAGCTCAAATAGCCACGAAGGCTCAAACATCCTAATTATAATTAGGTCCCTAAATTGCAAATATTGGACAATTGAGTCCAAGTACAATTTAATTAAATCTAAAGCACACGTAATTAAAATTAATATCACGTTGACACGTAAGCATGCTAAATCACATAATTCACAAAATACTGAAATAAACTCTCTCGTGACGCCGTACCTGGAATGCCGAAAAGACGGGGCGTCACAATCTCCCCCCCTTAAGAGAACCTGGCCCCCAGGTTCTACAGCTCGTAACAAAACTACGAGCAACTCCCTCGTATTCACCCAAGTTTGGAGTTCGCGACACTCCGACAAGGGTTAGCCCGAGAAAGGTCTTCCAAGCACGAAGGGGGTTTGATCATCACTTCAAGCTTCACACGAACTTGATCCCGACTAGGAGTAGTTCAGACTTTTCGCACGATAGAAGGCTCACAAGTGATTCAACTCCCACCATTTGAATTCGTCCAAACCAACCCACAATTCGGGACCACGAGTGGAGTTGTTAAAGAATTCACACCACTCGCTCTCCAACCCAAACAGGGCCTTCAACCCGTGGTTCGAAGTTGACATTCGAACGGTGATCACCTCAAACGTTAACTCCGGGAACTTGTGGAGAAGACCGTTGCAAAGCACGACCCTCAACTTACCGTAAAACAACACTCGCACACTCAAGTCACCCCAAAGGGTAACCAACAACTCGCAACTACAACACACACACCCAAAGCAAAGCAAAACAAAAGATGGATGATGCACGTGATATGTATGTTTAATGTACCGTTCACCGAAGCATTTGGAATCTTTTCTTTATGATGAATTGATCGACGCCAGAATTTCTTGGTTCCAGGTTATGCTTTGAAATTCCCCACGTGTCTCGAGCTTCGAATATCGCCCTGATCTTTATTCCGTGGTTATTGTTTAGCTCGAATAACCCTTTCATTCCCAATTCTCCACTCTTTATTGGTCTCATTTCCCAAAGTATTTGAATTCTTGGGACTTCGATTAATCCTTGATAATTTCTCTAATTTAAACTCCATCTCTTAAGTGATCTCTTGGTCTTGTTTTTGTTTCTCCCAAAATTCTTGTAGAAGTACTTTAAGAAAAAGATCGTGTCTTAAAACCGTAGTTCCTTCTCAAAGTCTTTCCCAAATCCCACGGCCCGAATTCTTCTTCCATTTGTGTATTGTGGAATTTTCCAATAATTGCCTTGTCTCGAAATCTTAGTTCCTTCCCATAAAAATCTTTCGAATGTGGCATCAATTTTCTTTACGGTTAAATGGAAAGCGGTTACCATTTCCCCAAGGTAGTAGTGGATTGTAATTGATCCCAAATCCTAAATTGATCTATTGTTCTACTCTTGTTATTTGTTTAAAACTTTCGCCGATAGAAACTCCTTAATTCCTTCTCCCAATTATTTCCAAGAGTTAATTTCCTTCACTATTCTTAAATCCGAATTCCAAAACAAATCATGCCTTGCTTGGTGAAATAAGCTACCTCGGATCTTTAATTTCTCTTCAAAATATACCCCAATTCCTAAATTCTTCAACTTGGTACTGGGACCTCTCAAATCGTTCTTCTTTATCATATTTTCCATGTCTCCATAAACTCAACCCGAACTCCAAAAGAAATTCTCCATTTCATTCCCTATCCCAACCATCTCTTCCAATTCCTCTTGAACACCACTTGGTACTTGAATGAAGAAATATCCTAAAATAAAACACTAAATATGCATGTTGAGTCAAAGTGCGAATGAGATGCATCACTTAATCGTCACTTAGACACATAATGGCATCAACGCTTAACAACAATTAATAATGAATAAAAATTAATGACAACTAACAATTACGGCACAAGAACAAATAATTACAATATTTAAAAATGGAGGATGAATGCTCGTGCCATGAATGCAATTACCTCAACTTTCGGATTCCTGTTGGTTTCCAATTTGAAGTCGTTGATCCCGTGCCTTTTGCTTGTTAGCTCTCGGTCGATCACACTCAGAAATCTTGTGCTCCGTTGACCCGCAAATGTAGCACCTCTTCAATCTGTCCCAACATGCTTCATAGGTATGAGTGGTTCCTCCACAATAAGCACATAATTGAGGTCTTTTCCCCAACCTTGAAGTATTCCCAATCTTGTGTTTCTTTCCTCGAATTCTCTTAGCCCGAGTCCCATGTTGACGAGATTCTCTTTCCACTTGCAAGTTTGAGCATAAACCCGACTCCACATTAGACCCCGATACCTCTTCTTCCTTGCCCCTTATCCTGATCCAAGTTTCGACTCTTAATGCTTTCTTTGTAGCTTTATCCCACGTGGTCGTATCCTTTGCAATTAGGGCTTCCTTGAATTCATCCCGAAGACCTTCCATGAAGTATTTGGCCTTCATCTGATCGTTACCCATAATGTGAGGCACATATAAGCCCAACCTTTCAAATTCTTCTATGTATTCCACAACGGATCTATCTCCTTGTTTCAGATTGAGGAATTCTTCAAGTCTTCGCTCATGTAGAATAGCTGGTGCAAACCTCTTTCTGAATTCTCGAATAAATACTTCCCAAGTCAACTCTTCGTTCGTAGTCTCTAGTTGTTGAGCAACCCTTTTCCACCACTGTCTTGCTTGTCCTTGCAAGAGAAATGTAGCAAGGCGAGCCATATCTCGAGAGTTTCGTGGCCATATTTCAAAAATTCCCTCCATCTCCGAAAGCCAATCTTCAGCCTTTACATCATTTCCTTCTCGAAATTGGGGAGGCTTGAATGCTAGGAATTCTTGGTACATCATTGCCATCGGATCCCTTACTAGTACTCGGTAAAAGATTGTCCTTGAGATCACAGAGTTGGTAGAGAAGGTTAACCGTAGGGTTGTTGACTCGGTGGTACCCTGAAAAAAACTCAGCAACTACAATATATATGCGTGTCAATTAGTAAGTGCTCATGTCACGTAGTAAATCAAGTAGAGCATCAAAGAAATGCAATGTCTCACGTAATAAAATTCAACAAAGTATTAAAATTTCACATACATAGCTTATCAAATCAAGATGCAAATGCACACATAATCAAGTTGTCCTATGCCGTTCGACTTAGACAGACACGACCTGACACTGAACCCCGGTTTTTCAACCTGGGGCTCTGATACCACTTCAGGATGTAGCACCCGCACGGTGGGTCACCACATCCCCCGCACCAAAGTCCGATCCACATACGAAATGGGAAGTCCGTACATGAACCAAACAGTGGCGAACGGGAGACTGACAAACTCACACCTAGGCTAGGCGGAACTTAGACCCTGAGGCAAAACTCAAACCGAAACAAGAATGCGGAAGCGAAACAAGCCATGCAGAAATCAAAACATTCATAAACAGTTGACGGGTTCAACTAGCATAAATACCTAATCCCGAAATATACATATACAATCATAATTAAATTCCAAATAGCATAAACAAACATATCTTATACATAAACCGAATTAAAGAAATGAATGCAAGACCACCTACTAGACAAAGACACAGAACAGACTCCAAAAGACAGACACACTCCGCCTAGCACGAACTCCAAGCAGAACCTGCAAACTAACAGTAAAAGGGGAGGGGTCAGTCTTAACTCGACTGAGTGAGGGGTTAACGCACTCACACTATATATATAAGAGCAAAGCACATATCAAACTCATAATGTTCATGAACGCAGGGATAGTTTTTGCACACTAAATCATTTCCCGTGATATACATATATATAAAGGCTTACTTAGCAAATCAAACAAACCAATTTATCTTACCGAACAAACTTATCAAAACCTATTAAATCTAAACATATTCAAAGCTTAACTTATCTTATAAAACTCCCTTTTTATTTAATTTAGAATCTATCCCCGTTTCATAAACCTTAACAGAACATACATATCATATCATATAGAACTCGGCGGGTACGAGCTCCGACTCCCCCAATCTCCTCATATCATATCATATCAGAATCAAAACAGAAAACTTACATACATATCAAATCATATCATATCATCCTCAACTCCGGGTGATGGAAGGGTGTATACGCCCAAACCATCCAGACAAACGAGGGGAGCGCCTTGCGAGTACTCAAACCCTCAGGATTCCTTCCCTCACCAAACCTCCTGGTGAGTTCAGGGGTGATCCTCTGCAGACAGATGGAGACTATGCACAGGCTTAACCTCGACGGCCCTATACCGTCCCGAGGGTTCCTTACCCATAGCTCCGGGGCCCAACAAACACATATCATAACAGAACCCGCTACAACAGAGACAGACAGACATAACTTATACATATATACGTATACATACCACTTTCCGTTTCAATCAAACTCGGTCCTTGCCAAACATGGCTCATGAGAAGTATACGGTCAGAAGCATAGCTTCACGTGGCAAATCATGCAAATCATTCCAAACCAAGCATACATAGGCTCGTACATTGCTTAACATACTTGCAAACTCGAGGCATATTCAACAAATACATATTTCACACTTATTTATATACATATAGGGCTTATTAAATCACATGCAATCAAAACCGAGCACATTGCAATAAGGTGTAACTATATCCTAACCTCACCTGACACCGAAGAGGCCAAAGACACAACAAACGATCCACCCCGGAATCAACACGGCCAACAAAACACCACCCCGGGTGTACCTGAACAAACTGAATACAAAACAGGACTTAGACACGTGAATGAACCAAATAAACGCACGGCGTATGCTTATGATTGGCATGAAGTCATGGATCACGTATACACTCATAAAATACTCATTCTTTAATATTAAATTACAATTCATGCACCAAACATAGCATATAATACGAATTCATGTCAAAACATGCAATACAATTAAGATATAAATCAATAAGCGGCAAAAGAAATCAATTAAAAGCATAAAACCCAAAATCACACACTGGACCACGGGAATGGCCGTTCCCAGAAACAAGGCAAAACGGGAACGGCCGTTCCCACCAGCGCCGCCCGGAACGGCCGTTCCGGTCCAAAGAACAAAATGGGAACGGCCGTTCCCATACGCGGATGGGAATGGCCGTTCCGGCCCCAAGGCCAAAACGGGAACGGCCGTTCCCACCTGGAACAGCTGAAAAACAGCAGAAGCTCCAACAATGGCGACGGGGAAGCAAACCACAAAGCAACAGCAGCCAAACCACAACCAAAACACACGAAAATAACACAATAAAGCATGCTCGACACGTAGGTCACATATTTCCACATTAGAACCCGTAAAACGGCCTAGAACATACAAAACTCACACCCCGGTTACTATTCATCATCTTCCCCAATTAGCCATATAACATATATCCGGGGCACGAAAGAGACGATAAATTAAAACACGTAACGAAAGGGTCACAAATCTTACCTTAGGTCGTTGATCGGACGGTTGGATCTCCCAAACCCGAGCTCAAGGCTTCTTGGCCAAAAATGGGGAAAATGCTTCTCTTTCTCTCTTCCTTGCTTGCTGCTAACGATCAAAGTGGGAGAGAAAGAAAAGGCTGGCCCCTTTTGGGGCTGGTCCAACGGGTCGGTTAAAACGGGTAGGGTCAAACAGTATCCGGTCCAAACGGATCGAATTTAAAACGATAGGGCTACCAAATGGCTTTAGAAATTAAAAGATTAATTCATTGAATCCGAATCATCGAAACGAACTCAATGATAGGGTCGGAATTCGAATTCGAATTCCCGAGCTCAAATAGCCACGAAGGCTCAAACATCCTAATTATAATTAGGTCCCTAAATTGTAAATATTGGACAATTGAGTCCAAGTACAATTTAATTAAATCTAAAGCACACGTAATTAAAATTAATATCACGTTGACACGTAAGCATGCTAAATCACATAATTCACAAAATACTGAAATAAACTCTCTCGTGACGCCGTACCTGGAATGCCAAAAAGACGGGGCGTCACAAGCCCGAAGTATTATTTAAAAGAAACAAGTGGAACCACAACAGACTGAAATCAAAGAACAGGGTGTTATAAACAATGGCAATGACGAAGAAGAGGTTGTGCTGATATAAGAGAAGCAAGATGAGCGAGAAGATGCACAGAAAAAGAGTGAGTAGGACTCGGGAATGCAGCTGGCAGTAGTACAACCTGCAGGGGTTCAGGACCTCAATGATGCATGGCAGAACTTAGTAGGGAACACACGGAACCAAGATAATGAGAGTAATGAATAGAAAGATTTGAACGAACAGTTTGAAGAAGAGAAGGATACGAACACATAGAAGCAAATGGATTTATACCGTCGTTCAAACTCTTTGGATAAAGAACAAACTGACCCAAATTTCCAATTTGTGGAGAAGAAGAAGAATAAAATTAAGAATCCCCCCCCCCCCCCCCCCAAACTCAGGCCTCTAAAAAGACCTTGCGGTCGGCCGTTATCAGTGGTCGTCCATGATGATTAGAGGCCTTATTTGGAATATACGGGGAGATACATAATAAAGGCCGAGAACTTATCCTTAAATACTATAGGCGGATAAATAAACTTGATTTTATGGCTATATGTGTTTCAAATATAATTTCAATAAAGTTTGTTCAAACATCTAAAACCACATTTGGTTTTTTGCAGGTGCATAGGTGGAGAGAACCGTGCTAAAAGACAAGATACAATTTCTACATCTCAAACTCCAGGGCCCAAAATGGAAGGATCCCATCCACATAACAGTAGTATATGCAGAAAGCGACAGCATAGGGAGAAGGGAAATATGGGACTCTTTCAGAGATGATTGGGAAGGGCAGGAACAATGGATAATTGGTGGAGATTTTAAAATAATACGAGGAGGACGCAGACATCCAGATTTTCATGTGAAGAACGAGTTTAATGAATTTATTCAGGAAGCTAGATTGGATGAACCCAATCACCAGGGGGCAAGGTTCACGTGGTCTAGAGGAGGGTTAAGCCAACGACTAGACCGAATTCTAGTTTCAAAAAAATGGGGAATCTCTTTTCCGAAGACAACCGTGAAGCAACTTGCGAAGAGCACTTCAGACCATTGCCCTTTGCTTATCGAAGGACTAGAAACAACTGAGCCACTCCCATCTTCTTTTCATTTCCATGAGATGTGGTTGAGGTATAAGAACATCACTGAGGTGATAGAAGAAAACTAGAAGCTACCTTTGGAATGAGAGGGGATATGGTGCCTTCATCAAAAGCTGAAGAGGCTTAAAACTCACATTAGAATGTGGACCAAAAAGACCTTTGGAAATGTCTTTATCCAAGTGAAAGCGGCGGAGACGGCAGTGATGGATGCGGAGCTCAGATACGATACGGTGCCAAGTGACAACAATTTAGAGAACCTTAACAGGGTTACGGTGGAAAGACATCGAATCTTGCTTATGGCAGAAGATTATTGGAGACAAAAAGCGGCATGTCGATGGATTGATGAAGGGGAATGAAACACCAGTTATTTTCACTCTTTGGTTAAGAAGAAACGTTTGAAAAGGCAGATCATATCAGTTTGGGTGAGCAACGAAGAAATTAGTGATATGGCTGAGTTGAAAAAGTCAGCCAAGGCTTTCTTTCACAGGCACTTACCTCGGAAGGACACTAAACAGAGGGTGAGTTGGTAGGAGTGAATAAAGTTATCTCTGAGGAAGATGGGAAATCGTTATGCGAGGAGATAAGTGAATCGGAGATCAAAGAGGCAGTCTTTGGTATCAACTCTCACAGCACAGCTGGGCCTGATGGATTTGGGGCCATTTTCTATCAGCAATTCTGGGAAATCATCAAAGAAGATGTGTGCATCATGGTAAATGAATTCAGTCATGGTATTCCTCTTCCGCGTGCCTACACGACAACCTCCAAAGTCCTTATCCCAAAGAAGGAAAACCCAATGCACTGGAGTGACTATAGACCCGTCAGCCTTTATAATGTCTCCAGCAAGATTGTGAGCAAAATTCTTAACGCTCGGCTCTCGAAAGTCCTTGTTAAGGTTGTGTCTCAAAATAAATATGACTTCATCAAGAATAGATTGACATGGGACAACATCCTTTTAGCTCAAGAGTTAGTCCAATCCATTGGTACTAAAAACAGGTTTAAGAATGTAGTTCTAAAACTTGACATGGAAAAGGCTTATGATAGAATAGAATGGAACTTTCTTTACAATATAATGGAAAAAAAAGGTTTCCTAAAGAAGTGGATAGGCTGGGTATGGAACTATATCGAAAATTATTGGTTTTTGGTAATGGTAAATGGTAACTCAGAGGGAATATTCCATTCTACACGTGGTCTCAGACAAGGTGACCCGTTATCCCCTTCTCTCTTTGTTTTAGCTGCTGATTACTTGTCGATTGCTCTTAACAGGGTTGTTGAAAGGGATAAAAAGTGATGATTTCGGACTCCTGGGGATTTAGCAATATCTCACTTAGCATATGCCGACAACACAATCATTTTCACCAACAGTAGGAGAAACACCCTGGAACAAATCAAGGCAGCTACTACGGAGTACAAAACCAAGTCGGGACAAAAGGCGAATACACAAAAAAGCAACTTCATAGTAGGGAATGGAGCAAATGAGGCAGCTGGCCTTGTTAAGGAGATCCTCGGATTTCAGCAGGGTTCTTTTCCTATGATTTATATGGGGGCACCGCTTTTCAAAGGCAAGAAAAAAACAAGCTTGTTTGATGGAGTGATAAATAAGATAAGAGCAGGAGGATGGGAGACGATCTTTCTATCACATGGGGGATGTCTACAATTGATAAAATCCATTCTTTACTCTATACCAATGCATACGCTACAAGTTATTGATCCACCTAAGGGCGTTATGCAAACGATTGAGAGAATAATGAACCGTTTCTTCTGGGGAAGCTCATCTTCGAAGAGAAACATTCACTGGACATCTTGGGAGAAACTCTGTTTCCCAATAATGGAAGACGGCTTAGGTGTTAGGTGGGTGGAAGAGATTGTTAAAGTCTTTTCTTGTAAGATGTGGTGGAGATTACGTACGGGAAACGCTTTGTGGTCGAAATATATGTTAGGCAGATACTATGGTGAGAAACATCCTACAGTGGCTGCTTGCACAAAAAGGAGCTCTCATAGTTGGAAGAGATTGTGCAAAGTCAGGGATGAAGCAGAGCAAATATCATTTGGATTTTAGGACAAGGTAAGATTTCCTTTTGGAGGGATAGATGGTAGTTACAACAACCTATTGCAACCCTCTTACCATCTGACGAGGGAAATGAGAAAGTGGAGAAGTTTTGGAATGGGGAACAATGGGATATGTCTAAGCTAACAACAGCTGTGGGAAACCAATTGGGGACGGATATTTCAAAAATACCTATCAGGGGCAAAGGAAATGGCAAACTGGAAATGCAGTTCGGATGGGCTCTTCTCAATGAAAGACACTTGGGATACAGGCGGTAGGAATCAAGTTTCCTAAAAAGAATATCGAGTACAAAGTTGAGGCCAACAATCATGATCTTTATTTAGAGACTCATACACGAATGGGTGGAGGTCGACGATAGAATGCAGTGGAAAGGAATAGCAATGGCATTAAAATACCCTTGCTACAAAAATCAAGAACCAATTGACCATCTGTTTATTTCTAGTCAGAAAGCAAAGGAAATCTGGTTGTTCTTTGGTGAGAGATTGAGGGTAACCGATATCCAAACTAACTCGCCATTAATGAAAATCCAGCATTGGATAACCTCATCAAGATACAGTGCCACTTCCCATATCAGAATAATCATACCCATGTTGATAATGTGATACATCTGGAAGGAATTTAATCATCATAAATATGTGTTAGGAATAGTGCCCTAGAAAGCCGATTAGTCATAATCCGTTTTGGGACTTTCCTAGTATCACAGACAATCTTTGAATAATATACGATTGATTAATATCATAGGCAAACACTTCTTTATATGCTCTTGGTTGGTATGCGTTTACTTTAGCTGTACATGTATGAGAACTCCCCTAATCCTGATGACTTTAGGACTCTACCATTTAGGTGAAATGGTTCATGAAACGAGCCCTATATCACATAAGTCATGATTAGTAAAATACTCCAAACCGATGAGTCCTACAGACAGTGGGAGTGTCAACCTGACTCCTCTAAGGCTTGCTTGTGGGATCACGCCCTTAAGAAGGACCACCTTGTTTCTTGGAGGTGCAAAGTGTATAGTTGATACTTGCGTGATACATGAGGGTGCTTACTTCAATAAGTAAGTTCAACGAGGTGCCCCGTGTGAGAAGATTCCTAAATGCGAAAGGAATTTTCTATTTCAGGAAATGGAAACTTCCAGATTAGGAAATATCTCACGAGTCATTGATGTGATTAATTGATCCTTAGACTTGAGGTTCCTTGTCACTTTATGAGTTAACTCTGTAGTCTTAGGTATAAGCTTTAAAGGGTGTCGCCTTAGACAACTGATTCAAGGCTTATGCTGGGGCTGCACAAGTGATTCATGAAAGTGAATGAGAATCAAGAAAGGACCTACACTTGCATATGCAAGGTGATCTCTTATTGTGTAAGTCATTCATATGCCATATGGAGTCCTTGGCCAAGGCAGTAGATCAAGACATCAAGAAAAGGGTTTCTTGGATTGAGATCAAATGGATATGAAATGCACTTAGCTTTAAGACCGGATTATTAGGGTTCTGATTATTCCCTTACCCTAGATCTTGGTTGAGAGATAGTAAGTAGGAGGATTGTATCTCACATGAATCAATGACTTAAAGGTTCTGTCGAATCCGAACATTCCAATTCAGCTAGGGGTTAAACACCTGTTGCTAGACTATGGTCGTTTAATCTGTGGACTGATTAATTAATTAGTGAATTAATTAATTAGGGTCACTGCTAATTGAATTGAGAACCTAGAGGGTCACACACAACAACTTGGTTACATGAGTTGAGGCTTTAAAATGATTAAACGAGTTAATCGGGCCTAGAGGGTTCCACACGTGTGAAATCACACGTGTGGGTCACGTGACTGGACACGTGTCATTATGACACGTGTGCCACACGTGGATATTTATTTGGTGATTAAATAATTAATTTGTTAATTATTTAATAGACTTTGGTTTAATTTTGAATTAAAAAGAAAGTCTTATTTTGGAGAAAAATAATCTAGTTGATTAATTATTAATTAATTAATTAGATAAAATAAGTTATTTATTTTAAAATAAATAAAGAATAAAATTATCCAAAATTAGTTTGGATATTTTTAGCTCTCTTGAAAGTTGATTTGAATTTGAATTCAAAGTCAAAGTCAAATTACTTGATGATCAAGTAATAGGAGAGAGAGACCAAAATCCTAGCCCATAAAGGACTAGGAATTTCGGCCACTCCCCTCTTATAATTAGGGGAGCTCGAGCTCCCCTTAGAGCTAATTGACAATTCTTTTGGTTCATGTGTTGAACACCATCCTTTCTCCAAGATAAACGAAACCCTAGGTTAAGCCTAAACACTAACTAGAGAACTAGCATCCTTACTAGTTAGATTGTAGCCAAGTTGGTGGACTATCTCTAGAGAGCTTCAAGTTAGAAGTTTTGAAGATTCGAGCTTTACCAAAAAGTGGGGATCAAGCAAAACGATCAGAAGGGATGATGAAACGATTCTGAACCCAACATGAAACGAATGAAAAAAACGAACCAAAGAAGATGGCGAAAACCGTTCGTCCATATCCTGAAGGATGAATTTTTTCACGAGGGTTTTGTGACTGGCAGTTTTCTACTTTCGCAAAACTGGTTTTCGAAGGGAGTTTCAATCATCTCTTTCTCGTTTCATGTTTCTTTCTTTATGTTATATTGTTAAGAACTTCCATAACATGATTTGAATCCAGGTTGGTGTGGATTGTTATCCCTACAATGGATTCTGAAGTGGAAAGAGACTTTCGAGGAATGGGTTACCATTACCCCATGAAGCGCGTTTGAGGGCGGCTCAAAACGTGTCAAGAAAGCTACTACCCAAGTGAGTTTCTTGATCTCTACGAATTTGGATACACGATTGCGAGTCCAAGATCCTTTTGTTGGGAAATTTTTTTAAATTCCGCTGCTTTTTGATTCCTGTTTTCCAACAATATGATGGTAGCTCTTTCTCTACTTATAGAATTATTAGACAAGTTTTAACGCATAATTTTTGTCTTTGTAGGATCGACCGACTGACATAGACTTGGTGGAGAGGAGATATTGATGTGCCAATAACATTTGGGTTTCAAATAAAGAAGGCACCGCTGCCTAGAAACATCGGGGTAACATGGGAAAAGCCGCCAATTGGATGGCTGAAATTGAACACAGATGGGGCGGCTAAAGGAAATCCCGGACCGGCGGGGATTAGAGGCATAATCAGAAGGGAAGATGGAAGGGTGATAGACGCTTTTAGTAAGGGTATAGGATTCGACACTAATACGATGGCGGAGGTGAGTGCAATAGTGGAGGGAATGAAAAGAGTGGCCAAGATAGGTTGCCAAAGACTCTGGATTGAAACGGATGCTCAAGTTGTGATGCATATTCTTGCACGAGAATACACTGGGAATATGGAGATCAATGGTAAAATCACCTCTTTTAGGAACCTTAGTAAAGATATGGAGATTAAAATCTCACATATATACAGAGAGGGAAACGAACCAGCAGATTGGCTAGCCTCGAGGGGGGCAGATATGCAAATGGTCTAGGGATTCCCGGACGAACCCATGTACAATGCTCTTAGAGGGAGGATTCGATTAGATTTATGGGGTCTACCTTCTTTTAGTGTAAGATGATCGGTCCCGATAGTCAGCTGGAAATGAGGTACCTAATTGATTGCAATAATAATGTCTGGATCATATATAATATTAGTATGAACAAATTATGTAGATTGGGATATCTTAATGCTTGAAGAGAAAGGTATTTTGATGTTACAGGTTACGTATAGCAAATTGAAGGGCGAGAATAAATGGAATAACAGGGACCTTTCATGGTACTTCCAAGCTTGCAAGAGGAGCCAAGGTCGCCTGAAGATGTACAGATGCTTGGAGATTGAATTGGATATTGTATCTTTTTGGTTTTGCAGGAGACACGAGAATAATACGAGGAGGGACTTGAGCAGAATCAGCTACCAATTTACTAGGTAAGTCTGGAACTATGCAATTGACGGATCTTTTGTACATGATGTCTGACAACAACCAAAGATCATGCATAGCCCTGAGGACGCGAGTGAAGGAGATGCAAATCCTTACTGCCATATGGCCGTCACGTTGATGGTAATTACCATTGCCCGGATGCCTGGGCACCTCTACAAGAGGCCGGTGGGAATTCCTATAGTTTCACTTTGGATGAGGGGTTTTTCTGATATTATCGAAGCTAAACTTAAGCATTATTGGGCTGATAGCTTCTCTTTTTTCTGGTGTAATTCTTATGGTGCTCACTTGACGTATAAGATGTATTTTAGAGGGCACCTTTGCATGAATAATATGGCTGATCCTTGGATCATGCACCTTGTAACTCTTTCGGTCTTGGTTGTTTATATATGAGGTGGAGGCATCGGTAAAAACTCTATGGCTCCTTGCCGGTTCCCAACCAAAAAAAAAAAAAAAGAAAATAGAAGTGTTTAGTATAAATTTGTCAAAGTACCACTGATACTTTTTTATACACCAAGATCTTATTTTGCTTTTGTATAAACACCATCTAATTACACTAATTTATCAAGCATTGCATATAAATTAGTACACAACAGTCAAATTAATACATTGGTAGTCATCAATTCACAATTAGATAATATACTTAGACATGCAGACAGTAACAAAGTGTTTGGCAAACTTTTTATTACAAAGACCTTACAGGATGTGGAAATAACACTACTAGAAAAACACAACTAAAATAGCAAAGAATTTTCCATTGCAATATATGTAAATAGTGTATTACTTTTTATTAGAATTTTATTTCAATAGCAACGGATTTTCCGTTGCTAAATTATAAATATTTTATCAAATTTTTAATCAATTTTTTTATAGCAACGGAACATCCGTGGCTAAATATTTATATTAAATCTTTATTTTCAATAGTTTTTTATTTCATTAGCAACGGATTTTTCGTTGCTAAATCATAAATATTTTATCAAATTTTTAAATAAATTATTTATAGCAACGAAAATATCTGTTGCTAAATATTTTTATTAAATATTTATTTTTAATAAATTTTAATTGGAATAGCAAAGAAATTTTCGTCGCTATATTTACCAATTTATTTATTTAATTATTATTTAATTTTAGCAACAAAAAATTCGTTGCTATTTTATTCTATATATAGCAACGAATTTAGCAACGAAAATTCCGTTGCTAAAACATTTTGCCACGAATTTATTGTTGGTTGCTATTTTCGTGGCTATTTGACAGTTTTCTAGTAGTGTAACATCTTAAGATTTTACGTACTGCCACTGCTACATCTTAGGAGTTCATGATCGTATTTTACTCTTTGATAGCTTGGATCGCTAATACGATTCAACATTTAATAAGCTCCAAAAACATATTTAAGATGAGTGATCCTTAACCATAAGCTTAGTCAAACACCCTCTAAATCTGATAACATGAGCTACTTTTCAAATCAATTCAATTTAGAGAACATCAAGAATTCCAAGAACATCACAGACCAATACAACCGGAATTCCAACACTCAAAATTACAGGTTGCATTACATGTAAACTGCATTACAGTTTTCATTTCAAATTAGTGCATTACATGTAAACTAAGAGACACAGCAGTCAAATTAGTGCATGCACAGGCTTCAATTCATAGTTTTCATTGAATTGATTTGTCAAAGTACCACACATACCTTTTTATACACCAGGATCTTGTTTTGCTTTTGTATAATAGTCAAATTAATACATCGACAGACATCAATTAAGAATTAGATTAATTATATACTAAAAATGCAAACACTAAACCTGCACACCTTTCCCCTATATATATTGTAATAAATCCATCAGAACACATCAAAACTGTAATTATTATAAACATACCTCAGTCACCACAACCTTGATCATTCTCATCCTCAATTCTCGGGTCCTGCACACCTCTCCCCTTGATATGTACTTGCAACATTTGGAACATTTGTTGCATTGTACTAAGCATTTGCTGCTAAGAATCTTTCAGCTGAGCAATTTCGTTCTTTATTTGCTTGAGTGCATTATCTTCCCTTGACTCAGTAGAACCTGGGCTATGAGCAGCAGACGACCCTACATTAGAAGGCAACGTGGGAGAGGTCTTCTACAAGTGGTTCAATCTAGTCACCAGTCCTTTCTTGTTTGACTTTCCCTACGCTTGGGACCACAACAAGAACTTGTCCATGTCATTGTAATTAGGATCCTCAAGCTTACATTTCTCCTGCTCACCAAGGGCTTGCTGGAATTTTATCTGCATACGAAAATTTACAATACTTAATAATTTTGTAGTAATCATTGCTTAGTAATTAAAAAGTTTTTGAACAAACCTGATATTGGGTGCACTGATCATCAGGGGAAAGATTCTGAATTAACTTATTGCGATCTACCACCTTAACAAATGTCATCTTATACACAGGCGCCGGACCCAATTTTTGTCCAGTGGCAGCTTCCTACATAATTATAAACATGAATAATACTAGGAATAAACGAAGAACTTTCACACAAATAAGGGAACCAATTAAGTATCTTCTTCTTAATGATTGTATGGACACTTTGAGATCCCCCGTATATGTTGGTACCCCCATCGCTGACAATCTATTGGCTTTATTCCTTTGCCGAATAGTTTGGTAATCTTCAATGTCCCAACGTGCACGCAATTCATTGTAGACTTCTTCAAGTATCCATCCAGGCTTTTTACCACTTTTTCTAATGTCATGGTAGATATCTCTCATTCTCTCCCCGGCTTTTTCCATGAAAGCATTGTACATATGCGATTCGTGTTGAGAATCCCAATAAACAAATTTCTGGAAAAAAATAAAAGTTGAGATTATACGACAGTTCAAAACCAGCTGAAGTATAAACGTCACAAAATGGAGTAGCCCCCCTTCCTCCACCAAAATCCACCACAGATTTCAGGCCCTCGAAACCATCATATGTTTCCAGAATTTTCTTCATGATTATGGTTAAAAGATTAGACATTCCCATGTTAAAAACCTTGTTAAATCTCGGGTCTGTGCCTTGGTAGTCGAATGCAGTTATTCCATAAGCCTTGTTGAAGGGAATCCCTCCATCCAGAACTGCTTCTTTGAGGTGGTACCTTATTATACCAAGACGAGGAAATTAATGTTATTATTTTTGTAATAATTAAGATTCTTTTTTTCTTTCTCAGGCATTTTGAGGGTAATTGGAAAATTGAATTTAACTTATTTTTTAGTGAAAAATGCTTAGCCTAATGTCCCAAAGATTTCATGCTATATTTTCTTACTACATTTCCTGTTTTATCCACCCACATGTCAAATATATTGATAGGCGTTTGAGATTAATCAGGAGAGAGACTCTTCCAATTTTTTTTATAACACGGTTATTTCTTGCTCCTTATCTCGATTGTATGTCAATCAATATACGTGACGTGTATATATGAATAAAACATAGATGAAACAAAAAAAATAGTCGCAAAACCGATATGGGCTAATAACTATGTTTTGCAGTATTATTCGCAGAATACTCAACTATTTTGGAAAGTTTTACATTTTTAACCTAACCCTCGTCATTTTTATTGTTCCATGTTTTACAATTTTAAACTCTTATTGACATATGTGTGGTAAAAAAAAAAATTACAAAAAATTTGACATATGTAAGATGACATTAATAGTGAGGAAGTTTTTAAAAGCATGTCATAAACTCATAATTAATGATCAATGTTGATAATTTCAAGATTAATTGTTGTACTCCTATGAGGTTGAATAGTCATGTTATGACAAATAATATTTAATGTATTGTAATGCATGTTTTAAAGAAAATATTGATCTGGTGTATATCACTAGTTAGTGCAAAGTCCTGAGTGGTCATAATTATGATTATGAACAATCAGATGACATATTTTAAACTTAGTCAAGATTTTAGGCTATTAATTGAAGAAGTACGTGAAAAAGTTAATGCATGTAATTAATTGTACTTAAAACCCTATTAATGAAATTATAGGGGGTTCCCTCACCTTGAAAAACTTTGTTATTTCGATAAACTCATGTTTTAGTTCCTAAAAATACAATTTTTATTAATTTATTATTTAATAATTCAATCCAACTCTAAAAAAAAAATTATTAAAAGAAATATGAAAAAAATAATAATAATTTCGTCTATTTGCATTTCGCACCCACTAGTTTTTTTTTTTTTTTTTTTTTCTGACATAGGCACCGCCATTTTGTACCCACTAGTTAAAACTTAACACAAAGAATATTAAAGTTGGATAATTCAATTTAGGATTCCCACAAAGATAAAAGAAAGTACAAAACTTACCAGCTCTCCATAAGGACATTATCGTGATTCATGAGCAACAAAGGAGCCATGGAAATCCCATCTTCATTCTTGGTCAAGTACTTGCACACCGGAGCCAAAGAATAGAGCCTCTCTACGCCGCCGTTTGGCAGCTTCTTCACGCTACAGTTCACGACAGAATAGCTCGCCAGGTCGAGCATTACATGCGCCTCTGCGTTGGTGGTGGCGAGCTGGGCGGCGAGTTCTGCCGGAGAAACAAATTAAAGGCTCCGGGGCCTGCCTTCTTCATGAGCTCGAGCAAGTCGAGTTCAATGGCGGATTTGAGAACCATCGGAAGAACGGAAGCGCTGGCTAATTGCATGCCGAATAAACACGATTCTTCCTCCGAATGATCCATCTTTATCTTTTTTAACTTGTTTTTTGAAAATTTTTTATGATTTTGCTGAATTTGAAGATGGGCGTGAAGAGTTATGGGAATGTGGGTATTGTATGCTGTTAGAGTAGTGCCCTGGAAGAGCCAAATAGTTTAGGTCTCTTTTTGTAAACTACTCTTATTAGCAGCAATTTGTGACATTAATGAAATAATAAATGTAACGTTTCATAGTCGTTTAATTCTATGTGGCCAATTCATCATATTTCATTCAAGTTTATTAATTGCATATTATAACTGTTTGTGTATGGATGAAACCCCAAGGTCATACTGAGCTACGAGACTTGACCTCGCATAGGGATGGAGGTTATGAAACAAGTCTCTATGGCGTGACCTAAACCAACTCCAAGTCGAAGAGTCTAATAAGCACGGGGATGTTGACTTGACTCGTTTGAGACTTGCTCATACGACATACCTTTTTAGAAAGGTTACTTTATTTCATAAGTATTGAATTTAGAGACATTCACATGCGTATGGGGGTGCTTGTTAGGGAACAAATACACTGAGGATCCTTATGGGGACACCTCAATGGGGTAAGGCTTTTATGCCTTAATGATGAGGTTGGTTCCCTAGTTATGGTAGTGTCTAAATGGTCCTTAGACTTGAGGCTCCATTGATGCTCTATGCATGACAAGGGCAATGTTTGATATACACCTAGAGATTCATGGGTTCCATGAATCTCGTTATGGTTATATGTTGGTATTGTTCGAATCATGTATGGGGGCATATGAGATGCCAACATAGAATCTATCGCTCGTCTAGAAGAACGAGTGAATCACCCATGAATTCTATTATAGTACATTCCACTTAAATCCTTACGCAAGGTAGTGAGATCTAAATTAGGAAATGAGTTTCCTAGAGTGTTAGATCAAATGGAATTGCTATTAGAATTGATTCATAGCATTAGGACTATTAGGGTTCTATCATTCCCATGCCCTAAGTCCTAATCGGGAATTGGACGATAGAAGGATCTTATCTCACGGTATCCATGAGACTAAAAGGTTCACAGCATAAACTTCACCGGTTGGATGGGTGGTCATGAGCTTGTCACTAGACATCGATCATGATTTGTAGGTACTGATTAATTAAAAGGAGTTTTAATTAAACAGTGATTAATTGAAAGGTTTCAATTGAATCGATAAGATAAATTGTTATCTGAAATACCACGTTAAGAATGTGGGCCTACTACTATTCATTGGTGAACCTAAAGGGTCACACAATGACTCGAATTGAACAACAAGATTATCTAAAGATCAATGGAGATTGATTGGTAAATTAAAAGAGGTTAATTTATGAGAGAGTAATTAATTAATAATTGTATTAATTAATTTATGCTTAATTGTTAAGCTATTGAGAATAGATATTAAAGAGTTAACATTAATTTAAATAAGTGTATTTAAATTATGTTGGGCTTGAAATTTAGTTAAGAGTAATTAATTTTTAAGTCCATCAATTTAATTAGACATTGGACTTTTGATTTAATTATTGTAATTAAATTAAGTCCACTAATTAAATAAATATTGGGCCTTTTTTTTTTTAATTTAATTAGTAGTAATTTAATTAAAGCCCATCATATTGACTAGCCCATGGGGTTTTTGACCTAGGGCTAAGCATATAAGTAGATTTGTGAGAAGAAAGAAATTGATCGTTGTTTTCTTCCTTTCTGCTTTCTCTCGAAGTCTCTCTTCTCTCTCAATACTGTATTGAGAATGCTATTGGATAATCAATATCTAATTAATGTTCTAGTGTGCTAATTGAATAGTTGTTCAATTACGGGTCGTGGACTACCTTAGAGGAATTCCGCGTGGGATTCTTGGAAGAAGATCGGACAGAAGAGAAGCGGGTAGGTTTTGGAAAACCTTCTTGTCATCATCATCAATTGGAAGCGAAAGAGGTATTTGATTCTTCTTTTGTTTAAATCGTAAATCTTGAATCAAAGGTGATCTTGTTTGGAATTCTGATAAAATTGGTTTTATAATCCCTAAAAATTTTAATTTCCGCTGCGTTAGGGTTGACGAATTCCAACAGTGGTATCAGAGCCATACTTTGATTGATTTACGATTTTTGTTCTTTGTATTAATTTGATTAATATTTTGATGCGTCATGCTTGTTTTAATTTGAGATTCGTTTGGGCATGTGTTTTAAAATTTGAAGAAAAGTTCCTGTTTTAAAACTAATATGAAAATTATGAGATTTTATGAAAATCTGAAAATTTTGATTTTCTTGAATTCGTAAAATTATAGTTTTTATTTATGTTATATTTTAAAATTGTTTAAAATGTAATTAAACAAAAAAAAAAAAAAAATTTGGACTGTACAGTGCTTGCACAGCGTGTGCGTGCGTTGTGATGGACGGCTGTTGCTTTAGGGCAACAATGGTGGAGCCCAATTCTGATTGGGCTGTTGTACCTTTATGGGCCGATTTGGGTTCAGACGCTGACTGGCTCCTGCGCGCCTTTAACTGTTTGGCCCCCAGACGGACAGCCCATGTTGGGCTAGTCCACCCACGGCGTTGGGCCCCCAGACGGACAACCCATGTTAGCCCCAGCTCATGATTTCTACAAAAATGGAGGGCCAGGGGTTTTGAACCCTAGACCTCCATTATGTAATGGGAGCTGCCTTACCACTTTGCCTGAAGTTAATTGTTAATTTTGGTAAAATTTATTCTTACTTCACTGACCACAGTTTTAAAATTGTTTTAAAACTTGATCTTTACGATTAATTTTGTAAAATCGTTTTACTTGAAAATTAATTATTTTTTGCCCAAATACGAATTGTTAAAATAGAAGCATGATCTTATTAGATAGAGATCTAATGGGAATTAAATTGGATTAGAGAATTCAATTTAATTGAATTTGAATGATTAATTTAATTTGGGAAGTAAAAGATAATCCTTGGTCAATAAATAATTTTAGAAATTATTTAAAGACTTTAAATCGCATAATAACTATTTACTTGGTAAATTTATTTTATGTTTTGCATTGGATGTATGGATGGATTAATCATGGGTTTTATTTGCGCTAGGTATGGTTTTATTTTATTTATGCATTTTGATATTGGTTTTAAACGAGAGCCTGCGAGCCTCTTATTCAATTGTTGTAAGCATTGTTTTTCTTTTCCTCCCCCTTAAAATGTAATCCCCCTTGATTTTGTAAAGAGAGTAGTTTTAGGGTGAGATCTCTAATTAGATTAAAAGATGGAGATACAAAACGAAGCAACAAACGGAATAAGAAGTCCATCAAGGCCCCAAAAGTGTTTGGGTGTGATAATTTTGATGTAATAGAATAGGATTCTATTTGAGTGCTCTCTTTGTGTGTTTAATTCCGTTTGATGCATGAATAGAACCATGGTCCATAAAATGACTATTATGGACCATGCATAGGAAGCCCATGATTATCCATATTATAGGAGCATGCTAGGCTTTATTATCTTGCCATGAATGTTATCTTTATATGCATAAATGTGTTCATGCATTAAATAAGATAAAATAAGATAATAATTACAATTGATGAGTCTTGGTAGAATTTTTGAAATTCTTTAACCCCGAACCGTCTTAGATAGTCTCAGACAATATAAATATTAAATCCAAATGGAAATTGAAGGATAAAATTTGATTTTATAAATTTCCAAGCATTTCGTCAATAGAATTATTTGTTTTAGAATTAATCAAATCATTAAGTATTGGCCACGAGGTATGGGATACGAAATGACGAGATTAATTGAACTAAAATAATTCTTTGCATAAAAGATGAAAATTTTCAAAGTCAAAATTATGGTATTGGCCATGAGGCGTGGGATATTCATAATGGCGATGGAGAAATCTTAGGGATTGACGGGTCAGATTTAAATACTGATTAATATAGGAGTAAATTGCCGAAAACTACCTCGTGTTAGGCGAAAAGAACAAAAAAAACCCCGTCATATGGAATATCATCCAAAGAACCCTGTGTTTTCTAAAATTTTGCAAAAAAAACCCTGAGCGCGTTGTGTGGCCCTCACGCGCGTTGATTGCATGTAGGAATGTGTTTTTTTGGGATAAAATATCTATAATGCCCTTAATGAGTTAATTGCATAAAACCCCCTGTGTTTGTCCCAATTTGCAAAAAAAAACCCTATGTTACAAAAATTAATTCAAAAAACCTTATGTTATTTAATTTTTTGCACATCACCCCCTCATTTCTTTGGTCAACTGTTAAAAAGCCCTTATGGAGTAAGGGTATTTTAGGGTTAAAAGATTTAATAGTTGACCAAATGGAATAAGGGGGCCGTGTGTAAAAAATAAAATAACATAAGGTTTTTTGAACTAATTTTTATAACAGAGGGTTTTTTTTACAATTTGGAACAAACACAGGGGGTTTGATGCAGTTAACTCATTAATATAGATGTCGCACGAGTCGTGGGTCTATATGAAAGGTAATGCAAAATAACATTAAGAGTTGTATAGAGATACAATTGATGATAAGATCGTCTACCTTGAGGATTAAAGTCGGATGTCTCACGAGTCGTGGGTCCGGTGATAAGTGCTTGGGGGTCTTAATACCCACTATTTGAAAAACATGATTTTTCTAAAATTATAAGGGGGTCAAAGGAGTTTGATTAAAATAGTGGGAGACTACATTTGATAAAAGTCCATATCATTTGTAATTGTTATTATTTCATATCCGTCACTCATACTACGTTTTCTGCTTACATGTAGATTTTCTGCTAAAATCGTGATGTCTAAAAATCCACTTAGTGCTATCCTTGAGGCCAATAAATTGACTGGCTCGAATTATGCTGATTGGCTTCGCAATCTCAAGATTGTCTTGGATTCTGAAAGGAGGACCTATGTATTGACACAGTCTCCTCTCGATGTCATACCTGATGACATGGCAGCAGATGAGAGGGAAACAGCTCTCCAGTGGCAAGAAGATGATCTCCAGGCTAGATGTCTCATGCTTGCCACTATGTCTCCCGAGTTGCAGAGGCAGCATGCTGAGATGTGCCACTCGGCTGAGATCCATCTTCACTTGGAACAGATTTACAAGCCGATCAATAGGATTGATCGATTCGCAGCATCTAATGAGTTATTCTCACTTAAGATGACTGAGGGGTCGAGTGTTCATGAACACTGCATTAAGGCTTTAGGCCTTATTGAAAAGCTTGCAAGTCTCGAGGTGATCATGGATAATGAGCTTTATGTAGATTTGATCTTAACCTCTCTGCCACCTTCGTTCAAACAGTTCATAATAAACTTCAATATGAATGGAGCTAAAGTTTCAGTTGAAGAATGGATGAACATGCTCGTAACTGCCGAGCGAACTATGAAGAAGGACAAGGCTGTTTTCTTAGTAGGTTCATCTTCATCCCAGACTAAGGCTACAAAGCCTAAGAAGGGCAAAGGAAAGAGTTTCCAGAAGAAGAAAAAGGCTCTTAAGCCCACTGGTGGGGTTAAGAAAGTGAACACTAAGAAGAAAGCTAATCAAGCTGAGGATCAGTGCTTCCATTGCAAGAAACCAGGGCATTGGAAAAGGAACTGTAAGGAGTACTTAGCTACCCTTACAAAAGGTATAAATCTCATCGAAAGTAACCTTTCATTCAATTCTAATAATTGGGTATTGGACTCTGGATGCGCTTCTCACATCTGTAATACGTTACAGGGAATGAGCAACGTCCGTGAGGTTGATGAAAGAGAACATGTTCTTCGAGTGGGCAATGGAGCAAGAGTTGCAGCAAAGGCCATAGGACATGTTAGGTTAATGTTAGGAGATGGTTTTATTTTAGTATTGAACAATGTTTTATTTGTTCCTGAGTTAGTTAAAAACATTATTTCCATTCCTGTACTAGACTTGGAAGGTTTTTCCTTCTCTATTACTAATGCTATGTTTTACATTTTGAAGAATGGTTCTTCACATGCATTAGGGTCTTTACAAAATGGTTTGTATTTAACTAATACTAATTTAAATCTCCTAAATGTCGAACGAGAAAACAAACGAAAATAAAATGACCAAACTTCAGCAAAGATTTGGCATGCTAGACTTGGACATATCTCCAAGAATAGGCTTCTAAAGATGGGTAACTTAGGATCATTCAGTACGAATGATCTAAATGAGTTAACCACTTGTGAATCCTATTTAAAGGGAAAGATGACTAAATCCCCTTTTAAAGGGCATGTAGAGCGAAGCCAAAATCTTTTGGATTTAATCCATACAGACGTTTGCGGACCACTAAATGTTAGTACCCGAAACGGCTGTAATTACTTCATCACATTTACTGATGATTTCAGTAGATATGGGTATGTGTACTTGATGAAGCATAAGTCTGAGGCCTTTGAAAAGTTCATAGAGTATAAGACGGAGGTTGAGAACCAAACGGATCGTAAAATTAAGGCTCTTCGATCAGATCGAGGTGGCGAGTATTTAAGTGATCTTTTTCTTGGTTATTTGAAAGATAATGGGATTATCTCACAATGGACTCCGCCCGGGACTCCTCGGTTAAATGGGGTGTCCGAGCGACGAAATTGGACTTTATTAGATATGGTCCGATCTATGATGAGTTTCACCGATCTTCCAATATCGTTTTGGGGTTATGCCTTTGAAACGGCTGCGAAGATAATTAATTTAGTTTCTTCCAAATCTGTGCCCGAAATACCATATAAGATGTGGTTTTCGAAACCCCCTACTTATACATACCTTGGAGTTTGGGGATGTCCTACATACGTCAAGAGACTAGTGGGAGATAAATTGGATTCCAGATCCAGTTTGTGTAAATTTGTAGGATACCCTAGAGAATCTGTGGGTTACTATTTTTATGATCCCTCAGAACAAAAGGTGTTTGTTTCGAGGAATGACACTTTTCTAGAAAAAGAGTTTCTAGTTGAAAAGTCAGGTAAGATCGCAGAACTTAGTGAAGTTCAAGATAAACCTACAAATGATCAAGCAATGGAACCTACCTCTTTCCCACAACAAGAAGTAAACACAAGCCATCTTAGATCCGCGAGGACAATTAGACTACCTAAATCCATTCAGATACTTCTAGCCAAAGCTGCGTGCTATGATTACGAACTATGGAAAATGGATGTGAAAACGGCTTTTCTAAATAGAGATTTAGATAAAGACATTTATATGGAACAACCAGAAGGTTTCATATCCAGTGGGAGCGAATAGAGAGTCTGCAAACTCCAGAGATCCATATATGGACTCAAACAGGCGTCTAGAAGTTGGAACATCCGTTTTGATGTGACAGTCAAATCGTTTGGCTTTATCAAGAACGAGTATGAACCATGTGTTTACAAGAAAATCAGTGGACGAGCCGTGCAAATTTTGGTGTTGTATGTAGATGATATCTTACTCATTGGGAATGAGAAAGACGTGCTGCAAACAAGAAAGACTTGGTTGTCTACTCAGTTTTCATGAAGGACTTGGGAGAAGCTTCCTTTATTCTCGGTATAAAAATCTATAGAGATAGATCACAGAGATTAATAGGTATGTCCCAAGTTCAGTACATAGACAAAGTACTGAAACGGTTCAGTATGGAGGAATCTAAGAGAGGATTTCTGCCAATGAGACATGGGTTGATCCTCTCTAAATGAATGTGTCCTAACACTGAAGAAGAGAAGGATAGGATGTCTCGTATACCCTATGCATCTATAATAGGGAGCATAATGTATGCCATGTTATGTACTAGACCTGATGTCGCATACGCTTTGAGCGTTACAAGTCGATTTCAATCAAACTTTGGTGAGAGTCACTGGTCTGCCGTGAAATCCATCCTTAAATACTTAAAAAGGACTAAGGATTTATTTCTTGTGTACGGCGGAAAGGGAGAACTGAAATTAGAAGGATACACCGACTCAAGCTTCCAGTCGGATGTAGACGACTTTAAATCCACGTCCGGATTCATATTCCGGTTAAATGGTGGTGCAGTAAGTTGGAAAAGTTCCAAACAGGAAACTACTACCGACTCCACTTGTGAAGCGGAGTATATAGCTGCATCAGAGGCAGCGCAAGAAGGTGTGTGGATGAAAAGCTTCATCCAAGAGTTGGATGTAGTGCCTAACATTGCTGACCCAGTTGTTGTCTTCTATGACAATAACCGATTACGCAATTAAAGGAACCAAGAGCTCATCAACGGTCTAAGCACATCCTGAGAAGATTTCATCTAATTATAGAAATCGTAGATAGAGACAACGTTATTGTGGAACGTGTGTCCTCAGCAGAAAACGTAACAGACCCGCTTACTAAACCTCTTAGCCAAAAGTTCTTTGAAGGGCATCTCCAGGAGATGGGCCTTAAGACTATGGGCAATTGGCTCTGAGGGCAAGTGGGAGATTGTTAGAGTAGTGCCCTGGAAGAACCAAATAGTTTAGGTCTCTTTTTGTAAACTACTCTTATTAGCAGCAATTTGTGACATTAATGAAATAATAAATGTAACGTTTCATAGTCGTTTAATTCTATGTGGCCAATTCATCATATCTCATTCAAGTTTATTAATTGCATATTATAACTGTTTGTGTATGGATGAAACCCCAAGGTCATACTGAGCTACGAGACTTGACCTCGCATAGGGATGGAGGTTATGAAACAAGTCTCTATGGCGTGACCTAAACCAACTCCAAGTCGAAGAGTCTAATAAGCACGGGGATGTTGACTTGACTCGTTTGAGACTTGCTCATACGACATGCCTTTTTAGAAAGGTTACTTTGTTTCATAAGTATTGAATTTAGAGACATTCACATGCGTATGGGGGTGCTTGTTAGGGAACAAGTACACTGAGGATCCCGATGGGGACACCTCAATAGGGTAAGGCTTTTATGCCTTAATGATGAGGTTGGTTCCCTAGTTATGGTAGTGTCTAAATGGTCCTTAGACTTGAGGCTCCATTGATGCTCTATGCATGACAAGGGCAATGTTTGATATACACCTAGAGATTCATGGGTTCCATGAATTTCGTTATGGTTGTATGTTGGTATTGTTCGAATCATGTATGGGGGCATATGAGATGCCAACATAGAATCTATCGCTCGTCTAGAAGAACGAGTGAATCACCCATGAATTCTATTATAGTACATTCCACTTAAATCCTTGCGCAAGGTAGTGAGATCTAAATTAGGAAATGAGTTTCCTAGAGTGTTAGATCAAATGGAATTGCTATTAGAATTGATTCATAGCATTAGGACTAATAGGGTTCTATCATTCCCATGCCCTAAGTCCTAATCGGGAATTGGACGATAGAAGGATCTTATCTCACGGTATCCATGAGACTGAAAGGTTCACAGCATAAACTTCACCTGTTGGATGGGTGGTCATGAGCTTGTCACTAGACATCGATCATGATTTGTAGGTACTGATTAATTAAAAGGAGTTTTAATTAAACAGTGATTAATTGAAAGGTTTCAATTGAATCGATAAGATAAATTGTTATTTGAAATACCACGTTAAGAATGTGGGCATACTACTATTCATTGGTGAACCTAAGGGGTCACACAATGACTCGAATTGAACAACAAGATTATCTAAAGATCATTGGAGATTGATTGGTAAATTAAAAGAGGTTAATTTATGAGAGAGTAATTAATTAATAATTGTATTAATTAATTTATGCTTAATTGTTAAGCTATTGAGAATAGATATTAAAGAGTTAACATTAATTTAAATAAGTGTATTTAAATTATGTTGAGCTTGAAATTTAATTAAGAGTAATTAATTTTTAAGTCCATCAATTTAATTAGACATTGGACTTTTGATTTAATTATTGTAATTAAATTAAGTCCACTAATTAAATAAATATTGGGCCTTTTTTTTTTAATTTAATTAGTAGTAATTTAATTAAAGCCCATCATATTGACTAGCCCATGGGGTTTTTGACCTAGGGCTAAGCATATAAGCAGATTTATGAGAAGAAAGAAATTGATCGTTGTTTTCTTCCTTTCTGCTTTCTCTCAAAGTCTCTCTTCTCTCTCATCTCTCAATACTGTATTGAGAATGCTATTAGATAATCAATATCTAATTAGTGTTCTAGTGTGCTAATTGAATAGTTGTTCAATTACGGGTCGTGGACTACCTTAGAGGAATTCTGCGTGGGATTCTTGGAAGAAGATCGGACAGAAGAGAAGCGGGTAGGTTTTGGAAAACCTTCTTGTTATCATCATCAATTGGAAGCGAAAGAGGTATTTGATTCTTCTTTTGTTTAAATCGTAAATCTTGAATCAAAGGTGATCTTGTTTGGAATTATGATAAAATTGGTTTTATAATCCCTAAAAATTTTAATTTCCGCTGCGTTAGGGTTGACGAATTCAAACATATGCATGGTGCATTCGAGCATACCAAACTTTATGGTGTGGGGGGAAATGTTAGGTCCACACGGCCTTCAATTTTGTAGAGGATGCTTGTGATTGGTGGCTACTTGCAAATCTCCCAAGAGAATCTAAGGGTTGAATTATATCATCAACCTTTTTCGGCATTTTTGCTAATTAACGTTTTCCATGTTAACCAGTCCCACATCGATGGATTAATTACCAAAATATATACTACCATGCTCAATAACCCTCACCTCACTAACTAACTTTTGAGGTGAGTTAAGTTAAACTTTTACTCAATATGGTATCAGAGTAGATTGTATCTTACATTTATTGTGGGGTGGGGGCGAGACTGAAAGTTTGAAATTCGGGGAGTTTGGGATAGAAAAATTTAGAATCGGTATAGAAAATTAGGTACCCGAGCCCGTCCCGAAAATGTCGGGTACCGACTAATCTGGGAGTTTGGGATTCCGGACGGCGTCGGGGTCGGGGTCGGGCTCAGAGAACCCGACTAATTTTTTTTCTATTTTTTTAAATACATTATTATTCGGCCATATTCTTGTAATTGATGAGATGGGCTAACCATTAACTTATTGGCCTATCTTTTTGTAATTGACAATTGACTATTAATTTATTAAATTGTTAATTGGACAATTTGTGTTGCTTCTTTTGTAAAAAAAGGACAATTTGTTTATTAATTATTATTTTTCCATTTACATTATTATTTATTAGTTTATTACATTGTGGCATAATGATATTCTTTAGTTGTTCACTTGTTCGACAATTATTATTACAGCATCATGCAATGAAGTTCCAGAATCATATTACATTACATTATTTACCGTCAAAAGCAATATGCAATTATATCCAACCTTCTCAGAATACATTATGCAATATAGTTTTTTGTTCAAGGGTTGGGAAATCGGGGAGCCGACCGAGGAATTCGGGTAGAACTTTACTATCCGATCACAATCCTGAAATTTTGGGTTGGAATCGGGTATCAGTTCTGAATTAAAATTTTCCCGAATTACTTGTCCCGATCTAAAAATCCTTGATCGGCTCGGAACGGGGTTCGAATTCCCCACCCCAAATGCCCACCCCTAATTGATTGCATATATCATTGTAGAACCTCGAGCGATGGGTACCACATCCCTCGCACTATAGCTCAACACGTGTAACGAAACAAGAACTCTGCACACGCACAAGCCATAGCGAACGGGAGACAAACAAAAACTCAAATCCCAAGCTAGGCGGTCTAGACCCTAAATTAATTTGCGCTTTTAAATTATTTAATTATGTTTTTATATGTTTATTGAATTGTTTATGTGCTTATTTAAATATTTATATGAATTATTTGATTTGGTTTTAATGTGAATTTGAACGTTTTGCCCCCGTTTGATCCCTTTCTTGATCTGTATGATCCCATATTTGCTCCTAATTTTGTGACTATGTGTTATACATGAAATATATATGTTATGAGCTTGTTTACGTACTCGTTTTATGTTTTTAAGTTCGTTTGTTACGGTTTTTAAGCCGTTTTGATTTGTTAGGGACTTGAGGGCCTAACTCGCTTTAGCACACCTTGGGTTCCGAAAGGCGTAACTTGAGCTTGGGAATTCGGATTTGAATTTCAGAAGTGGCGCTGTACTTATAGCAAAGATACAGAGTTAAGAAACCTAACTTTGTATTTTTCTAAGCCCGTTTGAACCCCCGTATCTTGCCCGTATCGAGCCTCGCGTACGTTTCTGACCACCTTGCACTAAAATGGCCATAACTTACTCATTTGTTGACCAAAAGACTTCATTCTTAGCCCCACCTTCTCATAACTTAATCCCCTTCTCACCTCTCAGCCTCTCATTTCATTCAAGCCACAAGAAATAAGGGAAAAGAGGGTTTTTCAGCTGCAAAACCCACCCCCCCACCCCCCAAGAGAAGAAGGGAAACACTATTCTTTTTTGCCATTTGAAGCTCCTCACGCCTCCGATTTGCCTCAAATTCGAAAGGTAAGTCTGGATTTGTGTTCTCCGTCTTCTCCTCTTTCTTTTAAGTGTCTATTTTCTGATTTTCATGATCATTTGAGCATGCTATGATTGACTTGGTGAATAGTAAGGGTTAGAGCCCTTTTTGATGAATTTGCATGATCTCTTGTGTTTTTCTTGGAATTTATGCATGCTATTTAATCCTAAACACCCATTGTTGATTATATGAATTGATTTTGAGTGGTAGCTAAGGAATTTTTGGGTTTTCATTCAAGAACTTTGAGCCTTTCTATGAAGATATACATGTTTGATCCCTTTCTCCCTTCCCTTGCATATAGCTTGAGTTTTAGCATGGATTTGTTGTATTTATTGTGTGGTATGGTTTTTGAGTTATTGAGCTTCGTTGCCCTTTGTTTCCTTGTCTTTTCCCCTATTTTTCAGCTGAAAAACAAAGAAGAGACGCAACAGTCGCGCAGGACACGCCCGTGTCGGTTTTTGCCTTTTTGGGTGACACCCCCGTGTCACCAGGGTGCTGCAGCTTCTGACCTCCAACACCCTATGTCTCCCTTTGTTCTACAAGGGAGACACGCCCGTGTCATCCCCTTTGGTAGCCGTTTAGTGGCTGCTACGTTGTGACTTCCGTTTGACCGTTTTCTTACTCCGTTTCGATGTTGTGGTATTTGTTTGATTTTCTTGCATGTTTTTTATTTGATTTGATTTATCTCTTCCCAATTATGATCCTAACATATTATATGTTTCGTCGTTTATTTTAATTTTATGGCCTTATTTGATAAGTATAATTATGACTAGTATGCATGAACGTTTGAATGGTACGTGTGAAATCTCCTTGCATTTTTTGCGTTGTTTATGTGGATTAAACTTATAAATGCATGTAGTATGATGTTATGTGATATATTATATGTTTATTTAGTGTTTTGTGTGTGAAGTTATGTGCCGGTTATGTGATTTCGATTCATGAATACGCATATGACAATATATGCTCTCTTATGTGCATGCATGACTTTATACCTCGTTTATTTGCTTCGCATGACATTTCTTTGCTCTTTTATGAAGTGCATGTATTTTTAACTTATTATAGGACGCATTATGTTCGTTACTTGAAATTTATGAATTCATTTAACGTAATTTATAAGACTTATAACTTGTTATGAAATTGCGTGCATTAAATGTTACCTCATTGTATTTCTTATGCATCATTTGCATCCATATGCATATGCCAAGCATTTAAGTGGTTCATATTGAGTCTAAGGTTATCTTTTGTTCTTTGTTTTGTTCAGACGTTCGTCCCAAGGGAAAGGAGGTGGTCCCATAGGTGTCTTTTGAGTCGCTTCATTCGAGTTAGTCGTCAAAGTGAGGTTTCTTTCTTTTAGTTAAAATGACCTACAATCCTACCTGTATTTTAAGCCCGCATGCAAACTACACATATATATATATATACATATGTAAATACGTGTTAGATTAGTATTTTGTGGCAATTGACTCGTTTGTTATAAAATCGGTTGAAAAATGCTTTTATATATATACGTAAACTATGTCTTTGTTTATTTGATTTGAAAAGGGTTGGTGTGTGTTTTTAAATAATGAGATTTGGACTTTGAAATATAAGTCTTGAAAATTCAGAAATTTTGAAAATTCAGAAAATTTGAAAATTTAGAACTGGGCCCGGAATAGTGGTATGGTAACTCAGGTCGGCCGTGCGGTCGCTGAGCTCTTCTATGAACACGACTCTAACTTTAAGAGATTCGCCCAACCTCGGAAGGACCAGGGGAAGGTGGGTTTCTGGAACCGGTCTGAAATACCATCGAGGAGCAGGGATCCCCCGACTGACGAGAGACCCGGGTTTGAGGGGCTACTCCCCTCATCCCCAAACGGAGAAGGTTGGATTGATTTTGAGCTTTGTATTTATGTTTGATTTTGATTATGAATATGAAAGGAGGTTGGGTTTGAAGCTCGTTCTTGCCGAGTTAGTATGATTCTGATTATGTTTGTGGTTCGTGAAATGAGAGTGGAGTTATAATTTCTAAAACTTGATTATTTTGGGCTTTTGGCCCTAAATCTTTTCTATATTTAGTATCACGACATAAAATGTATTAGAATGCAAAAACCACGCCCCGATTCATGAACTTTTTAATTTGAATATGCTCTGCTCTTATTATATGTATTTGTGAGTGTGTTACCCCCTCACCAGTCTTTAGAATTGACCCCTCTTGGTTGTTTTCTTTTCCCCCTTTTTTGTCTCTTCAATTGCATGTGCAGGTCTTCAGTTCGTGCTAGGCGGTGGTCTTTTAGTTTCGAGTTGTTCGAGTCTTTAGTACCTTGCATCTTTATTTATGAATTTTAGAATTATGTATAAGATATGATATAGATTTTGAACTTTGAAACTTGTATGAATTTAATTTGGCCCGGGTTGGGCATGGTATGGATAATTTAGTTTATTTTATTCCTATTATGAAAGCATGTATGTTTGTATATTTGAAATTGCGTTGATTATTTTGCGCACTCTGTATTAAGGTCTAGACCACCTAGCCTAGGTGAGATTTTGTTTATCTCCCGTTCATCGTAGCTTAGTGCGTGTGAGGAGTTTCTATTTCATTACACGTGTCGGGCTACGGTGCGGGGGATGTAGTGTTCTTCGCTGCGGGTTACTCCACAGAAAAACTATATCAAGGTATGATAAGTAACTATATTTGATTGCAAGCAGATTGGACATTCTCTTTGCTACTTCCTTATGTGCAAAGTTGCAATCCTGCCCTAAAGAATCTCATCTTAAATTTGTTAAAAGAATTTTTCGGTACTTAAAAGGAACTTCTGACTTTGGTCTGTGGTGTCAAAGAATAGGCACTGCTAGCTTGATTGGTTTTTCTGATGCAGACTATGCAGGTTGTACCATCGAGCAAAAAAGTACCAGTGGCTCGTGCCAGCTATTTAACAACTGCCTCGTCAGTTGGTCCAGCAAAAAGCAGACCATAGTTGCCCTCTCAACCACTGAAGCTGAATACATGGCTATGGGAAACTGTTATGCTCAACTCCTTTGGATGAAAAGAACCCTGTCCTACTTTAACCTTAACTTCTCCCAAATTCCTCTCTACTATGACAACACCAGCACCATTTGCATTTCAAAAAATCCTGTACTTCACTCCAAAACCAAACACATTGAAATAAAACATCACTTTCTTCGCGATCAAATTCAGAAAAATGAGATCCAAGTACTTTATATTGACACGAAAAATCAACTTGCTGATATTTTCACCAAAGGTCTGCTTGAAGATCAGTTTTGTGCACTCTGGCACACACTTGGCATTATTTCTGCACAAAATCTTGCATAAAAGCTTCTTATATAGTTTTTATGATATTCTTTCCAAAATAAACACTTCTTCCTCAAATTAATTCTTGCGGAAATTGGAAGGTCTCTATTTCCTCCTATTTAAAAAAATCCCAAACCCTAGTTTTTCAAAACACATCCAAAACCTAGATCTCACAGCCGTCCCTCTATCCAATCTGCAAAATGGTAAAAGGCAGAGAAGGAGGATCTCGGCAACAGAAACCCTCGACTTGTAGGAGCCTATGAAGCCTAACTCCAGTGAAATACGAATGGTCTTCTAACTCACTTGGTATCTCCTTTCCAATCCTCGTTACAGATCTGGACCTCTCAGAGGTCAAAAGTTCTCCTCTTGACCCTTTGCCTGATGAAATCAAGTTTCGCAACACCACGATATCAGATCTGTTCTACAAGTTTTTCAACAAAGTTGAGGTAAATCGGGGGCGTGCAGAAAAACTCTCTGACCTTCGTTCATTTTCTGCTATTGATGATCTTATGTCCCTTAGGTGGGACAAGTTTATTACTATTGATGATGTTGGGTATCCCTCTCCAGTTAAGTTGTTCTATGCTAATGCAACTTTTACTAAGAACTCTGAAACCTCAGAGATAAGTGTCACCTCTTCTGTTCTTGGTAAGGAGGTTATGTTTGATATTGAGATGATTAACCACTTGCTTAAGCTTCCTAACTATGGTGAAAAATTCTTTGGGTTTGGCAAGTGGCCAAACCAGGAAACATTGGTCACTGCTCAATAGATGTTTTGGAGAGGTGAAGAGTTTGATATGTCCAGTGGTGAAGCTCTAAACAACCTGAAGAGCTTTGAGCTGCTTTTCTTACACAAGGTCATCCAGTTATCCATACTATCTGCATCTACTCTCAGTGGGAATCACTCCACTGATATGTCCTACCTCTCTGCATACCTATTGTTCAGAGTCTCTCGGGGTGAACCAGTGAACTTGGGTTTTTTCATACTCAAGTATATGTTCCACTACTGTCATCTCAGGAGTTTAAACCTGCCCTACGGCATGATCCTGCCCTACGGCATGATCCTGCCCTACCTTTTGGCACAGGAGGGTGTTATATTACCTACTTCTCTGAAGGAAGATATCTCTGACTATAAGGTGCTTGACAAGAAAAGCCTGTCCAAAATGCAGATCCAGTGTTCTGACTCCGGAGTCTGGCAGAAGGGGACTAAATGCTCCCTTGATGAAGATGCTACAGTTACACGTCCAAATGACCCGTTCGGGTCCTCTGGTCTTACCTCTGAAGAATTGGTAGCGGACATCCGTTTCTTAAAACTGAAGATTATGGACGTTAATGCTCGTCTCGTGGACATCCAGTGCAGGCTTTGTGGACCGTTTTCAGTAGCTTCTGGCTCCTTTTTTTATGCTGAAGGGGGAGAAGACATGGTTCAGGCGACTGCTGACAAGGAGGGGGTTGGTGAAGGTGTTGGTGACAAAGAAGATGTTGTTGCTGCTGCTGACAAGGATGATCCATCTGCTTTGAACTAATGGTGTTTAATTTCTTACTCTTTTTTATCTGGTTTGTACTTAAGTTAAACTCTGGAGTTTTGGTACTCTGGGACTTGGTTGTTTTGGCTCTACTTGGAAAACTATTACTATCAGTTCTATTTGACAGGGGGAGCATGGCTCTTAAACTTATCTACTTGACAGAGGGAGCAGTTTACTCTATGATTGCTTATCTCTGCTATATTTATCTGTCTTGATAAATTACAGGTGCTACTGATCATCAACAAAAAAGGGAGAGATTGTTGATATATTTTTTGCTGATTTACTTACTCCATTTATATTAGTCAACTATTTTTTTCTTGGTTTCATCTTATAACTATGCAGATCTAAAGTAAAGGAAGGATTCTAAGAAGTCCGGGACTCTTAAGATCGCACAAATCAAGGATTCCATCCTAATCACATCACTCCAATGGATACTTACTCAGTCCATTAAGATCCTTGAGCACTATATAAACTGGAACTTTGGAAGGATCAAAAAAATCTTTTATAGAGTTGCTAAAGTGAATGAAAGTATCTTTGAGAGCTTTGTAAGAGAGTGTGAAACAGTGAGAAAAGTATGTTTCTGGAGAGTCAACTTCAATGAGTTCATTGAGAGTTGAGGTTAGAGGTTGCGTTCCTCTGGTAGATCAGATACTGTATCGGGTATTTAAGGTTATTCTCCTTTAGTGTGAGTTGTAAGATAGATAGATTGAATGGTTTTATCTATCCTACTGTATGGTGTAAGGATTCACAAAACTTTTGTAGTGAATTCCTTAAGCTTAATAAAGTACCCTTTAAAACTCCCAAGCTAACCAGTTGGGGACAGGAGTAGGCTTGTCGAACCTGTATGAATCACTTTTGTCTTCCTTAGCTTTTCCATTTGGTGAGTGTGGTTCTCGTTTTTACATTTATTAAAAAGTGTCTTTAAGTTCCAATTGAGAACCCCACAAGGTGTCAATATGGCATTGAGAGGAGACAGCACCAGTGGGATTTAAGAGCTGAAAGGGATAGTTGGGAAGCGAGGTTGAAGGAGTTGGGACAGGGTCCGATTACTGAGGCTTCCAAATAGGAAGAAAGGATTATCAGACATAAACTTGAACAAGTTCTTCTCAAAGAAGGAATCTTGTGGAAGTAATGGGCTAAATTACACTGATTGAAGGAAGGGGATCGTAATACTAAATACTTCCACATTAAATCCTAAAAAAGACAACAAACTAGTTACATTGAGTCTCTTAAAGATGATGATGGTATTGTGTACTCTTCTGAGGAGGGCATAAAACGTATCATAAAGAAGTATTTTGGGCAGCTTTTCAAATCTCAGGGGTGCTCCGATAGTGAGATACATTCTATCCTCCAAATCGTGCCCCATAGAGTAAGACTGACATGGAACAACGTCTACTCGATCCGTATACGCATGCTGAGATACTCAAAGCCCTTAAATCAATATATCCCCTTAAATCCCTTGGCCCGGATAGCCTTCCCCCTTTATTTTTTCAGCATTTTTGGGGGGAGAGGGGTTGTTAGTAGGAATGTGACGGGACACTTAATTTCCTTAACTGTGTAATTTTGATAAGAGACTCAACTATACTCACATTGTTTTAATCCTTTCAAATCACCGGAGGTTATTACACAATTCCATCTAATAAGCTTGTGTCATGTGATTTATAAGATAGGATTGAAAGTCCTTGCTAACCATATCAAACCTTTTCTTGATAATATATAGGATTGAAAGTCCTTGCTAACCGTATCAAATCTTTTCTTGATAATATTATCTCCCCGTCCCAATCTGCCTTCATTTCTAATCAACTCATAAGTGATAATGTTCTTGTGGCTTTTGAAGTGAATCATTTTATCAAAAGTTGTAGCTCAGGAAAGAATGGATTCTTTAGTTTGAAGCTCAATATGAGCAAGGCGTATGATCGAGTGGAATGTGGGTTTATCGAGCGAGTTATGACCAGGTTAGGTTTTCCTCGTGTATTCATTGATATTATTATAATTTGTGTTTCCACAATTTCATATTCTTTTTTGTTGGATGGTTTGGAATTTGGTTCTTTGGTCCCAGAGAGAGGTGTTTGTCAAGGCGATCCTCTCTCCCCTTATATTTTTCTTTTCTGTGCAGAGGTGTTATCCTTATTATTACAGGAACAGGAAAATATTGGGAATTTGTTGGGTGTTGCAGTGTGTCGTGGTGCACCAAAGGTCTCCCACCTCTTGTTTAAGGATGATACACTTATTTGTGGAGAAGCCAAATGAGGGGTGATGAATTCCATTAGATCGGTGCTTGAGAGATACGGACGGGTCTCCGTTCTGGTCATGAACGGGGCTAAATCTCCATCCTCTTTAGCCCTAATGTCCCGGAGAAGACAGGTGTAGAGTTAGCATGAGAATTGGATGTCTGTAAAGTGAGTAGGCTGGATGATTACCTGGGCCTACCCTCGTCCATTAAATGATCTAGAAAGGTTGTTTTCTCTAATATTGTTGATAAGGTGAAAAAGAGATTTAGAGGTTATTCGAAAAGGTTTCTCTCGAAGGCGGGGAAGGAGGTTCTTATTAAATCTGTGTTGCAAGCTATCCCCTCTTACACCTTAAATTGTTTCCTATTGTCGGATTGTGTAATTCGACAAATTGACTTAGCTATTTGTAACTTTTGGTGGAATGATCACGTTAAAAATGGATTCATTAGATTGCTTGGGACAAGATGTGTACAAGCAAATTCGTGGGAGGTATGGGGTTCAGAGCTATTAAATTATTTAATTTGGCTATGTTATCTAAGCACCCTTGGCTATTTGTTCGATATCCGGAGAATCTAGTCAGCCGGATCATGAAAGCTAAATATTTCCCACAGTCAGAACCTTGGAATGCTCAGCTTGGCCGCTATCCATCCTTTGTTTGGAGAAGTCTTCATTCCGCAGTCTACCTTCTTGCCGCAGGATCACGTCAGAGAATTAGCAATGGAGCCTCTGTTCATGTTCGGCGGGATTGGTGGCTACTGAATTCCCAAATTTTAAGCCGGATGCTTTGCTACAGGTGGAATAGATCGAAAACATATTGGAATGGAACGAAGAGCTAGTGCACCTTCTTTGAAGAGGATGCATAGATCACACTCAGCATCCCGTTGGGGAATACACAGAAGCCAGACTCACTTTTTTTGGCATTTTAATGCCAATGGTTGCTTCTAGGTCCGTAGCGCTTATCATCATACAGTTCGTATCGCTAAACGTGGCTAAGTTTCTTCTTCCCATAGGTCTCACCACAAAGTTTGGCGTAAATTATGGCGGGTGGATATGCCCAATATTAGAACGTTTCTTTGGAGGTGTGCATATAAGATCTTGCCAAATGGGGATGCCCTTCTCATGCGACATTATATATTGATGATCCGGGGTGTTCTCACTGTGGCCACACGCATGAGGACCGGACTCACGCCCAATTCTTATGTCCCTTTGCAAGACAGGTCTGGGCCTTTGCCCACGTTGGTTGGTCAGTGGTGCGGATAATCGAAATTAGTTTTCGTGATGGCTTATCTCGCGCCATTAATGAGCAATAGGTGGATATGTGTGGAAGACTGGCAGCAGGCTTGTGGTGTACTAGAAAGCCCATAACGTGCGACGTAAGGAGGGCGAAGTTCAGTAGCCACCGAGTGTATAACTATCTATTACTACTCATACTGCACCTATTTCGATATCACTGGAGGATAGTGCAGATTTTGCAGCCCTAGTTGTGATAGAGAAGTGGGTTAGACCACCTATGGGATGGATTAAGATAAACTTCGATGGTGCTATGTTTTCGGAGTGCAACGCCATTGAAATCGGGTTGGTGGCTCGGAATGCGAACGGTGAGTGTGTCGGGTGCCGGGTGGGAGATGGATCGTAGGCATAATATTGTGAACCCTTATATTACAGAGGAGATGGCGGGTCTCTCTGCTGCGAAAATGGGGCGTGACTTTGGGTGGCGCAAAATCATATTTGAGGGAGATAATGCCAACCTTATAAGCCAACTTTAGAAATGGGGTGAGGATATCTCTGTTATTGGTAACATTGTTGTTGATGTCCATGCTATTTGTTCGTCTTTCGAGGAAGTAAAATTTTCTGCTATTCGTCCTGGCGCTAACGGAGTGGCCCACAAATTAGTTAGGAACGCGGCTTCGGCCTGCATTTGTTCGTTTGATTTTCCTTTCTTTATTGTTGATTTACTTTCGTCTAATTTGAGCTGATGTAGCCCCTTGGGGCAGTTGGGTGTCGAAAAAAATAATATTAAACCAGTAAAACAAACGTTAATCCCCACCTGTAAAGCAAAGGTTCGAGGGGAAACCTGTAAAATAGAGGTTCGGAGGAGAACCATAAAATAAACTCCAATCCCCACCTCGGAAAACTCCGGTTCGAGGGGAACCCTATAAAACAAAGGTTCGAGGGGATTAAATCAGTATCGAAGAATATAGCAATGGTAAAAATAATATATATATATATATATATATATATATAGTTTGAAAATTATTTTATGAAAATCGGAAGAGCGAAAATCATTGGAGTTTGTTTGAATAATACATGACAATATGACATGCATCTCTTTCTATTAAGGTGAGTTCTTTCATCACATAAGACTTGGTAAAAACTGACATAGAAAGATTAAATATTTCAAAATCGTCTTAATTGAACATTTAATTCCCATCTAATGTCATATCTCAGAAAAGGGCACTAACCCCGTCCATATCCAATTAAGTGCCAACAAATATATAATCTTTTTTCTTTTATTCTTTTATCAATTATATTAACAATAAATAAAGTGGACGACAGGGAGACGGCTAGACTTACAGCCGTACCATATCATTCGGTAGTATTTGAAACTTATTATGTATAAATTAATAAATATATCAATTGATTATTTTATATAATCAATTTGATATGTTACTATTATTTTTAAGTCACTACTAGTGGGAGAAATCCTAATTTCCTTACTAAAATGAATAGTTTTAGCATTAATTTCGTATTTTTAAATTTTAAATTTTATTTACTCGCTAAACATGTAAATTGATTTTAATACCTGGATTATTTTTTTTTTCTTTCCTTTTACTCTCATATTTCAATTTTAAATCTGATTATTTAACATTTACGAATAATACTTTAATTTAAAATTTGGATACTTTAGGATTTCTAAAGAATACTTTAATTTTAAATCTAAATATTTTAACTTTTATACATAATACTCTAATTTAAAATATAAATACTTTAACTTTGATAAATAATACTCCAATTTTAAATTAAACTTGAGTACTTTAGATCTTACGAATAATACTTAATTTTAAATTTTGGTACTTTAGATTTTCTAAACAATACTCAAATTTTAAATAAGAACACTTTAGGTTTTCTCAACGACACTTCAATTTTAAACAATAAATATGAGCATCAACTATAACAACAACATAAATATTATCCATAACAAAATCACAAACAACAACACATAAATATTCATAACCTTAATCATCAACTACATAATAAATCCATAACAAATTTATACCAAATCCAATCATCACCGAAAATCAAAATATGCATCACCAATTATCTATCACTAATTAATTTTTAACTTCAAATCCACTTGTACAAAAAAAAATATTAATTTTACATATAAAATATAAAAATTATATTATGAAGTATTAACATACAAAAATGAAGTATGAAGTTATGTATATGAACTTATGAGGTATTATGTTAATAAATGATTTATTTGTCTTTTATAAAGGGTGATTGAGTATTTTCTAGAAAATAGAATGCAAACAAAAATTTATTTTTTCAAATAAAAAGTTAGTATTAAAATTTTTAATATTAGAAAAATAAATAAAATATATAGCGGAGAATGAGTACTTTTTAAAAAAAAAAAAAAAAACCGGTCAAGGAGACCGTGGGATTTTTACCGAGACTCCCACCTTATATATACGCAACCGGAAAACGAAGAGTTCATACAGGTCATAATCCATCTATCTAACAGAGTATAGAGACAGAAGTGCCCCATCCAAATATAAACAAAACAGAACGAGGGCAAATTAAAGAAGACAGTAGCCCTAGAGACGACAACAGGGTCATCACGATCATAATACTCCTTGTTCCACAGGTCCCTGATACTCGCCGAGAAAAAGTGAGCAATTGCTGGCCAAGAGTGGAGGCGCCTGGGATCCCAGGCTTCAAGATTAAGCTTATCACAGGAAGGGCTCGAACCATCGGCAGCGTCCTCCGGACAATTACAAATCTCCGAGAAAGTGACGTCGGAGATAATGTTGCATTCCGGTTGGCGAAAGTCGTAACCGTCAATTACATTAGTAATAACTAGCCGCTCATAGCGACTTTCATCCACGTCCTTGTTAGGCCCGTTTACGTGCTTATCATGAATCTGCACACGCAAGATAAAAATTGTAACATCCAGAGCGTTCGGACTCTCCGGTATGACGTCACGGGTGTGATAGGTGCGCAATTTAAATATTTAATTATGCACTTACTTGTTATTAGTGATGTTTTGATGATATATGAACTTATATGAATTAGATTTTGATCCTTGTATATGAGTTTTGAACGTTTTTGAACACGTGCCTTTGAACTTGAGCTATATGTGTCCGAATTCAATTTTGATTTTCGTGAAATTTTGATATGCATGAAATACATGAGTTATGAACATGATTATATGCTCGTTATGTTATTTTTAATTTATTTGGTTTGAGTTTGGCTCTTTTTTTTTAACGGGACCGAAAAGGGGGCTAAAGAGCATTTGGCGTACCTTGGGTTCCGAGCGGGGTATCTAGGGCTAAGGAATTCAGATTCGAATTCCAGAAGAGGCGTTGGACTTGTAACGAGATTTGGGAGCTTGGAATCTTAGCTTTTTATTTTTCTAGGCCCGTTTACACCTCTGAAATTCAATCGAAACGAGCACTTTGTACCGAAAATGCCATCTTTGACTATAACTTTGTATAATCTATGAAACGGGAATGGATTCTTAAATACTTAAAATTGGTTGCTTTGGCCTTCGGCCTTTAATCTCTTTTAGTTATAAGTATCTATTATCACAGGAAATACTTTAACTTGTGAAAATCATCCCCGGTTCGTGGAACTTTTTGATTTTGTTAAGTGCTTTGCTCTATATGTACTACTGGTGCGTGAGTTAGCCCCCTCACCAGTCGTTAAGACTGACCCTCGATGTTGTTTCTCTTTTCCCTTTTTTTCTTGAGTTGCAGGTACAGTTGGAGAGTGAGCTAGGCGGCAAGTCTGTCGTAGTGTCTTACTTGTGGTATAGCTTGAGTCTTCATGTTGCATTGTAGTGGTTCTAGCTTTGATACTTATAATCTATTTTGGGAGATTTGTATTATGGTACTTGTATACTTTAGTACTTGATCTTTTAGCCCGGGATGGACATGGCTATGTATATACCTTTGAATATATGCTCTTTAATCTAGTTTGTTGATCGTGGGATGTATGATATGATTTGTTTTATCACTTCCGCTATATCTAAATATTTTGTTTTAATACGCACTCTAATTGAGGGTCTAGACTGCCTAGCTAGGGTGTGTGTTTTGGTTGTCACCCGTTTGCTATTATTTGATGCGTGTGCGAACTCTCCATTTTGTTACACGTGTTAGCCTCTAGTGCAGGGGATGTGGTGCCCTTCGCTCGGGATGCTACGTCCTAAAGTGGTATCAGAGCTCTGGGTTATAAAACCGGAGCTCTAGGTTCTTGTCGAGTCTGTCTAGGTCATTTGGCTTAGGATTATGTGACTATTGTTGGAAAAGACGAATCAGAAAGCAGCGGAAATTTTAAAAATTTTCCAATAAAAGGATCTTGGACTCGCAATCATGTATCCAAATTCGTAGAGATTAGAAACTTACTTTCTTAATTAACTTTCTTGAAGCGTTTCAAGCCACCCAAGAACGCTCTTCTTGCGGCTTGATCCCCTCTCCTTGGTAAAGCTCGAATCTTCAAACTTCTCACTTGAAGCTCTCTAGAGAAAGTCCACCAACTTGACTACAATCTAACTAGTAAGGATGCTAGTTCTCTAGTTAGTGTTTAGGCTTAACCTAGGGTTTCGTTTATCTTGGAGAAAGGATGGTGTTCAACACATGAACCAAAAGAATTGTCAATTCGCTCCAAGAGGAGCTCGAGCTCCCCTATTTATAGGAGGGGAGGACCGAAAATCCTAGTCCTTATGGACTAAGGATTGGTCCCTCTCTCCTATTACTTGATCATCAAGTAATTTTGACTTTGACTTTGAATTTCAATTCAAATCAACTTTTAAGAGAGCTAAAATATCCAAACCCTTTTGGATATTATTATACTTTATTTATTTAAAATAAATAACTTATTTTATCTAATTAATTAATTCACAATTAATTAAATAGATTATTTTTCTCCAAAATAAGACTTTCTTTTTAATTCAAAATTAAACCAAAGTCTATTAAATAATTAACACTTTTAATTATTTAATATATATACAATATATATATATATATATATATATATATATATATATATATATATATATATATATATATATATTCACGTAAGACACGTGTCACAATGACACGTGTCACTCACGTGACCCACACGTGTGGTTTCACATGTGTGGAACCCTCTTGGCCCGATTAACTCGTTTAATCATTTTAAAGCCTTAACTCATGTAACCAAGTTGTTGTGTGTGACCCTCTACGTTCTCAATTCAATTAGCAGTGACCCTAATTAATTAATTCACTAATTAATTAATCAGTCCACAGATTAAACGACCATAGTCTAGCAACAGGTGTTTAACCCCTAGCTGAATTGGAATGTTCGGATTCGACAGAACCTTTAAGTCATTGATTAATGTGAGATACAATCCTCCTACTTACTATCTCTCAACCAAGATCTAAGGTAAGGGAATAATCAGAACCCTAATAATCTGGTCTTAAAGCTAAGTGCATTTCATATCCATTTGATCTCAATCCAAGAAACCCTGTTCTTGATGTCTTGATCTACTGCCTTGGCCAAGGACCCCATATGACATATGAATGACTTACACAATAAGAGATCACCTTGCAAATGCAAGTGTAGGTCCTTTCTCGATTCTCATTCACTTTCATGAATCATTTGTGCAGCCCCAACATAAGCCTTGAATCAGTTGTCTAAAGCGACACCCTTTAAAGTTTATACCTAAGACTACAGAGTTAACTCATAAAGTGGCATGGAACCTCAAGTCTAAGGATCAATTAATCACATCAATGACCCGTGAGATATTTCCTAATCTGGAAGTTTCTATTTCCTGAAATAGAAACTCCCTTTCCCATTTAGGAATGTTCTCACACGGGGCACCTCAGTGAACTTACTTATTGAAGTAAACACCCTCATGTACCACGCACGTATCAACTATACACTTTGCACCTACGTGAAACAAGGTGGTCCTTCTTAAGAGAGTGATCGCACGAGCAAGCCTTAAAGTAGTCAGGTTGACACTCCCACTGTCTGTAGGACTTAACGGCTTGGAGTATTTTACTAATCATGACTTATGTGATATAGGGCTCGTTTCATGAACCATTTCACCTAAATGGTAGAGTCCTAAAGTCATCAGGATTAGGGGAGTTCTCATACATGCACAGCTAAAGTAAACGCATACCAAATAAGAGCATATAAAGAAGTGTTGGCTTAATTCGTTATTTCATTCAAAGATTGTCTGTGATTAGAATAAGGAAAAGCACGAAGCGGATATACAATCGGCTTTCTAGGGCACTATTCCTAACAATCTCCCACTTGCCCGTCAAAGCCATTCTAAAGCTACTCTAAGTCCCATCTTCTGAAGATGACCTTGGAAAGCTTCTCGACTAAGGGGTTTAGTAAGTGGATCTGCCACGTTCTCTGCTGATGTGACCCTCTCAATTTGCACATCTCCTCTTTTGATAATATCACGGATTAGGTGATACTTCCTCATAATGTGCTTGGTCCGTTGGTGAGATCTTGGTTCTCTTGCTTGACCAACCGCCCCAGTGTTGTCACAAAACACAGTAATGGGGTCTTTCATGCTAGGAACAACATTCAACTCTTGAATGAAGTTTCTAATCCAAACACCTTCCTTAGCTGCATCATTTGCAGCCAAGTATTCGGCGTCAGTGGTCGAATATGCAGTGGTAGTTTGCTTGGAACTCTTCCAACTCACTGCTCCGCCATTTAGGCAGAAAATGTATCTTGACATTGACTTAAAATCATCTAAGCCAAATGCAAAGCTTGCATCGCAGTACCCTTCGACAGTAAGATCTTTCTGACCTACCGTAAACTAAGAATAAGTCTTTAGTACTTTTCAAGTACTTGAGAATATTCTTCACGGCAGCCCAGTGACCATCTCCAGGGTCAGATTGGAAACGACTTGTTACACTAAGCGCATAAGCCACATCCGGTCGAGTACATAACATTGCATACATTATGCTACCTATTGCTGATGCATAAGGTGTATGAGTCATTCTTTTCTTCTCAAGGTTTGTCTTAGGACACATCTTCCTGGAAAGACATGTTCCTACGCTCATAGGAAGGTTCTTAACCTTTGCTGACTCCATATTGAATCTCTTCAATACTTTGTCAATGTACATCGACTGTGATAGTCCTATTAACCTTCTAGATCTATCTTGATAGATTTTGATTCCAAGGATATAGGACGCATCACCAAGATCTTTCATCTCGAATAGGTTCGATAACCATAACTTAGTCACTTTCATATCATCCTTCGAATTCCCAATGAGAAGGATGTCATCAACATAAAGTACTAAGAATTGTACTGAAGTCTCCAATTCCTTTCTATACACACATGATTCATTCGAAATTTGAATGAAGCCAAATGCTTTGACCGATTCATCAAATCGAATGTTCCAATTCCTAGAAGCCTGTTTTAATCCATAGATTGATCTTTGGAGTTTGTAAACCTTTTGCTCACACCCACTGAATGTGAAACCTATGGGTTGCTCCATATAAATGTCTTTATCAATGTCACCATTGAGAAAGGCAGTTTTCACATCCATTTGCCATATCTCATAGTCATAATACACAGTAATGACATACATGATCCGAATAGACTTTTGCATTGTAACAGGCGAAAAGGTCTCATCAAAGTCCACGCCGGGTCTTTGAGTGAATCCTTTTGCAACCAGTCTTACTTTGTAGGCTGCAATGCTTCCATCAACTCCAAGCTTTCTCTTAAAGATTCATTTGCAACATATGGGTTTGACCTCATCAGGCAAATCTACCAAGGTCCAAACTTGGTTGGAGTTCATGGAGTCCATTTCAGATTTCATGGCTTCTATCCACTGTTCAGAGTCAGAATCTGAAAATGCCTCCTCATAGGTTAAAGGATCATTACCCTTTTAAGAGATTTCATGGAAGAATCCTTTTAAGAGGATACACACAAAGAAGTCTGTCGAGAGGATTATTACCCTGAACCACCCTATAAGTTATCCCAGGAAGGCAAAAGCCCCGCTGAACCGTTTAACCCAACTTCTGGAAAGAAACAAGTGCAATCCTGGCCCAGACCTCAACAGCTGCCACTACAACCACAAGAAGAGATCTTTTGTGAATATTATCACAAGGAGGGATATACTGAGGAGGAATGTAGAAAGAAAGCAGGAACATGTATATGGTGTGGAAATCCTGAGCATCAAATTGGAAACTGCCCGAACCATCCAAAGCGGTGGAATAGAGAAAAGGTTGCCTAAGGATCCGCTGGAAAGCTAATAGTCAAAAGTCAAAGTTACGCTATAGAGGCAAAAGTAGATCCAGACCTTACCAATGTTGTTAAAGGTACGCCCTCTAAACACACCAGTTATTGCTCCTGGCACCATGCATTCATTCATTACATCATGATTATGTGCGCGTTTAAGATTTTCATTTGAAGAATTACCTTATGTGTTTAAAAATAAATCCCATTTTGGAATTTGTCTTATCATGAATAAAGAACACAAACACTACCTAAAGTTATTATGAAACATGAATAGAATCTGAGGACAGATTCTCTTTAAGGGGGGTGGATTGTAACATTCCGGATTTCAGGGCCAAGAAGAAATAGGTAAGTAAAGGGTTAAGAAGAATTTCCTTTAGAACCTTGGTCACTATTCACTCTTTTTCGTAGAAATTTTTTGAGACCTCTTCACCTATCCAATATTGGGTTCAAATAAATCCTTACAAAATTTTACGAATTATGGTATCATTCCCAAACCTTAATTCTCATCGTAACTCCCGTAGTAACCAAAACCGGCCATAAAAACCTAGTTTTGCCCTAATTGAGAGATTTTCGAATTCTAACGTTTTTCATATTCAATATTATAACCATAACGATCCTTGAATTATTTTATGAATTTTAGGACCTTTTCCAAACCCTAGTTCAAATCCTAGATCATTTTATAAATTTTTCCAATTTTTCCTAAAATACTATTCCCGCCGTAAAAACTAACTTTTAAAACGTACGGCGTTTGGTATCCAATATTATACTTAAAATAATCCTCACATTATTTTATGAATTATGAACACTTTCTCGGAAATTAAATCTCATCCTAGCTTTGTTTTATGTATTTTATCATATTTTTCAAAATTCCGAACGTCTACTACTTTAATTTCAGACGTTTAAAGGTTAAGTGTTTATAACCATCAGAGAGCTCTTTCGATTCTCTTTCTTTTACAACTTTTCTTATTCCAAACTAAAATATAGAGATTCTACTACAATTTTATTATTAATTTTACCCTAATTTAGATTTATTTTATTATGGTGTATTTATGATGAAAATATGTATACATAAGCTCCTACATCACATATACACCTAAGTATACACCTAGCATAACACCTAAATACCCTAATAAATGTATCTAGCTTACTCAACACCATGACTCACTATCCTAAACTATAGTAAATTGCAATATAAGCCCCTAAATCACAACTATAAATACCCTAGAGAGGTTACACAAAATTCACACAACAATCACTCTCTCCCCATAGGCAACTCACGGCAGCAACTCTTTCTTCCTCTAAGGTGTGCTTTTCTTTTATTATTTCATGCTTTATATTATATTTTTAGTATAATAATAATAGTAGCATGCTTAGATTTAATTAAAGTATGCTTTAGAAATTTTATTTTATGAAAAATATGCATAATTGTTAGTTTTAAAAATAATGTGTCTACATTATGGAATTTTATGCATGAATTATGATATGATATAATGTGAGTATGTATTTAAATAATCATGATCTTGTTTGATTAAATTCATGACTAGAATAATTTATTTAGAATTAAATTTATGATTAAAGTTACATAAAGTGCTACATTATGAGTTTAATTAAGTGTTATGAACCTGGAATTTAATAAATATGATCATGAATTAGTATGAACATCTTCATAAGCTTAAGAACATGTTCTTGATGTTCTTGAACCAATATGTGTGTGTGCGTGTACTAGTGTGTGAGTGTGTGAGATTAATTTTATGTTATAAAGTGTTTAATTCTTTGAAAATTGAATAGTAAATGTGTTCAATACTAATTTTGACTTTTTGGTCAACACATATTTAATTAATTTCGAAATTAATTTCGAAATTAATTTCGAAATAGGTTTTGGAATTTTTAAAGAAAGATTTTATCCAAATTATTCCAAAAATCTGTAAATTGTAAAATAATTTCAAAACCAACCTACATTGTTGAATTAAACCCTAAATATTATTTCTAATATTCTAATTAGGATCATAATGTGATTAATAAATATTGGATTAGTTAAAGACTTCATAAAACCTGATTAATTAATTAAATTTCCTTGAACGGTTAAAATTAGGATTTACCGGGAATTCTCTAATGTGTTACATTATACGTACCTTATGTGATTATTTGATTAGAATATTGTGTACCTTATGAGATCATTTGATTAGAATAATAAGAGCTTAGTTCTAAGACAATAGTAGTTAATACTTTCAGGCGACGATAAGATCGAAGAGTGGAATCCCTACAATTCCATTTAAATCTCAGCAGTAGGTGAGGGTTAAAACCTTTTCAATTGGAATCATGCCTATACATATGTATCTATATAAAAACTATTTTCAAACCTACCTATTGGTTATGATTTATTATCCTATATACATATTACTACAAATATAATATCCCTCTTTATGAGGAAAATACTTTTATGTCGGAATCAGGATCTTACCCGAACATTAAATACTTTAGTCCTATTATAACTAAAAACTGATTCCCGACAAGCAAGAAAAATACTTTATCATTATTGTTATGGGCCCTGGCGCTTAAACCGTGTCGAGCAATTACCCGGAAGGTATCGGGCCGAGGGTGTTGTTGGTGACCGGACCGCCACCAACTCTTAGTAGTGGTTTAACTGGAGGTTAGTTACTCCACGCCAAGAGATATACAAGGGAATACTACTTCCCGATTATTGTTTACGTCACCGTGGGGTAGCTCCCTAGGCGTGACACCGGAGTTAAGGAGGTATCATCATATTGGTTTTATTAAAGTACCGGTGCCTTGATCAGCCCGATACTGTTTTACCGCATTAATTATGGAGTATGGGTGGAGAGGCCTAGCTGGCGGGCATTTAAGTAATTATTACAAACGGTTCATGTTTCTACAAATATTCCAAATTACCCCTATCCCTACTTTTACAATTATTAATGAACCGTTTCATATTTGCTATATCCTAATGCTACTATTTTAGATCAAGATCTTCTTGATCATATAAGTATACATATAAACTGATATCCCTTCACTTAGTCACTTTGACTAACTCCTCGCCCTTTTAAATGCATGATTTCAGGTAGCAATGGAACGACACCTAGAGGTATCTTGAAGCAGTAAGGTGTCGAGTATATTAAGTCAGGGCAAATCTAAGGACACTTAGTTCTGAGCATGTACATATTATGAATAAGCTGTCCTTACACTTTACCTTAGCATGCTACTATATCATACTCCTTTAATATGAAGTATTGCAATCATTACGACTAAGTTCTTACTCATTATGCATCCCCATTTAGTTGCAAAGTTCTGATTTCTATACCTTCCGTTGTATCATGCCTTGCGTTCTATTTAAGTACCACTTAAACCGTTCATCGTAGTATTTCCTGAGTGTTGTGTCTAACCTCCACTTAGGAAGTATTGCGGTGCTGAAGTTATAGTGCTAGGGAAGGCACTACAACTTGAAGTGGTATCAGAGCCCGGTTTAAGTTAAGAAGAGACTTAACTGAAAGTGTGCTTTATCCCTTATTTTTCGCATTATAAGTTAGAGTCACTTCAAGATACCAGTAGGGCCTTACGTTAACATGTTCTATTCCTGTGTGCCTTACCTCCACTATGATCTACGCGATGTTATGTTCATTGAATGCTATTATTTGGAAATTTCTATCTAAGTGATTATTTGCAAGTCATTCTTAACCATCATACATCATATTCTTTTCAAAGTTCTTCGCAGCTCATAATATCACCCCGAAGAACCGCCCAAGAAAGCACTCCAAGGGAAGGTGTATCCTCAGCTGGAGGAAATTCTGAATTAGTAGATGCTTTAAAGGAAATAGTGCAAACCTGCGCTAATGGATTAAAAGTTGACAATGAGAAGTCTCTTGAAAAGGTTCTACGGATGGATCCACCTAAGTTCTTCGGAGAGCCTAACGATGTTAAGGCTGAAAGATGGATAGCCAGTCTTAACAAAATCTTTGAAGCGATGGGCATTAGTCTTGAAGAACCCGAAAGAATTAAGTACGCTGTCTTTATGCTAGAAGAAGCGGCCTTAAGTTGGTGGAAATATATAAAATGAGTTTGGGCAGAAAATCAGGTGAATCATGGGTGGAATGACTTTGTAAGAGTATTCTACGACAAGTATATTTCCCAGGTGGTCAGGGAGGCCCGAGAAGCGGAATTTATGAGTCTCGTCCAAGGTGATGCATCGGTAGCTGAATATGAAGCCCAGTTTATTAGACTAATCCAGTATGGCCCACATATCCTCCATGATGAACGCCGCAAAACTAAGCGGTTTGTTGATGGTCTTAAATCCGACCTTCGGTGGGCCTTAGCTCCCTTTGAATTGGAAACATATACCAAGCCAGTACAAACGGTCATGAAAACGGAGGCTACACACAAAGAAGTCTGTCAAGAGGATTATTGCCCCGAACCACCTTATAAGTCATCCCAGGAAGGTAAAAGTCCCACTGAACCATTTAAGCCAACTTCTGGAAAGAAACAAGTGCAATCCTGGCCCAGACCTCAACAGTTGCCACTACAACCACAAGAAGAGATCTTTTGTGAATATTGTCCCAAGGAGGGACATACTGAAGAGGAATGTAGAAAGAAAGCAGGAACATGTATATGGTGTGGAAACCCTGAGCATCAAATTGGAAACTTCCCGAACCATCCAAAGCGGTGGAATAGAGGAAAGGTTGCCGAAGGATCCGCTGGAAAGCCAATAGTTAAAAGTCAAAGTTAAGCTGTAGAGGCAAAAGCAGATCCAGACCCTACCAATGTTGTTAAAGGTACGCCCTCCAAACACACCAGTTATTGCTCCTGGTGCCATGCATTCATTGAATGCTATTATTTGGAAATTTCTATCTAAGTGATTATTTACAAGTCATTCTTAACCGTCATACATCATATTCTTTTCAAAGTTCGTCGCAGCTCATAATATCGCCTCGAAGAACCGCCCGAGAAAGCACTCCACCAAGGGAAGGTGTATCCTCAGCTGGAGGAAATTCTGAATTAGTAGATGCTTTAAAGGAAATAGTGCAAACCTGCGCTAATGGATTAAAAGTTGACAATGAGAAGTCTCTTGAAAAGGTTCTACGGATGGATCCACCTAAGTTCTTCGGAGAGCCTAACGATGTTAAGGCTGAAAGCTGGATAGCCAGTCTTAACAAAATCTTTGAAGCAATGGGCATTAGTCTTGAAGAACCAGAAAGAATTCAGTACGCTGTCTTTATGCTAGAAGAAACGGCCTTAAGTTGGTGGAAATATATAAAACGAGTCTGGGTAGAAAATCAGGTGAACCATGGGTGGAATGACTTTGTAAGAGTATTCTATGACAAGTATATTCCCCAGATGGTCAGGGATGCCCGAGAAGCGGAATTTATGAGTCTCGTCCAAGGTGATGCATCGGTAGCGAATATGAAGCCCAATTTATTAGACTAATCCAGTATGCCCCACATATACTCCACGATGAACGCCGCAAAACTAACCTTCGGGGGGCCTTAGCTCCCTTTGAATTGGAAACTTATACCAAGGCACTAGAAACGGTCTTGAAAACGGAGGCTACACACAAAGAAGTCTGTCGAGAGGATTATTACCCCGAACCACCCTATAAGTCATCCCAGGAAGGCAAAAGTCCAGATGAACCATTTAAGCCAACTTCTGGAAAGAAACAAGTGCAATCCTGGCCCATACCTCAACAACTGCCACGACAACCACAAGAAGAGATCTTTTGTGAATATTGTCACAAGGAGGGACATACTGAGGAGGAATGTAGAAAGAAAGTAGGAACATGTATATGGTGTGGAAACCCTGAGCATCAAACTGGAAACTGCCCAAACCATCCAAAGCGGTGGAATAGAGGAAAGGTTGCCGAAGGATCCGCTGGAAAGCCAATAGTCAAAAGTCAAAGTTACTATAGAGGCAAAAGCAGATCTAGACCCTACCAATGTTGTTAAAGGTACGCCATCCAAACACACCAGTTATTGCTCCTGGAGCCATGCATTCATTCATTACATCATGATTATGTGCGCGTTTAAGATTTTCATTTGAAGAATTACCTTATGTGTTTTAAAATAAGTCCCATTTTGGAATTTGTCTTATCATGAATAAAGAACACAAACACTACCTAAAGTTATTATGAAACATGAATAGAATCTGAGGGCAGATTCTCTTTAAGGTGGGTGGATTGTAACATCTCGGATTTCAGGGCCAAGAAGAAATAGGTAAGTAAAGGGTTAAGAAGAATTTCCTTTAGAACCTTGGTTACTATTCGCTATTTTTCGTAGAAATTTTTCGAGACCTCTTCACCTATCCAATATTGGGTTAAAATGAATCCTTACAAAATTTTACGAATTATGGTATCATTCCCAAACCTTAATTCTCATCGTAACTCCCGTAGTAACCAAAACCGGCCATAAAAACATAGTTTTGCCCTAATTGAGTGATTTTCGAATTCTAACGTTTTCCATATTCAATATTATAACCATAACGATCCTTGAATTATTTTATGAATTTTAGGACCTTTTCCAAACCCTAGTTCAAATCCTAGCTTGTTTTATAAATTTTTCCTATTTTTCCTAAAATACTATTCCCGCCCTAAAAACTAACTTTTAAACCGTATGGCGTTTGGTATCCGATATTATACTCAAAATAATCCTCAAATTATTTTATGAATTATGAACACTTTCTCGGAAATTAAATATCATCATAGCTTCGTTTTATGTATTTTATCATATTTTTCAAATTTCCGAACGTCTACTACTTTAATTGTAGATGTTTAAACTTTAAGTGTTTATAACCATCGGAGAGCTCTTTCGATTATCTTTCTTTTACAACTTTTCTTATTCCAAACTAAAATATAGAGATTCTACTACAATTTTATTATTAATTTTACCCTAATTTAGATTTATTTTATTGTGGTGTATTTATGATGAAAATATGTATACATAAGCTCCTACATCACATATACACCTAGCATAACACCTAAATACCCTAATAAATGTATCTAGCTTACTCAACACCATGAATCACTACCCTAAACTATAGTAAATTGCAACATAAGCCCCTAAACCACAACTATAAATACCCTAGAGAGGTTACACAAAATTCACACAACAATCACTCTCTCCCCATAGGCATCTCACTACAGCAACTCTTTCTTCCTCTAAGGTGTGCTTTTGCTTTTATTATTTCGTGTTTTATATTATATTTTTAGTATAATAATAATAGTAGCATGCTTAGATTTAATTAAAGTATGCTTTAGGAATTTTATTTTATGAAAAATATGCATAATTGTTAGTTTTAAAAATAATGTGTCTACATTATGGAATTTTATGCATGAATTATGATATGATATAATGTGAGTATGTATTTAAATAATCATGATCTTGTTTGATTAAATTCATGCCTAGAATAATTTATTTAGAATTAAATTTATGATTAAAGTTACGTAAAGTGCTACATTATGAGTTTAATTATGTGTTATGAACCTGGAATTTAATAAATATGATCATGAATTAGTCTGAACATCTTCATAAGCTTAAGAATATGTTCCTGATGTTCTTGAACCAATGTGTGTGTGTGTGTGTGTGAGCGTGTGCTAGTGTGTGAGTGTGTGAGATTAATTTTATGTTATAAAGTGTTTAATTATTTGAAAATTGAATAGTAAATGTTTTCAATAGTAATTTTGACTTTTTGGTCAACACATATTTAATTAATTTCGAAATTAATTTCGAAATAGGTTTTGGAATTTTTAAAGAAAGATTTTATCCAAATTATTCCAAAAATCTATAAATTGTAAAATAATTTCAAAACCAACCTACATTGTTGAATTAAACCCTAAATATTATTTCTAATATTCTAATTAGGATCATAATGTGATTAATAAATATTGGATTAGTTAAAGACTTCATAAAACCTGATTAATTAATTAAATTTCCTTGAACGGTTAAAATTAGGATTTACCGGGAATTCTCTTGTGTGTTACATTATACGTACCTTATGTGATTTTTTGATTAGAATATTATGTACCTTATGAGATCATTTGATTATAATAATAAGAGCTTAGTTCTAAGACAATAGTAGTTAATACTTTCAGGCGACGATAAGATCGAAGAGTGGAATCCCTACAATTCCACTTAAATCTCAGCAGTAGGTGAGGGTTAAAACCTTTTCAATTGGAATCATGCCTATACATATGTATCTATATAAAAACTATTTTCATACCTACCTATTGGTTATGATTTATTATCCTATATACATATTACTACAAATATAATATCCCTCTTTATGAGGAAAATACTTTTATGTCGGAATTTGGATCTTACCCGAACATTAATTACTTTAGTCCTATTATAACTAAAAACTGATTCCTGACAAGCAAGTAAAACACTTTATCATTATTATTATGGGCCCTGGAGCTTAAACCGTGTCGAGCAATTACCCGGAAGGTATCGGGCCGAGGGTGTTGTTGGTGACCGGACCGCCACCAACTCTTGGTAGTGGTTTAACTAGAGGTTAGTTACTCCACGCAAAGAGAGATACAAGGGAATACTACTTCCCGATTATTGTTTACGTCACCGTGGGGTAGTTCCCTAGGCGCGACACTGGAGTTAAGGAGGTATCATCATATTGGTTTTATTAAAGTACCGGTGCCTTGATCAGCCCGGTACTGTTTTACCGCATTACTTATGGAGTACGGGTGGAGAGGCCTAGCTGGCGGGCATTTAAGTAATTATTACAAACGGTTCATGTTTCTACAAATATTCCAAATTACCCCTATCCTTGCTTTTACAATTATTATGAACCGTTTCATATTTGCTATATCCTATTGCTACTATTTTAGATCAAGATCTTCCTGATCATATAAGTATACATATACGTATACATATAAACTGATATCCATTCACATTACGACTAAGTTCTTACTCATTATGCATCCCCATTTAGTTGCAAAGTTCTGATTTCTATACCTTCCGCTGTATCATGCCTTACGTTCTATTTAAGTTCCACTTAAACCATTCGCCGTAGTATTTCCTGAGTGTTGGGTCTAACCTCCACTTAGGAAGTATTGCGGTGCTGAAGTTGTAGTGCTAGGGGAGGCGCTACAACTTGAAGTGGTATCAGAGCCCGGTTTAAGTTAAGAAGAGACTTAACTGAAAGTGTGCTTTATCCCTTATTTTTCGCATTATAAGTTAGAGTCACTTCAAGATTCCAGTAGGGCCATACGTTAACATGTTCTATTCCTGTGTGCCTTACCTCCACTATGATCTACGCGATGTTATGTTCATTGAATGCTATTATTTGGAAATTTCTATCTAAGTGATTATTTGCAAGTCATTCTTAACCATCATACATCATATTCTTTTCAAAGTTCGTCGCAGCTCATAATGTCGCCCCGAAGAACCGCCCAAGAAGGCACTCCACCAAGGGAAGGTGTATCCTCAGCTGGAGGAAATTCTGAATTAGTAGATGCTTTAAAGGAAATAGTGCAAACCTGCGCTAATGGATTAAAAGTTGACAATGAGAAGTCTCTTGAAAAGGTTCTACGGATGGATCCACCTAAGTTCTTCGGAGAGCCTAACGATGTTAAGGCTGAAAGCTGGATGGCCAGCCTTAACAAAATCTTTGAAGCAATGGGCATTAGTCTTGAAGAACCCGAAAGAATTCAGTACGCTGTCTTTATGCTAGAAGAAGCGGCCTTAAGTTGGTGGAAATATATAAAACGAATCTGGGCAGAAAATCTGGTGAATCATGGGGGAATGACTTTGTAAGAGTATTCTACGACAAGTATATTCCCCAGGTGGTTAGGGATGCCCGAGAAGCGGAATTTATGAGTCTCGTCCAAGGTGATGCATCAGTAGCTGAATATGAAGCCCAATTTATTAGACTAATCCAGTATGCCCCACATATCCTCCACGATGAACGCCGCAAAACTAAGCGGTTTGTTGATGGTCTTAAATCTGACCATCGGTGGGCCTTAGCTCCCTTTGAATTGGAAACTTATACCAAGGTAGTTGAAACGATCATGAAAACGGAGGCTACACACAAAGAAGTCTGTCAAGAGGATTATTGCCCCGAACCACCCTATAAGTCATCCCAGGAAGGCAAAAGTCCCACTGAACCATTTAAGCCAACTTCTGGAAAGAAACAAGTGCAATCCTGGCCCAGACCTCAACAGTTGCCACTACAACCACAAGAAGAGATCTTTTGTGAATATTGTCACAAGGAGGGACATACTGAAGAGGAATGTAGAAAGAAAGCAGGAACATGTATATGGTGTGGAAACCCTGAGCATCAAATTGGAAACTGCCCGAACCATCCAAAGCGGTGGAATAGAGGAAAGGTTGCCGAAGGATCCGCTGGATAGCCAATAGTCAAAAGTCAAAGTTACGCTATAGAGGCAAAAGCAGATCCAGGCCCTAAAAATGTTGTTAAAGGTACGCCCTCCAAACACACCAGTTATTGCTCCTGGCACCATGCATTCATTCATTACATCATGATTATGTGCGCGTTTAAGATTTTCATTTGAAGAATTACCTTATGTGTTTTAAAATAAGTCCCATTTTGGAATTTGTCTTATCATGAATAAAAAACACAAGCACTACCAAAAGTTATTATGAAACATGAATAGAATCCGAGGACAGATTCTATTTAAGGGGGGTGGATTGTAACATCCCGGATTTCAGGGCCAAGAAGAAATAGGTAAGTAAAGGGTTAAGAAGAATTTCCTTTAGAACCTTGGTTACTATTCACTCTTTTTCGTAGAAATTTTTCGAGACCTCTTCACCTATCCAATATTGGGTTCAAATGAATCCTTACAAAATTTTACGAATTATGGTATCATTCCCAAACCTTAATTCTCATCGTAACTCCCGTAGAAACCAAAACCGGCCATAAAAACCTAGTTTTGCCCTAATTGAGAGATTTTCGAATTCTAACGTTTTCCATATTCAATATTATAACCATAACGATCCTTGAATTATTTTATGAATTTTAGGACCTTTTCCAAACCCTAGTTCAAATCCTAGCTTGTTTTATAAATTTTTCCTATTTTTCCTAAAATACTATTCCCGCGGTAAAAACTAACTTTTAAACCGTACGACGTTTGGTATCCGATATTATACTCAAAATAATCCTCAAATTATTTTATGAATTATGAACACTTTCTCGGAAATTAAATATCATCATAGCTTCGTTTTATGTATTTTATCATATTTTTCAAAATTCCGAACGTCTACTACTTTAATTGTAGACGTTTAAACTTTAAGTGTTTATAACCATCGGAGAGCTCTTTCGATTCTCTTTCTTTTACAACTTTTCTTATTCCAAACTAAAATATAGAGATTCTACTACAATTTTATTATTAATTTTACCCTAATTTAGATTTATTTTATTATGATGTATTTATGATGAAAATATGTATACATAAGCTCCTACATCACATATACACCTAGCATAACACCTAAATACCCTAATAAATGTATCTAGCTTACTCAACACCATGACTCACTACCCTAAACTATAGTAAGTTGCAACATAAGCCCCTAAACCACAACTATAAATACCCTAGAGAGGTTACACAAAATTCACACAACAATCACTCTCTCCCCATAGGCAACTCACGGTAGCAACTCTTTCTTCCTCTAAGGTGTGCTTTTGATTTTATTATTTCGTGTTTTATATTATATTTTTAGTATAATAATAATAGTAGCATGCTTAGATTTAATTAAAGTATGCTTTAGGAATTTTATTTTATGAAAAATATGCATAATTGTTAGTTTTAAAAATAATGTGTCTACATTATGGAATTTTATGCATGAATTACGATATGATATAATGTGAGTATGTATTTAAAATCATGATCTTGTTTGATTAAATTCATGCCTAGAATAATTTATTTAGAATTAAATTTATGATTAAAGTTACATAAAGTGCTATATTATGAGTTTAATTATGTGTTATGAACCTGGAATTTAATAAATATGATCATGAATTAGTATGAAAATCTTCATAAGCTTAAGAACATGTTCTTGATGTTCTTGAACCAATGTGTGTGTGTGTGTGTGCGTGTGCTAGTGTGTGAGTGTGTGAGATTAATTTTATGTTATAAAGTGTTTAATTCTTTGAAAATTGAATAGTAAATGTTTTCAATAGTAATTTTGACTTTTTGGTCAACACATATTTAATTAATTTCGAAATTAATTTCGAAATAGGTTTTGGAATTTTTAAAGAAAGATTTTATCCAAATTATTCCAAAAATCTGTAAATTGTAAAATAATTTCAAAACCAACCTACATTGTTGAATTAAACCCTAAATATTATTTCTAATATTCTAATTAGGATCATAATGTGATTAATAAATATTGGATTAGTTAAAGACTTTATAAAACCTGATTAATTAATTAAATTTCCTTGAACAGTTAAAATTAGGATTTATCGGGAATTCTCTAATGTGTTACATTATACGTACCTTATGTGATTATTTGATTAGAATATTATGTACCTTATGAGATCATTTGATTAGAATAATAAGAGCTTAGTTATAAGACAATAGTAGTTAATACTTTCAGGCGACGATAAGATCGAAGAGTGGAATCCCTACAATTCCACTTAAATCTCAGCAGTAGGTGAGGGTTAAAACCTTTTCAATTGGAATCATGCCTATACATATGTATCTATATAAAAACTATTTTCATACCTACCTATTGGTTATGATTTATTATCCTATATACATATTACTACATATATAATATCCCTCTTTATGAGGAAAATACTTTTATGTCGGAATCAGGATCTTACCCAAACATTAAATACTTTAGTCCTATTATAACTAAGAACTGATTCCCGACAAGCAAGCAAAATACTTTATCATTATTGTTATGGGCCCTGGCGTTTAAACCGTGTCGAGCAATTACCCGGAAGGTATCGGGCTGAGGGTGTTGTTGGTGAACAGACCGCCACCAACTCTTGGTAGTGGTTTAACTAGAGGTTAGTTACTCCACGCCAAGAGATATACAAGGGAATACTACTTCCCGATTATTGTTTATGTCACTGCGGGGTAGTTCCCTGGGCGCGACACCGGAGTTAAGGAGGTATCATCATATTGGTTTTATTAAAGTACCGGAGCCTTGATCAGCCCGGTACTGTTTTACCGCATTAGTTACGGAGTATGGGTGGAGTGGCCTAGCTTACGGGCATTTAAGTTATTATTACAAACGGTTCATGTTTCTACAAATATTCCAAATTACCCCTATCCCTACTTTTACAATTATTATGAACCGTTTCATATTTGCTATATCCTATTGCTACTATTTTAGATCAAGATCTTCTTGATCATATAAGTATACATATACATATACATATAAACTGATATCCCTTCACTTAGTCACTTTGACTAACTCCTTGCCCTTTTAAATGCATGATTTCAGGTAGCAATGGAACGACACCTATAGGTATCTTGAAGCAGTAAGGTGTCGAGTATATTAAGTCAGGGCTAATCTAAGGACACTTAGTTCTGAGTATGTACATATTATGAATAAGCTATCCTTACACTTTACCTTAGCATGCTACTGTATCATACTCCTTTAATATGAAGTATTGCAATCATTACGACTAAGTTCTTACTCATTATGCATCCCATTTAGTTGCAAAGTTCTTATTTCTATACCTTCCGATGTATCATGCCTTGCGTTCTATTTAAGTACCACTTAAACCGTTTGCCGTAGTATTTCCTGAGTGTTGGGTCTAACCTCCACTTAGGAAGTATTGCTGTGCGGGAGTTGTAGTGCTAGGGAAGGCTTACAGCTAGATTCACTGCTCAGTCGGGAACAACTCCGGATGAAACTTCTTCATCTTATCCTCGGTTTCCCACATGGCTTCCTCGGTTTTATCACTCCGCCACAAAACCTTTACCAATGGGATTTGCCGATTTCTCAACACTTGAAACTTGCGATCCAAAATCCTTACAGGCTTCTGAACAAAAGTTAAATCTGGTTGCAAATTTGCTTCTTCAACCTCTTCAACGTGGAGAATCTCGGACTCATCGGGATAGTACTTCCTTAACTGAGAAACATGGAAGACATTATGAATCTCGATTAAATTCGGCGGTAGGTTCAAACGATAAGCTACTTCACCAATCTTCTCAAGAATCTCAAACGGACCCAAATAACGAGGGTTAAGCTTCCCTCCTCTACCGATCTGAGCAAATCCCTTACGAAAAGATGCCTCCAAGAAAACCCAGTCTCCTACCTCAAACTTGAGATCTCTTCTCCGGTTATCGGCATGGCTCTTTTATCGATCTTAGGCAGCTTTCATCCGTTGTTGCACTAGTTGGACTTTCTCAATCATATCACGCACGATCTTAGAAGGTTTCTCCAAATTCTTACCCTTCTTAATGCCTTGTTGCTTAGTCCATTTCCACTCTTCAAGGTCAAAGAACAACGAGGATCGACATTTTTATCCATAGAGTACCTCATATGGAGCCATGCCAATAGAAGCTTGGTAGCTATTGTTGTTGGCGAACTTAATCAAGTGTAACTTTTTCTCCCAAGAAGTTTGATTATCCAAAGCACAAGCCCGTAGTAGATCCTCGAGGTACTTAATCAACCTCTCAGACTGACCATCTGTCTGTGGGTGTGGAGCGGTGCTGAACTTGAGCCTCATACCCAAAATATCTTGCAATTCTTGCCATAACCTCGATGTAAACCTTGGATCCCTATCCGACACAATGCTAACCGGAATCCCATGAAGTCGAACAATCTCTTTGCAATAAAGCTCGGCTAGCTTATTGATCTTATCGGACATCAGAACTGGAAGAAAATGAGCCAACTTAGTCAGGCTGTCAACGATTACCCAAATTCCATCGTAACCACCCTTTACTTTTGGCAACCCAGATACAAAATCCATCATTACTTGCTCCCATTTCCACTCAGGGATAAGTAACGGCTGTAGAAGACCTCCGGGCTTTCACCATCTGACAAGTCTTGCAATATTTCACATACTCGGCGACGTCTTTCTTCAATCCATACCACCAATAATACTGTTTCAAATCCTTATACATCTTATTACCTCCTGGGTGGATAGAGTAAGTCGATTTGTGACCCTCTTCGAGCAACACCCATTTCAACTCTTCGGGTACAACAACTTTGTTCTTGAATCTGAGTAATCCTGTCTCATCAAAACCAAAGGGACACTCCGAATCGGCTCTCGCCTTAGCAACCAAATTCTGAACTTCCGGTTCTTTAGTCTGAGCCTCAAACAGTCAATGCTTCAACTCCGATTGATTGGTGATATTAGCCACACGAGCCCTCACAATAATAAGTTCACTTCCACTTCCTTCTCCTACTTCCGAATTCGATACACTAGTCTTCCTACTAAGTGCATCGGTGACCACATTGGTTTTGGCCGGATGATACTTGATCACGCAATCATAATCCTCAAGAAGCTCCATCCAACGTCTTTGTCTGATATTCAACTCCTTCTTAGTGAACAAATATTGAAGGCTTTTATGGTCGGTGAAAATCTTGACAGAAATCCCATACAAGTAATGCCTCTACTTACCAAGAGTGAAGATCACGGCGGCGAGTTCCAAATCACATGTAGGATAGTTCTTTTCGTGGTCCTTTAACTTTCTAGAGGCATATGAAACAACCTTTCCGTTTTGCATCAATACACCTCTCAATCCCTCTTTCGATGCATCCGTATACACGGCATAACCCTCGGAGCCTTCAGGAAGTGTTAAGACCGGGGTAATAGTCAATTTCTTCTTCAAGAGATTGAAACTCTCGTCGCATGCCTCATCCCACACAAATAACACCTCTTTCTTAGTCAATCGGGTTAAAGGAGCGGAAATCTTCAAGAAGTCCTTCACGAATCTTCTATAATATCCCGCTAAACCCAACTTTGAACTTCCGAGGTATTTTTCGGCTTCTCCACTTGGACACGGTCTCGATCTTTGTAGGATCAACTTTAACTCCCTTCTCGGAGATAATGTGACCCAAGAATGAAACCCTATCGATCCAGAAATCACATTGCTGAACTTTGCAAATAACTGATTGTCCTTGAGCATTTTCAAGACAAGCTTAAGGTGTCTCGCATGCTCCTCGCCGGACCTCGAATACACTAGAATATCGTCTATGAAGATTACCCAGAACTTGTCAAGAAAAGGCCTGAATATTTTGTGCATCATGTCCATAAAAGCTGCGGGGGCACTTGTTAGACCAAAAGGCATCACTACGAACTCATAATGCTCATACCGAGTGTTAAACCCTGTCTTTGAGATATCTTCTTCTCGGATTCAAAATTGATAATATCCCTGATGTAGGTCAAGCTTAGAATAGACCTTTGAGCCCTGAAGTATATCGAATAACTCCTCGATATGTGGGAGGGGATATTTTTTCTTGATCGTCATCCGATTCAATTCTCTGTAATCGATACATATCCTCAAAGTCCCATATTTCTTCTTAACAAATAGGACCGGTGCACCCCAAGGAGATGAACTTGGACGAATGTACCCACTAGGTATTAACTCTTCGAGTTGTTTCTTCAATTCTTTCAACTCGGCAGGAGCCATTCTATAAGGAGTTTTAGAAAATGGCTCAGTATCCGGATACAAACCGATCACAAACTCGACTTCCTGTTCAGGAGGTAAAGACCCCAAGTTTAGCACTTCTGTCTCCTCAAGTTTAGCTAAATCCTTTACCACTTCTGTCTCCTCAAGTTTAGCTAGATCTTTTGGCTTGTTAAGCAGATAGACTGTAAAACCCGAAGCACCATCACGAATCATCTTGTAAGCCTCGGTGCAAGATAACAAAGATAGAGTCTTCGATCTAAAACCCACGAATACCTTTGAACCCAACTGGACTCTCTTAGCTCGATAATCAACCACTGCAGAGAACTTATAGAGCCAATCCATACCTAGAATTGCACCATACTGACTCATAGGCATCTCAATGAAGTCCGTTGGAAAGTCACGACCCTCAATGCTCACCGGTACTCCCTTAAACACCAGATCAGAAATAAGGCTGCCCCCAACAGGGAACTAATCACATAGCAAGCAGAAGTACACACAACAGGTAAGCACATAGAAGTAGCTATACCATACGAAAGAAAAAGAATGCGTGGCTCCGGGATTAAATAATGCATGAATGCTCGTGCCATGAATGTATATTGTACCTTTCACCACGACAGCGGGATCAATCTCGGCATCCTGCTCCTCGCCATCAATGGCTTAAGCTCGGGCACGGACCAACTGTCTTTGTCCTCTATTCGATCCTCCCCTAAATTGAGCACAGCCGGCCATCTGATGATCCATCGACCCACATATCAAGCAAGCCCCAAGTCTGCGGCGATAAGTTTCCTAAGTGTGTGTAGGCCTCCACAATGGGTGCACGACTTGGATTGATGCGGCGGTAAAGGTGCTTGAGGTGGTGGTACTGCCGGCCCTGCCATTTGGGGGTTTTTCCCCAGACCCTTAGCAAATGGAACCTTAGCGGGTGGTGCTATCGGATAAGTAGGCCTCTTCGAACCGGACCCCGAACCTTGTCCCGGTTGATGTGATCGAAGAACGAGATCTTTCTTCTTGTACTCTTCTTCTTGGACAAGGGCACGTTGAACCATATTAGTGAATGACTCGAAGTTGTGCCCGGCTTATCCATGCCTTAGGTCCTCCCTTAGCCCGACAATGAACTTTCTTGCCTTCTTCTTCTCATCTCTTGTGACTTGTAGGGCATACTTCCCAAGCCTATTACAAACTGCCAAGTATTGTGCTACCGTTCGGCCTCCCTGCTTGAGATCCATGAATTCTTGTTCCTTTCTTTCTCGGACCACCTCGGGAACAAAGGCCTCCCGAAACTCTCTTTTGAAAACATCCCATCTAACCTCTTCCCCGGAAACCTCTAGCTTCTCTCGAGTTCTCTCCCACCAATCAAAGGCTTCCCCGTCCAGTTGGAAGATAGCAAATTAAACCCGTTCAAGTGTAGTGAATGGGCGAATAGTATAGACCCTCTCTAGATGGGATAACCAATCTTCCGCCACGGCATCATCCTTGGTACCTGCGAATCTCGGGGGATTGTAACTGAGAAAAATCCCATGAGAGTCTCTAACCGGTGGTGGTTGAGGTGGGGGAGCTTGAGCCCTTCTCTGTTCCACGTAATTATAAACAGCCACCATAAAGCCCTCTATATTTATAGGAAGCGGTTGTTGTTGTTGATGGTGTTGAGGAGGTGATAGGGATCTTCTATCCCGATGTGCGGGTCGTCCAAGAGGCATCTACAATTTACACATTGAAAAATACATGTCGGGGTTAAACAATTATCCATGAAGTGCAAAAAAATCCAAGTAATATTCAAGAAGTAATAACAATGCAAGGCTTCCAAATTGACAATTAGTTCCTAAACCGTATGACCTAAACTGACAAGACACGACTCAAGAGCCCGGTATTACAACCTAGGCTCTAATACCACTTTAGGATGTGGCACCCGCATCGATAGGCACCACATCCCCTGCACCGTTAGTCCAATCCACACATGAAATAGACGTTCATACATGAATCAAACGTGTGGCGAACGGGTAACAAGATAAAATAAACCTGGCTAAGCTGTGCTAACCCTTAAACCAAATATAACGATGCAGTAAATTGAAAGCGAAAGCATAATTCATTTAATTTACATTATAGTCTCCAACAAAACACATAATTCAAGTAATCCATCCCGAAGCCTACACGGCCACCAAATATTTACAATAATTCTCCAAAATAGTATAATATATAATCAAGAGTGTGAAAACTGAACATGAAGCATGCTAGAACCGAAATAAAGAGTCCTAGAAGACTTTATCCCCCACCTAGCAAACCTGCAAAAGACTAAAACAACGTGGGGGTCAGTTCAAAGACTGAGTGAGGGGCATAATAAATATATCTCATGCACGTGCAATCTATAACTCTGAGTAATGCTTTAGAATAACCCAAATGGAAAGTTTAGAGAAAGCATCGCTCGGAATTACGGATATCAATTTATTACTTGATAATTCATAATCATTAAATGGCCCGGCGAGAGGGCAATTCTCCAACCTTACTCCTAAAGTGTGGGTGCATAAAACATAGTTAAAGCGTTTATGCATAACATAATCATAAGAAAATCATAATTTTCATCCTTCTTCCTCCGAGGCGGTGGAAGGGTTTGCAAGGCCCAAACCACCTCACGATACAATATTGAGACGGGGGATCATGGCTCCTACCCACTCCTTCGATGGGTTAACCACCGGCTCAAGAATATCCCGTCTCCCGGTTCTCCTAGTCGCGCGACGATATTCTCAAAGGGTACTATATGCAATGGCTTATCTGGCAGCTCGATGCCGTGCCGGTCTCCATTCACACATTTCCGTGGGGCCCAAATAACATGTGCATAATCTCGCCAAAATATTTTTTTCATAAAAGTGTTTGAAAATATTTGAAACCATGAATCATTTTCCAAATTATAAGTATAAATAGTACATTTTGGCTAAAATTATCACACGAGATATTACGAGTTCTAGATAGCTAGAATAAAACCTCACCTTGACAAGAGAATGAAGAAGAGAAGCCTAAAGACCTTGCTCCTCAACAACGGGCTCGAACTCTGTACAAGAATTACAATTGTACGTGAGACTCAATAATTATGAACCAAATAATCAACGAACAACATGCTTATGAGACGTTATGATATGAGATTTAAATGATAACATGCTATGGTAATATCCACGTATTGCATAAACGAATGTGAAGCAAAATTCGGAAATTAGAGCCCAAATAACATGCATACATTAAAATAGGGCATACATTAATTACTCATGCCCTACTTGTCATCTTATTACATTTCATACTTATCATTCGCATTCATATGCATTTGCCGAGCATTTATTTGGTTCATTTTGAGTCTAAGGGTATCCTTTCTTTTTTTTTTGCACAAAGGACCTTCCCGTTGATGACGAGCCTGCTCCTTAGGCGTCTGATTCACACTCTTTTGTCACCACTACACGTTTACAAGGTGAGGTTTTGTTATTTTAGATAAATGACATACAACCTTATGTGCTTTGAAGCCTTGCATGTGAAATACGTATATTATATGTGGATATTGCATGATATGTACTTTAAGGTCTTGTCCCATTTGTTATAAGACCTTGAAAATGATTTGTATATGTATATAAGCTATTTTATGATTGATTTGAAACCCTTTGATTAGAGTGTGTGTGTAAGCGAACTTTGAACTTCGGAATAAGCTTTGTGGTGTATGTGCACTTTGAACTTTGCTTTGGGCCCCGAAGAGTGGTATGGTATCTCGGGATTGCCGTGGGGTCGCTGAGCTCTCCCATCAACACTTTCCATTTGAGAGTCTCACCCAACCTTAGGAGGATTAGGGAAGGGTGTTCTCTTGAGCCAACGGAAGCAACCGTCGAAGGTTTCAAGGACATAATTAAAGCCTTGTCTCGTGTGCATTTGCTGATATTTAGGGCCGTCAACCCTTCTATCACCCGGAGAAAGGATGGTTTATGAATTCTGTTTTGTTAATGATTATGCCTTTGAATATGAAGAAGTTGGAAGGAAAACTCGTGTTCGCCGAGTTGTGTAACTTTGTATAATCTACGAAACGGGAATGGATTCTTAAATACTTAAAATTGGTTGCTTTGGCCATCGACCCTTAACCACTTTTAGTTATAAATATCTATTATCACGGGAAATACTTTAGCTTGCAAAAACTATCCCCGGTTCATGGATCCTTTTGATTTTATTGGGTGCTTTGCTCTATATGTACTACGGGTGCATGAGTTAGCCCCCTCACCAGTCATTAGGAGTGACCCTCTCTGTTGTTTCTCTTTTTCCCTTTTTCCTTGAGTTGCAGGTACAGTTGGAGAGTGAGCTAGGCGGTAAGTCTGTCGTAGTGTCTTACTTGTGGTATAGCTCGAATATTCATTTTGAATTGTAGTAGTTCTAGCATTGATACTTATGATCTATTTTGTGAGATTTGTATTATGGTACTTGTTATAATTTAGTATTTGATTTTTAGCCCGGGATGGGCATGGCTATGTATATATCTTGTATATATGCTCTTTAATCTAGTTTGTTGATCTTGGGATGTATGATATGATTTGTTTTATCTCTTCCGCTATATCTAAATATTTTGTTTTAATACGCACTGTGATTTAGGGTTTAGACCGCCTAGATAGGGTGAGTGTTTTGGTTATCACCCGTTCGCTATTATTTGATGCGTGTGCAAACTCTCCATTTCGTTACACGTGTTGGACTCTAGTGTGGGGGATGTGGTGCCCTTCGCTCGGGAGGCTACAAAATACCCTTCTCGAGCTAATTAACTAAACCAGTAGGAACTGAGATACCTAACCGCCAATTAAAAGTGCACTTCCTCTTATTAACGGAAACAAACAAAAAATTACCGCTAAACTAAATAATCAAATTGCTTCTTCTCTCCATGTGTCTACAATTATCTTTAAAGAGATTCCCCAAATCAGGTCCGAAAACTCTTCATCTCATGACGTTGCTGTGTAACTTAGAATTCACCCATCTCCGAGAAAAGACGGCCTACATAGCAATGAACAACACACAACCCTTCTCAAAGCCAATAGTTAAGAAGTGATCATAACCATTCAACATGAAATTTAACCACTTGTTTAAATGGTTAATAAAATAAATGCCAAGAAGGTGTTTACCATGTGTATGACCAAGTTCTGTCCCCTTCCAATCATTAAATTCCTCCCGAAGAGCAAAAAATTCAATATTGTTGCTCTTTGCTTGCCTGGAATAGTAGTAGCTGATCAACATCATAATTATTATATTCTAAAACTCGGCATTCCCCACTTATCCACTTTCGTGAACCCTCTGGCTTCTTTTGGCAAAGGTGAACCCGGAAATGACCAATTCCCTTGTTCTTTTGCTCCTTTAGATGCCGGACAATCTGCCAACCCATTTTCTTCCCGGAAGATATAGGACATGGTCACTGTCATATTCCCAACAAGCAGGTGGAAATTTTGGATCATCATGGTTAGTTCTATGTCTCCAGATTGTCTGTGGCAAATGATTGCTAAAATGGCTAGAGCATCGAGCTCGATCTAAAGATGGGAACAACCTAACTCAACTGCTGCAGTCACTCCATGCACCAAGGCCTTTAGCTCTGCTTTGGTATTTGTCGCAGTCCCCAGACCTCCGCTAAAGGCGTACAAAATAGTACCCTCATTGTTTCTAATGACTCCTTCGATACTTGCCATTTTGGGGTTCCCTCGTGACGTTCCATCGGTGTTAAGTTTGAGCCACCCTAGTTGGGGCCGAGTCCACTGTTAGGAATAGTGCCCTAGAAAGCCGATTGTATATCCGCTTTGTGCTTTTCCTTATTGTAATCACAGACAATCTTTGAATGAAATAACGAATTGAGGCAACACTTCTTTATATGCTCTTGTTTGGTATGCGTTTACTTTAGCTGTGCATGTATGAGAACTCCCCTAATCCTGATGACTTTAGGACTCTACCATTTAGGTGAAATGGTTCATGAAACGAGCCCTATATCACATAAGTCATGATTAGTAAAATACTCCAAGCCGATGAGTCCTACAGACAGTGGGAGTGTCAACCTGACTCCTCTAAGGCTTGCTTGTGGGATCACGCCCTTAAGAAGGACCACCTTGTTTCATGGAGGTGCAAAGTGTATAGTTGATACGTGCGTGATACATGAGGGTGCTTACTTTAATAAGTAAGTTCACTGAGGTGCCCCGTGTGAGAACATTCCTAAATGGGAAAGGAAGTTTCTATTTCAGGAAATGGAAACTTCCAGATTAGGAAATATCTCACGAGTCATTGATGTGATTAATTGATCCTTAGACTTGAGGTTCCTTGTCACTTTATGAGTTAACTCTGTAGTCTTAGGTATAAGCTTTAAAGGGTGTCGCCTTAGACAACTGATTCAAGGCTTATGCTGGGGCTGCACAAGTGACTCATGAAAGTGAATGAGAATCAAGAAAGGACCTACACTTGCATTTGCAAGGTGATCTCTTATTGTATAAGTCATTCATATGCCATATGGAGTCCTTGGCCAAGGCAGTAGATCAAGACATCAAGAAAAGGGTTTCTTGGATTGAGATCAAATGGATATGAAATGCACTTAGCTTTAAGACCGGATTATTAGGGTTCTGATTATTCCCTTGCCCTAGATCTTGGTTGAGAGATAGTAAGTATGAGGATTGTATCTCACATGAATCAATGACTTAAAGGTTCTGTCGAATCCAAACATTCCAATTCAGCTAGGGGTTAAACACCTGTTGCTAGACTATGGTCGTTTAATCTGTGGACTGATTAATTAATTAGTGAATTAATTAATTGGGGTCACTGCTAATTGAATTGAGAACCTAGAGGGTCACACACAACAACTTGGTTACATGAGTTGAGGCTTGAAAATGATTAAACGAGTTAATCGGGCCAAGAGGGTTCCACACGTGTGAAATCACACGTGTGGCTCACGTGAGTGACACGTGTCACTGTGACATGTGTCACACACGTGTGTATATATATATTATATATATATATATATATTAAATAATTAATTAGTTAATTATTTAATAGACTTTGGTTTAATTTTGAATTAAAAAGAAAGTCTAATTTTGGAGAAAATAATCTAGTTAATTAATTATGAATTAATTAATTAGATAAAAATAAGTTATTTATTTTATAATAAATAAAGTATAAAAATTATCCAAAAATAGTTTGGATATTTTTAGCTCTCTTAAAAGTTGACTTGAATTAGAATTCAAAGTCAAAGTTGGAAAATACTTGATGATCAAGTAATAGGAGAGAGAGGGACCAATTCCTTTGTCCATTAGGACTAGGTTCGGCCGCCCCTCCCCTTTCCTATATATAGGGGAGCTCATGCTCCCCTTTAGAGCTAATTGACAATTCTTGGTTCATGTGTTGAACACCTTCCTTTCTCCAAGATTAAATTAAACCCTAGGTTAAGCCTAAACACTAACTAGAGAACTAGCATCCTTACTAGTTAGATTGTGATCAAGTTGGTGGACTTTCTCTAGAGACTTCAAGTTAGAAGTTTGAAGATTCGAGCTTTACCAAGGAGAGGGGATCAAGCCGCGAGAAGAGCGTTCTTGGGTGGCTTGAAACGCTTCAAGAAAGAATAAAAAGAAAAGTAAGTTTTCTATCTTTACGAATTTGGTTACACGATTGCGAGTTCTAGGTCCTTTTGTTGGGAAAATTTTTTAAATTCCGCTGCTTTCTGATTCATGTTTTCCAACAAGTGGTATCAGAGCCACCTCGTTAATCGTGTTTCTGATTCGTCTCCATTATTCTGAATTTGGTAGAAATTCTTAGGCTTGATGCGATTGAGTATTTGTAATTGTTTTAGAAAGCCTGAATTACGAAACTGTAATTTTTTCCTGAAAGTTTCTGAAAATTGGTTTTTGCAAAATTTAATTTTTGAGAACAATTTTAGATTTGAAACTGTATAAACTGTTGTTGGATTTCTTGGATTGGTTTTGCTTTTGAACGAAAACACGAAACGAAAATCGGATCACGACGAACACGCGAAACCCCGCGCGCGAAGGCGTCGCGCGCGAGGGCTTCGCACGCCACCGCCCGCCTGTCCTTGGCGTGCGCAGGGCATCCGCCCAGCACCTCCCGCACGCCTGTGCGGGAGCCTTCCGGGCGCGCCGCCCAGGGCCGCCGAGAATGGCCGCCCATCGCCCACCATCGCCCGACAGGGCGCGCGCGCAGTGAGCGCACTCGCCCGGCCTTGGCCGGGCGCTGTGCGCCCCTGTCGTGCGCGTCCGCGCGCGCTTGCAACGCGTGCGCCCCGTTTCGCTTATGGGCCCCGTTTTCCTGATCCGATTTTTCGTATTTCGTGCAATCCAGTCCCAATTTTTATTTTAATTTTAAAATTTTATTTTTTGAATATTTATTTTAATTTTTGAATAAAACTTAAAATTGGGATTTTTGAGAAATTGAAACGGTTTATATTTTGGGAAAATAAACCTTTGATAAAATTATTAATTTTCAGAAATTAATTGGAATTTTATTTGTTTTGGTAATTTGGGATTTATTGAAAACTTTTAAAAATAAGACTCGCATCAAGTCGTGTTTTAAGTCATTAGGACTTGAAACGAGAATTTTAATTTATTGGCTAAATTTAAATTCTCGCAATAGCATGTTAGGTGATCATGGGTTTAGATCTATGTATGGTTTTAATTTATGCACGTGGATGATTTAAATTGGGGTTGGAGCCCTATAGTTGCGTTTTTCAATTGAGGTTGGAGCCTCACTTATGTGCGTACTGTTATGTGATTTATTATGTGGCTTTCCATATTACTGTTTTTGAGGCCGGGGTATGCCCCGTGTAATTGTCTAAGGCCAATATGAAGATTGAGCCTTATTACTTTATGTCCTTTTCTTTTTATTGTAATTTGAGAGTAGAGATAGGTGGTGAGGTTTTATTTTCATTTTGGAGACAATGCACCCATGGAGTAAGATGGACCACATTCAAGTAACAAGGAGGCCATAAGTGAAGACCCATCAAAATGTTAGGGAGGGGAATCTCAATTGTTAAATGTAATAGAGATAGGGCTCGTATTTTGTTACCGCTTTCCCTTATGTGATTTAAACTGTTTATGTGGCATGTATGTTAGAACTTGTGATTGTGGAGTGGCTCCCACATATCACGCATAAGATAGGTAGAACCCATGATCATTACATGTTAGTATCATGCTAGGACATGTTATCTGTTTATGTGCTTGTTTGATATGCATTTAAGTGTACTTGCATTAATCAAGACTAATAAAATTGGATAACATATATGTTGGTGAGGTCGAACCGGACAACTCTCCGGTTGATTCGAAAATTCCCATTAAATATTAAGCTAATTTCGAACAAATAGGTGTTTAATTCGAGATGCAAATTTTGAATTAAATTCCTAGCATTCCATCAATAGGTTTTAAGTTTAGTAAGTAAAGCTAGTTATTGTCCGCGAGTCGTGGGATAGCTAATGGAGCTTATTAGTTCTTAGTTACCTGATTGATCATTTTAAATGGTCAATATTTCGTGGTCAATTTTAGCAAGGGCGATGTCCGCGAGTCGTGGGTCATTCGAACTAAGTTTTGGTCATGATCTTATGATCGATGGGTCTAGCTTAACGCCTAAGTAAATATGGATGTCGCACGAGTCGTGGGTCCATATTGAAAGATAGGTGATGCAAAAACAATTACTAAGAGTTCTAAAGGTGTTAGAATTGGTAAGTTGTACCTACCTAGGGTTCTTACTTAGAATGTCCGCGAGTCGTGGGTTCGAGGTAAAATGCCTAGGATCTTAGTACCCATTGGGAAACGTGTTCCTCTTAGATCTTTGGGAATTCTAGATCTTTGAAAAACAGTGGGAGCTACATTAGATTAAAGACCTTATCTTTTGTATATCGTTATAATTCAGCATGCTCACTAGTTCTCTGTTTTACCATTTAGGTCGTAGATTCTGTGATTCTCTACGTGTTTTGAAATGGCAACCAAAAACCCTCTTGTATCGATCCTCGAGTCAAACAAGTTGACTGGTCCCAACTATTCTGATTGGCTGAGGAATCTAAAAATCATTTTAGATTCTGAGAAGAGAACTTATGTTCTCTTCGAAGGGGAACTCGGGCCGAGCGTGACGCGATTCAGAAGTGGAAGGATGATAATCTCCAAGCCCGTTGCCTTATGTTGGCTAACATGTCTCCGGACTTGCAAAGACAACATGAGGCCATGGAATTTGCTTGGGAGATTTACGACCACTTAGAGCAACTTTACCGCCCTCATGAACGTGTTACAAGGTATAACACTTCAAAGGAATTGTTCCACTTGAGAATGAGGGAAGGTTCAAGTGTCCATGAATATGGACTCAAGTTTCTTGCCCTTACTGAGAAACTTGCCTCCATGGACATGCCACTAAAAGATGAGCTTTCAGTGGATTTGTTGCTAGCTTCGCTCCCACCATCATTCAACCCATTTGTCCTTAACTTCAACATGAATCATGCTGGTGCTACTGTAGCTGAGCTGATTAGTCAGCTTGTGACTGCTGAAAGCACGATCAAGAAGGACAATAAGGTTTTGATGGTGAATGCTCCATCTTCCTCTTCTGGGCCTTCTAAGGGTAAGGGCAAGAAAGCCCAAAAGAAGAAGAAGAAACCCCTTAGGCCCACTGGTGGCATTTCGAAGGGAAAGGCCCAAAAGAAGAAGCGTGATCAGAAAGAGGATGTTTGCTTCCATTGTGGCAAAGCGGGACATTGGAGGAGAAACTGCCCAGAGTACAAGGCTACTCTAAAGAAAGGTATCTTTCTCGTTGAAGTAAATCTTTCTATTAATTCTAGTTCTTGGGTACTTGATACCGGTTGTGGAACTCATATCTGTAATGATGTACAGATGCTAAGTGAAGTCCAACAACTCAAAGAAGGAGAATGTGTCTTGAAGATCGGTGATAGCTCAAACGTTGAAGCTCGAGCTTTAGGCACAATTAGATTAGATTTAGGTAGTTTTGAGTTATTATTAAATAAAGTCCTTTATGTACCGAGCATTATTCGTAATATAATTTCAGTTCCAATATTAGATTGTGAAGGTTATGAAACTTATATTAAGAATGGTAAATACTTTATCAAACGGAATAACTCTTCCGTTCATATCGGTACTCTAAGTAATGGACTTTACCTAACTCAAAATATCAATATTATGAATATACAACGAGAAACAAAGCGTAAGAGAGATGACAAAGTTTCAGCTCCCTTATGGCACGCTAGATTAGGACACATTTCCAAGAACAGAATAAGCAAGATAAACACTTTAGGATCATTCTCTGAAAATGATCTCAAAGAGTTAACTTCTTGCGAATCCTGTCTCAAAGGAAAAATGTCCAAAGTTCCTTTTAAAGGAACTGTGGAACGTGCCACTAAGGTTTTGGATTTGATCCATACTGATGTTTGTGGACCGCTTAGTGTAAGCACTAGAAGCAATCATCAGTATTTCATAACCTTTACTGATGACTTTAGTCGGTATGGTTATGTATACTTAATAAAGTATAAATCTGAAGCTTTTGAGAAATTCTTACAATTTCAAAAGGAGGTTGAGAACCAAACTGGTCACAAGATCAAAGCACTTCGATCTGATCGAGGAGGCGAGTATCTTAGTGAAGAATTCCTTAATCATCTCAAAGATAATGGGATTATCTCTCAGTGGACTCCTCCGGGAACTCCTCAGCTTAATGGAGTTTCTGAGAGAAGGAATCGAACCCTACTTGATATGGTTCGTTCCATGATGAGTTTCACTGACTTACCACCTTCTTTCTGGGGTTATGCCCTAGAAATTGCAGCAAAGATTCTGAGTCTAGTTCCCTCTAAGTCAGTCCCCAAAACGCCCTATGAAATGTGGCATGGTAAAATCCCTAGTTATTCTTACTTAAGAATTTGGGGTTGTCCTGCTTACGTGAAGAGGACAGTGGGAGATAAGTTAGAATCTCGTTCTAACTTATGTTACTTTGTAGGTTATCCTAAGGAATCCATAGGATACTGTTTCTATGATCAATCTGAGCAAAAGGTGTTTGTTTCCAGAAATGCTACTTTTCTGGAGGAACCATTCCTTAAAGAAAAGAAAGGAAAGATCATAGAATTAGAAGAAGTACAAAATGACCCCACATCACCCACTGAAGAAACGTCCCACTCTGATCAACTATAACCAATCATGAATTTCGATACACATGAAAATCCTCCTCTAAGGCGTTCTGAACGCAATCCTAGACAGCCGGAGAGATGGTATGGATTCTTCCATGAAATCTCTCAAAAGGATAATGATCCTTCAACATATGAGGAGGCACTTTCAGATTCTGACTCTGAACAGTGGATAGAAGCCATGAAATCCGAAATGGATTCCATGAACTCCAACCAAGTTTGGACCTTGGTAGATTTGCCTGATGGGGTCAAACCCATAGGTTGCAAATGGATCTTTAAGAGAAAGCTTGGAGTTCATGGAAGCATTGCAGCCTACAAAGCAAGACTGGTTGCAAAAGGATTCACTCAAAGACCCGGCGTGGACTTTGACGAAACCTTTCACCAGTTGCAATGCAAAAGTCCATTCGAATCATGCTTGCCATTGCTGCATATTATGACTATGAGATATGGCAAATGGATGTGAAAATTGCCTTTCTCAATGGTGACATTGACAAAGACATTTATATGGAGCAACCCATAGGTTTCACATTCAGTGGGAGTGAGCAAAAGGTTTGCAAACTCCAAAGATCAATCTATGGATTGAAACAGGCTTCTAGGAATTGGAACATTCGATTTGATGAATCGGTCAAAGCGTTTGGCTTCATCCAAATTTCGAATGAATCATGTGTGTATAGAAAGGAATTGGAGACCTCAGTGCAATTCTTAGTACTTTATGTTGATGACATCCTTCTTATTGGGAATTCGAAGGATGACATGAAAGTGACTAAGTTATGGTTATCGAACCAATTCGAGATGAAAGATCTTGGTGATGCGTCCTATATCCTTGGAATTAAAATCTATAGAGATAGATCTAGAAGGTTAATAGGACTATCACAGTCGATGTACATTGACAAAGTATTGAAGAGATTCAATATGGAGTCAGCAAAGGTTAAGAACCTTCCTATGAGTGTAGGAACATGTCTTTCAAAGAAGATGTGTCCTAAGACTAACCTTGAGAAGGAGAGAATGACTCATACACCTTATGCATCAGCAATAGGTAGCATAATGTATGCAATGTTATGTAGTCGACCGGATGTGGCTTATGCACTTAGTGTAACGAGTCGTTTCCAATCTGACCCTGGAGATGGTCACTGGGCTGCCGTGAAGAATATTCTTAAGTACTTGAAAAGTACTAAGGATTTATTCTTGGTTTACGGAGGTCAGAAAGATCTTACTGTTGAAGGATACTGCGATGCAAGCTTTGTATCTGACTTAGATGATTTTAAGTCAATGTCAGGATACATTTTCTGCCTAAACGGCGGAGCAGTGAGTTGGAAGAGTTCCAAGCAAACTACCACTGCGGATTCGACCACTGAGGCCGAATACTTAGCTGCAATGATGCAGCTAAGGAAGGTGTTTGGATTAGAAACTTCATTCAAGAGTTGAATGTTGTTCCTAGCATGAAAGACCTCGTTACTGTGTTTTGTGACAACACTGGGGCGGTTGCTCAAGCAAGAGAACCAAGATCTCACCAACGGACCAAGCACATTATGAGGAAGTATCACCTAATCCGTGATATTATCAAAAGAGGAGATGTGCTAATTGAGAGGGTCACATCAGCATAGAACGTGGCAGATCCACTTACAAAACCCCTTAGTCGAGAAGCTTTCCAAGGTCATCTTCAGAAGATGGGACTTAGAGTAGCTTTAGAATGGCTTTGACGGGCAAGTGGGAGATTGTTAGGAATAGTGCCCTAGAAAGCCGATTGTATATCCGCTTTGTGCTTTTCCTTATTGTAATCACAGACAATCTTTGAATGAAATAACGAATTGAGGCAACACTTCTTTATATGCTCTTGTTTGGTATGCGTTTACTTTAGCTGTGCATGTATGAGAACTCCCCTAATCCTGATGACTTTAGGACTCTACCATTTAGGTGAAATGGTTCATGAAACGAGCCCTATATCACATAAGTCATGATTAGTAAAATACTCCAAGCCGATGAGTCCTACAGACAGTGGGAGTGTCAACCTGACTCCTCTAAGGCTTGCTTGTGGGATCACGCCCTTAAGAAGGACCACCTTGTTTCATGGAGGTGCAAAGTGTATAGTTGATACGTGCGTGATACATGAGGGTGCTTACTTTAATAAGTAAGTTCACTGAGGTGCCCCGTGTGAGAACATTCCTAAATGGGAAAGGAAGTTTCTATTTCAGGAAATGGAAACTTCCAGATTAGGAAATATCTCACGAGTCATTGATGTGATTAATTGATCCTTAGACTTGAGGTTCCTTGTCACTTTATGAGTTAACTCTGTAGTCTTAGGTATAAGCTTTAAAGGGTGTCGCCTTAGACAACTGATTCAAGGCTTATGCTGGGGCTGCACAAGTGACTCATGAAAGTGAATGAGAATCAAGAAAGGACCTGCACTTGCATTTGCAAGGTGATCTCTTATTGTATAAGTCATTCATATGCCATATGGAGTCCTTGGCCAAGGCAGTAGATCAAGACATCAAGAAAAGGGTTTCTTGGATTGAGATCAAATGGATATGAAATGCACTTAGCTTTAAGACTGGATTATTAGGGTTCTGATTATTCCCTTGCCCTAGATCTTGGTTGAGAGATAGTAAGTAGGAGGATTGTATCTCACATGAATCAATGACTTAAAGGTTCTGTCGAATCCGAACATTCCAATTCAGCTAGGGGTTAAACACCTATTGCTAGACTATGGTCGTTTAATCTGTGGACTGATTAATTAATTAGTGAATTAATTAATTGGGGTCACTGCTAATTGAATTGAGAACCTAGAGGGTCACACACAACAACTTGGTTACATGAGTTGAGGCTTGAAAATGATTAAACGAGTTAATCGGGCCAAGAGGGTTCCACACGTGTGAAATCACACGTGTGGCTCACGTAAGTGACACGTGTCACTGTGACACGTGTCACACACGTGTGTATATATATATTATATACATATATATTAAATAATTAATTAATTAATTAATTATTTAATAGACTTTGGTTTAATTTTGAATTAAAAAGAAAGTCTAATTTTGGAGAAAATAATCTAGTTAATTAATTATGAATTAATTAATTAGATAAAAATAAGTTATTTATTTTATAATAAATAAAGTATAAAAATGATCCAAAAATAGTTTGGATATTTTTAGCTCTCTTAAAAGTTGACTTGAATTAGAATTCAAAGTCAAAGTTGGAAAATACTTGATGATCAAGTAATAGGAGAGAGAGGGACCAAATCCTTTGTTCATTAGGACTAGGTTCGGCCGCCCCTCCCCTTTCCTATATATAGGGGAGCTCATGCTCCCCTTTAGAGCTAATTGACAATTCTTGGTTCATGTGTTGAACACCTTCCTTTCTCCAAGATTAAATTAAACCCTAGGTTAAGCCTAAATACTAACTAGAGAACTAGCATCCTTACTAGTTAGATTGTGATCAAGTTGGTGGACTTTCTCTAGAGACTTCAAGTTAGAAGTTTGAAGATTCGAGCTTTACCAAGGAGAGGGGATCAAGCCGCGAGAAGAGCGTTCTTGGGTGGTTTGAAACGCTTCAAGAAAGAATAAAAAGAAAAGTAAGTTTTCTATCTTTACGAATTTGGTAACACGATTGCGAGTTCTAGGTCCTTTTGTTGGGAAAATTTTTTAAATTCCGCTGCTTTCTGATTCGTGTTTTCCAACATCCACTTCACCATGATGCTTTGACATTGTTTTGGTTTTCTCAGACGGATCCCAAATACCTTGGCTATCGGAATATCTCCTTTCCACGATCACAACTTTATCCTGTTAGTCAAGCTCCATCTGATAATGTGTATATTAACCTGCCTTATGATATTGTGAACGGTGAAAATACCTCCCACATGCTTCACCCGATTCCTTTTCACCCAGATATACCAAATAATGACGTAGGGGAGTACAATTCTAGTATGATTCTTGCCGATAAGCACAGAGGACGCTAACCAACTTTGCATCAAGCCTTTTACGAAATTAATCCCCTCAGTTTTAATTCCAAAGGCAGCACCGTAATCTCACCAGATTTCTTTCACTTTATTGCTCGTCACGAATAAATGCTCGCAGGTTTCTAATTGTGAGCAACATTAGCACTTTGACGGGAATGTGATGCCCATCTGATGTATTCTCTCATCAACCGGAATCCAATCGTTAAAAAGGCACCAAAGGAATACCATAATTATCGGGGTTAAATCCGCCCCCAATATTTTACGGAAAAATAGAGACGGTTCTCTTCGTTTTCTAAGTTTCTGCCAAGTCGACCTAAAAGAGAAGAATCCATCTATATTTGTTGTCCACAGCAGCCTATCATCTGCCGTGTTATCAAAAGGAATACTAGTAATCTTTGTTACAGCTTCGGTCCCTACGACCACTATGAGTTTTCCCATATCCCAAAGGCCATTCGTCCAAAAATCTATGATTTTATCCCGAGGGTCTTTTTGCACCCCTTCAATTGGGCCCAATTTGTAACTCAATATTCGTGTTAATTAAACAATTGAACACGATAAATGATCACAAATAAATTTATTGATTTATTCAAATTTGTGGGTACAATCTCTATTTTTGATCCTCTGATTCTCCCTACAAGATTTGTTGAAGTTTAGAAGGTTTGAAAAACCTTCATTGACTTTGGAGCTTCGATCTTCCTTGACTTCGATTTGTCTCTTTGAAAACGCTAATTGCGGGTCTTTTAACTTAATCGCGAATTAAACGCCTTGATTTTGGTGAACGTCGAGGAACACCGATGAGCACCGTTGAGGTTGACTTGAAGAAAACGTCGAAATCACTGTCTTGATGCCTTGTTGCGGATTGAACACCTCAATTTGTTGATCTCGGCGAAGAACGCCTTGAATCTCGCCTTGATCGATTTGAGTTTGACTTGGATTTGTTGAGGAGCAACACCGAAATATGGATTTGATGCTTCGATTGCAGCTTGAACACCTCGATTTGTTGACTTTTTCGAAGAACGCCGAAGAACACGCTTGGAGCACCTTCGAAGTTAATTTGAGAAGAACGCCAGATTCGCGGACTTGACACCTTGTTGCGGATCGGACACTTCGATTTTGTTGACTTCCACAAAGAACGCAAAGAACGCCTTGAATCTCGCTTCAATCAACTTGAATTTGACTTGAGTTCGTTAAGGAGAGCAACGCCGAAACACTACTTCGATGCTTCGCTTCCGGATTGAATGCCGAAGACACTGACTTCCGCGAAGAACACCGAGGATGCTGAAGAACGCTAAAAAACTTCTTTTTCCTTGCTTTGTGGCTTGCTCATTCGTATCTCCGAGCTGTGTTGTTGTATCCTTGAGTTTGTAGAAGGCCTCTATTTATAGGTGTAGGAGGTGTATCCTTACCCTAATCAACGAAGGAATACTTCAATTTGATAGGTCCTTCATTAATTCTGTAATATTTTTCTATAATCACGAGATATGATTTGATTATGAGAATATTACATTTGACTTTTCCTTTATTTGACAAGATATGATTTCATTGTCAAATTTGAATTTTGACATATTTAAATATATATTAAAAACATCAGTTAATTGACTATTTAATTATATGAATTTTATTTGATTAAATCCCTTAAATTAAAATAGAAAATATTATTTTGATATTTAACATATATTTAATTTACGTGTGTCATATTCTTATTGACCATAAATTTTAATCTTCTACACCACCCTTGTAGCCGCGACCTCAATTTTGTCATGAGATCGTCAAAGAGCACATTCCGGCACCTACCTCGGTGTAAAGGGGCTCGGAGGTACTTGATGGTTAAACATTCTCTCCTAAATCCCAAAATCTCGCGAACCAATAAGGCTACCTCATTAGAATTGTTGCCATTTGCCAACCAAGTACGAACTCTTGTTGCTTTTAATTGTCTGCCCCGAGAATTCATAATTCTTATTTTATTACTAGTCATCGGATTTGATATATTATGCATAAATGCTCAATTAAGTGGTCTAATCTGCGTTTATTCAACTCGCAAGACAAACAAACAAAATATCTAAATAAAACTATAAGATCATGAGGGATAATGTATTGATGATCTTTTCATAAAAATACGAGGTTCTTGTGTAATAGAATCCGATATATACCGTTATTGTTTTTTTTTTGAAAAAGAAATTTCGAACGTTCTAATGAAACTCATATTTTATATACGAACCTGGCAACTTAAAATAAATACGTATTCGTGAAATTTTAGCTTATAACCTCATGTAGAATAATTCATTCAAAAATATATATGAATAGAAACTCATAAAACATACAAAATGTAAAAAGATGACTTAAGAAAACAAAGAAGTTTTAACAAATGAAAATGATTATTCATGAAAGCAAAGAAAACATCCCAAGTTTTCTAAAGTTTCTTAGAACTTATTTGGCTAAATCCAAGCAAACATTCATTTATTACATGTCTTGGTTACTTCTGAAATTCCATAATCCAGGTATTATAAGCAGCACACACTTTGATGAATTTTTTGAAGCCAGCTTTCTTAGCCAAGACTTGAAGTTCCATTTCTGTTCTCTCTTTCCCGCCTGGATTGATGGCCATCATAATCACATCAACACGAGTTGCATCCCTGGAACTCAGCCCACTATTGGGGTCCTCTGGGAGAACAGCTTCTGCAACAATCACTTTTCTGTTTTCAGGAAGTGCTTCATAGCAGTTTTTCAACACTTTCTCGCAGTGTGCATCGCTCCAGTTGTGACAAATCCACTGCAATATATAGGACGAAAGTGTAATTTCAATGAAACCTATAAATATAACTATCATGTATATATAACATTTGTAGTTTTAAATGTTTACACCTTCATAAAAATGGCTTCGGCTTTCAGCACGCTAACGAACATGTCGCTGGCGACGTGCTCCACCCCTGCACGAGTGTAAGCTCTGCTTGTTAGTTATTTTCCGGGATGGTGTCTGCTTCAAAACTTTAATTTCATGAAGAAAAAAGTAGACAATGAAGACGTACTTGGATAAGGTTGGGCATTTTGGATGACGTGGGGCAAGTCAAAATTAATGCCTTTAATTGAAGGGTACTTAGAAATAATCATTTTGAGTGATGCCCCGGTTCCACCGGCAACATCCACGAGAGATGTGAGGCCCTCGAATCCTTTGTAATTTTCCAGAATTCTTTTCATGAAGATACTGGTTTGATTGAACATGGCTTGGTTGAAAATGTCGTTCGCTCTTGAATCAGTAGCCAAATAACCAAAGATGTTCACACCATATGCTTCGTCGAATAAACTGCCCCCTTCGAGAACCCCATCTTTTAAGTGATACCTACGTATTTTAACTTGAGTCAATTATAAGAGAATTTAAAGTTAATTGATTTTATGTATTAATGGGATAAATATTTTGATTATTTACTATCGTGATTTTTGGAGTTTCCATCTTTTAACTATAAAAAGTTGACGTTTGCAAATTGACCCCTTTTCACGACCTTTTTTTTTTTTTTTTTACGACCAACAAATTGTCCTTTTTTCACAAAAGAAGCAACACAAAATGTCCAATTAACAATTTAATAAATTAATAGTCAATTGTCAATTACAAAAAGATAGGCCCAAACTCCCAGATTAGTCGGTACCCGACATTTTCGGGATGGGCTCGGGTACCTAATTTCCTATACTGATTCTAAATTTCTCCATCCCAAACTCCCCGAACTTCAAACTTTCATTCTCGCGCCCACCTATACAATAAATGTAAGATACAAGCTACTCTAATACCATATGGAAGTATAAGTTTGACTTAACTCACCTCAAAAGTTAGTTAGTGAGGTGACGGTTGTTGAGCATGTTAGTATATATTTTGGTAATTAATCCATCCATGTGGGACGGGTTAACATGGAAAACGTTAATTAGCAGAAATACCGAAAAAGGTTGATGATATAATTCAACCCTTAGATTCTCTTGGGAGATTTGCAAGTAGCCACAATCACAAATATCCTTTACAAAATTGAAGGCCGTTTGGACCTAACATTTGCCCCCACACCATAAAGTTTGTTGTGCTCGAATGCACCATGCATACAATAACCACATTCCCATAACTCTTCATGCCCATCTTCAAACTCAGCAAAATCACAAATTTTTTTTTTGAAAAACAAGTTAAAAAAAGGTAAGGATGGATCTTTGGGAGGAAGAATCGTGTTTATTCGCCATGCAATTAGCCAGTGCTTCCGTTCTTCCGATGGTTCTCAAATCCACTATTGAACTCGACTTGCTCGAGCTCATGAAGAAGGCAGGCCCCGGAGCCTTTGTTTCTCCGGCAGAACTCGCCGTCCAGCTCGCCACCAACAACACAGAGGTGCACATAATGCTCGACAGAATGCTCCGCCTCCTGGCAAGCTATTCTGTCGTGAACTGCAGCGTGAAGAAGCTGCCAAACGGCGGCGTAGAGAGGCTCTATTCTTTGGCTCCGGTGTGCAAGTACTTGACCAAGAATGAAGATGGGGTTTCCATGGCTCCTTTGTTGCTCATGAATCACGATAAAGTCCCTATGGAGAGCTGGTAAGTTTGTACTTTCTTTTATCTTTGTGGGTATCCTAAATTGAATTATCCAACTTTAATATTCTTTGGGTTAAGTTTTAACTAGTGGGTGCAAAATAGGGGTGCCTATGTTAGAAAAAAAGGAAGAAAAAACTAGTGGTGTGCAAAATGCAAATAGACGAAATTATTATTTTTTTCCATATTTCTTTTAATAATTTTTTTGTTAGAGTTTGATTGAATTATTAAATAATAAATTAATAAAAATTGTATTTTCAGGAACTAAAACACGAGTTCCTCGGAATAACAAAGTTTTTCAAATTGAGGGAACCCCCTATAATTTCATTAATAGGGTTTTAAGTACAAGTAATTACACGCATTAACTTTTTCATGTACTTCTTCAATTAATAGCCTAAAATCTTGACTAACGTTTAAAATATGTTATCGAGTTGCGGACGGGATCTGTTCATAATTATGACCACTTAGGATTTTGCATTATAACCTGGGAATGTCTAATCTTTTAACCAAAATCATGAAGAAAATTCTGGAAACATATGATGGTTTCGAGGGCCTAAAATCTATCGTGGATTTTGGTGGAGGAAGGGAGACTACGCTTCACATGATCGTATCAAAGTACCCCCTCTATTAAGGGCATCAACTTCGATTTGCCCACCACTTTATCCAGGTCTCATCATCTTCTACGTAGTACTCCTTCCATTTAGTATGCTTGTGTACTCCATTTTGTGAAGTTTATACTTCAGCTGGTTTTGCAATTGTCGTATAACTCAACTTTTATTTTTTTCCAGAAATTTGTTTATTGGGAGTCTCAACACGAATCGCATATGTACAATGCTTTCATGGAAAAAACCGGGGAGAGAATGAGAGATATCTACCATGACATTAGAAAAAGTGATAAAAAGCCCGGATGGATACTTGAGGAAGTCTACAATGATTTGCGTGCATGTTGGGACATTGAAGATTACCAAACTATTCGGTAGAGGAATAAAGCCAATAGACTGTCAGCGATGGGGGTACCAACATATACGGGGGATCTCAAAGTCTCCATACAATCATTAAGAAGAAGGTACTTAATTGGTTCCCTTATTTGTGTGAAATTTCTTCGTTTTTTCCTAGTATTATTCATGTATATAATTATGTAGGAAGTTGCCACTGGACAAAAATTGGGTCTGGCGCCTGTGTATAAGATGACATTTGTTAAGATGATAGATCGCGGTAGGTTAATTCAGAATCTTTCCCCTGACGATCAGTGCACCTAATATCAGGTTTGTTCAAAAACTTTTTAATTACTAAGAAATGATTACTACAAAATTATTAAGTGTTGTAAATTTTCGTATGTAGATAAGATTCCAGCCGGCCTTGGTGAGCAGGAGAAATGTAAGCTTGAGGATCCCAATTACAATGAGATAGACGAGTTCTTGTCGTGGTCCCAACTCCCAAGCTTAGGGAAGGCCAAACAAGAAAGGACGGGTGACTGGATTAAACCACTTGTCGAAGACCTCTCCCACGTTGCCTTCTAATATAGGGTCGTCTGCTGCTCATAGCCTAAGTTCTATTGGGTCAAGGGAAGATAATGAACTCAAGCAAATAAAGAACGAAATTGCTCAGCTGAAAGATTCTTAGCAGTAAATGCTTAGTACAATGCAACAAATGTTCCAAATGTTGCAAGCACATATCAAGGGGAGAGGTGTGTAGGACCCGAGAATTGAGGATGAGAATGAACAAGGTTGTGGTGATTGAGGTATGTTTATATTACAGTTTTGATGTGTTCTGGTGGATTTATTTCAATATACATAGGGGAAAGGTGTGCAGGTTTAGTGTTTGCATTTTTAGTATATAATTAATCTAATTCTGAATTGATGTCTGTCGATGTATTAATTTGACTGTTATACAAAAGTAAAATAAGAGCTTGGTGTATAAAACAATATGTTTGATACTTTGACAAATCAATTCAATGAAAACTATAAATTGAAGCCTGTGCATGCACTAATTTGAATGCTGTGTCTCTTAGTTTACATGTAATGCACTAATTCGAAATGAAAACTGTAATGCAGTTTACATGTAATGCAACCCGGAATTTTGAGTGTTGGAATTCTGGTTGTATTTGTCTGTGATGTTCTTGGAATTCTTGATGTTCTCTAAATTGAATTGATTTGAAAAGTAGCTCATGTTATCAGATTTAGAGGGTGTTTGACTAAGCTTATGGTTAAGGATCACTCATCTTAAAATATGTTTTGGAGCTTGTTAGATGTTGAATCTTATTAGCGATCTAAGCTATCAAAGAGTAAAATAGGATCATGAACTCCTAAGGCTGTCTTTACTATTCAGTTATCCATAGGTTTGTGTATTTAATCTAGGTGTGCCAAAGCTTTACTTTGCAAGTTGGCAAATCCTTCCTTTTCTTGGAGCCCCAGGTTTCTCCAAGAGAAGGGGACATTAATTAGCCACTGAATTTTGGAGTGGCTATTTACTCCATTGCCAATGGATTGGACAAAAATACTATCTTACCCTTCAAGTTTTAGGCAAATTCCAAAGCTGTCCTTAGGTTTTAGTATAGAATTGGCTCCATTTTTTTCGGGAATGAAAAACATATTAGCGCCGTACATTTTTCATTTCCCGTACTTCTCAACCTAATATTCTGCAAACAAGGATTTGGGTGGCATTCAGAGAACATAGCAATTTCATATCCAAGGAAGCAGATAAAGGTAAGAAATTACCTAATATTCTACGTCTCTTTGCTTTATTCTTGTTTACGAGCACTGATTGTCGTCTACGCATATTGTTCGAAAAGGATTCTGCTTGAAGACCCGAAATTTGCAGCCTCCAAAATCCGTAGCAACAACTTTAAGCAATAAGTTATGTGTTTAAGTTTTTTGTTTTTGAAGGTCTTTTCCGTTTAGGGCTTACATTAATTGCCTATGTAGCATGGATGTTGTGTTTGCTTATTCACTGATGCCTGGAAGAAAAAACAGAGGTGCATATTCCATATGTTTGCTTATTAAATCCTGTGTTCGTCTATTGTTGATAATTTTCCCTAATGTTTCGATGAGAAATATGTAATTTTAGTTTGGGATTTCGAATATAAATTGCTGACTAAGATTCAACATTGGTCTTGTCTCTGCAACATAGAAGAATCTAACTACTCCATCGACTCGTTTACCAGATGGATTCTAAGAGAGCACTTCTCATTATAGAGTTGATTCGGTTTGTATTACTTGGTATGTTAATGGATACCATGATATTACTCTCATTAATTAGTACTAAGAGACGTAGGAACGAAGGAGAAACGTCTTGCAGTAATAGTTTGAAAGATCGACTGCCTGGCCGTATTACATACCTTGATCGCCTCACATGGAGGAATGAAAGAAATTGTATAAATCTGCTTCGAATGGGTAGGAATGCCCTGGGTCGTCTATGCATGATTTTACGGGAATCAAGAGGGTTAACCGATAGCAGAGAAGTAACGGTCGTCGAACATGTTTGTATTTTTCTAGGAGTGTTGTCGCATCATAAGAAGCAATGCGTGGCTGAGTTTGACTTCGAACGTTCAGGACGAACGGTTTTCAAAATATTTTCACATTGTTCTTAAGGTTGTGTTGAAGTTACATAGGTTATTCCTTGCGACGGAAACACCGGTGGAGCCAAATAACACAGACCATACGTGGAAGTGGTTTAAGGTATTCATAAATTCCAATATGTTTCCTTTTGTTATGTATCCTATTGCAGTCTTAGTCGTATGAAATACTTTAAGATAATAGATTAAGAGCAGGTGCTTCAATTGTAAATTGAGTATTTATCCTTTTGAAAACAGGGCTGCCTAGGTGCACTAGATGGCACATTGATTGAGATTACAGTGCCGGAGAATCAAAAAGGACCATACCGATCTCGGAAAGGGAAGTGTCATGTAAACGTGCTTAGAGTTTGTAACCGCAGATGTAATTTCACGTATTTGTTGACGGGTTGGGAGAGATCAGCTGCGGATGGCCGTGTTTTGAGGGATGTTGTACGTCGACCAAACGGTATGCGTGTCCCAGAAGGTACATTACTATACCGGGCAATCTGTTATATCCTTAATCCAACCTATTTTTAAGTAGCTCTAGATCAATCACTCACCTATGTTTTGATTTTTAATTAATCCATATTCAAATCGCTATTATGCTGTTGATATGCATGTTGTGATGATATGTTCTTGACAAACCTTTTTATAATGCAGGCAATTATTACCTTTGTGACGCTGGTTATACGAATGGACCGGGTTTTCTTTCTCCGTTCCGTGGTGTACGTTATCAGAATGGGGTAGCCGCGTTCCCCATAACGGTCGTGAGTTATTCAACAAGCGGCACTCATCGGCGAGGACGGTTATAGAGCGAGCATGGGGTATATTTAAAAAAAGATGGGATGTCCTTCGAAGCCCTTCTTTTTACAATATCCCCGTACAGAATCAAATCATCATGGCATGTGCGTTACTCCATAATTTTATTCGCAGGGAGATGGATATTCATCTATTTGAAGTTGAGTTAGATATGGACAACCTCGTGCAGAATGATAACGGGCATGACGCCGTTTACATCGAATCTGTTGAACCAACTCTAGCCTGGACTCATTTCCGTGACGAGATTGCGGAGGATATGTGGAACTCGTACAGAAATCGTGGCTAATTCATGATTAAATCCAACCTTAAGATGTTAAAATACTCTGTGTATTTGATTTTAAACCTTCTAGACATTTTCTAAATGGGAGTTTAATTTGGAGTTTGTAATTTTCTAGTCTTTTTAATTCACTTTGAATGTATGCTGGAACTTTGTGTGGTCTTTTGTACTGAACTCATTGTGGCTATATAGTTTGGGTTAAAATTAGTTGAATGTACATTACTATCTCGTGAATTACAGTTTATTGGTATAACCGATGTTTGATTTGATTTATATGCAGATGTCACTTTCGCAATGATTCAACTTTAGCGGAATGTATTGCGGTGATAGTATTGTGGTTAAAAAGAATGGGGGTAGCCGTTCATGGTCGTCTGTCGAAGAGCGTGCGCTACTGATTGCCTTCAAGGACATAATCGCCGGTGGATGGAAGTCTCCAAACGGATATCGGACCGTATTCATAGATCAATTAAAAGCACGTATGAAACATCAACTGCCCGGGACCGACTTAAAAGGTAACCCTCACATCTTATCGAAATATAATACTTGGAAAAAAGCATATCGCGAGGCGCATCGTGCCATTTCGCAAACGGGTATGGGCTGGAACTCAACATTGAAGACGATTACTGCATTGTCGGACGATTGGGACAGCATGATTAAGGTAATAAACATTGCATTATTACCTGCGGTGATGAATTAGTACAGAAGAAAAATTCAAATCAGCATTATATGTTTAGTTTGATTAGGTGTAATTGAATTTGAATTAGCATTTTCAAACATGGTTGACATACGTACATGCTTTTACTTGCCTTTGAAGATCCATTATGTATTCCACAGCCAAATCCAAAATATCTGATGTATTTGTCTGTTGGAGAAGAATTATATGCGAAATTAGAATCAAGTTCAAGAATTATATACATACACTAAAAAAGTTAAAGAATTACACAAGTTCTTGAGTTTCAGTGTGACGCCCCGTCTCTTCGGCATTCCAGGTACGGCGTCACGAGAGAGTTTATTTCAGTATTTTGTGAATTATGTGATTTAGCATGCTTACATGTCAACGTGAGATTTATTTTAATTATGTGCGTTTTAGAATTTAATTAATTGTACTTGGACTCAATTGTTCAATATTTGCAATTTAGGGACCTAATTATAATTAGGACGTTTGAGCCTTCGTGGCTATTTGAGCTCGGGAATTCGAATCCGAATTCCGACCCTATCGTTGAGTTCGTTTCGATGATTCGGATTCAATGAATTACCCTTTTAATTTCTAAAGCCATTTGATAGCCCTACCGTTTTAAATCCGATCCGCGTGGACCGGATACCTTTTTGACCCTACCCGTTTTAACCGACCCGTTTGACCAGCCCCAAAAAGGGGCCAGCCTTTCCTCTCTCTCCCTCACTTGATCGTTCAGCAGCAGCAAGGAAAGGAAAAGAGAAGTTTTTCCCCATTTTGGCCAAGAAGCCTTGAGCTCGGGTTTGGGAGATCCAACCGTCCGATCAACGACCTAAGGTAGGATTTGTGACCCTTTCGTTTCATGCTTTACTTTAATATCTCTTTCGTGCCTCGGATTAGTGCCTACGTGCTTTGTTGGGGAGATGATGAATAGTAATCGGGGTGTGAGTTTGTATGATTTGGACCGTTTTACAGGTTCTAATGTGGAAATATGTGTTCCATATGTTATATGTGCTTTATTGGGTTAATTTTGCATGATTTTGTTGTTGTTTGTGGTTGTGTTTGTGTGTTGGTGGTGTTTCCCGACGCCATTGCTGTTTCTGCTCTGTTTTTTCGAGCAGGACGGTCCGGAACGGCCGTTTCCGTTTTGGCCTTGGGGCCGGAACGGCCCTTCCCATCCGCGTATGGGAACGGCCGTTCCCGTTTTGTTCTTTGGGTGGGAACGGCCCTTCCCGGGCTGGCGTCAGTGCGAGAGTGGGAACGACCGTTCCCTGTTTGTGCTTGGGCTCGGAACGGCCGTTCCCGTTGTCCAGTAACTCTGGAGCGTGTGTGGGAACGGCCCTTCCCGCCTTGGGCGAGGCCGTTCCCAGCTTCTGTTGTGTGTGTGTGTTTGTTTTTCGGTTATTATGCTTCGTTTGACCTCGTTTCGCTTTGTGAGCTTTATTACTTCAATTTAATTGCATGTTCTAGGGTGATATTGTACCATATGCTTTAATATGCTCGTGAAATGTGAATTATTGCTAATGCATGCTTGTTTTATATTGTATACGTGAACCATGACTTCGTGCCAATCATGAGCATACGCCGTGCGTTTATTTGGTTCATTCTCGTGTCTAAGTCTTGTTTTGTATTCAGTTTGTTCAGGTACACCCGGGGTGGTGTTTTGTTGGTCGTGTTGATTCCGGGGTGGATCGTTTGTTGTGTCTTTGGCCTCTTCGGTGTCAGGTGAGGTTAGGATATAGTTACACCTTATTGCAATGTGCTCGGTTTTGAATGCATGCGATTTAATAAGCCTTATATGTATGTAAATAAGTGTGAAATATGTATTTGTTGAATATGCCTCGAGTTTGCAAGTATGTTAAGCAATGTACGAGCCTATGTATGCTTGGTTTGAAATGATTTGTTATGATTTGCCACGTGAAGCTATGCTTCTGACCGTATACTTCTCATGAGCCATGTTTGGCAAGGACCGAGTTTGATTGAAACGGAAAGTGGTATGCATACGTATATATGTATAAGTTATGTCTGTCTGTCTCTGTTGTAGCGGGTTATGATATGATATGTGTTTGTTGGGCCCCGGAGCTATGGGTAAGGAACCCTCGGGACGGCATAGGGCCGTCGAGGTTAAGCCTGTGCATAGTCTCCATCTGTCTGCAGAGGATCACCCCTGAACTCACCAGGAGGTTTGGTGAGGAAAGGAATCCTGAGGGTTTGAGTACTCGCAAGGCGCTCCCCTCGTTTGTCTGGATGGCTTGGGCGTATACACCCTTCCGTCACCCGGAGTTGAGGATGATATGATTTGATATGTATGTAAGTTTTCTGTTTTGATTCTGATATGATATGATATGATGAGATTGGGGGAGTCGGAGCTCGTACCCGCCGAGTTCTATATGATATGATATGTATGTTCTGTTAAGGTTTATGAAACGGGGATAGATTCTAAGTTAAACTAAAAGGGAGTTTTATAAGATAAGCTAAGTTTTGAATATGTTTAGATTTAATAGGTTTTGCTAAGTTTGTTCGGTAAGTTAATTTGGTTTGTTTGCTTTTGCTAAGTAAGCCCTTTTTATATATGTATATCACGGGAAATGATTTAGTGTGCAAAAACTATCCCCGCGTTCATGAACATTATGAGTTTGATATGTGCTTTGCTCTTATATATATAGTGTGAGTGCGTTAACCCCTCACTCAGTCGAGTTAAGACTGACCCCTCCCCTTTTACCTTTAGTTTGCAGGTTTTGCTTGGAGTTCGTGTTAGGCGGAGTGTGTCTGTCTTTTGGAGTCTGTTCCGTGTCTCTGTCTAGTAGGTGGTCTTGCATTCACATTTCTTTAATTTGGCTTATGTATAACATATGTTTGTTTACGCTATTTGGAATTTAATTATGATTATTATTTGATATGTATATTTCGGGATTAGGTATTTATGCTAGTTGAACCCGTCAACTGTTTATGTATGTTTTGATTTCTACATGGCTTGTTTCGCTTCCGCATTCTTGTTTTGGTTTGAGTTTTGCTTCAGGGTCTAAGTTCCGCCTAGCCTAGGTGTGAGTTTGTCAGTCTCCCGTTCGCCACTGTTTGGTTCATGTACGGACTTCCCATTTCGTATGTGGATCGGACTTTGGTGCGGGGGATGTGGTGACCCACCGTGCGGGTGCTACATCCTTAAGTGGTATCAGAGCCCCAGGTTGAAAAACCAGGGTTCAGTGTCAGGTCGTGTCTGTCTAAGTCGAACGGCATAGGATAACTTGATTATGTGTGCATTTGCATCTTGATTTGATAAGCTATGTATGTGAAATTTCAATACTTTGTTGAATTTATATTACGTGAGACATTGCATTTCTTTGATGCTCTACTTGATTTACTACGTGACATGAGCACTTACTAATTGACACGCATATATATTGTAGTTGCTGAGTTTTTCAGGGTACCACCGAGTCAACAACCCTACGGTTAACCTTCTCAACTAACTCCGTGATCTCAAGGGCAATCTTTTACCAAAGTACTAGTAATGAATCCGATGGCTATGATGTACCAAGAATTCCTAGCATTCAAGCCTCCCCAATTTCGAGAGGGAAATGATGTAAAGACTGAAGAGTGGCTTTCGGAGATAGAGGGAATTTTTGAAATATGGCCACGAAACTCTCGAGATATGGCTCGCCTTGCTACATTTCTCTTGCAAGGACAAGCAAGACAGTGGTGGAAAAGGGTTGCTCAACAACTAGAGACTACGAACGAAGAGTTGACTTGGGAAGTATTTATTCGAGAATTCAGAAAGAGGTTTGCACCAGCTATTCTACATGAGCGAAGACTTGAAGAATTCCTCAATCTGAAACAAGGAGATAGATCCGTTGTGGAATACATAGAAGAATTCGAAAGGGTGGGCTTATATGTGCCTCACATTATGGGTAACGATCAGATGAAGGCCAAATACTTCATGGAAGGTCTTCGGGATGAATTCAAGAAAGCCCTAGCTGCAAAGGATACGACTACGTGGGATAAAGCCACGAAGAAAGTTTTAAGGGTTGAGACTTGGCTCCTAACAAAGGACAAGAAAGAAGAGGTATCGGGGTCTAAGGTCGAGTCGGGTTTATGCTCAAGCTTACAAGTAGAAGAAGAATCTCCTCAACATGGAACTCGGGCTAAGAGAATTCGAGGAAAGAAACACAAGACCTGGAATACTTCAAGGTTGGGGAAAAGGCCCCAATTATGTGCTTATTGTGGAGGTACCACTCATACCTACGAAGCTTGTTGGGACAGATTGAAGAGATGCTACATTGCGGGTCAACGGAGCACAAGATCTCCGAGTGTGATCGATCGAGAGCTAATAAGCAAAAGGCACGGGATCAACGACTTCAATTTGGAAACCAACAGAAATTCGAAAGTTGAGGTAATTGCATTCATGGCACGAGCATTCATCCTCCATTTTAAATATTGTAATTATTTGTTCTTGTGCCGTAATTGTTAATTGCCATTAATTGCTATTCATTATTAATTGTTGTTAATTGTTGATGCCACTATGTGTTTAAGTGACGATTAAGTGATGCATCTCATTCGCACTTTGACTCAACATGCATATGTAGTGTTTTATTTTAGGATATTTCTTCATTCAAGTTACCAAGTTGTGTTCGTTGGGAATTAGAAGAGATGGGTTGGATAGGGAATGAAATTAAGGATTTCTTTTGGAGATCGGGTTGAGTTTCTGGAAACGTGGAGAATGTGACGAAGAAGAATAGTTGGAGAAGTCCGGGTACAAGGTTAAGAAAATTTACGGATTGGAGGTATACCTCGAAGGGAAATTAAAGATTCGAGGTAACTTATTTCATCAAGCACGATGCATGATTTGTTTTAGAGTTCGGATTTCAGATTAATAAAGGAAACTAACTCTTGAAAATAATTGGGAGAAAGAATTAAGGAGTTTCTATCGGCGAAAGTTTTACACAAATAACAAGAGTAGAACAAGAGATCAATTTGGGATTTGGGATCAATTACAATCCACTACAACCTTGGGGAAATGGTAACCGCTTTCCATTTAACCGTAAAGAAAATTGATGCCACATTCGAAAGATTTTATGGGAAGGAAACTAATTTTAGAGCAAGAGTTTATCTCAGGATTTGGCAACAAATATGAGTAATTAAAATCCCGGGAGTACTGTGATCAATTGGTTTTTAGTTAACCATGCCTTGAAGAGAAGAACTTGCTAGAAAATTCTAATCGAGTCTTTATTCAACTTCAAGAGAAAGAAATTAAAGTATAGTAGAAGGTATTGGTTCGGGAGAGCCTACGGAACATATTACTACGGGAATTGGGTTATGGGATCCCCTAAATCACTGAGTGGAATAGATCACACAAGAAATTACCCCAGGATTTCCAAAGAAAATCAGTAGCATTAATCAAGGGACGACGCACTTCCTTATATATTCAAGAGAAGGGTGCTAAGGTAATGAGTTCGGCACCAAATTTGAAGAACACTTATTGGGAAGGAACTAAGATTTCGAGACAAGGCAATTATTGGAAAATTCCACAATACACCAATGGGAGAAGATTTCGGGCCGTGGGATTTGGGAAAGACTTTGAGAAGGAACTACGGTTTCAAGACACAACCTTTTTCTTAAAGTACTTCTACAAGAATTTCGGGAGAAACGAAAACAAGACCAAGAGATCACTTAAGAGATGGAGTTTAAATTAGAGAAATTATCAAGGATTAATCAAAGTCCCAAGAATTCAAATACTTTGGGAAAACGAGGACGTTGTAGAGTGGAGAATCAGGTTAGAAGAATTATTCGAGTTAATAGCAACCATAAGAGGAATGTCGGATTAATTTATGAAGCATGAGACTTACCAAGAATTACAAGACACAATGGCGAACAAAGAGACTTCAATGTTGATCAAATCATCACTAAAGATAAGATTCCAACGCTTCGGTGAACGGTACATTAAACATACATACCACGTGCATCATCCATCTTTTGTTTTGCTTTGCTTTGGGTGTGTGTGTTGTAGTTGTGAGTTGTTGGTTACCCTCTGGGGTGACTTGAGTGTGTGAGTGTTGTTGTTTTACGGTAAGTTGAGGGTCGTGCTTTGCAACGGTCTACTCCACAAGTTCCCGGAGTTCACGTTTGAGGTGATCAACGTTCGAATGTCAACTTTGAACCACGGGTTGAAGGCCCTTCTTGGGTGGAGAGCGAGTGGTTTGAGTTCTTTAACAACTCCACTCGTGGTCCCGAATTGTGGGTTAGTTTGGATTGATTCAAACGGTGGGAGTTGAATCACTTGTGAGCCTCCTATCGTGCGAAAAGTCTGAATTACTCCTAGTCGGGATCAAGTTCGTGTGAATCTTCAAGCAATGATCGAACCCCCTTCGTGCTTGGAAGACCTTTCTCGGGCTAACCCATGACGGAGTGTCGCGAACCCCGAACTTGGGTGAATGCGGGAGAGTTGCTCGTCGTTTTGTTACGAGCGGTGGAACCTGGGGGCCAGGTTCTCTTAAGGGGGGGAGATTGTGACGCCCCGTCTCTTCGGCATTCCAGGTACGGCGTCACGAGAGAGTTTATTTCAGTATTTTGTGAATTATGTGATTTAGCATGCTTACATGTCAACGTGAGATTTATTTTAATTATGTGCGTTTTAGAATTTAATTAATTGTACTTGGACTCAATTGTTCAATATTTGCAATTTAGGGACCTAATTATAATTAGGACGTTTGAGCCTTCGTGGCTATTTGAGCTCGGGAATTCGAATCCGAATTCCGACCCTATCGTTGAGTTCGTTTCGATGATTCGGATTCAATGAATTACCCTTTTAATTTCTAAAGCCATTTGATAGCCCTACCGTTTTAAATCCGATCCGCGTGGACCGGATACCTTTTTGACCCTACCCGTTTTAACCGACCCGTTTGACCAGCCCCAAAAAGGGGCCAGCCTTTCCTCTCTCTCCCTCACTTGATCGTTCAGCAGCAGCAAGGAAAGGAAAAGAGAAGTTTTTCCCCATTTTGGCCAAGAAGCCTTGAGCTCGGGTTTGGGAGATCCAACCGTCCGATCAACGACCTAAGGTAGGATTTGTGACCCTTTCGTTTCATGCTTTACTTTAATATCTCTTTCGTGCCTCGGATTAGTGCCTACGTGCTTTGTTGGGGAGATGATGAATAGTAATCGGGGTGTGAGTTTGTATGATTTGGACCGTTTTACAGGTTCTAATGTGGAAATATGTGTTCCATATGTTATATGTGCTTTATTGGGTTAATTTTGCATGATTTTGTTGTTGTTTGTGGTTGTGTTTGTGTGTTGGTGGTGTTTCCCGACGCCATTGCTGTTTCTGCTCTGTTTTTTCGAGCAGGACGGTCCGGAACGGCCGTTTCCGTTTTGGCCTTGGGGCCGGAACGGCCCTTCCCATCCGCGTATGGGAACGGCCGTTCCCGTTTTGTTCTTTGGGTGGGAACGGCCCTTCCCGGGCTGGCGTCAGTGCGAGAGTGGGAACGACCGTTCCCTGTTTGTGCTTGGGCTCGGAACGGCCGTTCCCGTTGTCCAGTAACTCTGGAGCGTGTGTGGGAACGGCCCTTCCCGCCTTGGGCGAGGCCGTTCCCAGCTTCTGTTGTGTGTGTGTGTTTGTTTTTCGGTTATTATGCTTCGTTTGACCTCGTTTCGCTTTGTGAGCTTTATTACTTCAATTTAATTGCATGTTCTAGGGTGATATTGTACCATATGCTTTAATATGCTCGTGAAATGTGAATTATTGCTAATGCATGCTTGTTTTATATTGTATACGTGAACCATGACTTCGTGCCAATCATGAGCATACGCCGTGCGTTTATTTGGTTCATTCTCGTGTCTAAGTCTTGTTTTGTATTCAGTTTGTTCAGGTACACCCGGGGTGGTGTTTTGTTGGTCGTGTTGATTCCGGGGTGGATCGTTTGTTGTGTCTTTGGCCTCTTCGGTGTCAGGTGAGGTTAGGATATAGTTACACCTTATTGCAATGTGCTCGGTTTTGAATGCATGCGATTTAATAAGCCTTATATGTATGTAAATAAGTGTGAAATATGTATTTGTTGAATATGCCTCGAGTTTGCAAGTATGTTAAGCAATGTACGAGCCTATGTATGCTTGGTTTGAAATGATTTGTTATGATTTGCCACGTGAAGCTATGCTTCTGACCGTATACTTCTCATGAGCCATGTTTGGCAAGGACCGAGTTTGATTGAAACGGAAAGTGGTATGCATACGTATATATGTATAAGTTATGTCTGTCTGTCTCTGTTGTAGCGGGTTATGATATGATATGTGTTTGTTGGGCCCCGGAGCTATGGGTAAGGAACCCTCGGGACGGCATAGGGCCGTCGAGGTTAAGCCTGTGCATAGTCTCCATCTGTCTGCAGAGGATCACCCCTGAACTCACCAGGAGGTTTGGTGAGGAAAGGAATCCTGAGGGTTTGAGTACTCGCAAGGCGCTCCCCTCGTTTGTCTGGATGGCTTGGGCGTATACACCCTTCCGTCACCCGGAGTTGAGGATGATATGATTTGATATGTATGTAAGTTTTCTGTTTTGATTCTGATATGATATGATATGAGGAGATTGGGGGAGTCGGAGCTCGTACCCGCCGAGTTCTATATGATATGATATGTATGTTCTGTTAAGGTTTATGAAACGGGGATAGATTCTAAGTTAAACTAAAAGGGAGTTTTATAAGATAAGCTAAGTTTTGAATATGTTTAGATTTAATAGGTTTTGCTAAGTTTGTTCGGTAAGTTAATTTGGTTTGTTTGCTTTTGCTAAGTAAGCCCTTTTTATATATGTATATCACGGGAAATGATTTAGTGTGCAAAAACTATCCCCGCGTTCATGAACATTATGAGTTTGATATGTGCTTTGCTCTTATATATATAGTGTGAGTGCGTTAACCCCTCACTCAGTCGAGTTAAGACTGACCCCTCCCCTTTTACCTTTAGTTTGCAGGTTTTGCTTGGAGTTCGTGTTAGGCGGAGTGTGTCTGTCTTTTGGAGTCTGTTCCGTGTCTCTGTCTAGTAGGTGGTCTTGCATTCACATTTCTTTAATTTGGCTTATGTATAACATATGTTTGTTTACGCTATTTGGAATTTAATTATGATTATTATTTGATATGTATATTTCGGGATTAGGTATTTATGCTAGTTGAACCCGTCAACTGTTTATGTATGTTTTGATTTCTACATGGCTTGTTTCGCTTCCGCATTCTTGTTTTGGTTTGAGTTTTGCTTCAGGGTCTAAGTTCTGCCTAGCCTAGGTGTGAGTTTGTCAGTCTCCCGTTCGCCACTGTTTGGTTCATGTACGGACTTCCCATTTCGTATGTGGATCGGACTTTGGTGCGGGGGATGTGGTGACCCACCGTGCGGGTGCTACATTCAGAGGCCTAAAGCATACAAAAAATGAGAAGAACATTTCTGTTTAACCTTTTCCATGTTGGGCACAAGTTCTTGAGTTTCCTTATCCTCTCAATAATTTTTGGTTCTTCTCACCTGGAAATTACCTTAAGAATCTCCACTCCTACATAATAAGCGTTTTTTTTTCCCTTGTTTTAAATGTCAATAAAGATCTAGCAGTTAAGGAAAATCAATATAACTTCATACAAGTAGAATACATTTTGAGGCCTGGTGTGTCTTATGTCATGGATCTATTTAATAATTTTGATTCACGCATTTAATTATTATATGCAGCAATATCCAGACCTAGCTGCTTTTAGGGAAAAACCGATACCACTGTACGAGGAGTGGGTTGAAATATTCGGAACGGATGGAGCTACTGGTAGCAATGCCTTCGATTTCAACAGTTTACCACCGGAGGATGACATTGAGATTGTAGAAGAGTCGGGTTCTGGTACTCCGATTACCATGGCATCTGATTATCCTACTCAAGCTCAGTCAGCTTCCCCTAAATCACAGTCCAATAAAGATGGCAAGAAGGGCAAGCGAAAAAGAGACGAAGATGTAAGCGAAATTGCCTCGAGGATTGATAAAATGTGGGGTCGGGCAACTAAATAGAGTTGCACATGCTTTGGAGAAAGATGTAAACACTAAGGTTGACGTGCAAGCTGTAGAAAATAGGAAAAGGTTGTACGATGAAATCCTCGAGCTCCCACTGACTATCACCCGATTTGAACGGGTGCGTGCGACGACTGAAATGGCGAAACACTAAGACCAGCTTGACGTCTTCTTTCATCTCCCTATCGAAGAAAAATGTGATCTTGTTTACTTGGCATTGCAGCCGCCTGATCGTTTGTTAACCTTATATTCATGTCTATTTTTGTAATTTAAATCGTCTAGTATTGAGTACTGGACTACAATATCTACAGCTTTTGTGGGATAAGAAACACCTAAAACATATATGGTCCACAGAACAAAAAATGAGTTCTTTATGTGATGGGACCATAATGTATCATTTATCAACTGTAGATTATGTGTTGTTCGACGAACCTAATTTATGGATTATTATTAGTAGCCATGTCTCCTTATGTTTTTAATCATCTTCAATACACCATCGAGTACTGCTGCATTACAGATTATATATGGGGATTATGTAGCCGTAGCAATACTCTGTTTCTTTGCATACTATTTGTCTTCTTCCTCCTACTACATTACAGATTGTGTGGAGAGTTGAACCTATACGAGGTAGTTGAAGAGTTAAGGCATCCAATGTTGTAATTAATTTGGCTAACCAACACAATAAAAGACTCTCATGTACCTGTAGTTATGAGAGATTTTTGGCGCAACGAATATCTACTCAAAATATATGAAATCTGATATGGGATTGTGTGCAGATTTCTTTTTCAGCTTTATTTATGTATAATATATAATCCAACGTCCCTATACATTAATTGTGATTTGCTATTCAACCACAAGCATTTGGCATGAATTAAATTCTTGAGTTTCCTGTTTCATTGATTAAGGAACGTGCCTACATAACCTTAGACCAATTGTACAGCTACCACATACATGCAAAAGGAGATTTTTTATCAGTTATTCAAATTTCCTCTGTTACATCAACACCAATATTAGGCCTCACATCTCATTACTGCTGTTTCAGTGGAGGGAAATTGGTGGTTGGAGAAATCTAATGAGTTTTTGTTTATATAAACTCTATTTGTGAAGGCTTAACATGTGTACTTGAGGTTAACATTGTATTCTTGTTTCTTTCTTAGCTACGAGTGCATCAGCTTGAGAATGGTAGGGTTCTTAACTGAAAATGGGACCTTCTTCGACAGGAATGGTTTGTCCGAGAGTGTGGATGAGGGCATCTTGACAGAGTTGGAGTGGCATGCTAATAAACAGTCCCGTTGTCTTACATTTAACGACTCCACCGTCTTCATTGCTGTGTTGGATAGTATGCAATACCACACTAACCTTGTTTTTGAACTCACATATATGCACCGTTACTTCAAGCTTGCTCATCTAAGATATAACACGTGGAAAAGCATCATCGAGCACGAGGATGTCGTCTACAATCCAGAGACATACTCTGTATCAGCATCAATATGGACTTAGATTGAGCTGTGCGTGGTGAAATAATCAGCGCTTTGTTAATTATACTCTGTTTTCATTCCGTCATTGTAACTACACTCTGTTTATTTGTTTATATAACTCAGTCGAGTGAGATTCCGTCGGCATACCAAAAGGTCTCCATGGAGCGAATGTGGCCGGAGTTGAATGCTATTTTTGGTGACGACCTATGATGCACGGATACGGACACGGCGACACGGACACGACACTACACGACACGGATACGGCGACACGGATTTTTTCTTGAATTTCCCACATAAGGAGTGTCAGACACGGTGTCGGACACGAGTGTCCGACACTACACGGCATGACACGACACGGCAAAATGATATTTTTAGAAGTGTCCGTGCATCATAGGTGACGACGCTGCCCGTGCACCAGGCCTGAAGTCAATATTACCGGCCAAACCACCGTGTGCTTTCCATAACATTGGTCTTGATGGGAAACCTTTGCTGACAGTTGACGAGATAATCGCCAATATACGTAAGTTAAAATGTCATACATATATATCCACGTAGTGTACTGATATAACATGGGAACTATAGGTTAATCTCATATTGGTTTTTGCTTCATCTGCGACAGTCGATGGAGAGAAGTCTATGTGGGAGCACGAGCTTAAGAAGGAGGAGAAGGCTGTTGGAATCGTTCAAGAATATGTCCCTGCCGATGTAATGAGTACCACAAAAGGCCGCAGGAAAGAGATCGCTCCGGCGAGGGACGTGTTGGTCATATCCCCAGAGCTCAATCGTAACTATGAAACCGCCGAATCCAGTCGCGGGGCTGCACGGGTTAAGCGTTGCCTCTCCTTCTCTCATGAAAACTGATGTTGAACCAGCCCATTGTCTGTTATTTGGGTTGTTATCACGATTTTAGAATTCCCTAATGTGATCAAGTGGTATTTATATCATTGTGTTTACCATTGCTGTTATAAACTTTATCTCAGTTTTAATTATGTAAGCTGTTACATTGAATGTGCAGCTTATCTTTTCTTGTCCCAACAAAGGTATCAATTACATATTCAGTAAGATTCTAGGAGATAGAGAAATCACGGTAAAATCAACAGAGAGAATAAAAAGGAGTTTACATTAAATCTATGATGCACAGACACGGACACGACACGACACGGATATGGCGACACGGATTTTTTCTTGAATTTTTCACGTGAGGAGTGTCGGACACCGACACGAGTGTCCGACACGACACGGCAAAATGATATTTTTAGAAGTGTCCGTGCATCATAGCATTAAATCAATTTGGAATACACATACAAACAACTACTCTAAACTCAGAACCTCCAGAGACAACTTCTACAGACAACAGCAGGAGATGGGAAATCATGTAGCCCAATTACTATTTCATCAACATCATGATAATAACAAGGGCCAATATCAAGCACAACAATGTACAAAAAAATGCATAGCAACAGCAGACGATGCTCATAACCACAGAATGATTGTTGACGGGCACACCGAGTCTCGTATCTCTAAGTACAGAGTCACTCGATGAAGCCTCTTCGAAAACGATCGTCCTAGAACGTCCTTGAAGATTTTGGGTCCGTGTGTGGCAACCATTTGTTTGTGTCGTAATTGGCGGCTCGCTACATGGAGTAATTAGATGGTGTAATCTAGCATGTTTGCGAGTCAATATCTCGTCTGCCCAATTGAAAGAGCAAGACCCGATCCGCAACGGACATTTGTATTAGAGCCTTCCAGGATTCTGAGCCTTCTCTCCGGCTCGAAGCAATGTTTTCGCACCATTACCACACTCACAGGGTACAATGAAAGTCTGCATCAGCTGCAATTTATAGCAAAATTCATTTACCTTTAACTCCTGATCCTAGCCATAAACTCACATGAAACGTAAATCGGACAATAAATCGAACTATAGATGTTACCTTGTTATTTAGATGCTCCCAATTTGCTCTTCCCTAGCCGCAGAGACAGTTGTTTGATAACCCAGCCGGTGTATGCTTGAGGAGAGGGATATTGAATAAGAAATTAGGGCTATAATTCCCCAATTTATGTTTGGGGATTTATGGTTTCTACTGAAAAATAACCGTTGTGCACAATTTTTTAGACATGGGTGTTTTAGTAATTTACTCCTTTGTCTCCAGCTTGTTAACTTGCAAGGTAAAGACATCCCCAAATTAGTCACACTTGTATAATTATCAAACAAACAAAGTAAAGACATTGATGGTTTAAATAGCCATAAAGTTTTCAAAAAATAGTCCCATGGCAATGGATTGCTGTCTTTAGAAGTAAAGACAACCTAAGATGTAGCAGTGGCAGTATGTAAAATCTTAAGATCTTACACTACTAGAAAACTATCAGATAGCCACGAAAATAGCAATGAACAATAAATTCGTGGCAAAATGCTTTAGCAACGGAATTTTCGTTGCTAAATTCGGTGCTGTATATAGAATAAAATTGCAACAAATTTTTTGTTGCTAAAATTAAATAATAATTAAATAATAAATTGGTAAATATAGTGACAGAAATTTCTTTTCTATTCCAATTAAAATTTATTAAAAATAAATATTTAATAAAAATATTTAGCAACAGATATTTTCGTTGCTATAAATAATTTATTTAAAAATTTGATAAAATATTTATGATTTAGCAACGAAAAATCCGTTGCTAATGAAATAAAAAACTATTGAAATAAAGGTTTAATATAAATATTTAGCCACGGATATTCTGTTGCTATTGATTAAAAATTTGATAAAATATTTATAATTTAGCAACGGAAAATCCGTTGCTATTGAAATAAAATCCTAATAAAAAGTAATACACTATTTATATATATTGCAACGGAAAATCCTTTGTTATTTTAGTTGCTATAGAGCGTTTTTTTAGTAGTGTTATTTCCACATCCTGTAAGGTCTTTGTAATAAAAAGTTTGCCAAACACTTTGTTACAGTCTGCATGTTTAGTATATAATCTAATTGTGAATTGATGACTACCAATGTATTAATTTGACTGTTGTGTACTAATTTATATGCAATGCTTGATAAATTAGTGTAATTTGATGGTGTTTATACAAAAGCAAAACAAGATCTTGGTGTATAAAAAAGTATCAGTGGTACTTTGACAAATTTATACTAAACACTTCTAATTTTTATTTTTTTTATTTTTTGGGAACCGGCAAGGAGCCGTAGAGTTTTTACCGAGGCCTCCACCTCATATATAAACAACCAAGACCGAAAGAGTTACAAGGTGCATGATCTAAGGATCAGCCACACTATTCATGCAGGGGTGCCCTCTAAAATACATCTTATACGTCAAGTGAGCACCATAAGAATTACACTAGAAAAAAATGAAGCTATCACCCCAATAATGCTTAAGTTTAGCTTCGATAATATCAGAAAAACCCCTCATACGAAGTGAAACTATAGGAATTCCCACCGGCCTCTTGTAGAGGCGCCCAGGCATCCGGGCAATGGTAATGACCATCAACGTGATGGCCATATGGCAGCAAGGATTTGCATCTCCTTCACTCGCGTCCTCAGGGCTATACATGATCTTTGGTTGTTGTCGGACATCATTTACAAAAGATCCGTCAATTGCATAGTTCCGGACTTACCTAGTAAATTGGCAGCTGATTCTGCTCAAGTCCCTCCTCGTATTATTCTCGTGTCCCCTGCAAAACCAAAAAGATACAATATCCAATTCAATCTCCAAGCATCTGTACATCTTCAAGCGACCTTGGCTCCTCCTGCAAACTTGAAAGTACCATAAAAGGTCCCTGTTATTCCATTTATTCTCGCCCTTCAATTTGCTATACGTAACCTGTAACAGCAAAATACCTTTCTCTTCAAGCATTAAGATATCCCAATCTATACAGAAATTGTTCATACCAATATTATATATGATCCAGACATTATTATTGCAATCAATTAGGTACCTCATTTCCAGCTAACTATCGGGACCGATCATTTTACACTAAAAGAAGGTAGACCCCATAAATCTAATTGAATCCTCCCTCTAAGAGCATTGTGCATGGGTTCCTCCTGGAATCCCCAGTCCATTTGCATAGCTGCCCCCCTCGAGGCTAGCCAATTTGCTGGTTCATTTCCCTCTCTGTATATATGTGAGATTTTAATCTCCATATCTTTACTGAGGTTCCTAAAAGAGGTGATTTTACCATTGATCTCCATATTCCCAGTGTATTCTTGTGTAAGAATATGCACCACAACCTGAGCATCCGTTTCAATCCAGAGTCTTTGGCAACCTATCTTGGCTACTCTTTGTATTCCCTCCACTATTGCACTCACCTCCGCCATCGTATTAGTGGCGAATCCTATACCCTTACTAAAAGCGTCTATCACCCTTCCATCTTCCCTTCTGATTACGCCTCCAATCCCCACCGGTCCAGGATTTCCTTTAGTCGTCCCATCTGTGTTCAATTTCAGCCATCCAATTGGAGGCTTTTCCCATGTTACCCCGATGTTTCTAAGCAGCTGTGCCTTCTTTATTTGAAACCCAAATGTTATTGCCACATCAATATCTCCTCTCCACTAAGTCCATATCAGTCGGTCGATCCTACAAAGACGAAAATTATGCGTTAAAACTTATCTAATAATTCTATAAGTAGAGAAAGAGCTACCATCATATTTATGATGATTAAATTCCTTCTAGATGTACCACATTATCAACATCGGTATGATAATTCTGACATGGGAAATGGCACCGTATCTTGATGAGGTTATCCAATGCTGGATTTCCATTAATGGCGAGTTAGTTTGGATATCGGTTACCCTCAATCTCTCACCAAAGAACAACCAGATTTCCTTTGCTTTCTAACTAGAAATAAATAGATGGTCAGTTGTTTCTTGATTCTTACAGCAAGGGCATTTTGATGCGATTGCTTTTCCTTTCCGCTGCATTCTATTTTCGACCACCACCCATTCGTGTATAAGTCTCTAAATAAAGATCATGATTGTTGGCGTCAACTTCGTACTCGATATTCCTTTTAGGAAACGTGATTTCTCCTGCCTGTTTCTAACTTTATCCCAAGTGTCTTTCATTGAGAAGAGCCCATCCGAACTGCATTTCCAGTTTGCCATTTCCTTTGCCCCGTGCCTGATCGGTATTTTTGAAATATCCATCGCCAATTAGTTTCCCACAGCAGCTGTTAGCTTAGACATATCCCATTGTTCCCCATTCCAAAACTTCTCCACTTTCTCATTTCCCTCGTCAGATTGTAAGACGGTTCCAATTGGTTGTTGTGACTACCATCTATCCCTCCAAAAGGAAATCTTACCTTGTCCTAAAATCCAAATGATATTTTGCTCTGCTTCATCCCTGACTTTGCACAATCTCTTCCAAATATGAGAGCTCCTTTTTGTGCAAGCAGCCACTATAGGATGTTTCTCACCACAGTATCTACCTAACATATATTTCGACCACAAAGTGTTTCCCGTACGTAATCTCCACCACATCTTACAAGAAAAGGCTTTAACAATCTCTTCCACCCACCTAACACCTAAGCCGTCTTCCATTGTTGGGAAACAGAGTTTCTCCCAAGATATCCAGTGAATGTTTCGCTTCAAAGACGAGCATTCCCAGAAGAAACGGTTCATTATTCTCTCAATCGTTTGCAAAACGCCCTTAGGTGGATCAATAACGTGTAGCGTATGCATTGGTATGGACTAAAGAATGGATTTTATCAATTGTAGATGTCCCCCATGTGATAGAAAGATCGTCTCTCATCCCTCTACTCCTGCTCTTATCTTATTTATCACTCCATCAAACAAGCTTATTTTTTTCTTGCCTTTGTAAAGCGGTGCCCCCATATAAATCATAAGAAAAGAACCCTGCTGAAATCCGAGGATCTCCTTAACTAGGCTAGCTGCCTCATTTGCTCCATTCCTTACCATGAAGTTGCTTTTTTATGTATTCGCCTTTCGTCCCGACTTGGTTTCGTACTTCGTAATAGCTGCCTTGATTTGTTCCAGGGTGTTTCTCCTACTGTTAGTGAAAATGATTGTGTCGTCGACATATGCTAAGTGAGATATTGCTACATCCCCAGGAGTCCGAAATCTCCACTTTTTATCCCTTTCAAAAACCCTGTTAAGAACAATCGACAAGTAGTCAGCAGCTAAAACAAAGAGAGAAGGGGATAACGGGTCACCTTGTCTGAGACCAGGCGTAGAATGGAATATTCCCTCTGAGTTACCATTTACTATTACCAAAAACCAACAATTTTCGATACAGTTCCGTATCCAGCCTATCCACTTCTTTGGGAAACCTTTTTTTTCCATTATATTGTAAAGAAAGTTCCATTCTATTCTATCACAAGCCTTTTCCATGTCAAGTTTTAGAACTACATTCTTAAACCTTCTTTTTAGTATCAATGGATTGGACTAACTCTTGAGCTAAAAAGATGTTGTCCCATATCAATCTATTCTTGATGAAGCCATATTGATTTTGAGACACAACCTTAGCAAGGACTTTCGAGAGCCGAGCCTTAAGAATTTTGCTCACAATCTTACTGGAGACATTACAAAGGCTGATGGGTCTATAGTCACTCCAGTGCATTAGGTTTTCCTTCTTTGGGATAAGGACTTTGGAGGTTGTCGTGTAGGCACGTGGAAGAAGAATACCATGACTGAATTCATTTACCATGATGCACACATCTTCTTTTATGATTTCCCAGAATTGCTAATAGAAAATGGCCCCAAATCCATCAGGCCCAGCTGTGCTGTGAGAGTTGATACCAAAGACTGCCTCTTTGATCTCCGATTCACTTATCTCCTCGCATAACGATTTCCCATCTTCCTCGAAGATAACTTTATTCACTCCTACCAACTCACCCTCTGTTTGGCGTCCTTTCGAGGTAAGTGCCTGGTGAAAGAAAGTCTTGGCTGACTTTTTCAACTCAGCCATATCACTAATTTCTTCGTTACTCACCCAAACTGATCTGATCTGCCTTTTAAAATGTTTCTTCTTAACCAAAGAGTGAAAATAACTGGTGTTTCATTCCCCTTCATCAATCCATCGACATGCTGCTTTTTGTCTCCAATAATCTTCTTCCATAAGCAAGATTCGATGTGTTTCCGCTGTGACCCTGTTAAGGTTCTCTAAATTGTTGTCACTCGGCACCGTATCGTATCTGAGCTCCGCATCCATCACTGCCGCCTCCGCCACTTTCATTTTGATAAAGACATTTCCAAAGGTCTTTTTGGTCCACATTCGAAGGTGAGTTTTAAGCCTCTTCAGCTTTTGATGAAGGCGCCATACCCCCTCCCCTTCCACAGGTAGCTTCCAGTTTTCTTCTATCACCTCATTGATGTTCTTATGCCTCAACCACATCTCTTGGAAATGAAAAGAGGATGGGAGTGGCTCAGTTGTTTCGAGTCCTTCGATGAGCAAAGGGCAATGGTCCAAGGTGCTCTTCGCAAGATGCTTCACGGTTGTCTTTGAAAAAGAGATTCCTTATTTTTCTGAAACTAGAATTCGGTCTAGTCGCTGGCTTAACCCTCCTCTAGACCACGTGAACCTTGCCCCCTGGTGATTGGGTTCAACCAATCTAGCTTCCTGAATAAATTCATTAAACTCGTTCATCGCATGAAAATCTGGATGCCTGCGTCCTGCTCTTTTCTCTTCTAAGCTCTGTATTATGTTAAAATCTCCACCAATTATCCAATGTGCCTGCCCTTCCCAATCATCTCTGAAAGAGTCCCATATTTCCCTTCTCCCTACGCTGTCGCTTTCTGTATATACTACTGTTATGTGGATGGGATCCTTCCATTTGGGGCCCTGGAGTTTGAGATGTAGAAATTGTCTCTCGTCTTTTAGCACGGTTATCTCCACCTATGCACCTGTAAAAAACCAAATGTGGTTTTAGATTTTTGAGCAAACTTTATTGAAATTATATTTGAAACACATATAGCCATAAAATCAAGTTTATTTATCCGCCTATAGTATTTAAGGATATCTTCTCGGCCTTTATTACGTATCTCCCGTATATTCCAAATAAGGCCTCTAATCATCATGGACGACCATTGATAACGGCCGACCGCAAGGTCCTTTTAGAGGCCTGAGTTTGTTGGGTAGGGGGGATTGCTTATTTTTATTCTTCTTCTTCTCCACAAATTAGAAATTTGGGTCAGTTTATTCTTTATCCAAAGAGTCTGAACGACGCTATAAAGCCATTTGCTTCTGTGTGTTCGTATCCTCCTCGTCTTCAAACTATTTGTTCAAATCTTTCTGTTTATTACTCCCATCATCTTGGTTCCGTGTGTTCCCTACTAAGTTCTGCCATGCATCATTGAGGTCCGGAACCCCTGCAGGTTGCACTACTGCCAGCTGCATTCCTGAGTCCTACTCACTCTTTTTCGGTGCATCTTCTCGCTTATCTTGCTTCTCTTGTATCAGCACAACCTCTTCTTCGTCATTGCCAATGTTTATAACACCGTGTTCTTTGATTTCAGTCTATTATGGTTCCACTTGCTTCTTTTGAATAATACTCCGGGCTGGCTTCTCTGGTTCTTTAGCCTTATCTATCCTGGCTGCATTGTTGTTCTAGTAACCCTTTTCTTTGTTACTGTCATCATTCCTAGTTTTGGACGTGAAAGTTTTTTTTCACCCATTGTTTTGTAGTTCTTGTGTTTTCCTTCATAATAGCATCTCTTTTTTCTTCAATCACTGTTCTTAAATCATCCCCTTCCTCCATCTTATCTGGTCCCTCTTCTTTGTCTGTCACATTCTCATGACAGTTCCTTTGATCATGGCCCATTTTGTTGCAACCTTTACAATAGGGTGCTATCCTCTCATAAAAAAATAGGTTGAACATGAGTGCCACCATGATATGTTAAAGTGATTTTATCTTTCCTTGGTTTCAACTGATCAATTTCAACACACATTCGGGCCATAGATGGACGTTTAGCGTCAAAAGTTCCTTCGTCAAAACAAAGGGGTTTCCCTAATTGTGCCGTAATATCAAAGAGTGTCTCTTCTTTGAAGAGTTGTGATTCCAGACCTTCTAAACGCACCCATATAGGTACAATGGGAGATTTAACTTTGGGGTTGAAGGTAGGTATCCATTTGAAAACTCTCATTGGAAAGCCATCAAAAAAGTGGAATTTCTTTAACCAAATTCTATTGTAGTCCTCTTGATTGTCAAGTCGGATGAGAACATGTTTGAAATTTAAGAGGCCTAGTTTGAATTCACCTAATAATTGGAGCTCCATGAACAGTTTGTTGGTGTGGCGGGCCCGAGACAGAGTGACGGTATAGCAATATTTCAAAAAAATTTGCCATAACCTCGTTATCAAAATATTTCCAAAATATTTTGATAAAGCAGTGGAAAAAATCGGGCAGCATAACTCTAATATATATACAGGCATCGATAACATAATTTTAAATCATCTAGCATATAATCACAATATGCAAATAATATTTGGGCAGCACAACGGTATTACCGTACTGTAAAATTGGCTATCAATGACACTTTTCTAGCCCTCGATATTTTCTCGTGAAACCGGCAGAGCTTCCTCGCAATATCCCCGATTAAGAAATTGGAGTGTGGGCTCCGACAGTATTTGGCTAAATACTTTGAGAAAATATTTTTCTAGAAAAACACCTTTTTCTAATTTTAGAAAATCCCTATTTTCGATTAATTAAATGGATTATATATTAATTATATAACCACCTAATTAAGTAATTAATTAATCCTTAATTAAGGATTAATTAAAGTAGAGAGAGAGAGTGCCGAGAGGCTTTGAAAATGGCTAAACAATTTCTCAAAATGGAATGCAATAAAATGAAAACATTGGCAGCCTATTTATAGGCCTAAATTGAGGACACATGTGGTATTTTTCGATTTTATTCCGTAGCTCCCAAGGTCCGTTGGCCAATCAGAGACCGCCGGAGTGGAGTGCACTCCAACGCGAGTAAGGTGGCGCCGAGCACGCGCTGCCCATGTGGCGGCTATGTGTTTGGCGCGTGTGGTACCCACGCAGCAACAGGCAGCTGCCATGTGTCCAAACCGGTCCGGTCCGACCGGCGGTTCACGGTTCAGACCAGTTCGATATAGAACCGGTCGGTTCAGGCGGTCTGAGCTCCGCCACGTGGCAACTCCTCGTGAAGCCACGTGTCCAGGTTGGTCAAACCTTGACCGACCCTATCCGAACCCTTGACCCGTCAACCGCTTTGACCCGGCCCGTTTTAGCTCCCATCTGAGCCGTTGACTCGCGTTGGAGTGGCTCGATCTCATCCGACCACGTGTTGCACATGGTGGCGCCCAGTCAGCACCACTTGGCGATTGACACGATGACGTGGCATGCGACGTCAGCTGCCATGCCAGCACTTCCGCCACGTCATCATTTTTATTTTTTTTTGAAAAATTTTATTTTCTCCAAAATAAAATTTCGGGCATTTTCAACTCTTTGGAATTTAATTTATTTTCTCAAAATAAATTTCTTGGTTATTTTCAAACACTTTGAAAATTCATTTCTCTCTCTCGTTTTAATATTTTCTCATTGATCTTCGTTGGGGCTTGCGGGGGGACCTGTAGGACTAATTGATTTTAGCTCCAAACGGCTCAATCTATTACCATCCCATGACAATAATTGATTATCGTTTAATAATATTTAATTCAACTAAATAAATATTATTGAACTCTAAAATTAATTAAATTATTCACGAATTTCTCGATCTAGAATAATTTTGCATTTTACTCCTCTGTACAGATATCCATGAAAAATAAATCAATACCACTATCATTTATTTTTTACTTTCAATCTGAAATTTCTTGATTCGCCTTAAGTCCAAATTCCCTGTATGTGAAACACATTCAACATACCACTTCGGTGACGCACACACGAACTACTTTGGCCAAAGTTTTATTTGAACTTTTGCAAATCTATTTCAGGGATATCTTTAACCTTCCAGCAAGGATACAGATTCCTCAATCAATATTTCTCTTTAGCACATTTCATGCAATCACCGAACGTACAGAGTATATTGGCCACACGTTACCAAGACCTCACTTTTGAGTACATCACAGTGATTAACACTACATGCCTAAAGTAGAAATACTACCAGGATTAAGAGTCTAATGCTTCCGAGATTTTGTTCATTTTAGATAGCAGTATAAAATGAACAATCTCAGTGGTCCAACTCGACGTTTCCAATCTCATTGAAAATCATCAACGTGTTATAATTGGAAACTCCATTTCCCTATGACGAAAGACTAATCATCTTATATAACACATTATAGTCTCGATAAGAATATTTTCTTATCATGCCGACTAGAACTTTAATGACATGTGATTTCTGGTATTTAAAGTCTTTTCCTATGAAACACATTTCATATAAAAATACCATCACACGTTATTAATTATTAAATTCATAAAATACTCATAACTTGCTTTAATTTCAGTTTTATTAATCCAAAATATTTACAATATAATTGGATTTTCAAGGCATTAATCCCAACACAGTTCGTGCAGTCTAGCCATGGTGGGATACCCATGAGAAAATTTACCGACTAGGGCGAATTGGAAAGGGGTAGACAGCTCTGTAATCTCTTCATCCGTGAAGGTTATATTAGTTATTCCATTCCTCTCTGTAACCATCCCATACCTTTTTCTGTGTGGATCTCTCGTAAATAGATGGACCTTACCCGCAGTAGTTTTCACTGTCTTCTGGTAGCCGTGTTGGCCACATATGTGTTCTTGCCCCGTATAGCTTCTGCGTAAGATCGTTGCCTGCCCGTTTCCTGTGTTATACTTTCTCCTGTTAGTCCGACAGGGACTCTCATAGCTGCGGCAGCCGTCTCTGACGGCGACGCAGCCATCCAAAGAGGTTGAAATTTGCAAACCGTAAAACGCCTTCGAGAAAGGTGGAGCTCCCTTCTGTTTTTTCAAATTTCTATTTGTTATAATTCTAACTAACTATTATCGAGTTTATGAAATTTACAAAAAAAAAAATTTAAAATTATATTTTTTATGTTATATAAATGAGAGAGAGAGTGATATATATATACATATAAATATTATAAAATATGTTAATATTGCATATTCATACATAGGTTATGTGATCTTGTTATATTTAATATAATGCATGTTATTTAAAAGTAAATTTAATATAAGTGTCAAATTTAGTTTTTAACGAAGATTTTAATCTATTATGCATATATATAAATTTATAAGTAAATAAAATAATACATTGAACATGTACTTTTTAAAATATAAATATAAGTATTTTTATTTATATTTATACTTATATTAAATATAATTTATCAAATTTTCAATGAGAATATATATTCGTAATAATAAAAATAATGATATAATATGCATTTAATAAATATGTGACGATTATATAAAAAGTAAATAGGGAATGACTCATCCCATGAGATATCTAAGGAATGGATAAACTCATATTTATAGAAATGAGTATTACCTCAGTACTAAGCATTTCAAATCACAATTTGTACCAATCAGGAGTTTGAGAATGAATGTGGAAATGCTCATTCCATTCCCACCTCATTTTATCGTACCAATTATTCCGTAAATCATTGGGGTACAATTATGAAAAGAGAAATTCAACGGGCTACAACTTACATGGTACATCTTGTATTATACTTTATAGCACAATCCCTGTATAAATAATTAAATAACTCAAAAGAATAGGTTAAATAAATTAGTTATAAAGATAAATTTTTAATATTATTTCACTAAAAAAAAAAAAGGTTTTTAGCTATGGTACCCAAATCATAGTGAAAAAGTGCAAACAGTAGGCAATATATTATTGAGTACGGTTTTGCAATGCTTTGGCACCCGTAACAATTGTAGCCGTGGTCAATACTTAGCTACAGTTTGGAAACCGTAGCCAAAGCTTTCCCTATGTTTGAACTTAATATTAGCGGCGGTATTTTAAAGTGTGGCAGATATTTTACAAACAATACCTACACTTATAAACTCATAACTAATAAAGTTATTTGCTACAGTTTAACCAATTATAGTCAATATTATAAATTATTCCCTACGATTTACAGTCATCAATAACTCAAGATTTTGCCTACATTTTGATTATTCTATCGAAAAAATACACTAACTATTTTTAAAAATTCAATACTTTAGCTACAGTGCAAATAGTAGCCATTAATATAAAAATATTTATTTATTTTAATATTATCAAAATTTGTCAAATTTTATTTTTTATTGGAAAAAAAAATCTAGTTCATTACTAACATCAATATTCAACAAAAAATAATTTCAGATCATTATACACATTTACCATAAATTAACTCAATAACATCATCTTCATATTCAAATCCAATAATACAAAAAAAAATTTTGGTATGATCCTAATATTACAAATATAAACAACTCTATCAAAGTAGTAACAGGTAACTGGCAAATGTTCTATTTATTATTAATTATAAAAATTCTGAGATACTTTAAAATCAAATGAAAACAAGTCATCTTCTTCCTCACAATCAACCAATTGTCTCATCTTTCCTTCACCTACAATAGAAACAAACAACTTTAATTATAAAATATATATATGGCGCCCAACAAATAAACAAAAGAATTTCAGTCATATTTAGTTATGATCATTCCACTCACCATACTACCCTTCGCCCTTGTTGTCATCCTAACAGAGATCCAGTTCTTTGGAAAGGCATTAGCAATCCTGGCGCCCAACAAATAAACAAAAGAATTTCTATCATATAATTTTTTTAATGAAAATGAAATTAAAATTTTATTTTTTTCAGAAAACAATGAAAAATTGGGTTAATAATAGAAACTACTGTACTAAGTTTAATTTGTTCTCATTTTGCAATAATTCAAAATAGGCTATATCTCGATAAGTAGTGGAATTACAAAATATCTACTCATACATCTAATATATATGCGAAATTCATTCCAAGAACTAACTGAATAGGTAAGAGTAATCCAAATTATTCAAATATTATGTAGTAACTAGTAATTAAGCAATGTGACTAGATAAAATTTTTGTAAACACTATAAAACAATAAACAGTGTGGTATTTTAATTCACGTGGATAGGTTTAAGAAAATATTTAAAAAAGAAAAACTTGTTAGATTCCATCAATGGAATTTCTTACCTAAGAAAAATAAAAATCAATTGTATGTATAGCCGATCAAATTAGAAACGATGTGTCGATATTAATTAGAGTCGTCAACCAGTCGAATTTTAATTTGAATTCGATTTGAATTTTAATATGTTTGCCCGACAAAAAGTTCAATGGACCATATTAAGTTATAAATACTTATTATCCAAAATAAGTGAGTCAATTATGAAATTAAAGAATTCGATCTGATAAAAATCCTAACACTACTTTTTATGATAAAAATAATTAAAATTAAAATTTTTACATATGTATCGTTATATATAATTATAAAATTTAAATTATTTATTCTAAAAAAATATTATTTTCCTTTATTAATAATTTTAAATTAGCCTATTATAAATAGATATAGAAAAAACTATTAAATAATTTGATGAGGTCATATTACGTTCAGATCAGCACCGCACACGTGTCGCGATCTGAGGGATCTAGGGTTCTAACGCTCATGGTAATGGGCTCGTGGAGTTGGCCTGGCCCATTCTCCCATCACTTATCTGATCCGGACTTACACGCCTCGGCCCAAGTCACGAGCGCGTGATCCGTCCACCAGTCCTCTCGGACGTTGGCATTTTGGTCCCAAGGATGCCTCTCATCCGGGCTCTCTCTCTCTTCCACACCAAGGATCCCCAATGTCATTACGCTCGGGTTCACACACGCTCCACGCTCGGACCCATAGCGCTCATGGGCACCCGCAAGGGGAACCCCTCTCGAGCGTACCCAACGCTCAAACTCAGCGACAACGGGTACTATTCTACCCAAGGGTCAACCCCACCGCAGCAGAGTAACCTCCTCGAGGGCCCTTTTAGGGGAATGAGAAGCATAGCTAAAATGTCTCCACGCTATCCGCTCGCCAACAACCTCTGACACAGGGTAGGTGCGCACCTCGTACCTGACTCTGCCAGCCTGCAGGACCATCACTTTTCCGCCATCACATGGCGCCACGTGTCTAGGGCGACACGGGTTTGGGACCACATGGCCAATTCACCCAAAATACCCTTGCCCCTAACATATAAATATGGGATTGACACACTTATCCCCCAAGTCATCTTTTCCAAACTTACCTGCACTGAACTGGGCATTCTCCTCCATCTTTCTTCTTCTCCAAGCTCTGTATTTCACATATGCACCATTGTTGCACCCTTACTGCATTCTGATCCTTGGTGTTGTCCTAGCTGGAAGAACCCACGCTTCGAAAGAAACCCAGTTCCTGAGGCTCTAACGCCTGTGATGGTCTTCCCTTCCACAGACAAATCTTAAAGTGTTGGTGTTTTAGTACACATCCTAAGTTTTTGCACCATCATTTTTTGCGCCGTCTATGGGAAACCATCGCCGTCTTCTTCATCTTCATCAGATTCTTCCTCTTTGAGCTAGTGAAAGGAAACACCAGCAACATCAACCATGGTAACAGCTACAAGATCAGGTTTGGTTGACAACAGGGGCATTCTTTCCCCAGTAAATGAAGAGAACCCGAATGGTGGAGCCAACACCACCACTGCACTAGCCGACAACACTCCTGTTGATAGGAGTACGCCTCCAGTTGCAGATAAAGGAAAAGGAACTGTGCCGGGATCTCACCCGAAGGAAGGAAACGGAGCGGGAGGATCTGGATCTGCTCTTCCACCCACCACGCTCATCCCCGCTACCACTATTACCAACCCCGTTGCCTACTCCGTGGCTATGCCGTCATCGGGATATGCCTACATGCAGTTAGGGATGATGTCGGGAATGATTCCGGGAATGGTACCCATGATACAGCCTTACCAAGTGGGCAATTTGCAGATTCCAATCTCCCTACCAAGGGAAATTCAAGGGGTAGAAATGCCCCAAAAGACATCACAGCAACTCCAAGCGCTGTACGCTCAGTGCGAAGTCCAAGCCGCACAAAATACGTGGAATCAATTTATCTCAATCTATTTCCCCTCAAGGGCAGGTGCTCAAGTAGCTCCATCGTTGTGAGGGTGGCAGACTCACCCATTAGCTGCGGCCCGGAATGTGTTGAGGGCCCAACCACTGCCACCACATCTAGCACAAGGAAAAGATGTACCCCCGAGGGCAGATCAGGAGGTACGCCCAATGGAAATGGAGAAAGTCCCTCCCGCGAGGAGAGATGCTGAAGAGGAGGTCCAATCCAGGGCTACAAGAAGAGCTAGTAGGAGGGAAGGGAATGACCCTCGGATAGCCACAATCCAAGATCAGCTGGAAGATTTACAGCACATCGTGGAGCAGCTCTCTCGAGCGTGGTCTCGAATCCCCCACGAGGGGGATGAGAGGTCCAAGGCCAGAGACGCTCGCAACCCACGCCACCAAGTCCCTCGACACTGGAGGGAGGAAGATTACGAGGAATGTGACCATGAGGGCGGGAACCATAGGCCTTTGACAGGCGGTTCGCCCCTCATTGATGAGGTTCTGATGGCCCGTGCGGGGAAGGGAAAAATCCCCACGTCCGTCAACCGTTACGACGGAACCATCGATCCAGCCGAGCACTTGGATCACTTCGTGCATCTGATGCACCTTTCTGAGCATTCTAGCCATTACTGGACAAAAGTATTTGTCACTTCCCTAGTGGGAATGGCACAGGAGTGGTATAAGGAGCTACCCCCGTGCTCCATCCGAGGGTATAACCATTTGACTGATGCATTCATGAGCCACTACAGCCCTCTACAATTTGGTACAAGGACCGAGCGAGACTCTCAGGTCCTTCATGGGTAGGTTCAACAAAGAGATCCTGTTGGTGGAGAAGCCATCGATGGATTTCTTAAGGCATATACTATTTGGGGTGATTAACATGAAAAATTATGTCAGCAAGAAGTTCATGGAAGAGGTGGCAAAGAAAAAGCCTCGCTCGTTGATGGAAATTAGGGATATTGCTGACTCATTTTTCACCCTCGAGGACATGTATATCGCGAGGGATCAGAAACTCGCAAATGCCCCTTAAACCAACAGGGGTATGGAGGACAGAGAGGAGCCCAAGAATTGCCGACAATGCCCGCTCGAAGAAACTGAGCGCATTTCCCTCAACCGCCCCATCGCTGAAGTTTATTCCATGGCAGACAAGAAACTATTCTAAAGACCGCCAAAGATGAGGGAGGCCGAGGCTCAGAAACGCTCGGGGAAATACTGTGCCTTTCACAAGCAGAAAGGGAATAACACCAACGAGTACCACTAGCGGGAAAGCGAAATTCAGAGGCTCATTGCCGGGGGCACCTCAAAGAATTCGTGAAGGTACTGGAGAGATATGATGAGCATTAAGCCGAGCGCGCCAAGGAAAGAGAAAGAAGCCGCTCACGTTCAAGGTGTCCTCGCCACCGTCATACTAAAAAGAGCGACTGCGGTAAACAGAAGGCTGTTAAGGAGGAGAACCAACCCTTTGTTGTCATTCATATGATAGCTGGTGGACCCTCGGGGGGTGATTCCAATGCTTCTTGCCATCGCCACATCCGCAGCTATGATCAGAGATCCTCAAGACCCAAGTCGGTGTACTCGTTGGAAGGATCCTAGCGCTTGAAGGAGGATGAGAAGGTAGGGTTTACTAAAAAGGATTTAAAGCATATTATAACACCTCATGGGGTCGGTGAAACCTCTGACTGCCCCATGGTGGTTAGTTTAGACATTCATAATCATGTTGTAAAAAGGGTTTTGATTGATAGCGGTAGCTCAGTGAACGTTCTCCCCTACTCCACGTTTCAAAAAATGAATATCACAAACATTCCCCTCGAACCCCTCAGAACAGCCCTTGTCGGTTTTGGGGGTTCCGAGATCATCCCTTGCGGATAGATTCGTTAGGCCACCTCTTTTAGTTGCGCCCCATAGCGGGAGACTTTGAGCATCCTTTATGCAGTGGTTGAGATGGACCTCCCATATAACATTATTATTGACTGCCTAGCCCTCGTTGACTTCAAGGCAGTAATATCAACGTACCATCAGAAAGTCAAGTTCCCTACTCCCGAGGGAACGGGTGAGGTGCTCTGCAACGTCAAAGAAGCCTGGGAATGTTACATCCTTTCACTTCGTAGCCACAAACCTAAGCCAACCATTCAAGTAGGCTCCACTAAGAAGTCAGTTGACTTCTCCAAGTTAGATGAAGACGGCCCCAAGCGCAAAAGGGATAAACTTTATAAGAAGAAGAATAAGAAGAAAGTTCCGAGCGAGATCGAGGGTACTGAGGATGGCGCCCCCCAGAGCAGTGGAGGGCTCCTCTTCAGAAAGCGAGGGCAGCGACCCCTCGAAAGAAACCAATGATAGACTCGTGGGAAAAAAGCGAGCTCTCGAAGCCCCTCGGCCTGAAGTTCGCATTGAACCCACTGAGAAATTTCTGACCATCGAATTGAAGCCATGGAATCCAGATAAGACTACACAAATAGGCTTCAATCTCGACGGTCCCACGTAAATTATGATGATCGATTTTTTGTAAGAGAATTTGGATGTCTTTGCTTGGAAAGCCTCAGATTTGACTGGCATAGATCTGAGCATCATTGTTCACAGGCTCAATGTAGATCTAGCCTTCAAACCAATCAAGCAAAAAAAGAGGGATGTTCATGGGTTCAGGAGGCAAGTCATAGAAGAAGAGGTTAACAAATTCCTCGAGGCCCAGTACATAGAAGAAATCCTATATCCGGAAAGGCTCCGCAACGTGGTCCTCGTACCCAAAAGCACTAACAAATGGTGCATGTGTAATGACTTTATAGACCTCAACAAGGCTTGCCCCAAAGATTCGTACCCCCTGCCCAGGATTGATCAATTAGTAGATTCGACGGCTGGTTGTGAGCTCATGAGTATAATGGATGCATTATAGGGGTATTACCAGATCTTTATGGCACCCGAGGACCGCCCTAAAACCTCCTTCGTGGTCCATGTAGGTGTCTATTGCTTCAAAGTCATGTCTTTTTGGGCTCAAAAATACGGGAGCCACCTGTCAACGCCTCGACAATAGAATGTTCGATCGTGAAATCGGAAAGTCCATGGAAGTTTACGTGGATGATATGATCGTCAAGAGAGAGCGCCAACACTCCCATCTGGATGACCTCAGGCGAGCCTTCAACATCCTACGCCATTATGGTATGAAATTAAACCCCTCGAAGTGCAGATTTGGGGTTCGAGGGGGAAAATTTTTAGGATACGTAGTCAGTCAGAGGGGTATTGAAGCCAACCCGGAGAAAATCAAGGTAATTTTGGATATACTCTCCCCTCGGAATGTTAGGGAGGTTCAAGTGTTAGTGGGTAAGATCATCTCTCTCAATAGGTTCATCTCCCGCTCCGCTGACAGAAACTTGCCCTTCTTCAAGATCCTGCGTAATGCTCATATTTTTACTTGGACCGGGGAGTGCGAAAAAGCATTACAATATATGAAGCGGTATCTCTCATGCGCACCATTGTTAACTAAACCAGTCCCAGGAGAGAATCTGCTTGTTTATCTCTTTGTTTCCTCAGAGGCCACGAGCGTAGTCCTCGTTGCCGTCCACGAGCAAAAACATCTGCCTGTGTATTATCTGAGCAAAACTTTACAGGGCGCTGAAAAAAGATACATAGAAATAAAAAAGTTCGCTTTCGCCCTTGTTAACGCTTCCCGAAGGTTGAGGCCTTATTTCCAAGCTCATGCTATCACAGTGCTTATGGATCAACCCTTCAGGCAGGTGCTAGCGAAACCGGACGTCTCAGGGAGGTTAATCAAATGGTCAATTGAACTCAGTCAGTTTGATATCACGTTCGAGCCCAGGATAGCTATACAAGCTCAGGCAGTCGCATACCTATTGGTCGAACGGTTTGGATTGGAACCCTCGCCCTCTCTAGATGACGGTCTCTGGCTCTTGCACACCGATGGTTCCTCGACCTTACAAGGGGTAACCCTCAGGAACCCTAAGGGAATTGAAATAGATTAGGCGATCAAATTAGCCTTTCAGGTCACCAACAATGAGGCTGAGTGTGAAGCCCTTATTCAAGGGCTCAGAATTGCCTTCCAAAATGGAGCCTCTCGGGCCACGACTTACGTGGATTCTCAGTTGATTGCTAGTCAGGTTGATGGTACTTATGAGGCTCGAGAAACCACTATGGTGCAGTATCTAGCGAAGGCTCAAGAGATAATCACCAAATTCAAGGGTTTCACTTACTGCAGGTTCCGCGAGCGGAGAACAAGCATGTTGATACCCTCTCTAAATTTGCATCCGCTTTGGAAGGTTCCTGCGAACGCTCGGTCACGTTCCTCAGAACGGAAGAACCATTGATAGGCGAAGAGAAACCCTCGGGAGAGGTAAGGATGATTGACCCCTCCGAGCCTTTCTGGCTTGATGGCATCATCATCAGATTCTTGAGGGATGGAACTTGCCCCTCCGATAAGGTGAAAGCCAGGAAAATCAAGAGCAAGGCCCCCTGTTTCTCACTGGACGGCAAGGGTAGGCTCTATAAACGATCCTTTCAAGGCCCACCATTAAGATGCCTAAGGCCCTCGCAGGCTAAGGAGGCACTTGAGCATGTGTATAGTGGAAGCTGTGGGAATCACTCTGGCGGTCGGATTTTAGCTAAAAAGGTGCTAAGGAGTGGGTTCTATTGGCCCTCAGTGTTGCAGGACGCAATCAACTTCTCCAAGAAATGCCCTAAGTGCCAATTCCATTCAAACATCCCTCAACTGTCAGCAGCCCAAATGATCCCCATCGACGTTTTGTGGCCTTTCGACCAATGGGGCATTAACATAGTCGGGCCTATCCCCACGGCGGTTGGGCAGAAGAAATTTGTGATTCTCGCCGTGGATTACTTCACCAAGTGGCCAGAGGCCGAAGCAGTCGCCAAATTAACGTTCAAAGTAGTAAGGGACTTCATTTGGAAAAATATTATCTGCAGGTATGGCATCCTGAGGGTGCTAATCTCAGACAATGGTTCACAATTCATTGCCACTGACACACGAGAGTGGTGCTCAGAACTTGGCATTGAGCAACGCTTCACTTCCGTGGACCACCCTCAGGCCAACGGTCAAGCTGAAGTCACCAACCGGACCATACTCCAGCACCTAAAAACGATGCTTGAGAGTAAAAAAGGTGAATGGGCAGAAAGCTTCAGGGTGCCCTGTGGGCATATCGTGCTACCCCCTGAGCGGTAACTGGTGAGACCCCTTACTCCCTTATTTACGGCTCTGAGACCATGATACCTGTGGAAATCGTACAAGAGTCCGTAAGCGTTGCCTATTTCGAGCCTATAGCAAGCGAGGGTAACCGGGCACTCGAGTTAGACCTGCTGGATGAAAAGAGAGACATTGTTTGGGCTCGGATGTACAAGAACAAAGCATCAGTGGCCTACCAGTCCAATAAGCGCATCAAAGAGTGAATATTCCAGTTGGGGGGTCCTCTAAAAAGTTGAAGTATCTAGACATGTGGGTAAGTTAGATCGCAACTGGGAAGGCCCCTTCAAAGTCACCTAGGTACGAGCGAATAATACGTACCTGTTGGAAACTTTACAAGGCGAGCGTCTCCCTCGACCGTGGAATTCCTGCAATTTGAGAAGATTCTATGTTTGAGGCAAATCTTGTAAATCTCCACTCGGGGCACACTATATCTTCTTTTGACAAGAATACAAAGCACATCAGTAAGTCTTTTCATACCTTGTTTGTTAATTACTTGATTCAATTCATAATAAATTACATCATTGGTTGTATCAACGCCTACTCCGTGTCGAGGGTATTCCACGTCGAACGGCTTGATATTTATTCTCGTGCGGGTCACTCCTAGGTGAGCGTACCCCCACTGTAAATCAAAGCTGACGGTGTGTCGAGGGTGCCCCTCACACAACAACTTGATGCCCTTAGATATTCGAACCCTTCTTAAACGAACAAGTCACAATTGAGGGTTGCTACATGATTAATTACACCAGCTGGGTACTGAATGTCCCGGTTCACGCCTGTAAACCCTTTAAAAGTCCTCATTACATTGAATACACATACGCTCATTAAGGGGAAACACTTAGCTAATCCTTGTGCTGATTTCTAAGTTCATGTTCAAACCCCAGCTACGTTCATTATGTTGTAACACTGAGGTTAATTCTTAATCAAAGATAAAACCTTCGCAAATCCCCTTGTTGATTTCTAAGTTCCATTTTATGCTACTACTATGCTCGTTATTACTCAAACTCTTAAATTGGTTTTCACCAAAGGCAAACACTTAGCAGAACCCTTGGTGGATTTCCAAGTTCAAGTTTAAGCCTCAAGTAGAGTATGGCCAGGGTGACTCTCATGTGATACACCCTCGTGCCTATGCATTCATATACCACAAAACTTCAAACATCAAAGGAAAATCAGAGATACATATGCAGGACATCACAACACAGAAGAGAAGGCGTTGAACTTCATTAATTTAAAAAGAAGGAACTACATATGCAAGTATAAGAAAATTACAGGGCTAGAGAAAAGAAGATTCAGAATGAGATTAATTACGAAAGCGCCAGAGTAATAATCATCCGAGCGTTGGAGGGCTTTTAGAGGCTTGAATCTTGGGCTCTGGAGGTGCAGTAGACAGGGGGACAGGAGCCAGCACTTCAGCATCAGAGGCTTGAGCATCGCTAGGACCGGTACCATCTTGAACGTCGATGGTGGTGCCTTCATCTTCAATTGTTAAGGGCTCAAGATCGGTTGGGTTGGACGCCATATATTTGTTTTGGAGCATAACGACCAAGTCATTGTACTCCGGTTTGGTGAAGTCTTCAGTTGGATCTCTATCGGAGACCATGGGTTCCAAGTTCTCATCCAGGTCCATTCTCAAGCGCTCGTCTGAACAGGTAGAGGGAGGCACCACACCCAACTTGATCAATTGGCCCACAGATTTCCAGAAGAAGCGTGAGCGTTGTCCAGGCAGTGCAGGTTTGCAGCGAAGCCAAATGCCTTAGAGCGCACCAATCTGATGACCGCTTCCCAAGCAACCCTCGACTCAAGGCCCTCAACTTGCCCTCGCAAATCAGCCAGCTCTTTCCTTGTTGCCTCAAACTGCTGATTACGCTTAGCCAAGTGCCTATTAAGCTCCTCATTGTCGGCCCTCAGCTGGTTGCGCTCCTCCTTCAGTTTCCTGTGGCGCTCATCCAACTTCAAATAGGCATCCTCCTGGTCCTTCAGCGCCTTCTTGGCCCCCTTGTGATCGATCTTGAGCACTGTGAGCTCTACAGAGACATTGTTGAAGTCCTCTTGCAGTTGAGCGGGATCAAAGATGTGCAACATCTTCTTGTACTTAGCCTTATTTTTGGAATAGACCTTCGCTCGCTTCTGCAAGTTCTTCGCTCGCTTCTGCAAGCTCTTCTTCAAAAGCACAGGGTCGTCTTTCCTTGGACGCTTGTAACGAGCGTCGCCCTCGCACCCGTTCTTCAAAAAATCCTCATCCTCAGAGGATGAGGTGTCGCCATCTTCACCACACTGGCCTACTACCACCTCCTTCCCCTTTTCTGTAATGGGGATAGAGTTCGGCATCCTCTTCCTCTTCCCGGAATGCTCGGCCCGCTCTTCTTCGAAGATCTGGACCACCGAGCCCGAGCGGTTGCTGCAGGATCCATGCGAGCCCACCTGTTCTGGCCCCACGGCAGCGGCTGGAGGAGTGGCACCACGAGCGTCTAGGAGGGTCAAATCCTCTATGTGGCTAACTCCTTGGCCATCCCCCCGACCACTTGTTCCTCGCCCGACCCTCGCCGGATACTGTGCCTCCCTCGTGGCGCGTTAGGAGCCTATTGGTTCTGTAGTGGCTACTGTTGTTGTTGGTTCGCTCCAGCTCTTTGTGCGTGCATCATTGCCAGGATACTTTCAGTAGTCGGTCCAGCCATGAGTATTTCTGCGTCTGCAAACATAGGAAAGAAGAGCGTCAGAGGAATATGATCAGAATATTTGTTATAAGGATACTATAATCTAGACAAGTTAGTGATGCTACTCTAAGTGTTAGGGGAGTTAGTTCCTAGAATCTAATCGTCGTGGTCCATGATTTGTGCAGGGGGGTTGGCTATCATGTCTGGAGGGTTTGAGATCCCATAACGAAACAATATCTCTTCATTCCTCATCAAGTCCTTGGCCTTAATTAACTTCCTCTCATTTTTCATCACGAGGGCCAAGCTTTTCGCCTAATGCTTGAAGACCTTATCCCCAGATCTGTGCTTAACTAAGGGCCCTTCTCCATGTATTATCCACACTCGAGACACCCCAAAGACCCCCCCGGGTACTTCCACAAAGAAGAATTTTTGCTTCCAGTTCTCCCCGTACGATGTTGAGGGTGAGTCAATCATCTTCAACCCTGATTTAGCCTGGGCGTAGTAAAAACTGTTACTAGGGGACGAGCGCGGGGAGCGGACCACCTGGATCAGGCTGTTGAATTTCTCAAATGAAGCTCGTGACCTGTTGCCCTCCTCAGTATCACAAATACATTCATCAGCGCTATCCCCATTAGGCAACACTTAGGAGGGGCATAGGCTCAGAGCGTTCAGCAAGTTGGCAATAAAAAGGGGGAATAGAAATCTCAAACCTCTTACCAATACGGTGTCCTTGTAAACCGTCAACGCTCCTAGAGGCAGACGATCAGCTCTCTCCCGCCCGAGGGGAAGGCGAGTTTTGTATACATTGTCCCAGTAGACCATGGACCTCAACTCAGCCAGCTCCGCGAGCGTCAAGGTGCTCTCAATATCATCTGGAGATTTATCTGTCTGGTAGGGATTGTCTTTCCTCACTTTGGTGGCTGGTTCTTTCCCTGTCCTTTGAAGTGTTGGAGGGGCCTCCACGCCTCCCCAATGCCCGGAAGGCCCCGCTTCATTTTCAAGAGCCGCAATCGCCACCGTAACTTGGTGGTCTTGTGGCCTCACAGCACTGTTCAATAGGGGAAGAACCCTTTCCCCTTGCCTCTGCATTTGGAGCACTAAACCCATCTCTTCAAAAATTTGATCTACCCCTTGGGGATCACGCACATTCATCCCTCGAACTGCAGCATCCAGATCTTCATCCCCCGCCTCTTCAGGAGCCCTTGCTATTGGGATAGCAGTTGGAATTTCATTATGGGGAGAAGAGCTTCCTACCGATATCTCATCTATCTCGCTCACCATCTCATCTACGATATTTTCCGTCATTGATGCTCTGTGTTCTTGAAAATGGATCTTTCAACAGAATTTGGGGGGCAAAAAGAAAGGTTACGATTTGGATCTGAGGGCTTCAAAGCTTCCTCGCGCAATGAACTATGCTCAAACCAACCTAACTCTAGGGTTAGTTGTAACGCCCCTGTTTTTCTTAGTGTGTATAGCATGAAGTATGTGTTTATCAAATTGCGCGAGATATTTATGTATACGTGTTTTACATATTTAATTTTATTTTAAATGTATTAAATGTTAATTATCTTATTTTAATAATATAACTAATAAATACATGTATATATACGTATATATTATTTCTATGATGCTAATATTGAAAATTTATATAATATAAATATATATATATATTATTGGTGTACGTGTGCATGAATTTATGCATGCATGTTATATAATATATATATATATATATATATATATATATATATATATATATATATATATATATTAATTATAATATATTATTTACGCATTTAATTGTATATTATTTGTTAATATTATGAATTTTATTGTTTCATTGCGTATGAATGACAGTTACGTGCCTCGTTTCTATTTAATTTGATACCGGAATTTCGTACAAAATTTAATATGTTGAACTTATACGTGTCTTGTATATGAATATATGTTCGTTTCGTATTTTCAAATTCATCTGCATGTGGTTCGGATTTAATTTGAATTTTGGAATCCAAGTAGGGGGCTAACGAGCACTTAGTGCACCCTTGGTTCCGTATTTAATATCTTGAGCTCGGGAACTCGGATTCGAGTTCCGTCAACTTCGCTGAACTCGTAACGAAAATTCGAGTTTAGTAAACTTAGCCTTATATTTTTCTAACGTCATTTGAACCTCCGAAATTCAACTGAAAGACGAGATGGCGACCAAACTGACCTTGTTGTACTAAAATGACCATATCTTGCTCAAACCTTGACAAAATTAACTATGGTTGGATGCTATGGAACCCTAACTCAACCCTTTATTCATCCATTAACCCCCCAAACCGAGATAACCCTCCCCACTTACTGAAAATATCTCAAACATCTTCTGCTTCCCAGTCTCTCCCGTAACTCAAGCTTTGCCATGAGATTCAAGCTCAAATCTCCTTCCAAACCTCCATTAATCCACAAGGTAAGCTTGGATATGTTATGTACATACAATATGAGTCATTTTCATTCATTAATCCCCAAATTTGAGCATGGCTCTTGAGGTTTTAACTGGAATTCGAAATAATGGATTTAGGACAAATTTGTTGATCTCTTTCGATTCTTGTTGGTTTTGATTGATTCCAAGCTTGAGAATGATTATTTTGACATTCTCATATCATTTATGGTCATTGATTTCATGGTGGTTGAGATATTAATGAGTTATCATTTATGGTACTTTGAGAAAAAATTCACATGAATGTCACGTATGTTTTCTCCTCTTGGTTGTACTCTTTTGGAACTGAATTATGTGTTGAATTTATGTTGTTTTGCTTCACATTTGATAGACTTTATGATCTGAACTTGTTGGGATTGTTGGAGATCGTTCATACCCTGTTTTTCGCGTAAGCTTTGCCCTGTTTTTCAACTGATTTGTTGCTGTCAAAACTGCCGTGAACCTTCATGCTTTTGCTGTCAGTTTTCGTAGTCTTGTGGGTGTTTTTTAGCTGAGTTTCTTGTAGCTTTTCATGCTTAGTTTGCTGTCTTTCTTGCTTGTTCATGGCCGTAGCTGCTGCTGCGTTTTTCTGTCAAGAAATAGGGGATTTTGTGCTGTGTCGTGGAACTGTTGCAGGCGAGACACGGGTGTGTCTTTTTCCTCCCTTCCGGCGTGTAACGGGGTTGTAGTGTGGGCTAGAATTTCTGTACCGAGACACGGGGGTGTCTCGGTCTGGGCTTGGAAGGTGACACGGGGGTGTCACCCCGTTTCTTCTGAACTGTTTGCCAGTAAATTTTTCCCTGACTGCTGTGTATGTATAGTATATATATTTGTGTGTTGTATGTGTGCGTTGCATGCATGCTTGTGTTGTAATATATATATATAAATATAAGCTTGTGTATGCATGGCTTTGTGTATGTAATTGCATGCATGAGTGTTTATTATACATATTTGTGTGTGTACGTGTATGCATGTATTTATATAATATATTGCATGCATATATATATATATATATATATATATATATATATATATATATTTATGCATGTGTGCGTATATATATATATATTGTATATATACTTATGTTATTTATATAATTGTTATATATTTATTATATTATATATGTTTATTATATGTTATATATATTTATTATATATTTTAAATATTATTTGATTTAATACAATTCTTGAAATTAATTGATTTCTATTTCGCGTATTTAATTTACCGACTATTGACTGAACGTTTTATTTCTTTTATTCCTAATTGTGAATATGAATACTATGTGTTATGATTATTAAATGAATTCTTGGATTAATTGATATGCATTATGAATTTATGATATTGAATGAGATATATGAACGAATGGTTTGATTATATGTTTTAAATTCTTTAATAGTGCACATGAACATTTCCATGATATAATACCATCTTTTACGCATTCATATCATGTACATTGCATGCCGTGCGTCATATATGGTTCATTTGAGGTCTTGAGTCTCACGAACACGTCATGTTGTCTTTTGTACAGTTTATCTCCAGGGTGGAGAGATCTTGATCCTTCAGGCACTTGGTAACTCGTATCCTTGTTTCGTCTTGTATCAGGTGAGGGTGTTTTTGTTTTAGCTATGTAACAAACCCTACAACCCTTATGTGAAAAGCTTTGGCCAAAACCTTATGATTATATATATATGTTACTTTTAAAGTAAAGTCATCGAGTAAATATTGATCGAGTAAACCCTTTTCAAATGAATTATGAAATATGTTATGTTCTTATGAATTGATATGTTTGGCGAGACACATTTATGATTTATGATTGTATTGGCCCCAGGACTTAGTATATGTGGCTAACCGAGGAAGCAAGGGCTGATGGGGATCCCATATACTAGTTCCAACCATTTACGGCGAAACGGACTTCGTCAAGGAGTTTTTGACGGGGAAACGCTAACCGGGCTTTGAGGCCTCATGAACCTCATAGCCGCATTGATATGATTGGGTGGTCGGGCCTTGCAAACCCGTCCACCACCCGGAGGAAGAAGGTTGGAACTGTTTTATGATATGTTATGTTATGATTGTTATGCACCGTGCGGAAAGGCCGGGACACGGATTGCCTAAACGAATATGATTTATGATATATGATCTGCATGTATTATGATATATCGCATGATCGCCTAATCAACATATTAATGATATGTGTCGTACACCGTCGGAGTTTGGTTGGAGATTGCGCACGCTCACTCGCCGAGCCTTATGTTTATGTATGATTTATGAACGTAATGAATTAATATGATTAGTCGTAAGGTTCGAGCATTGTTTAACTAGTTTCTTGCCCTTCGTGGGAACTAATTTCAAATAAAACCTTGCTCGGGATTTATGACTTGCATGTGCATGTTTCTTATATATATGTATCGCTCCTGCTCACTCAGTCTTCTAGAGACTGACCCTCTCCCTCCCCAACACTTTAGTGTGCAGGTTTGGCTTTGGAGTTTCGAGCTAGGCGGAGGTGTTTGGAGTCTTTGAGTTGGTCAAGTTAGGTTAGGAGAGTCTCTGCACTCACATATGTATTGGAATTATGTATGATTCGATTCTATAGTATCATGAACTTGAATATTTATGTAATTGTTATTGAATTGCTTTTACTGGGTTTTGCTATTGATTAAAAGAGGCCTGAAGAGCCCAATTCTGGTTATGGTTTGTATGTTTGAGCTTTGGCTTTGCGTTGCATTATATTTTGTTGATTGGTTACCATTGCAGGGTCTAGTTCCGCCTAGCTTAGGAAGGTATTTTTGTTTATCTCCCGTTCGCTATGGTTGGATATGGGTACGGACTTTTCATTTCGTTACTCGTGTTGAGCCATAGTGCGGGGGATGTGGTGCCTCACGTGCGGGGTGCTACATCCTTAAGTGGTATCAGAGCCCGGTTGCAAAACCGGTGTTCTCGTGTCGTGAGTGAGTCAGTCTAAGTCGAACGGCATAGGGACTACGTGATATTGTGTGCATTGCATCGATCTTGAATATGGAATTCGGTTTCCTTTAAGAATTTTGTTGAATTACTTGTTGCATCTTATACGAATTCTTGTCTTTCGTATTGAATACGTGCCATGAGCATACACTAATCGCATGCATCTATTCTTGAAATGAGTTATGATTTCCTGGTTATAAAGATGATATCAAACCACGGCCAAGTTCTATGATCACAACAATCTATTGCAAATTCCTTCGGAGGCACGGAAGATAGGAAGGATGCCCGGGGAGGAATGTGGAGAATGCTAGCTGTGTGGCTTTATAGGCTGAGTTGCAATTAACGGTTAGGATTCAGAATGGGAGGTTCGACCTTGGCGATGCGATGGCAGAGGAACATTTGGTGGAATAGGAATAGGAGTTAATCAAGGGATGGTTGTGACTCAGAAGATCAACTTAGGTGAATCCACTACTTGAAGTGCATTAATTGGATTCAACGGGATCTTTCAACCTAAGGAATGAAGTGAACAAAACCTTGAAGATATTTTGGTCCCGGATTTGGATCATTGAAGAGGTATTAATAATTAAGAGGAGTAGAGATAACAGGGGTCCGGTAGGGGTTATGCACCAAGGGTCTACAAAGAAGGACTTCGAACTAAGCCTAGTGATTAGAAGTCGGGTTCTAGAAGGCAAGCATTTGGGTAAACACAAATAGAGGGAAGGTGGCGATATTGAGAACAGGATTTGAGTTCGTTTTCCAAATCCAAGCTGAATTGCCATGTTGTGAAGTGAATTGGAAGATATGGAGCAACAAATGGAAACGGTAAAGAAAAGCAAACACTCATTGCAAGGAAATCATGCATTCAAATATAAGCAATTGGAGGTGAGTTGAATTCACAAAGGATAAGTGCGGAATTCTTGATTGAGAGGACGATTAGAAGTAAGGGTCGAATTTCGAGGAGAGGTGTGGATGCTAACTCCGTGGACGTGGAAGAATTAGGGATCAAGAAATTACAATCTCGGATAGTGGAAGGTACTAGTGATTTACAAAGAGTCATGGAAAACTTGAAGACCGTGGGAATGACAAGGAATAATCATCAAGTTAAAGTAACCTCGGGATTGGAGGAACGAAGAAAAGCTACTGAGCTAATAGCTTACCACATTGGTGACAGGTTCCAAAACATTCATAGCACGTGCATCATATTCTGCATTAATTATTTATTCTTTTGACCTTATGTTATCCGTGCATTTTTAATTGGTTTCGTTGCGCTAATGTGTTGTATAATTGCTTGATGTAAACGTGACACATGCATCGTCATTGTAACCCGACATGCATTTAGTGTTTAATTGATAGGAAGTTCTTTCGCCTCAACTATCAAGTGTTACTTGACCGAGCCACTTTCGAATTCAATAAAGATGACTTCGGGGAAACAAAGAATTTCAAGTAAAGGATAGGTTATTGGAAATGGGAATTCATAAGGAGAAGCGAGTTTAGAGTCGATTACAGGGTGGTTGGATCGGACAAGAATAGAAAAGGGGTTTCGGACATTAAGCGAATTAGAAGGGAAGTTGAAATGCAAAACCTTGGGGTTGCCTTGTGATCAAAATCCTCCCTAATGGGAATTACTCATCAAGAATTTCGATAAAAGAGGAATCAATGGAATTCCACACGGGACAACAGAAATTTAAAGGGGAGAGCACGACCAAGGAACAAATTGGACGATTGAAGGGGTGCTCGAAAAAATATTTTGTAGGAATAACGAAATTGCAAATTAAGGAAGACCTGGGAGTCCCTCATTAGGTATAAAGGAAATGGCTTGGAGAATATTCTTATGTATAGAATATGGATCTGGGGATAACAAAATTATAAGGGAGCTTCTGTGAACCCTAAGTCTGAATTGACAAGAGAGAGGGTCGAATCAAGTTAGCATATAATGGAATGATGGCGATCAAGCGTAATCCAATAGAGTACAAAAGGGGGTTCAATGATGACAATATTATCAAGTCATTGGTTATTTCCACGATAATTCGGAAGGAAATTTAAGAAGAAACCAAATCGGAAAAGATGATCATTGGAGGAATTACATCAAACTTCAAAACTCATCAAGAACATTCTATCTTCGATTCAAGAAATGGGGGGCCAGATACGGAATATAACCTTAAGGGGTTAAAGAGAATGAATGGATAACATGAACGGAAGATGGAAAAAGGATTCGTGTTAAGATAGATCCTAATGACGAATACCTCAAGGTAGGGATTCAATCGTCAAGGCTGTCCGGAGTAGTTATCCTCGAGGGTATTTTAAACTCCGATATGGGTAAGATAGTAGCTATGGACCTAACTTCGAGACGGATGGTCTCAGGGTATTCGGGAAGTTAAACTCGGCTAATTAAAAAAGAGTTGGTTAGTCGAATGAGGATTAAGGGAAATGGTGAAGACTGGAAGCAGTACTAGGCAGAAGGGATCTAAGAGTATAATCCTTAAGGGGTTCATCAACTGTTTCAATGGGGTTCCCTGGAGAGATTAAAGACAAGCTGAGCGATGAGCCTATCCCCGGAACAGATCACACATTGGACAACTTACAAATTTAAATTTCTTAGCTACGGTGAACGGTACATAAAACATTCATGGCATAAGCATACCTACAATTTAATTTAATTGATTCTTGATATACAGTACCTTACTAATTGATTATTTTCGTTGTACTGGGTTATGTTGTATTTGAGGTTTATTACATGTCCTTGTGTGATTCTAAATTTTGGTTTTGCGTGTGTTGCTTGGGAGTATTGGAGACTTCCTTGTTTTATTTTGTTTGAGAGACGGGGTGCTCTCGTTGTTTCTAAGAGACGGGGATTCTCTTGTTTTGTTTGAGAGACGGGGTTCTCTCTTTGTTGTTTTTGAGAGGCGGGGGTTCTCTCTTTGTTGTTCGTAAGGAACGGGGTTCCTTCATTAATTGTTTTCAGACAGATAGTGAATCCGAGGATGGATTCTTTTAAGGGGGAGAGGTTGTAACGCCCCCGTTTTTCTTAGTGTGTATAGCATGAATTATGTGTTTATCAAATTGCGCGAGATATTTATTTATACGTGTTTTACATATTTAATTTTCTTTTAAATGTATTAAATGTTAATTATCTTATTTTAATAATATAACTAATAAATACATGTATATATACGTATATATTATTTCTATGATGCTAATATTGAAAATTTATATAATATAAATATATATATATATATATATATATATATATATATATATATTATTGGTGTACGTGTGCATGAATTTATGCATGCATGTTATATAATATATATATATATATATATATATATATATACATATTTATATATATACATGCATTATTAATTATAATATATTATTTACGCATTTAATTGTATATTATTTGTTAATATTAAGAATTTTATTGTTTCATTGCGTATGAATGACAGTTACGTGCCTCGTTTCTATTTAATTTGATACCGGAATTTCGTGCAAAATTTAATATGTTGAACTTATACTTGTCTTGTATATGAATATATGTTCGTTTCGTATTTTCGAATTCATCTGCATGTGGTTCGGATTTAATTTGAATTTTGGAATCCAAGTCGGGGGGCTAACGAGCACTTAGCGCACCCTTGGTTCCGTATTTAATATCTTGAGCTCGGGAACTCGGATTCGAGTTCCGTCAACTTCGCTGAACTCGTAACCAAAATTCAAGTTTAGTAAACTTAGCCTTATATTTTTCTAATGTTAGTTGAACCTCCGCAATTCAACCGAAAAACGAGACGGCGACCAAACTGACCTTGTTGCACTAAAATGACCATATCTTGCTCAAACCTTGACCAAATTAACTATGGTTGGATGCTATGGAACCCTAACTCAACCCTTTATTCATCCATTAACCCCCCAAACCGAGATAACCCTCCCCACTTACTGAAAATATCTGAAACATCTTCTGCTTCCCAGTCTCTCCCGTAACTCAGGCTTTGCCATGAGATTCAAGCTCAAATCTCCTTCCAAACCTCCATTAATCCACAAGGTAAGCTTGGATATGTTATGTACATACAATATGAGTCATTTTCATTCATTAATCCCCAAATTTGAGCATGGCTCTTGAGGTTTTATCTGGAATTCGAAATAATGGATTTGGGACAAATTTGTTGATCTCTTTCGATTCTTGTTGGTTTTGATTGATTCCGAGCTTGAGAATGATTATTTTGACATCCTCATATCATTTATGGTCATTGATTTCATGGTGGTTGAGATATTAATGATTTATCATTTATGGTACTTTGAGAAAAAATTCACATGAATGTCACGTATGCTTTCTCCTCTTGGTTGTACTCTTTTGGAACTGAATTATGTGTTGAATTTATGTTGTTTTGCTGCACATTTGATAGCCTTTATGATCTGAACTTGTTGGGATTGTTGGAGATCGTTCATACCCTGTTTTTCGCGTAAGCTTTGCCCTGTTTTTCAACTGATTTGTTGCTATTAAAACTGCCGTGAACCTTCATGCTTTTGCTGTCAGTTTTCGTAGTCTTATGGGTGTGTTTTAGCTGAGTTTCTTGCAGCTTTTCATGCTTAGTTTGCTGCCTTTCTTGCTTGTTCATGGCCATAGCTGCTGCTGCGTTTTTCTGTCAAGAAGTAGGGGATTTTGTGCTGTGTCGTGGAACTGTTGCAGGCGAGACACGGGTGTGTCTTTTTCCTCCCTTTCGGCGTGTAACGGGGGTACAGTGTGGGCTAGAATTTCTGTGCCGAGACACGGGGTGTCTCGGTCTGGGCTTGGGAGGTGACACGGGGGTGTCACCCCATTTCTTCTGAACTGTTTGCCTGCAAATTTTTCCCTGACTGCTGTGTATGTATAGTATATATATTTGTGTGCTGTGTGTGTGCGTTGCATGCATGCTTGTGTTGTAATATATATATATATATAAGCTTGTGTGTGCATGGCTTTGTGTATGTAATTGCATGCATGAGTGTTTATTATACATATTTGTGTGTGTACGTGTATGCATGTGTTTATATAATATATTGCATGTTATTTATATAATTGTTATAAATTTATTATATTATATATGTTTATTATATGTTATATATATTTATTATATATTTTAAATATTATTTGATTTAATTCAATTCTTGAAATTAATTGATTTCTATTTCGCGTATTTAATTTACCGACTATTGACTGAACGTTTTATTTCTTTTATTCCTAATTGTGAATATGAATACTATGTGTTATGATTATTAAATGAATTCTTGGATTAATTGATATGCATTATGAATTTATGAAATTGAATGAGATATATGAACGAATGGTTTGATTATATGTTTTAAATTCTTTAATAGTGCACATGAACATTTCCATGATATAATACCATCTTTTACGCATTCATATCATGTTCATTGCATGCCGTGCGTCATATATGGTTCATTTGAGGTCTTGAGTCTCACGAACACGTCATGTTGTCTTTTGTACAGTTTATCTCCAGGGTGGAGAGATCTTGATCCTTCGGGCACTTGGTAACTCGTATCCTTGTTTCGTCTTGTATCAGGTGAGGGTGTTTTTGTTTTAGCTATGTAACAAACCCTACAACCCTTATGTGAAAAGCTTTGGCCAAAACCTTATGATTATATATATATGTTACTTTTAAAGTAAAGTCATCGAGTAAATATTGATCGAGTAAACCCTTTTCAAATGAATTATGAAATATGTTATGTTCTTATGAATTGATATGTTTGGCGAGACACATTTATGATTTATGATTGTACGGGCCCCAGGACTTAGTATATGTGGCTAACCGAGGAAGCAAGGGCTGACGGGGATCCCATATACTAGTTCCAACCATTTACGGCGAAACGGACTTCGTCAAGGAGTTTTTGACGGGGAAACGCTAACCGGGCTTTGAGGCCTCATGAACCTCATAGCCGCATTGATATGATTGGGTGGTCGGGCCTTGCAAACCCGTCCACCACCCGGAGGAAGAAGGTTGGAACAGTTTTATGATATGTTATGTTATGATTGTTTTGCACCGTGCGGGAAGGTTGGGACACGGATTGCCCAAACGAATATGATTTATGATATATGATCTGCATGTATTATGATATATCGCATGATCGCCTAATCAACATATTAATGATATGTGTCGTACACGGTCGGAGTTTGGTTGGAGATTGTGCACGCTCACTCGTCGAGCCTTATGTTTATGTATGATTTATGAACGTAATGAATTAATATGATTAGTCATAAGGTTCGAGCATTGTTTAACTAGTTTCTTGCCCTTCGTGGGTACTAATTTCAAATAAAACCTTGCTCGGGATTTATGACTTGCATGTGCATGTTTCTTATATATATGTATCGCTCCTGCTCACTCAGTCTTCTAGAGACTGACCCTCTCCCTCCCCAACACTTTAGTATGCAGGTTTGGCTTTGGAGTTTCGAGCTAGACGGAGGTGTTTGGAGTCTTTGAGTTGGTCAAGTTAGGTTAGGAGAGTCTCTGCACTCACATATGTATTGGAATTATGTATGATTCGATTCTATAGTATCATGAACTTGAATATTTATGTAATTGTTATTGAATTGCTTTTACTGGGTTTTGCTATTGATTAAAAGAGGCCTGAAGAGCCCAATTCTGGTTATGGTTTGTATATTTGAACTTTGGCTTTGCGTTGCATTATATTTTGTTGATTGGTTACCATTGCAGGGTCTAGTTCCGCCTAGCTTAGGAAGGTATTTTTGTTTGTCTCCCGTTCGCTATGGTTGGATACGGGTACGGACTTTTCATTTCGTTACTCGTGTTGAGCCATAGTGCGGGGGATGTGGTGTCTCACGTGCGGGGTGCTACATTAGTATCAAAGTTACAAGGATTTACGTAAGATTGGAGAAGAGTTCGCTGGGAATCGCTAGAAGATGCAAAGAATTGCAAAGAGAATGCTGCCCTTTTTGCCTTGAGAAAATGTTGAATGCGTAAAGAGAGATAAGGGGCTTCAAAATCCCTATTTATAAGGGAAAAAAGATGGCATTAATTAGGGTTTGGGATTCAAGCCGCAATCATTTCCCGTCTTGAAAACTCCCTCACTTTCAGTAACCGCCTCTCACCTCCCAACAGACACTTGCCACTACCCTGGTACACGCGCCTACGTCGCCACTCAGCATTAAATGCGGACAGGATGTCATTTATTGCTGTGTCAGAACGTGGCCGTTACAGAAGCTGGACAGTCACTTCCCTCCAAAGGTGTGACTCTCGAATATTCAAAGCTAGTGCTCAGTTTTCAAAATTTTAGAGTACTCTTGAGCGTAATTACAGAATTTGGGGGCCAAAATGATGAGGCCAGATTACGTTTAGATCTGCACTGCACACGTGTCACGATCTGAGGGATCTAGGGTTCTAACGCTCGTGGTAATGGGCTCGTGGAGTTGGCTTGGCCCATTCCCCCATACTTATCTGATCCGGACTTGCATGCCTCGGCCCAAGTCACAAGTGTGGGATTCGTCCACCAATCCTCTCGGACGCTCGTATTTTGGTCCCAGTGATGCCTCTCATCCAGGCTCTCTCTCTCTTCCACACCAAGATCCCTGCTGTCATTACGCTCGGGTTCACACACGCTCCACGCTCGGACCCACAACGCTCATGGGCACCCGCCAGGGGAACCCCTCTCGATCGTACCCAACGCTCGGACTCAGCGCCAAAGGGTACTATTCTACCCAAGGGCCAACCCCACCGCAGCAGAGTACCCTCCTCGAGGGCCCTTTCAGAGGAATGAGAAGCATAGCTAAAATATCTCCACACTATCCGCTCGCCAACAACATCTGACACAGTGTAGGTGCGCACCTCGTACCTGACTCTGCCAGCCTACAGGACCATCACTTTCACGCCATCACATAGCGCCACGTGTCTAGGGCGACACGAGTTTGGGACCACATGGCCAATTCACACAAAATACCCCTGCCCCTAACATATAAATATGGGATTCACACACTTATCTCCCAAGTCATCTTTTCCAAACTTACCTGCATTGAACTAGGCATTCTCCTCCATCTGTCTTCTTCTCCGAGCTCTTCATTTCACATACACACCATTGTTGCACCCTTACTGCATTCTGATCCTTGGTGTTATCCTAGCTGGAATAACCCACGCTACGAAGGAAACCCAGTTCCTGAGGCTCTAACGCCTATGATGGTATTCCCTTCCACAAATAATTCTTAAAGTGTTGGTGTTTTAGTACGCATCCTTAGTTTCTGCACCATCATAATTCATTAAATAATAATTATTTTTTAAATATTATGTATTTTATATTTATTTTTTCGTATTTATTTCTTTATAAAAGAATTATATTTTATTATAAATCAGGTTTGATCTATTATTGGATCTAATCGGAACCGATTATAAATGAACTCAATGTTAATTAAGGTGAATATATTGGATATTTTGAGCAAATAAGGGCGTGGTATTACTATGAGAATTACAAAGGTCTAGACCATTTCTCGATTTATGCGTGCGCAGGGGCCATGCTAATCTTCTCTGTATCTTCTCTGTATCGAAGGTCGAGTAGATCCGATTATCAGATCTTCTTTTCAAATTCAAATGCACAAATCGAATCTCTATATTTCCACCAGAAATTTGTTGGTTGGTTATTTATTTATTTTATTCACATTAAATTAAGAGGAAAAGAAATCATGCAATTGAAAATGAGTAGAGTTGCTAGTTGAGCACTCTTCTTCTGACCAAAAAAAAGTTGCAAAGGTCAAGGTGAGAGTTCAACTCTCTCTCTCTCTTTAAGATAAAATTATCCTGCTCAGGTGCTTACGGATTAACGACAATCGTCTTTTAAGATACAACGATCACTTCTCGTAATAGTGCACTACAAATTACGAAATCAACGAACTCTAAGTTTTAGAGCTCTCTTAGAACTTAAATACTCTATCTATATTTGTATATAATTCTAGAATTGAATTGGATAATTAAAATGCATAATGGTGAGGTATATCTATAAATTATGATGTACCTTTTCAAAATGGTACTTACCTATTCACTTTTAATTATTAATTAATGAGCCAACAACCTCAAAAACCCTGTGTTAATCGAAATGATCACAAAAAACTCTGACAAAAAAATTCTACTTCAAAAAACCCTCTGTTTTTTTAAATAAATTCACCGTCCCCTCCCCCCATTTGGTCAACGAGAAAAGATGAAAACCCTGTAATACCATTTCGGTATATGTCAGACACTTCCTTTGCACTTTCATTTCAAAACAATATTTCACATTGTATAATTTCTTGGAGGGAAAAACTTCAGCAGGCCTTCCTCGCGAAAACCCTAGACAATCTAGCAGGAGAAAACGTACGATGCCAAGGAATTTGTTGTTGAGGCTGGTGAAGAAAGCAGTATATTTTAGTTTCGTCGGTGTGTTCTGAAGGACGTTAAGGTATGTACTTGACAAATGTGTTGGTTCAGGAGTATATCTTTCATTTTTGTGTAAATGATATGCGAATTTATGTACATTCCTCCATTTTTCCTGGGATTTTTGAGCGTGGATGTCAAAATTTCTTGTTTCCATCACTTGACCTAGGGTTTGTAAGGATTTTCTAAATTTTAGGTTTTTTTTTTTTTTTTTTTTTTTTTTTTTACATGAGCAAACATGTTTGTAATCTTATTGTGGAACTAGTGTTTGTGTATTTGAAGTTTGCCCGTTTTCGTGTTTTGAGATTTTTCGGAAACTTTATTCTATTGTAAGCTAATTTTGAAATCCCTTTCTTCTTTTTTATCACAGAATTTTTCATCGTATAATTCTATGGATTGGGGGCTATTTTCTAGAGATTCCAGATCGTTACCGGAGGTATGTGGGTGGGAGGAGATTTATAAGTAACCCCATAAGCCTTGATTTTTTCTATTATAACAAGCTTATGGACCTCTATCGGATGTGTGGGGGTCATGGGATGGCAGTTGATTTTTACTAATTAGAGCCTGGGTACAATATGAATAGTGGGTTTGGGCCTCTAGACAATGAATGGGCTTTTGTGCACATGCAAGAGGAACATAGGGCTCACAAGGAGATCACTATATATTCTGTGAAAGGTCCAGCCCCATTATGTGCTCTTGATACCGATGGAACTGATGTCACGTTGATGGCGATAGCTGCAGACCAAGGGCAACCCATATTAATGCTTAGATAGGACAATGAGCCTGTTGACCAAGAGAATGTAGAGGAACATATACCAGATGATAACATCCCTGAGGAAGGTGTCACACAAGAGGATGGAATACTTGCACAGAAAGAGACATATCCATCAGATCCTTCTGGTTCAAGGCCACAAGAAACTCAAACAACCCCTGACGTAGAAGACCCTTTTGTTGATTTTGAGATTGAAGTAGATCATGAAGTTGGAAATGGTACAGAAACAGAGTTTATGAACAATGCAACAGGTATTTGTACACTTAATATGTTCAAGCGGTATATGCAACTTTGATTTGTAATTATGATCTGAAATTTTGAACCATTTAATGATGTTGATTTTATACTTGTAGAACAACATGAGACTGAGGTGGCTGATGAAGGTGTACATGTTGCTGGAAATGATGATGGGAATGGAGATCATGACATTGATGATGATGTTGATGAGGTAGAAAATTGATGTACACTTCGAAGATGGAAATGAAGTTGATACTGAAAATGTTCAAGAGTATGACCATGAAGCTAGTTTGGAACCTGACTTGGAACCTTGTCCAGAGATGGCTGAGGAATTCAGACAGACAATACAATCTCAGAGAAAGTGAAAACAGCCAATGGCAAACACATCAGGTTTTAAGCTATATGTTTTACTTGAAGGTGTTATATAGAATAAAGAAATGCAAATGTGATGTCTAACTAATTAAGATAATTGACACATGCTGCTGCCATATACCAATTCAGATATGTTATTTTCATATTGTGATTTTTATGCTCTATTTGTGATGCTCTATTTTCAGATGAGTTATGCTATTTTGATACTCCAGATTTGATTAAACTTGAAGCTGTGATGTGTGATTTGCAACTGTGATGTGTGATTTGCATCTTTGATGTGTGTTTTGCAACTGTGATGTGTGATTTGCAAATGTGTGTTTTGCAACTGTGATGTGTGATTTGCAACTGTATGATTTGCAACTCTGAGTAAACCTGAATATTTCATATGTTCTAATCTATTTATTGCATATGCATATCTCAGGTGACCCTGAAGATGATCTTGGATATAGTGAAAGGGAGGACTGGTGTGAATCGGATGATTCTGAGACAAGTGCAGCTGAAAGCTTGCAAGCCAAAGAAGAGGATGATTCTGATTGGTACAGTGGTGTTGAAGGCTCAGAAGATGATGACATTTTTCTACCAAGTGACAAAAGTAAGTTAGCTAAGAAAAAAAAAGTTAGAAGAGATAAGGAAGAAGAAAAAGGCTTCAAAGAGGCAAAGGAGACATGTAGATGGAGAAGATGATGTACTAAATTCTCCTGAAGGACATAACTAGTACAGTGATGCTGAAGAAGATGAGAACTTTGATATCCCCCCAGAGTCAGATCGTGAAGGACCAAGATTTGCTATGTTTAGAGATGGTGACAGTGTGCAGGATTTGAAATTCCATGTTGGTCTAACCTTCTCTGGAGTGAATAAGTATAAGGAGGTTCTTTCTGACTGGAGCATCCGCAAAGGCTTTTTCATTGATTTTGAGAAATCTGATAAGACAAGAGTAATAGCCAACTGTGCAGCTGAAGGATATAAATGTAGGATTCATGCTTCAGTGAAGCAGAATTCTCCCCTTTTGCAAGTGAAGACACTTAAGGAGGAGCATACTTGTGCAAGAAAGAAGAAAAATTATAGAGCCAGAGATGCATATATAGCAACAAGAATGGAACAAACAATCAAAGATCATCCGAATGTCAAAATAAGTACTTTGCAAAACATTGTTTAGAGAGATGTGGGTGTGGAGATAACACCATCAGTTGCTCAAAGAGCAAAGAAATTGGCCATGGAAAAGATAAGAAGGGAGTTTGAGGTGGATTTTGGCCTGCTATGGGACTACTGTGAGACAGTAAGGGTCAAAAATCCTGGCAGCACTGTATTTTTATAGCAAATAGAAGATTCAAATGCTCCCAGGTTTGATAGAATGTACTATAGCTTATCTGCTATGAAGCAAGGCTTTCTAGATAGCTGTAGTCCATTGATTGGCCTGGATTGTTGCTTCATTAAAACACTCCCTGGAGGTCATTTGTTGTCTGCAGTTGGTAAGGATGGCAATGACAACCTGCTTCCAATTGCCTTTGCTTATGTGAGAAGTGAAAACAGCACCACATGGAAGTGGTTTATTGAGACTTTACTGTCTGATTTGGGTGGGCAACAAGGTGGGAAGTGGACTTTCATAAGTAACCTGCAAAAGGGCCTTCTGGATGCAGTGAGTGAGCTTGCACCTGAATGTGAGCACAAGTAATTGACTGTTTTACATGAAGAATTAAATGTTTTACTTATGGAGCCAACAACCTTGTGTTTCAAAAAATGATCCCAAAAAACCCTGACAAAAAAACAATTACTTCCATAAACCCTTTGTTCTCAATAACTGTAATTAGTTGTTGTTGTTCAGTAAACCCTATTTTACATAAGTAATTAGTTCCAAGATATGTAATTAGTTGTTGTTTTCAATAAACAATTACTTCAATAAACCTAGTTTTACATAAGTATATATTTTTGGATTTACTTATTAACAAAAAATTGATTCTATTAACTGTAGGTTTTGTTTAAGACACCTATATCAAAATTTCAGCACACGTTGGAAGGGATAAGAGTTGAAGAGCTTGTTTTGGAAAGCTGCAGCTGCTATAAACAAGGATGAGTGGAGAGATATAATGCAAAAGATGAAGGAGGTTGATCCAAGCTTGGGAGATGGTCAGGTAACTGCCTATGACTAGCTCATTTCTATCCACCCAGACTGTTGGTCCAGGGCTTTTTTTAGAGGGACATGTAAGTCAGATGTTTTGGTTAACAATATATGTGAATCATAGAATAATCTCATTTTACCATCTAGGGAGAAGTCTGTTATCCGTATGTTTGAGTGGATTCGTATTAGGATCATGAATAGAGTGGGGACTAAAAGGTTAGGAATGGAAACATATGCTGGTGATGTTTGTCCACATGTCTTGAAAAAACTGAACAAAAACATCGGTTTGGGTAATTATTGCTTCCCTCAGTGGGCTGGTGGGAGTGAGTTTGAGGTTGTGATGAATGGATATCAGTTTGTTGTGAATCTAGAGGAACGTACATGTTCCTGTGGGTCTTTCCAGTTGAACGGATTCCCTTATTGTCATGCCTGTTCATGTATAAATGAGAGAAGGGAGAACAGAGAGGATTACATTGATGGTTGTTGTAAGAAGGCTGCCTATAAGAAAGTTTACAAACATGTAGTTCGTGCTGTGCCTGGAAGAAAATATTTGATCAGAACTGGTCTTCAGCCACTAAAGGGTCCGGAGTATAAAGTAAAGATGGGGCGGCCTAAAAAGGCAAGAAGGAAGAGTGTAAATGAAGGTGTTACTAGGACCGGTCTAACTCATACATGCAGCAGGTGTTTTGAGTTGGGTCATAATATGAAGACTTGTAAGAACAATCCACACCCAAATTCCAGATTTTACACGGTGTATGAATTGATTTTTAAATTGTTATAGATTTATTGTATTATATAGCAACTGCATACTTTAATTACTTTCTTTTTTCTTTTCCTTGACAGGTTGGGCTTTCCGGCTTAGACAATGGCAATAGAAGACCTAATGTAGTACTCTTTGATTATTCAACTGAATTTAAAAACTTGTATATTATTTGGACAATGTGTAGTAATACTTGTAATTTTGTAGGTTTCAAGTCATAGAGGGAGGAGAAGGGTCTTCAACATTATACGAGAAAGCAAGCCGCTATCCATGCAAGATCTGTTGCAAGGGTTGCTGCTGAAAACTCCCAGACACCACCATCTGCTGCAAGTAGATCTGCTGCAAGGGTTGCTGATGCACAAGGTCCTTCCCAAGCATAAACACCTTTCCAGAGTACTCTAGTTTCAGCATCCCAGATTCCAAGAGCCAGCAATCCTCAAAGACCTCCTGTACGGCCATCCCAATCCACCCCACCTACCGTTCAAACACCAACTATGGTTGATTGTGCCCAGACATCAGCTGCTCAAGGTCAGTTCCAAGCTGCACAAATAGCTACATCTACTCCAACTATTGAAATTGTAGCTCCAAGAACTCATCCACAACAACGCAGAGCTTGGAATAAAAGAACAACGAAAGCAGAGGCCTTTCGAAATGTGAGAGGGAGGGTAGCTGCCCAAAGAAATCAAGCTCCTTTGAAGCCCTGAATGAGCAAATCTCCACTTCCCAGATTCAGATCTAGATCTTAAGTTATATGCCAGTTCATTTTGCCCTATAAACAATGTTTTATTGCTTGAATAATGTGAGTGGTGGACCACTTTTTATCTTGGTATTGTGGGAGTGTCTATCCCCACTTTGGTATCTAACATTAGTAAATAGCAAAATGACTTTTGCTAATTGAATGCAGACATTATTGTACCCCTTTTGAGCTTGCCAATGCTATGACTTTAAATTATGTTTGACTGGTTGTTGATGTCTAAATCTGCTTTCACATGTTTGAATTTGCATTTTAATACACAATCCAATGATGTTTACAGTGCACTCGGAATATTGTCTGACAGGGTTTTATGTGCTACTTTTTACAAACACAGGGTTTCCTTGCAAGTTAATGAAAACAAAGGGTAGCTGGTAAATATTTAACCAACAAAGAGAACTGGAGCGAAAATTCATCATTTCATTGCAAACATTGAACACTACATGAGTTTTAAATCAAAAATGATGAACACTACAAGGACTTTTACAGATTGAATAATCATTTCATAAGAATAATTACCAACAATAACAACAAACCCATACAAATAACCAAAAGAAGAACATTTTTCCTTTCTTCCACTCTTATTGTCGATGCCCCAATTTTAGAAACCCTAGAATTATTGGGTCCTTCACATTCATCCTCACAATCATCAAATGCTTTGATGTTGCTTCATTCTTCACCAGCTACATCCCATTTAGCTTGAATAGAATATACCCAACGGAAATATCCACACTTAGATGAGGTGCAAGAGTAGAAAAGAAGGCTTTTTGTGGGTTTATTCCATGATTCAACCACCTTTATAATAGCCTTCAACCCGTAAGAACAATTAGGAGTTGGTGGGTAACAAACCTCAAGCTCCGGCTTCAGTTTCTTCCATCTCCTTTCGTCGTACAACCTCGAGGAGGCCATTATCGCAGCTCTAGAGTTCTTCAAAGGATGAAGAAGGAGAAAGAAAAGGATTTCAAAATTTGAAAATTAGAACTGAAAGTTAAAGGCAATCAACGAAGGGCATACAAGACATTTCACACTCCAATAGCGGCCAAAAACGCTTTCCTACTTGCAGTCAGCGCGCGTGAGTCGCACTCACTAATTTCAGGGTTTCTTGTACCACCCGGAACGGTGGCAACCACATCCCCCGCACCTAAACCCGAACCCACCTATGAAATGGATTTCCATACATGAGTCCAAGTCTAAGCGAACGGGAACCTACACTCACACACTAGGCTAAGCGGGGTTAAAGACCAACAGAGAGCGCAAAAACACAAAACCAAATATGCGGAAGCAATAAACAGGATCCAAATAGAGCTCAGTCAAACCTGCACTACTATATATATTCCATGGCCACGGGCCCAAAATAGATACAAATATTCGAATCTTCACGTATACAATTCATAATCAAAGTGCTTAAAAGCTATAAATATGAAATACAACTCGACCTAAACAACTAAGTACGACTCGACACGTACTTTCCCGCCTAGCTCGAGCAAACCTGAAAGGGAAAGGAGAGGGTCAGTCTCACAACTCGACTGAGTGAGGGGGCTTAATGCACACCCACACCTAAAAACATAAAATAGCATAACAAAGGTGATAACCATGAATCGAGACTAGGGTTTTACATACCAAAATCTTTTCCAAAGATTACAAATAATACAAAGAAATCTATCTCGATTCATACAGAATCGAACATAACCTAAAACATAAGCCCGGCGAGAACGGACTATCCCTTACTCCTGCAAACATAACAAAATCGAATTCAAACACAAATCCAACCCCACATCCATGGTGCATCAGGAATCAAACCCTAACACCTACATTACGAATACATATGGGGTAGCTAACCCACGATATGTCTTCCCCGGTTATCCACCGAGGGCTCAAGATACCACGCCTTCCCAACCTCTATAGGTCGCACGTGTATATCTCAAATAAGAGCGTGCACAGGGGTCATAATCGACGATTCCATGGTCGTCCTGGGTCTCCCTTACCCACGTCTCTAAGGCCCACATACCAAACGAACCAAATTCCCGTCTTTCAGGGCACAACTCGCTCTACATAACGTAAATATACTAAAAGAGATTCAAAACTTAAGCTTACATATGCTTTTACTTATATCATTTCCGTAAGATTCAAAATCGCTCCACAAGATCATAAACATAATTTAAGCACTTGTATTTATATATAGGTACCATATCCGCATGCAAGTGAGAATTCATCGCATCAAAGGCTATAGGTCAATAGCTAATACAATTCCTAACCTCACCTTACAAAAGAGACAAAAGTAGGATCGAAATGGGCAACCAACCACCTAAGCTTCGAGCTTTTGCACGACAGGAAGAGGCTCTGAAACACAAAAGAAAGCAAGACCCGAGACTTAGACTCAAATATGAACCAAATAGACGCTCAGCAATGGTTATGAATGCAATAAATGCAATTGAAATGCATAAACGTGCTAATTAAATCATATCAATTCATACTCGTATAATTCTTAGCTAATAAGGTCATATATTCAAAACAATGCATATAACACGTAATATAACAAGCTAACGTTGTATAAGAATCATTTAAGAAGTAAGAAAATGCAAAGAAAGACAACAAAGGGTTAAAACGAATAATTACCGCCGCTATATTATCAAATGACACGACCATGCTGGGTTTTAGTTCAAAATGGACACGTCTGTGTCCGATTAAAATAAATTTAGGAGCTCAACTCGAACTGCAGACACGGTCGTGTTAGTTTTCAGTTCATTTCGGACACGGCCGTGTCCGATTTTATGAAAATAATTTGCTCCAAGTCAAGAGGCTGACACGGCCGTGTCCGATTTTATGAAAATAATTTGCTCCAAGTCGAGAGGCTGACACGGCCGTGTCCAAAACATGTTCAAAGCTGACCCGGCCGTGTTGGCCTTTCTTCTTCGAAAAATTATAGCAGCAGCTACAGTGCTTCAGCGCCAAAAACAGGGAAAGAAGTAGAGCTTCACAGCAACCTCAAGCAACAAATTCAAGCCACAAAATTCATGCAATTCAAGGCAAATCACTTCAGATTCAACTTATGATCACTCAACCAAAGCAAAACTTCAAGAACTAGTCTATATATCAATTTCATCCATGCAAGAATTTGAATTCCATCAGTGATAAACTTCACCAAGCTCAACCATAATCAAAAGGGGGATCATATAATCATAATAGAGTCATAAGGGATCATATACACATCTTCAAACCAAAGCATAACTCCATGAAATGCTTGAGATCATCAAACCCTCAATATTCAAGTCATGCTCCATATATTCACCAAACATAGCTCAAAGTGTGGAATTAATGGCTCAAAATGATCACATACTGATGTATATATCAAATATTAGCTTACCCCTTGAAGATGATGGAAGAAAATGGAGATTAGAGCTCAATCTCTCCTTGGGGTGAATAGTGACGGGATGAAACTTGAATCTCCAATTTGGCTGAAATTTCCTTCTCTTTCATGTGGGAATCGAGAATGTGAGAGGGAGGGATGAATATGCTGAGTTTTGGTGAGGTGTGGGACCAAGTCTCAAGTGAAAAGGTTGAGAATTGAAGGACTAAAGTGTAATTTAGTGAAAGGTAGTCATATAGGCGCGAGGTGAGTTTCCGATCGAATTTCGGAGTATCAAATGGGCATAAAGGTTATGAGGCTTGGTCCATTGAACCCGAATTGTCAAAACGAGTTCATCGGTAGTGACGGAATTCAAATCCAAATTCTCGAGCTCAGGTTACACACTCCGGAACCCAAGGTGTGCTAAAAACGTTTTAGCCTCCTTTAGGTTCCAAACGTAACAAATAATTCAAAAGCTCAACAAATAAATCCGAAAACATATAATGAGCATATATCCAAGTCCATAACACGTAAATCTCCGACACATTAAAACGATATAAAATTTTGAATAAAATTCAAGCATAAACGAAACAAATCTCAACAAATTGCGTACATATTCGTATAAGAATCATTCAAATTTATAAGAAATAATAATAATAATAATAATAATATAAATAAGAATTAAAAGAATAAAGAATATGAATTTAAATAATTTAAATCGCACACATACGTCATACCTGTACCGTTTGAAAGTCAAGGTGTCACATTTTCGGTGCCTATTTAAAAAAACACAAGGTCTTTTGAAGTACTTTTTCTTTGTCAGGGTTTTTTTTGCTACATTCGAATTACACGAGGTACTGTTAGGAATAGTGCCCAAGAAAGCGGATTGTATATCCGCTTTGTGCTTTTCCTTATTGTAATCACAGACAATCTTTGAATGATATAACGAATAAAGGCAACACTTCTTTATATGCTCTTGTTTGGTATGCGATTACTTTATCTGTGCATGTATGAGAACTCCCCTAATCCTGATGACTTTAGGACTCTACCATTTAGGTGAAATGGTTCATGAAACGAGCCCTATATCACATAAGTCATGATTAGTAAAATATTCCAAGCCGATGAGTCCTACCGACAGTGGGAGTGTCAACCTGAATCCTCTAAGGCTTGCTTGTGGGATCACGCCCTTAAGAAGGACCACCTTGTTTCATGGAGGTGCAAAGTGTATAGTTGATACGTGCGTGATACATGAGGGTGCTTACTTCAATAAGTAAGTTCACTGAGGTGCCCCGTGTGAGAAGATTCCTAAATGGGAAAGGAAGTTTCTATTTCAGGAAATGGAAACTTCCAGATTAGGAAATATCTCACGAGTCATTGATGTGATTAATTGATCCTTAGACTTGGGGTTCCTTGTCGCTTTATGAGTTAACTCTGTAGTCTTAGGTATAAGCTTTAAAGGGTGTCGCCTTAGACAACTGATTCAAGGCTTATGCTGGGGCTGCACAAGTGATTCATGAAAGTGAATGAGAATCAAGAAAGGACCTACACTTGCATTTGCAAGGTGATCTCTTATTATGTAAGTCATGCATATGCCATATGGAGTCCTTGGCCAAGGTAGTAGATCAAGACATCAAGAAAAGGGTTTCTTGGATTGAGATCAAATGGATATGAAATGCACTTAGCTTTAAGACCGGATTATTAGGGTTCTGATTATTCCCTTGCCCTAGATCTTGGTTGAGAGATAGTAAGTAGGAGGATTGTATCTCACATGAATCAATGACTTAAAGGTTCTGTCGAATCCGAACATTCCAATTCAGCTAGGGGTTAAACACCTGTTGCTAGACTATGGTCGTTTAATCTGTGGACTGATTAATTAATTAGTGAACTAATTAAATAGGGTCACTGCTAATTGAATTGAGAACCTAGAGGGTCACACACAACAACTTGGTTACATGAGTTGAGGCTTTAAAATGATTAAACGAGTTACATGTGAAACCACACGTGTGGGTCACGTGAGTGACACGTGTCCTTGTGACACGTGTCCCACACGTGTAAATATATATATTGTAGATATATATTAAATAATTAATTTGTTAATTATTTAATAGACTTTGGTTTAATTTTGAATTAAAAAGAAAGTCTTATTTTGGAGAAAAATAATCTAGTTAATTAATTGTGAATTAATTAATTAGATAAAAATAAGTTATTTATTTTAAATAAATAAAGTATAAAATTATCCAAAAATAGTTTGGATATTTTAGCTCTCTAGAAAGTTGATTTGAATTTGAATTCAAAGTCAAAGTCAAAATTACTTGATGATCAAGTAATAGGAGAGAGAGAGACCAAAACCCTAGCCCATAAGGAGTAGGATTTTCGGTCCTCCCTTATTATAAATAGGGGAGCTCTAGCTCCCCCTTAGAGCGAATTGGCAATTCTTTTGGTTCATGTGTTGAACACCATCCTTTCTCCAAGATCAAATAAAACCCTAGGTTAAGCCTAAACACTAACTAGAGAACTAGCATCCTTGCTAGTTAGATTGTAGTCAAGTTGGTGGACTATCTCTAGAGAGCTTCAAGTTAGAAGTTTGAAGATTCGAGCTTTACCAAGGAGAGGGGATCAAGCCGCGAGAAGAACGTTCTTGGGTGGCTTGAAACGCTTCAAGAAAGAATAAAAGAAAAGTAAGTTTCTTATCTCTACGAATTTGGTTACACGATTGCGAGTCCTAGATCCATTTTGTTGGAAAATTTTTAAATTTCCGCTGCTTTCTATTTCGTGTTTCCAACAGGTACCTGGATGAAAATTTCTCATTAATTAATAAGACATCTTTTCGATTATTACCAAAACAATGCAATGTTACATGACACCTTTTCAAATAAAGTGAAAACTATTCATCACAATTATTAATTCGAAAGGTTATGTCTTTTAAAGAACATTGCATATATTATATATAAATGTATTTTTATTAATTATTAAATCTAAATTTAATTTTCTCATTTAATAATTATTAGATTTTAATAAATAAAATTATCAAAATTCCAACCGAATAATTCAAATCCGATTATCAGATCTTCTTTTTAAATTCAAATGCACAAAATCGAATCTCTATATTTCCACCAGAAATTTGTTGGTTAGTTAATTATTTATTTTATTCGCATTAAATTAAGAGGAAAAGAAATCATGCAATTGGAAAATGATTTTGTTAGGTGAATCAAGCAGTTCTCGTTGTATGGATTCGTAAAAGAGCATGTCAACATCTGCTTTTATCCAGAAATGATTTTATATATTTTATGGCTGACCCCACAAAAAAAAAAATTGTTTTATTTTATTTATCACTGACAGGAGTTGTTGGATGTTCATTATTTCTCCTTCTTATAAAATTTTTATCTATCACAAAATTTTATCGAATTATTTTTAATTTTTATGCCTTGAATTATTGAATTATTATTATTTGAAACTTAGGAGTAATTAATAATGAGTTTCAAATTACAAATGAAAAAATTATTAATTTCATTCCGTAAAAAAATCCACTTGCAATTTTAGTCCTATCAATTGTCACTGTCTCACTTTAGGTCCCTTAAAGTCACTTTTTTCTTAAATTTGATTCTACTGACCAATTTCCATAAAAAACAAATGTTTGACCATCCAAAAAATTGCTTTTCAGCCCTCGCTGTTTATTTATATTTCAAACATACCCCAAATTATTTAAATTCTATATTTTAACCCTAAATTATTTAAATTATATACTTAATTAGTATATATATATACACACACGTGTATTATATCATATATATATATATATATATATATATATATATATATTGATGGGGTCTGATCCGAGTTGTCAAACTCCAGTACTTTAGAATTTGTATGCTAGAGAAACAGGAGTCAAATGTTCAGCCGAGGGTCGCCAGAATGTGTGGGTTCAACCTGCTAGGAACAAACACAGCAAAACGTCAGAAGGCCAAGCTGGGGAAATGGTGGGTGAAACCGAGTTTGGCTCTCCAATTCTCAAGTCAGTGAAACAGTTTCAGGTAGAGTGTGGAAGAGAAACAGGAAGATAAAACAGAGCTCAAGTAAGGGAAGCTTGCTTACAGAGTGTGAGAGATTCTGAGTATTTATAATTGAGGGTTAGGGCCCTTTGATAATTGTCACCAAGTGGTCCTGGATCGGTATTGCTCTAGACACGTGGCTTAATAAGGAGCCTCCAAGAAGGGTCTCCTGCAAAAGCCTGCAAAAAGGTTGATGGAAAGCAACAGTGGCAGGTGTGCGTTTGTATTCTAATATTTGTCAGAGAGAGTTACATGGTTGTTCCCTAGGACAAAACATGCTCGGGTTGGTATGAACTTTGGGGCTCGCAGGTCCGAGGGGATATCTAGGCCCAGAGAAGTGGTGTGGAAGGAATGACTTCGCCTTTACAGCCATAAAATGATCTCGAGGGCCTTGTCGTAATTGTATTGCTAGCCTTGCTCACCCGCTCGGGGAAAGGTTAGGATTCCCTTTAATGAGGGAGCGGATATTCCCTCGGGGGGAACAGTCAATCCCGAGGGGGGGCTTGAGATGTTGGCCCTGAGATGCCACGGTGTCATGTTTTGATTAGACCACATGTCGTATTCGTGGCTTGACCGTATTCTGACCTCATCATATATATTATAATAAGTTATATGTGTGTATAATACGTGTATATAATATATATAAAACATATATATAATAGTTTGGGGTATTTTGAAAAATATAAATAAATAAAAAGGGCTTAAAAGTAATTTTTTGAACAGTCAAACGTTTATTTTAACGATCAAATGTTTATTTTGGACGAAAATTGATCAATGGGACCTAATTTACGAAAAAAGTGATTTTATGGGACCTAAAGTGAAACAGTGGCAACTGTTGGGACCAAAATTGAAAATGGGTTACTTTATGGGACGAAATCAATAATTTTCTCGTACAAAATTTACTATTTTAATTAGAGCTTTCGTGTTTGAATTTTTATCGGGGAATTCCCGAAAACTCCCCAAATGATAAGTTCAATTCCTTTTAACTCCCCATTTTCAAAAATGATGTATTAAAACTCAAGAATCGCGTATCTAAAACCCCAAATGATGTATTTGAAATACAAGAAAAAAATCACGTATCTAAATCCCAGAATCGCGTATCTAAATCCCAGAATTGCGTATCTAAATCCCAGAATCGTGTATCTAAAACCCCAAATGATGTATTTGAAAATGGGGAGCTGAAAGGAACTTTTCAAACCCATGGGGAGTTTTCAAAAATTGCCCCAATTTTTATTTATTATTTTTTTTTTTTTTTTTGTAGGAAAAAGGCCAATGAGGCCAAATCTATCGCAATTCCTCCAAAACAATGTCAACAACAAAATCGGGAATATCACCCCGAACCAACGCAGGCCGAGACCGCATTACAAGCTAACTTGTGAGCCAATCTATTGGCATCACGTCTAACATAAGAGAAAACATAACCCTCAAAATGTGAACAAATAGAATGAATATCGTTAAAGATGTTGCCAAGTTCCGAAAGATCCTCCTCGGCAGACCGAAGTTTATTGATCACATTAACATTATCTCCCTCCAAAATGACGTGGCTCCACCCAAAATCTCTGGCTAGACAACTATTACCAAATACTCAACTATTATGCAGGCTTAGCAGTTGTGGTCACAATCTTACGATGCACAGACACTTCTCAAAATATCGTTTTATCTTATCGTGTCGTCTCGTGTCCGACATCTTGTCCGACACTCATCACATGAAAATAAAAAAAAAAAAATATATATATATATATATATATATATATATCCTTATCACCGTATCCGTATCGTATCGTGTCCGTATCCGTGCATCATAAACACAATCTAATAAAGTTGGGGAAAATTCATATTCATTCTTATATTTTGAATTCAAATTCGAAATAGTCCTCAAGTTTTTAATTTACTTAAAAAAAAAGTTTTTAATTTACTTTAAATTCATCCTTTAAATTATTTTTTTTACCATAATTTTAGGCTAAAATTTATTAATAGACTAAAATACCCTTAAACTAAATTTGATCTATTTAAGTATAAAGATAATTAAATCATCTTGCCTTTTTTTTAAACCATAAAAAAAATAAGAAACTATAAATTATTTAGTTTAATTGTTAGTAACTCTATGGAACACCAAAAATATAAAAATACTAATATATAAATTTATTTATTTATTTTTTAAAATAAAAACCGATCAACCGACAGTGGGGAATTTACGGAGATATTAATCAAGTCGTCGACATAGTACAACTGACTAATCCACCTATCAACTAGCGACCTATTACAATGGTGCCCATAAGCAGAAAACTTAGACATGTAAAAACTAGGGCCCTTATTAACACGAAAGACGGCCTTAGTCCCATTCGAGGACCACTAAAGATCACACATGGCTACGACAAATCAAGCTAGCAACTAAGTCTCAAATCATGACAACTGAATCAACTGTCAGAATAATTACTTGTTACTTAAAACACGATTCGAATTGACTTGAATAACTTACTACTTAAAATTAAACCAGATTCGGATTAACCGTGTATGACTGGACACAATTACAACAAGGCTTCTGATAAATAAGAATCCTAAACGGATCGCACTTGCTGAAATTACAATCCTTATTTGAAAGTCTGAATATTGTCCATAACCTGTTTGTATTCAAGATCTTTAACATCCTTATTAATGCTTTGTCCCCAGGCTTGACAAATGCCCTCTCTGTTATCCAACCAATCAATAGTACTCTTCCAAAATAAATAATTCCCATGCAATATACAGATCATGTGACGACCAAGACAATACAATAATTTCCCCTCTGGAACATCATGGCCAGGGCTAATAGTTCCCTTACAATCCATTACCTGCACCAAGATATCAACCTCTCGCGACCAAAGAACCAAGTGACGCCAATCATAAACAAAGTTGATATAATGAAAAGAATACAACAATTTATTCAAAGAATCTAAAACAACACTGACCTTCATTTTTAATTTTTGATTCGGATCGAAGGGAGCTCCCACTTATCAACTCGAACTAAACCCCTAAGTTCCCCGATAATTGGGCTCTCCGGGAATCTAAAATTATCAAAATTTATATTTACAAAATTAAAATAAATGATTAAAGTCGAGACATCTTCAATTCATGCATGTATATATATTATTAATGGAGATATTTAAAATTAATAGCAAAGTTATTCAATTTATTACATAAATTGAGTGTAATTATAAAAACATGACAAGTTCATAAACGATAAAAAGAAAATCAAAGAAATTAATCGACTCTTAAAATGAAATCAACTAGAATGAGTAAAACGAAATTGATCTATAATTGCAATTTACGACCACATATTTATTTCAATGAAATAGATTAGGAAATTTTCAACAAGAGATAAACTCATGTACGTAATCTTCTTTTGCAAGACCCACAATCTACTAACTAAATTTCATGCCTTAAATTGCTAAGAAAACTTTTGAATTTACACGTCACATATCCAATATGTCTACTTAAAAACTTATAGATAACGAGTGGTCAAGTAATTCATTGAACTAAGTATGTGGCCACACATTCCATTTAGAAATCAATTTCGTTTTATTCATTTTAGTAGATTTTATTTTAATAGTTAATTATTTTTTTTAATTTTATTTTTATTAGTTATAAACTTGACGTGCTTTTGTAATTATGCTAAATTTATTTAATATATTGAATTATTTTTGCTATTAATTTAAATATCTGCATTAAATAATATATACATACATGAATTAAATACGTCAAAAAATTAATAATTTATTGTAATTTGGTGAATATGCGTCTTGATAACGGTGGATAACTTTAATTTAGATATTAGTATTTTTATAATTTCAGAATTTAATGGAGATAATAACAATTAAATTAAATAATTTATAGTTTCTTAGTTCTTTCATGATTTCAGAAAAACGAAAAATGAATTGATTATTTTATACTTAAATAAAATTAGTTTAAGGATATTTTAGTCTATTTATAATTTTTTGCCTAAAATTGTGATAAAAAAATAACATAAAGGATGAATTTAAAATAAATTAAAAATATGAGGACTATTTTAAATTTGAATTAAAAACATACGGATGAATATGAATTTCGCCCAATAAAGTTGAGAAGCTTTATACTTTTGATTTGTTTCCATTCCTAGTCTCTTTTACTGTGCATTTTCCCATTTTGTTTTGTTACAACACATTAATCCAAATTATACTGTTGCACATTAATTAATCATGCTGCAACAAACTACTCGATTTATATATAATATGTGATCGAGCTAAATTTCTGCCGAAGAGTCGATCGAGATATTCGGTCGAGCACTTCAATTTGTAGAATGGAAACTGCCTCTATTAGCTCAAAATCTGTAATGGATGAAAGGAAACGTGAGCTTGAGGCCCACTCGAGGAAGATGGGGTGATACCCGGGTTGGCACTCCAACGCTCAAGTCAAAATCAAGTGATGAGGGTCGAGTATATGTGTAGTAAATATGGTAGGTGAAAGAACTTACTGTTGCAATAAATGTGGAAGCTTTATCTAGGGTGAGGAGAGAGAATTCACCGCCTCGATGTGCCAAAGCCACAAGCTGTGACGGGTACCCCATTATCCTCTAGGCATTAAATGCATGGTCGGCCACTGACTGTGGAGGAAGGTTGTCGAGCGGTGTATCAGGGGCTCTGGGTCGAGATGAGAGGTGATCCTTAGGATCAAGGCTTGGAGCAGTAAAAATTGGAGGCGATTAATGAAAGATCGACCTGACGGTCGAGATTACGTTTCGTCGAGCGAACAGATAGCGTACGGTGATTGGTCCATGATGGAGGGTGGGTCCAACCCACGTCAAAAGCCCCCCAAAACGTCGGCTGCTAGGGCTGACGTGGCAGCGGTGTTTCAAATCCCGAAGTAGGACCCACCTTAACCATGGCAACATTTCACCTTCTCGATTCCCGCCAATTTCACTCCTTTAAATAGTGCCTCTCTGTAAATTCATTTTACCATTTGCGAAAGAATTTTGAAGAGAAGCTCCGAGCCATTTCGAGCGATTTCAGTGTTTTTGTACGTTGATTTCGACCGTTCGTTCCAAAAGGAGGAGACTTTTGATCACTCTCTTTTACACAAAGGTACTATTTTCGACTCGATCTCGGTGTAATTCCGCTCTTTTTATTTTTTGATTGCTTCGAGGGAGAGGTTAACCACTTCCCTCTTCCAAAAGCTTTCTCTCACTCGATTTGCTCGAATCTTTTCAACAAAGTGCATGTTTTAGAGCTATTCCTTTGACAAATGTAGGATGTCGACAAATCTAGGTGAAAGCAAGCCTGTGGGGATGGAAGTGGGGGCCATATCTGTGGGGTCGAGCTCCCGTTTCGATTCGAGCTCAGACTCGTTTGATTCTGGGTTGTCTATGGAGATGAGGTCGATAGATCATATGGAGGTCGACGAGGACGTTGATGTAATGGGGGTGTCTGATCCCACCCCAGAGGCAGAATTGGAAGAGGTTGTCATGCCTCGGACAGAAGGCGAGGAGGCATCGACATCCGGTCAAGATGGGGAAGCGGATGATGATGAAGAGGAGAAGGAAGAGGAGAATGTCGAACCAGAGGGTCGGTTGGTGAAGGATCCTTGAGCTATTACTCCCAACATCTCTTGGGATAAGGTGAGAGAGATTCAGTATTTATTTGGAAGGGCATCGGAGTTTGGGGGCTATCAAGTTATAAAGCCCGAGGCAGGAGATAGAATGATAGACCCGCCTGAGAACTGCACGGTGATCAATTACAAGGCGGTCAAAAATGGGTTTAAGATACCCATTCCCGAGGAAATGCTCAAGTTTTTTAATGCTGATTAGTCCTATTCAGTTGATGCCCAACTCCTACGCTATGGTGAATGGGCTGAGAGCTTTGTTGAGGTACCTTGGGATGAGCACCAATATCTTTTGTCTATAGGAGGTTTTCCAAGCTTCCATAACGACCGAAACCTCGGTGCCTGGGTCGGGGTATGTGCAATTGCAATCGAAAAACAATTTTCGACTGGTGAGATCTCCGACCTCCTCAAATGGCAAGGGTTGGAAACAGAGGTTTATGTACATCCAGTGCAAGAAGGGTTGGCCCGGATTGAAGTATTCGGGGTGGAGTTGGATCCCTCAAGCTAATTTTCCGAGAGGGTATCCGGGATGGCCCAACACTCTGATTCAACCGGGATCATCTCGGCAGGATATTAGTAAGTCAAGTTGGCATGCTTCTGACATCGATCATATTTCTTTACGAATTTGAACACATCCTTACGTAAGGTGGGCCAGAAGAATCCAACTCGAGAGGTTTTCTGAGCTAGAGATCGACAAATACTTGGCTCTGGGAAGGTCGGAGACATCGTTTGGTGGGCCTAATGAAGGACCATTTGTACAATCGATCATCCTGGTCGAGAAAGTAGTTTAGAGCCCGGTGTTTGATCCTCCTTGCTTCTGCTGGTTCTTCTGTTAGAGTGCCATAACAAAGATAAAGTACAAGGTTATCTAGCCAACAGGGCTCAGCGGCATCTATCGAGTTGACCTCTGGTGCGGGTGCATCAATCGACCATTTGGTGGATGTCATGAAAGTTATAGATGGGTTGGTTGTTCCTTGTGATCCGCTAGCGAATTTCCAGAGGATGTCTGCTCGGATGTTCCCCTCTCAAGGTACCTGATAGAGCTCATATTCCTTGAATTCTGATATTACCCTCTTTGCTAGGGCGAGATATGTTATCGTTGATTCTTCTCGAGCCTCCTAATCGCTATTGATTTGTCCAGTAATTAGTTGAGAGCCGGTGATGGCTGTGAGTTTCCTGATGTTTTGCATTTTCACAATCTTTAACCTAACTAGAAGAGCTTCGTACTCTGCTTCATTGTTTTTCGCTGGAAACTCGAGTGCGATGGCGTATTCGATCTGTTGTCCATTGGTGTTAGATAGGGATATACCGGCTCCGCCTCAGAAGAGGTCGAAGAGCCATCGACGGCGAGGGTCCAAACCGAATCATCATGTTTGACATCGATGGGCATAGTTTTCTGGACGAGAAAATCTGCCAGAATTTGAGCTTGGTAAGACACTCAAGGACGGTAAAAGATCTCGAATGTCCAAGCTCAATGGCTCATTTTGTAAGCCTTCCCGACACTTCAGGTTTTTCCATAACTGTTCTGAGTGATTGATCTGTTAAAACAATTATTGGGTGAGCCTGGAAGTACGGTCGAAACTTTCGAGAGGTGTGCACCACAGCAAGTGCAAATTTCTTAATCTCGAGCTATCGAGTTTCTGGACTGTGGAGAATCTTGCTAACGTAGTAGATAGGGATGTATTTTTGATCTCGAATTGTGATAAATACAGAGTTGATTGCCTCAGTCGAAACTGCTAGATACAGGTATAAGGATTCACCATCGATCGGCTTTGTAACCAAAGGTGGGGAAGTCAGGTATGTTTTGAGATCTTCGAGGGCTTGGTCGCATTCAGGCGTCCACTCGAAAACTTTGATGTTACGGAGGATTTTGAAGAATAGGAGGTTCTTTTCAGAGGATCGGGAAATGAAGCAATTGAGTGAGATGATTCGACCGACCAACCGTTGTACGTCCCAGATCAAATTGGGCTTTGGGAAGAGCTGAATGGCTTGAATCTTGGCAGGGTTAGCTTCGATCCCTCGTTGACTGACCATATATCCGAGAAACTTTCCTCCATCAACCTCGAAAGTACACTTTGTAGGGTTAAGTTTGAGGTTGTACTTTCTAAAGAGGTTAAAGGCTCGCTTCAGGTGATCGAGATGGTCGGTGGTTTTCTCACTCTTGACGAGCATATCATCGACATACACTTCGACTCTATCGCCGATCTCGGACTTGAAAACTTTGTTCATCATTCTCTGATATGTTGCTCCCACATTTTTTAGTCCGAACGACATAACTTTGAAACAGTAGATGTCGATGAAAACCATAAAAGCTATTTTTGATTGGTCTTCGAGTGCCATGAACATTTGGTAGTATTCTTGAAAGGCATCCATCATGCTCAATCATTTGCAGCCGGCTATGGAGTCGACCAATTGGTCGATCCTGGGCAGCGGGTACGGATCCATTAGGCAAGCTTTGTTCAAATCGGTGAAATCATTACACATCCGCCACTTTCCGCCTGGCTTTGGAACAAGCACAATGTTACAAAGCCATTCGACATATTGAATCGGTATAATGTAGCTGGCATCAAGGAGTTTGTTTATTTCATTCTCGATTATCGCATTTCGAGAGTCACTGTGGGGATAAAGTTTTTGCTTGGCAGGTTTGTAGGATGGATCGACGTTTAGATGATGTTCAATCACCTTCCTATCGACTCCTACAAGGCACTCCAAGCAAAGACACCGATGTTGTCTCGGAGAAACTGGATCAGCATGCATTGTTCTTTGCCTTTTCGACAAGCTCCAATGCGGGTAATTTTCTCGGTTTGACTAGGTATGAGCTGAATTTCTTCGAGCTCTTCAATTGATTTGAGCTTCTTGTCTTCCTGTTTTTTCCTTTTTGCAGCATATGATGAGCACATCCTTTTCGAGTTTTCTGGATCGACTGCCTCAGGGTCCTAGAGTTCATCTTCGATAGGCTATGAGCAGGGAAACTTATTTTTCGGTAGGTTATTTGACCTTCTCCATGGAGATAGAGTAGCAAGATCAAGATGTCGGGATATCACATCGTAATTTTCTGACCCCAGCTGGGGTGGGCAACTTCACCATTTGATGGTACATGGAGATGATAGCTCGAAATTCGATCAACCCTAGTCGACCAAAAATGATGTTGTAAGCAGAAGGCATGTCGACCACAAGGTACTCGATCTCGCGAGTGGCCCATCGAGGGAGTGTACCCATCAAGGTCACGAGCCGAATACTGCCTTGCGTTTAAACTTTCGCTCCACCAAAACTATAAGAGAAGTTCGAATAGGATCAAGCAGTAATTTATCATGTAAATCCATTCGCACAAGAGTAGGGTAAACGATAATATTGCTAGAGTTTCCATTATCGATCAACGTTTGAGATACAATTAGCAACATCGAGCGTAATGACCATAGGACAGCTAGGTGTTTGCTCGAATGTTGAGGTACATCGATTACATCATTCTCACTAAATACAACTTTTTCCTCACGCCAAGACTCCACGGGTTGGACATGCATCACTTCTCTAGGGCCGAAGAAACTCCGCGATGCTTTCCTTCACATCTTCTTCCGGGCAGTCTTCGAGTCACCACCTGAGGGCCCTCCTACAATCATGTCGATGCGACCGAGGTAGGGTCGATTGTGTAGATCATGCTCGGTTGGGATTTGGCCTATCTCTGTCTAGGGGGTGATCTGTCATTATCGTCCCTGTTTCGAGCGTTATCGTCGATCTTCTTGACCAACTCAAGCAGTTGTCCGCCCTTGATGAGCTGTTCGATCTCATCATGTAAGACGTTGCATTCAGAGGTGTTGTGTTCTTTCTGCTGATGGAAGTTGCAAAACTTGTGGCTCTCTCGAGTCTTTGGAGTTTCCCTCATCGGCTTAGGCTTCTTAAGGAGCTTCGGATCGATGACGTTGTAGATCTCGTCAATCGGTCGTGTTAGTTGTGTGTAATGCTTCCTTGGAGTCGGGACGAGTGGAGCGTCACCCTTAGGACGGGAGTCCAGTTTAGTGAATCGGCTTGGTTCGTTCCTCCTGCCCTGTATGGGACTGACTCGGAGTTCTTCAGTTCTTCAAGTTGCAACCAATTACAAGCTGCCGTTTGTATGTCGGCCAAGTTCTTGGGTTTCTACAGGAATATGTATCGAGCGCACTCATTGCTAATCAGTGCCTGATGGATTATGGGCACCAAGATGTCGATGATTGGCTCATCGATTTTGATTACAGCCTGAGAAAACCGAATGAAGAAATTTCGTAGGGATTCATTCGGCCCCTGCTTGATAGTGTAAAGATAGGTCGGGGGGAGCTTGTCTCTTTTCATCGAGGAAAAATGAGCAATGAAGCGTTCGACCAGAGCTTTGTAAGTGGGGATGGATCGAGGCGGAAGCCTCGAGAACAAATCTTGAGCAGGCCCATCTAGTGTAGTGACAAAGATCTTGCCCAGATGTTGGGGGAGTGTCCAAACATGCTGAGTTGCATCTCGAGTCTGGACACATGCTTTTCAGGATCAGTTAACCCATTATATGTCGGTAATCCCGTAGGGATCTTTTCCTCGGTGGTTATTTTGATGATTTCATCACAAAAGGGAGATTGGGCTTCTCTATCACTGCTATATCTCCATGATCAATCGTGATGCTGCCTCGAGCGAGCATGTCGGGGTGATCGTGATCGACTTCGGGAGCGACTATGGGATCCTTGGCCTTCTTCATAACGTCTAGAGTTTTGCTTGCTGTCGCGAGGAGGGATTTGATTCCTAAGGTCGTCCGATCTTACGATGTGTCCTCGATTCGATCTTTGGATCTGATTGGGTCGACCGTTGGGTCCAAGTCGATCAAAGACTCCGCTTGAACCACGCCGCGATACATCACTACGGTGACTATCTTGCTCTCTTCTTGTATTGGATCATAGAGGACTGTTGATCCTCCTTCGCGAATCAGTACATTGGCTTATTTTCTTAGATTCTTCTCGATTGTTAGGATTATCTTCTCGGCACCTAGCATTATTGGTGGGAGCCCGAGAATCAGCTTCGTCGTCAGTCCGGATGGAGAGTCGCTCTCGGACTGGTCGCTGTACATTTCCTTGATCAGGAGGTGGCTAGTATTGGGAGGGATGATATGAGGGGTGATCGACCCCAGGCCAATATCCGACTAGATGATGATAGGGCATCTGCGGCACGTAATCCGGGTAATTGGCCACATGCTGGATTATTTCTATGGGTCGAGTTTGGGGACACTCGGGCATCCGAGGTTCTCTTCCTTCAGCGGCTGCTACTATAGCCTCATCTCTGCAAGCTTTTAGGTACTTGTCTAGCTCAAGAGTCGAGTACACAAGTTGAGGCGCAGCAACGGTAGGAGCGGATACACGTACGGGAATCTGAGGGAGAATTTCTCGACCATTTTCATCGAAGATACGAGTTCTGGTCAGATTTCAAGCGGTCATGATTGATGGCTTTTGTTGCGATTTCCCACAGACGGCGCCAAAATGATCGAGCTAAATTTCTGCCGAAGGGTCGACAGAGATATTCGGTCGAGCATTTTAATTTGTAGAAAGGGAAACCACCTCTATTAGCTCGAAATTTGTAATAGATGAAAGGAAACGTGAGCACGAGGCCAACTCGGGGAAGATGGGGGTGATACCCGAGTTGGCACTCTGATGCTCAAGCCAGAATCGAGTGATGAGGGTCGAGTATATATGCAGTAAATGCAGTAGGTGAAAGAACTTACTGTTGCAATAAATGTGGAAGCTTTATATAGGGTGAGGAGAGAGAATTCACCGCCTCGACGTGCCAATGCCACAAGCTGACAGGTGCCCCATTAACCTCTAGGCATTAAATGTGTGGTCGGACACTGACTGTGGAGGAAGGTGGCCGAGCCATGGATCGGGGGCTCTGGGTCGAGCTGAGGGGCGATCCTTAGGATCGAGGTTTGGAGCGGTAAAAATTAGAGGCGGTTAATGAAAGATCGACCTGACGGTCGAGATTATGCCTCGTCAAGCGGACAAATGGCGTACGGCGATTGGTCCATGATGGAGGGTGGGTCTGAGCCACGTCAAATATGTATATATTATGTAATAAGTATATATAATATATATATATATATATATATATATATATATATATATATATGATACACGTGTGTGTATACTAATTAAATATATAATTTAAATAAGGGTTAATTACACCTGACCCCCAAATTAGATAGGGTAATTACAGCCGGCACCCCACTTTTAGATATAATTACGAACACCACCCCTCTGGAGTTTGTTTATTACACTTAACCCCCAAAAAATTAGGGTTTCGTTAAAAATAACGTGAATTTCCCGTTATGCCCTTACATTTACCATTAAGTATTTTTCAAAATTTTTTAAATTTTTTCCCAAAAAAAATTAATTATAAATTTCCTTATTTGCCCCTTAATATACAAAAGATATCTTTACAAATTGCTAAAGGAATAAAAAATGCCTCAGCGTTTTGGGATTAGTAAAAGGAATAAAGAATCTAGATTTAGCTTTTCATCACCTCGGGCCAAAGATTTACAGAAGCAAATAGAAAGAAAACCCTAAAATACTCCTCCAAACATCCGCCAAAAATCGCTACGGGTTCTTGAAGATTGGTTCGATTTTTTCTTTATTCTCACTTAAAGCTTATTATCTACTAAGAAAATCGCTCATTTGTTTCTAGCGCTGAAAGGTTGGGCGATTTGAAGCAATCTTCATCCATGAAAGGTCGGTTTTGTAGCATATTTGAAACTTTATGTCCAGATTCTTACATTTTCAGCTTGTGTCCCCAAAAAGTTTGGTATTAGTAGAAGAAATCATGCGGGGAAGCCTGTTATTAGCGAATTTCGAAACTTAAAATTAGTGTTTTTTTTTTTATTTCTATAGTGTAATATGATTGCGTGTTCTTAAGGTTTACCTACAAATTTTCTCTTTTTTAAGGTGATTTTATTGTTTTTAGGACTTTTCTGGAAACTTTAGCGATATGCATTTCATTTGTTTTTTTTTTTAAATTGAATGACTAAACTTTATGTTTTAAGATGGGTTTATTCATGAACAAATTTTGATTTTGGCCCGTGTTAGAACCCAACTGAAGTTCTATGATATTTTATGCTTAATTCACTGATTTCTAGGGTTGGTATCTACCAAAAATGCTATGGAAGACGAGCGTGACGGGGAAGATGTGGGTTTTGAAGGTGGTGATCTTGGAAATAATGTTAATGAGGATAGCGAGGTTGAGGTTGATGTTGATGATGGGGGTAATCAAGGAGATGATGAGTTTGAAGAGCAGGTTAGACTGGTAGATGGAGATTTAGAAAAAGGATCTGAAGAAGATTTTGATGGTCATCCCGACAAGGAGTACTTTGAAGATATGTTTGAAAGTGAGGAGGAGGAGTTATTCTTTCAGGAAGAACATGTTGTCACACAAGCGGAACATATTGTGGAAGATGAGAATATACAAGTGGCTGATACAACAAATTCAGATTCTTCTTTGGGGATTGTAGCTGATGTCCCTACTGATGAATTATCAAATTATGATTCATCGGATGGATGTGAGCTATATAATGATAGTGATGAAGAGATTCCGGAATATCCACTTCGAGGATGGTCTGATTTAAATGAAGTACAAATACCTGAGAATCCGTGTGAGCAATTCAATCTTAAAGAGAAGGGAGTCTTTGCTTCAGTTAAGGAGTTTAGGAAAACTTTGAAAGAATACATTATTAGAGCTGGTATCAAGATTAAGAGAGTTAAGAATGAGAAAACAAGGATAATTGTCAAATGTGCTGATAAAATATGTCCTCAGATAATTCGTGCTTCAATCATTACTGATGCCAGTGATGAGACTTCATTTGTGATAAAAAATGCATTCTTGATCACTCTTGTGTTAGAGTGGACAATATCAAAGAGGCCGACTCAATATGGATTGCTGAGAAGATTGCTTCAATACTGAGAACACAACAGAACATCAAATTGAGTGTGCTGAAGGATGAATTAAAGAAAATTGGAGTGAAGCCAAAGTACATACAATTGTACAAGGCAAGGTTGAAGGCAAATGTGATAATCAATGGCAATCCAGCTGAATCATATGCAATAATGTCACAATACGCAGAGATGATTCAAAGGACTAATCCAGGAAGCATATTGAGTTTTCAGTTCCATTTAAATCAAAATGGGATGGTGCCAAGGGGGCCAAACTTCAAGAGATTTTTCATTGGTAATCAAGTTTTATATGTTTTACTTGTAAATTTTTTGTAATTAACATATAGTATGTCACTGTTTTTTATATTATAATTTTTTATTTTTTTTTTGTCATAGGACTTGAGGCTTTAAAGCAAGGATTCTTAGATGGATGTCAACCATTTATTGGTTTAGATGAATGTCATCTGAAAAGAAACTATGGAGTTATATTGTTGTCTGCAATGTCCTTGGATGGCAACATGGGTTTGTATCCCATTGCATTTGTTGTTGTAGAAACAGAAAATGAAGAAAGTTGGGGGTTCTTCTTAAATTGTTTGGCACAGATGCTTGGTGGATTTTATGATGGTAGACACTGGACTTTCATGACAGATAGGCAAAAGGTTATTTTTACATCTAATTGACTTGTATTATTCTCATTTTATTCTCTTAGTGTTGTTCCATTTTATGTTATTAATTTACTGTTCTTATATTATGAAATAGGGATTTGTTGAGACAATGGCGGATGTGGCACCTAATGTTGTTCATAGGAAGTGTTGTAGGCATATATATGCAAACTTGAGGCTTCAACATCCTGGTATATTGGTAAAAAAACTGTTTTGGGCTGCTGCAAGGTATAAATTTAGGTTATAGTTTGGGATTTATGCAGAATATTATGGACTTAAGTGCAAAATCTAATTTTAAACAATTTTTTTAGGGCTTATATAAGGGCTGAATTCAGTTCTACAATGAATAGATTAAAAGAAGTTAAACTTGCTGCTTATCAATATGTTGTTAACATGGGTGATACGTCTCTATGGGCTAGACAAGCTTTTAGCTTAGACATTAAGAATGACCATATCACAAATAACTTAAGTGAGTCTTTTAATGCGTGGATTGGAGATTTAAGAATGCAACATATTCATAAATTAATAGATGGTTTGAGGGCAAAGATTATGGACAGGATAAAGACTAGATCTCAAAGGGCGAAGAGATGGAAAAATTCTGTTTGTGGTAGGATTGTCAAAATACTAAACATAATGAAAGAGGATGGTGCAAAATGCAATGTATTGGTGGCGGGGACACATGAATTCCAAGTGAATGATGGGATTATGTAGCACCCCTACACGTGGAGGTGCCACACACCCCGCACTATAGGTCGATCCATATACGAAACGGGTAATCCGTACATGAACTAACCTATAGCGAACGGGTGACAATACAAATAAAAGAACAAGCTAGCTAGGCGGGACTAGACCCTCAAATGGAAATAAATCCAATACATGAAATTCAAAAGCGGAAGCATAATAATATCGTCTCATCATATCAATACATTATCATCTTCCAAGTAACATTCACATATAAGTGCTCAAAACTACTAACATGATACTCTGAAATGCTAATACATGGAGAGAAATGCTATGCTAGACTTAGCTGGATAACAGACACGACCCGACTCCCGCCTAGCACGCCACGAACGAAACCTGAAAGGTGGAGGCGTCAGTCTGCGAAGACCGAGTGAGGGGTATAAATATATATAAACACAAGTAGCTTGCAAGTTATAATCTCGGGTAAGGTTTTGTAACTCAAATAATATAAGTGCAAGAATAACATAGAACTTGCCCGAGATTACAACTACCAAGTTTAACACAGTAATCACGTTTATTATAATAATCTGTGGCCCTGGCGAGGGGCGTGCACGATCTCCAACCAAACCTCGACAGTGAACAACGATTACACTTTCATTTAATTAAGTTATCATACAAGTCATTATAGTGCGCACGATCAATAACACGAAATCCATCCTTCACCAATGGTAGTGGGTTTGCAAGGCCCGAACCACCCACGATAACACGACGTACGTCGGGAGCATGACTCTCACGTATGGGACTCCTTCCTCCACCAAACCTCCTGGTGGATTCAGGGGGCATCCCCACGGTTTGAGAGAGGTGTCTGAGTTACCCGTCAGCCCTATGTTTTCCCGGTTGGCTCAAACACTCACTCTTAGGCCCATAGTGCACGATACATGATAATTCGCCAAACCCGATCACGGTAACACGATAACACGATACACGGCTTGTTTGTAACACGATTAGCTTTCAAGAAACACGATCTACTTTCGAAGAACGTGACCGGAAACACATTACACGGCTAGTTGTTAAATGATTTGTTTGTTCATGGAAACGATTATGAAGATATATATATATATATATATATATATATATATATATATATATAATTTGGCCGAAATCCACGTAAAGGTTATATGGCTCTAAATAATTAATAACTAAACCTCACCTTTATCGACAAAATGCAAGTCGAGACATGGCCTACGGCCCCTGCTCCACGTCACGAGAAGCTGATCTGTGCAAGGGATACATGTATACATGAGACTTGACTCTAAATGGACCAAATATGACGAACGGCGAAATGCAACGAGATGACGAGCAACACGCAATGTGGCATAAAAATATCTTGTTTTGACATGTATTCAATCATATAATAGCAATTTGGGATCAAAAAATGCATCGGATCAACATGCTAAAAATCGGATTTTATGCAATAACTTTTGTTCTGTCAGACGTGTGGGAACGGCTGTTCCGGCTTCCCTTTGAAAATGGGAAGGGCCGTTCCCGTAGCCTTGAAAACGCGCCAACGTTTTTTATTTTGAAAACACACTGAGGCTGGGAACGGCCCTTCCAGCATGCAAGCCAAAATGGGAATGGCCGTTCCCAGGTTCGCCAACCCAATTTAATTTAAAAGAGTGGGAACGACCGTTCCCATAATGCCTTGAGGCGGGAATGGCTGTTCCCAGTTTCTACAACTGAAAACAGAGCAAAAACAGGGGATGGCTACTGGAAACAACAAACCAAGCATAAAACTCAAGTTTAATTCCTCAAAATTGCATGAAATCTGGGAAATATGATGCATACATGTTCCACCAGCAATAACAATCCATTTAAACACATAAGTCATGGAAAATTATCAAAGTTCATGAGTTTCATGTTCATGCTCTAAACTTCACAAAATCTCAAATTTTGGCAAGAATTCATGTTATAATTCAAGATATAATCATGTGTTTATATATCACACAACCAATAATTCATTCAAACCATGATTTCACAAACCCTAGCTCATATATATATGATCAAGAACCTTGAATTCATGCAAAACACCCACCTTGAGCTAAAGAAATGGAGAAGATAGATGATGATGATGATCACCTTCCAAAACTTGGGATTATTTCTTGAAATTCTTGATGAAAAGGATAAAATTCTCTTTCCTTTCTCTTCTAGAATGAACCGAGAGTAAGAAGCAAATATTTTTGGGATATTTTTGGATGAAATGAGAGCAAAGAAGCTTGAAGAAGCTATATACCGTTACATCCCTTTTTGAAACATGTGAAATGCCAATATTTGCTATTTAATCCTTTAAATGTTTAAGTCATGCAATTAAGTTTGTAAAGTTTTGAAATATGGGCAATCAAGTCCTTGAAAAATTATGCCATTAAGTCCCTAAAGTTAGAAAAATAATCAAGTGGGACAATTTCGTAATTAAATCACTTCCGGTGATAATTTTACTAGCAAATATTTTCATGTTATGAAACAAATTCTAAATTGAATATAAGTTTGTAAAATTTCATGAAAGTATGCTAAAATTTAATTTATAAAATTATAATAAAACGTAAGAAATTAAGTAATGAAAGTCGGGGCGTTACAGATTAGACACTATATTGTTGATCTTAGTCTTAGACATTGCGATTGTAGGTTTTGGGATTGGAGTGGGATCCCTTGTAGGCACATTTCCGCTGCTATAGCTCATAAGAGACAGAACATTGAAGAATATGTTCACCACAGTTATAGTATAGAGGTTTTTAAGAAAGTATATAGCCATAAAATTAAAGGTATCCCAGATGACAGTTTTTGGCCAGAAATGGAAGTTGAGCCTAAGAAAATACTACCACCATTGATTAAAAGAGCTCCTGGAAGACCTAAAAAGCACAGAAGAAGAGAAGTTGGTGAAGCACCAAGAGTGGTACCATCAAGGAAGAGGGAAAAAGTGAAATATGGGACTTATGGAGTTATGGGGCATAATAAAAGATCATGTAGAGAAGGCTTAAACCAGGTAATTTAGCTTCTGTTATTCTTGCTTTTATTTTGTTATTGTTAATTATGAAATTTTGATATAATTAATGTTGCTACGCAGGCCGGCGAAGGAGGGAATATGGTTAATGGAAGTGTCAACGAATCACAAGCTTCAATGCAATCAAATCCGAGCAACGAAGTTAATAGGACAACAACTACTACCTCATTTGTCACAAGAATGTCAATGAATAGAGGAAGGGGCAGGGGCAGGCCTAGAAGACAAAATGCATCATCTCCAACCGAACCAACTCAAGGATCATCTATTTAGGACCTGTATAAGACAACATTTTTTGGTAATTCTAGAAGAAATCTTATGGTTTTAATTTTCCAATCGTTTGGTTGTTTTTGTTGGGGATTATATGAGAATGCTACATTTGATGAAGTCGTTGTTAATGCGACTTCTGTTTTGAAGCTATTACACTAAGTTAGTCAATTATGTTGTTATGAAGGCAATGTAATAGCTTAATGAATATTTAGGTGTTGAAACTTATGTTATTAGGACTTCCTGATCTTTTGTTATGATATTATGCTATTTATGATAACTTGAGTTGCAATTTTTATTGAAGGAATTGAAATTGTTGTATAAATTGCAACTTATTGCAGCTGTTGTATTGATGTTGTACTGTAGCCTGTTTTGTGATAAATTCCATGGAATTAAATTGTTGGAATGAGGGTGGTACATTGTATTTTCAAGCAGTCGAATTGTTACTTGTGGAGATGTTGTAAAATGTTACATAGTCCTGTAGCTTATCATTGTGAAAATTACAACTACACCATCTATTAATTTATCTACTTCTTGCCAATCAAACAACAATTTGACAAAAAAAGATAAATTATTTAAAGAATAGCTATTTGAAGCTAAATATTTATTGGCTGACAATTTTGAAAATAATAGCAAGGGCTAGTTTCAACTCACAATTCTAATTGAAATTTTAACACAAAAAATTACACATAGCCCCCATTTTAATTTACTAAATTACATTTAACCCCCAAGGGCATGAACGGAAAATAAAAATTTGACCGAAGTCAACAGGGGTAATTTTGTGTTTTTGCATATATTTTTGCTGACGTCATCAAGTTTTTAACGGAACCCTAATTTTTGGGGGGTTAAGTGTAATAAATAAACTCCAGAGGGGTGGTGCCTGTAATTATAACTAAAAATAGGGTACCGGTTGTAATTACGCTATCTAATTTGGGGGTCAGGTGTAATTAACCCTTTAAATAATTTAGAGTTAAAATATAGAATTCAAATAGTTTGGGGTAGGTTTGAAAACATAAATAAACAACAAGGTCTGAAAAGTAATTTTTTGGACGGGCAAACGTTTATTTTAATGGTCAAACGTTTATTTTTTATGGAAATTGATCAGTGGGATCAAATTTAAGAAAAAAATGACTTTAAGGGACCTAAAGTGAAACAGTGACAACTGTTGGGACCAAAATTACAAGTGGATTATTTTACGGAATGAAATTAATAATTTTCACATTTTGTAATTTGAAACTCATTATAATTACTCCTATGTTTCAAATAATAATAATAATTCAAAAATTCGAGGCATAAAAATAATTCGACAAAATTTGGTGATAGATAAAATTTTATAAGAAGGAGAAATAATGAACATCCAATTACTCCTATCGGTGATACATAAAATAAAACCATTTCTGGGGGGAAAAAAAAAAGCAGATATTGACATGCTCTTTTACGAATCCATGCAACGAGAATCGCTTGTTTCACCTAACAAAATCATTTTCCAATTGCATGATTTCTTTTCCTCTTAATTTAATGCGATAAAATAAATAAATAACTAACCAACAAATTTCTGGTGGAAATATAGAGATTCGATTTTGTGCATTTGAATTTGAAAAGAAGATCTGATACGGATTTGAAGTATTCGGTTGGAATTTTGATAATTTTATTTATTAAAATTTAATAATTATTAAATAAGAAAATTAAATTTAGATTTAAAATACATTTATATATAATATATGCAATGTTCTTCAAAAGACATAACCTTTCGCATTAATAATTATGATGAATAGTTATCACTTTATTTGAAAATGTGTCATGTAACATTACATTGTTTTGGTAATAATCGAAAAGATGTCTTATTAATTAATAATTAAAATTGAATACGTAAGTACCTCTTTGAAAATATGTATCATAATTTATAAATAGACCCCACTATTAGACATTTTAATTATCCAATTCAATTCTAGAATTCTATACAAATACATATAGAACATTTAAGTTTTAAGAGAGTTCTAAAACATAGAGTTTGTTGATTTCGTAATTTGTGGTGCTACTATTACAAGAAGTGGTCGTTGTATCTTGAGAGACGATTGTCGTTAATCCGTAAGCACCTGAGCGGGACAATTTCGTCTTAAAGAGAGAGTTGAACTCTCGCATCGACCTTTGCAATTTTCATAGTAATATCACGTCCTTATTTGCTCAAAATATCCAACATATTCAACTTAATTAACATTGAGTTCATTTATAATCGGTTCCGATTAGATCCAATAATAGATCGAACCTGATTTATAATAAAATATAATTCTTTTATAAAGAAATAAATACGAAAAAATAAATATAAAATACATAATATTTAACAAATAATTATTATTTAATGAATTATTTAATAGTTTTTTCTATATTTATTTATAATAGGCGAATTTAAGATTATTAATAAAGGAAAATAATATTTTTTTAGAATAAATAATTTAAATTTTATAATTATATATAAATGATACGTATGTAAAAATTTTAATTTCAATTATTTTATCATAAAAAGTAGTGTTAGGATTTTTATCAGATCAAATTCTTTAATTTCATATTTGACTCATTTATTTTGGAAAATAAATTTATAACTGAATATGGTCAATCGAACATTTTTTTGGTCAAACATATTAAAATTCGAATCGAATTCAAATTAAAATTCGACTGGTTGACGACCCTAATTAATATCGACACATCGTTTCTAATTTGATCGGCTATACATACACTTGATTTTTATTTTTTTTAGGTAAGAAATTCCATTGATGAAATCTAGCAAGGTTTTCCTTTTTAAATATTTTCTTAAACCTATCCATGTGAATTAAAATACCACACTATTTATTGTTTTATAGTGTTTACAAAATTTTTATCTAGTCACATTGCTTAATTACTAGTTACTACATTAATATTTGAATAATTTGGATAACTCTTACCTATTCAGTTAGTTCTTGGAATGAATTTGGCATATATATTAGATGTATGAATAGATACCTTGTAATTCCACTACATATCGAGATATAGCCAATTTTGAATTATTGCAAAATGAGAACAAATTAAACTTAGCAAATAGTTTCTATTATTAACCCAATTTTTCATTGTTTTGTGAAAAAAATAAAATTTTAATTCCATTTTCATTAAAAAAATTATATGATAGAAATTCTTTTGTTTATTTATTGGGCGCCAGGATTGTTAAAGCCTTCCCAAAGAACTGCATCTCTGCTAGGATGACAACAAGGGTGAAGGAAAGTATGGTGAGTGGAATAATCATAACTAAATATGACTGAAATTCTTTTGTTTATTTGTTGGGCGGTGAGTGGAATGATCATAACTATATATGACTGAAATTCATTTGTTTATTTGTAGGGTGCCATATATATGTTTTATGATCAAATTAAAATTGTTTGTTTCTAATGTAGATGAAGGAAACATGAGACAATTGGTTGATTGTGAGGAAGAAGATGATTTGTTTTGATTTGATTTTAAAGTATCTCAGAATTGTTATAATTAATAATAAATAGAACATTTGTCAGTTTGCTGTTAGTACTTTGATAGAGTTATTTATATTTGTAATTTTAGGATCATACCAAAATTTGTTTTTGGATTATTGGATTTGAATATGAAGATGATGTTATTGAGTTAATTTATGTTAAATGTGTATAATGATCTGAAATTATTTTTTTGTTGAATATTGATATTAGCAATGAGCTAGATTTTTTTTTTGTTTTCAATAAAAAAATAAATATTGACAAATTTTGATAATATTAAAATAAATAAATATTTTTATAATAATGAATACTATTTGCACTGTAGCTAAAGTATTAAATTTTCAAAAACAGTTATTGTATTTTTTAGATAGAATAATCAAAATGTAGGCAAAATCTTGAGTTATTGATGAACGTCAATCAAAATCGTAGGGAATAATTTATAATATTGACTACAATTGGTTAAACGGTAGCCAATAACTTTATTAGTTATGAGTGTAGGAATTGTTTGTAAAATATCCGCCACATTTTAAAATACCGCCGCTAATATTAATTAAGTTCAAATGTAGGGAAAGCTTTGTTACGGTTACAAACCGTAGCTAAATATTGACCATAGCTACAATTGGTAAGGGTGCCAAAGCGTAGCAAAACCGTACTCAACAATGTATTGCCTACGGTTTGCACTTTTTCACTACGGTTTGGGTCCCGTAACTAAAAACCATTTTGTTTTTAGTGCAATAATATTAAAATTTTATTTTTATAATTAATTTATTTAACCTATTCTTCTGAGTTATTTAATTATTTATACAGGGATTGTGCTATAAAGTCTAATACAAGATGTACCATGTAAGTTGTAGCCAATTGAATTTCTCTTTTCATAATTGTAACCCAATGATTTACGGAATGATTGGTATGATGAAATGAGGCATTCCATTCCCACATTCACTCTCAAACTCCTGATTGGTACAAAATGTGATTTGGAATGCTTATTATTGAGGTAACACCCATTCCTACAAACATGAATTTATCCATCCCTTAGATATCTCATGGCATGAGTCATTCCCTATTTACTTTTTATATAATCGTCACATATTTGTTAAATGTATATTATATTATTATTTTTTATTATTACGAATATATATTCTCATCAAATAATAAATTGTATTTAATATAAGTAAAAATATAAATATAAATACAAATATACTTAAATTATATATTAAAAAGTACGTGTTGAATGTATTATTTTATTCACTTATAAATTTATAGATATGCATAATAGATTAAAATATTCATTAAAAACAAATTTGACCCTTATATTAAATATTCTTTTAAATATCATGTATCATATTAAATATAACAAAATCACATAACCTATGTATGAATATCAAATATTAACATATTTTATAATATTTATAGGTATATATAAATCACTTTCTCTCATTTATATAACATAAGAAATATAATTTTAAAATTTTATTGTAAATTTCATAAACTCGATAATAGTTAGTTAGAATTATAGCAAATAGAAATTAGAAGTGTTTAGTATAAAATAAAATAAAGGGAGAACTAGTATATAATTACTACCTGAAATGGCACGGGCCCACCCTCCAGCACAACCAACCACCACATGCCACCTGTCTGGTCGAATGGTCCATTCGACAATCAGGTCGGTCTTCCGGTAACCGCCCCAATTTTACCGTCCCTCACTTCGACCCGTCGACCAACGCCCCTAGTACTATTCGGTCGATTCATATCTATCGACTGTTATCGAGCCAACCCACTAACCCTCTCCAGGCTGAGTGGCCGACCACGCATTTAATGCAGGACGATAATGGGGCACCTGTCAGCTTCCTGCACCGACACGTCGAGCCGGTCACTCCTCTCTCTTCACCCTATATAAAGGCTCCGCATTTATTACAACAGTAAGTCTTCTCACCTACCACTTTTACCGCTCAATCATTCGATCTCTTTCACTCGACCCTAACTTGAGCGTAAGAGTGTCAACCTCGGTATCACCCCCACATTCCTCGAGTTGGTCTCGAGCTCACGATTTCTTTCCTCATCACAGATTTCGAGTTGGTTGCGGTAATTTCTCTCTTTACAAATTCAAGTGATCGACCAGATATTCAGTTTGACCAGTCAGTCGGATTTTAGCTCGATCATTTTGGCGCCGTCTGTGGGAAACTGCAACTAAAAGTTATCAAATATGGCAACTCGTAATCTGACCAGCGCTCGCATCTTCGATGAGAATGGCCAGGAAATCTTTCCCCAAATTCCTGTACATGTTGCCTCCTCGGTTGTTGTCCCACCTCAACTTGTGTACTCGACACCTGAGTTGGACAAGTACCTAAAAGGTTGCAGGGACGAGGCAATAGCCGCTGCAGTAGAGGGAAGAGAACCTCGGATGCCCGAGTGTCCTTAAACTTGACCCATTGAAGTGATTCAACCCACGACGAACTATTCAGGGTATGTTCAGTAAGTACCCTATCATCAGCCTATTGGATAGTGGGCCGGGGTCGGACATCCTACCCACCAGCTCTCCCAGTATCGACCGCCACTCCCTGCCCAAGAGAACATGCGGAGACCTGTCCAGGAGCGACTTTCCTTCCTAGCGGATGATGAAGCTGACTCTCGAACCCCCATGGATACCCGCATATACAGAACCGTTGATCCTAGGGGTCGAGAGGATTCTCGATAAAGGTCTCGTCACTCCCAATCCTGAAGAAGAAATGACGGTTCCCGATGGTCGGAATCGAGGAGAGAACGAGATAGACATCGAAGCAGTGTCTCACGCCACGACTCAAGCAGAGTTTTCGACCGCCTTGGGCCCAATGGTCGACCCAATCAGGTCTGAAGATCCAACAAGGCTCAAATTGTAAGATCAGATGACCTGAGTAATCAAATCCCTCCTCGGAGTAGCCAATAGAATCCCAGGCGATATCTAGAGGGTCAAGGCTCTCACAGTCGTTCTCGAAGTCGATCTCGATCACCTCGACACATGCGCTCAGGGCAACATCATGATCGACCTTTGAGATACCGCAGTGACTGGGAGGCTCAGTCCCCATTTTGTGAAGAGATCATAGAAACGACCACTGAGAAGAAGATTCATACCGGATTGTCGACCTACAATGGGTCAACCGATCCTGAAAAGCACGTGTCTAGGCTCGAAATGCAGCTCAGCATGTTCGGGTATTCTCCCAATATCTGGGCCAAGATCTTTGTCACCACTTTGGACCGGCCTGCTCAAGATTGGTTCTCGAGACTCCCTCCTCGATCCATCCCTACTTACAAAAAATTGGTCGAAAAGTTTATCGCTCACTTCTCCTCGATGAAAGGGGACAAGTTACCATCGACATATCTCTATACCATCAAACAAGGACCGAATGAATCTCTCCGACACTTCTTCACCCGGTTTTCTCAGGCTATTATCAAAATCGACGAGCTGAGCATCGACCTCCTAGTGCCTATAATCCATCAAGCTCTGATTAGCAATGATTGTGCTCGATATATCTTCTTGCAAAAGCCTAAGAACTTAGCTGACATACAAGCAGCAGCTTGTAACTAGATGTAACTTAAAGAACTCGAGAATTCTCGAGCCAGTCCCATGCACAATAGGAAGATTGAACCAAGTCTCTTTGCCAAGCACGATCCCCGACCAAAGGTCGATGCTCTCACCGGGCCGACTCCCAAAAAGTACTACACGCAGTTAACTTTCCCGATCGACGAGATTTACAACGTCATCGATCCTAAACTTCTCAAAAAACCCAAGCCAGTGAGAGAGACTTCCAAGACTCGAGAAAGCAACAAGTTCTGTAACTTCCATTAGCAGAAAGGACATAACACCTCCGAGTGCAATGCTTTACGGGAAGAAATTGAGCGACTTATCAAAGGTGGGCAATTGCTCGAGTTCGTCAAGAAAATTGATGACAATGCTTGAAACAGAGACAACAATGACAAGTCGCCCCCAAGACAGCGTCAGGCTAAACCACCAACCTAGCTCGACCCCCACAACTAACCATACCATGGTCGAATCGATATGATTGTTGGGGGACCCTCAGGTGAAGACTCAAAGTCAGCTCGAAAGAAGACCCGACGAGAGGTATCACGGAGTTTCTACGGCCCTCAAGAAGTGATGGAAGTTTGACCTGCAGATTCCTGGATAGATGAAGAAGTAGCGTTTAGTGAAAATGATGTAATCAATGTACTATCGCACTCGAGGGAGACACCTAGTTATCCTATGGTCGTCACGCTCGATATCGTTAACTATGCTATATCCCGTACTTTGATTGATAATGGAAGCTCAAGCAATATTATCATTTACTCGACTTTTGTTTGAATGAATTTAGGTGATAAATTGTTGTTAGATCCTATTCGAACTCCTCTTACAGGTTTCGATGGAGCAGAAGTCTATACAAAAGGCCGCATTCGACTCGTGACCTCGATGAGTACACTCCCTCGACTTGCCACTCGTGAAATCGAATACCTCGTGGTCAAAATGCCATCAGCCTACAACATCATTTTCGGTCGACCAGGTCTAATCGAATTCCGAGCCATCATCTCAACTTACCATCAAATGGCAAAATTGCCCACCCCCACTGTGGTTGGAGAATTGTGATGTAACATCCCAATAGCGTAGACTTGTTATTCGATATCAATGGAAAAGCCTAAAGCACCTAGTGGGAAACAAGTCCCACTAATCATCAATGATCTAATGATCGAAGACGAGTTCGAGAACCCCGACGCAGTCGGCCCAGAAAACTCAAAGAAAATGAGCTCATCCCACGCTGCGAAAAGGAAAAAACAAGAGGACAAGAAACTCAAATCTATTGAGGAACTCGAGGAAATTCAGTTAATTCCTGGGCAAATCGAGAAAATCACTCGCATCGGTACAGGTCGAAAAGGCAAAGAGCAATGTATGCTGATACAATTCCTCCGAGACAATATTGACGTATTCACATGGAGCGCCTCCGATCTTGTAGGAGTCGACAGGAAAGTGATCGAGCATCACTTAAATGTCATCCCATCATACAAACCGGTCAAACTAAAACTCCGCCCCCAGAGCGAATCTTGAACCGCCATCATCGAACAGGAGGTGAACAAACTGCTCGATGCTAGATACATTATGCCGATCTAGTACGTCGAATTGTTATGCAACGTTGTGCTTGTACCAAAACCAGGCAGAAAATGGAGTATGTGCAACGATCTCACCGACTTAAATAAAGCATGCCTAATGGATCCATATCCGCTGCCCAGGATAGATCAACTGGTCGACTCCACGGAAGTATGCGAGCGACTAAGCATGATGGATGCCTTTCCAGGGTTACTACCAAATTTTCATGGCCTTCGAGGATCAGCCAAAAACAGTGTTCGTAGTCTTCAATGGAATATACTGCTTTAAGGTTATGCTATTCAGGCTAAAAAATGTAGGAGCAACATACCAAAGAATGATGAATAAGGTTTTCAAGTCCGAGATCAGCAACACTGTCGAAGTATACCAAATTTTCAAGTCCTTCGAGGATCAGCCAAAAACAGCGTTCGTAGTCTTCAATGGAATATACTGCTTTAAGGTTATGCTATTCGGGCTCAAAAATGCAGGAGCAAATACCAAAGAATGATAAACAAGGTTTTCAAGTCCGAGATCGGCAACACTGTCGAAGTATATGTCGATGACATGCTCATCAAGAGTGAAAAGCTGTCGACCATCTCGATCACCTGAAACGGACTTTCAACCTTCTCAGGAAGTGCAACCTTAAGTTTAATGTTGCAAAATGCACTTTCGGGGTCGATGGAGGAAAATTCCCCGGTTACATGGTAAGTCAAAGAGGGATCAAAGCTAAGCCTGCAAAGATACAGGCTATATAACTCTTCCCGAAACCCAACTCGATCCGTGATGTACAACGCTTGGTTTGTTGGATCATCTTCCTGAATCGATTTATATCACGATCGTCTAAGAAGAACTTACCCTTCTTTAAGATCGTCCGCAACATCAAAAACTTCGAGTGGACCCCTGAAGGCGATCTAGCGCTCGAAGACCTCAAGGATTACTTAACCTCTCCCCTTTGCTAGCAAAACCGGTCGATGGAGAAACTATGTACCTGTACCTAGCTGACTCACCCAAAATGATCATCTCGGTGCTTGTCACAATAAGGGATCGAAAACATCTTCCCATACACTACGTCAGCAAGATTCTCCATGGACTGGAAATCCGATACCTCGAGATCGAGAAGTTTGCCCTTGCAGTGGTTCACACTTCCCGAAAGCTTCGACCATACTTCCAGGCTCACCCCATTGTAGTCCTAACCGATCAGCCACTCAGAACGGTTATGGAGAAACCAGAAGTATTAGGAAGACTCACCAAGTGGGCGATTGAACTCGGGCAATTTGAAGTCTCTTACCACCCTCGGATATCATATCAAGCTCAAATCTTAGCTGATTTCTTGGTTGAGAAAAGCCTCCCTCTTGCACTCGAACATGATGACACAATATGGACCTTAGCAGTTGACGCCTCTTCGACCTTTTTCGGGGAGTCGGCGTATCCCTCTCTGGCACCAACGAATAAGAGATCGAATACGCCATCGCGCTCGAATACCCGGCCACAAATAATGAAGTAGAATATGAGGCCCTCCTGGCAGGATTGAAATTGGAAAAATGTAAAATATCAAGAAACTCACTGTTATAACCGACTCACAGTTGGTCGCCGGGCATGTCGGCGGAGGCTATGAAGCTCGAGAAGAATCAATGATCAAGTATCTTGCCCTTGTAAAGAAAGCTGCTACGGAGTTCGAAGAATTCAGGCTTTGTCAAGTCCCTCTGGAGGAAAACCTTCGAGCAGACGCCCTCTCAAAATACGTCAGTGGATCACTTAGAACAAAGGATCGATCCTTCACCTTTATGACATCCCCCAGGAGATCGATTGACAAGATCGACCCAAAAGTCAATTCTATCGATGTCACCGAACCCTGCTGGCTCGATGGGTTAGTCCTCTATCTCCGAGATGGTACCCTACCTTAAGATCCTATCGAAGCAAGAAAGACTAAACATCGTGCCCTGAGCTATTCCCTCGATCAAGAAGACCGATTATAAAAACATTCCTTCCTCGGCCCAACAAAGCGATGTCTTTGACCTTCCCAAGGCCAAGAAGTGCTGGCTGAAATCCATTAGGGAACATGCGGAAATCATGCTAGTGGTAGGTCATTAGCTAAAAAAAAAAACCCGAGCAGGTTTCTTTTGGCCAACCTTACGCATAGACGCGTTCGAATTTGTCAAGAAATGTGATCGATGTCAGAAGCGCGCCAAGTTAACCCATCAACACCCTGCTGAGATGATTCCAATCGAGTCGACATGGCCATTCGAGCAGTGGGGAATCGACATCATTGGGCCTTTTCCGCTTGCTACTCAACAAAGGCAATTTGTTATTATCGCGATTGATTATTTTTCCAAATGGGTTGAAGCCCTTGCAGTCCCAAAGATCACATTCCATGTCATTCTGGATTTCATTTGGAAGCACATCATTACTCGATTTGGAATTCCTCGAATTCTTGTGTGTGATAATGGTCCCCAGTTTCGATGCTCAAAACTATAAGCCTACTGTTTATACTTCAAGATCGGCCAAAGATTTACATCAGTCGGACATCCTCAAGCAAACGGACAGGTCGAGGTTACAAATCGAACCATCATTCAAAACCTTAATACTCGACTTGAAGCCTAGAAAGAACTCTGGGTCGATGAACTGGAAGGAGTCCTTTGGGCCTATCGAACCACCCCAAAAGTTCTAACAGGTGTAACTTCGTTCGCCATGGTATATGGCTCGGAAGCCATGATACCAGCCGAGATTCTCCATCAATCTCCTCGAGTTGCCCAATTTCAACTCGAAGGGAACAATGAGCAAAGAGCTTTCGACCTCGACACCATAGAGGAAACCAGGGAAAAAGGATATCAGAGAATGCAGTAATATCGAGCAGAATGCAACAATATCGAGCTATGATAGCTCGTGCGTACAACAAGAACATTCGACCGCTTCACTTCCAGGTCGGAGATTTGGTGCTCAAGAAGGCTGAAGTCACCAAACATGTTGGCAAACTCGATGCAAACTGGGAAGGACCCTACCGAGTATCCAAAATATGCAAGAACCGGTCTTATCATCTCGAAGTCCTTGATCGAAAGCCTCTACTTTGATCTTGGAATGCGCATAACTTGAAAAAATATTACATGTAAACCTCTCGAGTGTATACCTTTTGATCAATGAATAAACCAGTTTTTTCCCTCTTTTTGATATAAATGTCTTATTCGATCTGACACTTGTACATTTTACTTTACGACGTTCGTATTTATTAAAACGTCTTATACTTGAAAGATTAGAGTTCTTATCTTGACATCTACTCGACCATCTGCATCGAATTTATACGAGAACATTTATCTAAAACCTGTTAGGAATAGTGCCCTAGAAAGCTGGTTTGGCGTAATCTGCTTTGGGACTTTCCTTATATCACAGACAATCTTTGAATAATATACGATTGATTACGATCATAGGCAAACACTTCTTTATATGCCAATACGTGTTTTGTGTGTTTCCATTACGTGCGCATGTATGAGAACTCCCCTAATCCTGATGACTTTAGGACTCTACCATTTAGGAGAAATGGTTCATGAAACGAGCCCTATATCACATAAGTCATGATTAGTAAAATACTCCAAGCCGATGAGTCCAACAGACAGTGAGAGTGTCAACCTAACTCCTCTAAGGCTTGCTTGTGGGATCACGCCCTTAAGAAGGACCAACTTGTTTCATGTAGGTGCAAAGTGTATAGTTGATACGTGCGTCATACATGAGGGTGCTTACTTTAATAAGTAAGTTCACTGAGGTGCCCCGTGTGAGAAAATTCCTAAATGGGAAAGAAAGTTTCTATTTCAGGAAATGGAAACTTCCAGATTATGAAATATCTCACGAGTTATTGATGTGATTAATTGATCCTTAGACTTGAGGTTCCATGTCACTTTATGAATTAACTCTGTAGTCTTAGGTATATGCTTTAAAGGGTGTCGCCTTAGACAACTGATTCAAGGCATATGCTGGGGCTACACAAGTGATTCATGAAAGTGAATGAGAATCAAGAAAGAACCTACACTTGCATTTGCAAGGTGATCTCTTATTGTGTAAGTCATTCATATGCCATATGGAGTCCTTGGCCAAGGGAGTAGATCAAGACATCAAGAAAATGGTTTCTTGGATTGAGATCAAATGGATATGAAATGCACTTAGCTTAAATACCGGATTATTAGGGTTCTAATTATTTCCTTACCCTAGATTTTGGTTGAGAGATAGTAAGTAGGAGGATTGTATCTCACATGAATCAATGACTTAAAGGTTCTATCGAATCCGAACATTCCAATTCAGCTAGGGGTTAAACACCTGTTGCTAGACTATGGTCGTTTAATCTGTGGACTGATTAATTAATTAGGGTCACTGCTAATTGAATTGAGAACCTAGAGGGTCACACACAACAACTTGGTTACATGAGTTGAGGCTTTAAAATGGTTAAACGAGTTAATCGGGCCAAGAGGGTTCCACACGTGTGGCTCACGTGAGTGACAATTGTCATTGTGACAGGTGTCTCACACGTGTGTAAATATATGTGTATATTTATTTATGTGTTAAATAATTAATGTGATTAATTATTTAATAGACTTTGGTTTTATTTTGAATTAAAAAGAAAGTCTTATTTTGGAGAAAAATAATTTAGTTAATTAATTATGAATTAATTAATTAGATAAAATAAGTTATTTATTTTAAATAAATAAAGTATAAAATTATCCAAAAATAGTTTGGATATTTTAGCTCTCTTGAAAGTTGATTTGAATTTGAATTCAAAGTCAAAGTCAAAATTACTTGATGATCAAGTAATAGGAGAGAGGGATCAAATCCTTAGTCCATAAGGACTAGGAATTTCGGCCAATCCCCTCCTATATATAGGGGAGCTCGAGCTCCCCTTAGAGCTAATCGAAAATTCTTTTGGTTCATGTGTTGAACACCATCTCTTCTCCAAGATAAACGAAACCCTAGGTTAAATTGTAGCCAAGTTGGTGGACTATCTCTAGAGAGCTTCAAGTTAGAAGTTTTGAAGATTCGAGTTTTACCAAGAAGTGGGGATCAAGCAAAACGACCAGAAGGGATGATGAAACGATTCTGAACCCAACAGAAAACGAGTGAAAAAATCGAATCAAAGAAGATGGCGAAAACCGTTCGTCCATATCCTGAAGGATGAATTTTTTCACGAGGGTTTTATGGCTAGCAGATTTCTACTTTCACAAAACTGGTTTTCGAAGGAAGTTTCAATCATGCTTTTCTCATTTCATGTTTCTTTCTTTATGTTATATTGTTAAGAACTTCCCTAACATGAATTAAATCTAGGTTGGTGTGGATTGTTATCCCTACTATGGATTCTGAAGTAGAAAGAGATTTCGAGGGACGGGTTGCCATTACCGCATGAAGCGCGTTTGAGGGCGGCTCAAAACGTTTCAAGAAAGCTACTACCCAAGTGAGTTTCTTGATCTCTACGAATTTGGATTCACGATTGCGAGTCTACGATCCTTTTGTTGGAAATTTTTTTAAATTTCCGCTGCTTTCTGATTCCTGTTTTCCAACAAGTGGTATCAGAGCCACCTCATTAATCGTGTTTCTGATTCGTCTCAATTATTCTGAATTTTGTAGAAATTCTTAGGCTTGATGCGATTGAGTATTTGTAATTGTTTTAGAAAGCCTGAATTACGAAACTGTATTTTTTCCTGAAAGTTTCTGAAAATTAGTTTTTACAAAATTTAATTTTTGAAAACTATTTTAGATTTGAAACTGTATAAACTGTTTTTGGATTTCTTGGATTGGTTTTGCTTTTGAACGAAAACACGAAAAGAAAAACCCAGATTACGATGAACACGCGAAACCTCACGCGCGAAGGCGTAACGCGCGCAGGCTTCGCTCGCACCGCCCGTCTGGCCTAGGCGTGCGCAGGGCAGCCACCCCGCACCCCTCCCACAACCGCGCGGGAGGCCTAGCCGCGCCCGCCCGGGATCGCCCGCAAGCTGGGCGAGAGGACCGCCCACAACAGCGCGCGGAGTGCGCACACAGCGCGCGGCCAGTCGCGCGTTCTGTCCCCTTCGCGTACGGGCCCCGATTGTTTTTCCTTCTCGCGTAATCCGTTTTCGTTTTTCGTGCAATCCAGTCCCAAATTTTATTTTTAATTTTAAAATTTTATTTTTTGAATATTTATTTTAATTTTTGAGTAAAACTTAAAATTGGGATTTTTGAGAAATAGAAACAGTTTATATTTTGGGAAAATACATCTTGATAAAATTATTAATTTTCAGAAATTAATTGGAATTTTATTTGTTTTGGTAGTTTGGGATTTAGTGAAAACTTTTACAAATAAGACTGGCATCAGGTCGTGTTTTAAGTCATTAGGACTTGAAACGAGAATTTTAATTTATTGGCTAAATTTAAATTCTCGCGAAAGCATGTTAGGTGATCATGGGTTTAGACTTATGTATGGTTTTAATTTATGCACATGGATGGTTTAAATTGGGGTTGGAGCCTCACTTATGTGCGTACTGTTATGTGATTTATTATGTGGCTTTCCATATTACTGTTTTTGAGGCCGGGGTATGCCCCGTGTATTTGTCTAAGGCCAATATGAAGATTGAGCCTTATTACTTTATGTCTTTTTCTTTTTATTGTAATTTGAGAGTAGAGATAGGTGGTGAGGTTTTATTTTCATTTTGGAGACAATGCACCCATGGAGTAAGATGGACCACATTCAAGTAACAAGGTGACCATAAGTGAAGACCCCTCAAAATGTTAGGGAGGGGAATCTCAATTGTAAAAATGTAATAGAGATAGGGCTCGTATTTTGTTACCGCTTTCCCTTATGTGATTTAAACTGTTTATGTGGCATGTATGTTAGAACTTGTGATTGTGGAGTGGCTCCCACATATCACGCATAAGATAGGTAGAACCCATGATCATTACATGTTAGTATCATGCTAGGACATGTTATCTGTTTATGTGCTTGTTTGAAATGCATTTAAGTTGTACTTGCATTAATCAAGACTAATTAAATTGGATAACATATATGTTGGTGAGGTCGAACCGAACAACTCTTCGGTTGATTAGAAAATTCCCATTAAATATTAAGCTCATTTCGAATAATAGGTATTTAATTCGAGATGCAAATTTTGAATTAAATTCCTAGCATTACATCAATAGGTTTTAAGTTTAGTAAGTGAAGTTAGTTATTGTCCGCGAGTCGCGGGATAGCTGGTGGAGCTTATTAGTTCTTAGTTACCTAATTGATCATTTTAAATGATCAATATTTCATGGTCAATTTTGGCAAGGGCGATGTCCGCGAGTCGTGGGTCGTTCAAACTAAGTTTTGATCATGATCTTATGATTGATGGGTCTAGCTTAACGCCTAAGTAAATATGGATGTCGCACGAGTCGTGGGTCCATATTGAAAGATAGGTGATGCAAAAACAATTACTAAGAGTTCTAAAGGTGTTAGAATTGGTAAGTTGTACCTACCTAGGATTTTACTTAGAATGTCCGCGAGTCGTGGGTTCGAGGAAAAATCCTTAGGATCTTAGTACCCATTGGGAAACGTGTTCCTCTTAGATCTTTGGGAATTATAGATCTTTGAAAAACAGTGGGAGCTACATTAGATTAAAGACCTTATCTTTTGTATATCGTTACAATTCAGCATGCTCACATTTTCTCTGCTTAGCATTTAGGTTGTAGTTATGTGATTCTCTACAATATGAAATGCAAACCCATTCGTATCCATCCTTAAGTCAAAAGAGTTGACTAAGTCCTGACTAACTCTAAATGGCTTCGGATCCTAAAATTCATTTTAGAATCCGACAAGAGAAAGGGTTCTCTATAAGGCGAGATTTTCAATTATATGAAAATTCGACCCGGGCCAAAAGAGAAGCAATCTAAGGTGAATGGATTTTTCCAACCACTTAAGAGTAATTGAACCACCTCATAAAAATGTTACAAGGTATAACATTATGGAATTATTCTATATTTCAAATGAGGAAACAAGTGCACACGAACAAGGTCTAAAGATCTTATTTGAAGATCTTATGGTCTCGATCATCAACTGAGAAAAGAGTTCTCAATGCACTGATTGCTTACATTGCTTCCACCATCATTCAAACCCTTTATGCTCAACTAGAATGATGCTATTGTAGCATAGTTAATCATTTAGTTGATAACGGTTGAGAGCATCCTTAAGAAGGAATAAAAGGTTGAGATGGTTAATTCTTCTTCTAAACTCACTAAGTTAAAGGCTTGAAGGACTAAAGAAGAAGAAACCCATAAGAGCCCAGTAAAGGGGCATGTAAGGGGTACGCCCAAAAGACACTAGAGATCAAATAGGACGTTTGCTTCTATGGTAGCAAACAAGGACTTTGGAAGGGAACTGCAAAGAGTATGAGTACTCTGAAATGTTACCTCGTTTAGTAATTCTACTAGGAATAGAATTCACAAGTCTTGAGTTGATTCTGCATGATCTGTTATGCAAAGACTCAAAGCACTAATGTTCTGAACATGCAACGAGATAACAAAAGTAAGTGAGATGACAAAGCTTCGAATTACTTTGGAACGTTGAGAGATAAAAGGATTAGCAAGTTAGACATCTTAGGATCATTTTACGAAAATGAACCTAGAGAGTTGACTTCCTTTGAATCCTATCTTGAAGGGAAAGGTTCCCGAAAAATGGTTTAGGTGAAACGTCGAACGTGCCAAAATTCTAGTGGATTTCGATCCATGCTGATGAGTGTAAGATGCTTAATGTAAGCACTAGATACAATCGTCAGTTTAATCATTATGAATGAATGTACTTGATGAAGTACAAATTCGAAACTTATATGAAATTCTTAGAATTTCAAAAGGAGGTTAGGAACCGAATTAGTCATAAGTTATAGGTAAATCGATATGATCAAGATAGCCAATATCTTAGCAACTAATTCCTTAGTCATCTTAGAGATAATAGGATTATTTCTCAGTAAACTAATTCGAGAACACCTTTGTGTTTTCGAATGAGGGAATGAAACCTAATAGGATATGGTCCATTCCATAGAAAGCTTTACTGGCTTATAATCATTCTAGGAATAAAATCCTAGAATATGCAGTTAGAGATTTTGAATTTAGTACCTTCCAAAATCAGTCCTTTAGTTGCACTAAGCAATGTGGCATACTAAATTCCCTAATTATTCTTATCTAAGAATTTAATGGAATCCTCTTAAGTGAAGAGGATAGTGGGAGATAAGCTTGAAATGAGTTCAAGTTTATACAATGATATTGGATATCGTTTCTGCGATTCCCTTAGACAAAGGTTGTTTGTCTCAAGGAATGTATCTTTCTTAAGGAATCGTTCCTATAGAAGAAGAAAGGCAAGCAAGCAGACCTCAAAGAAATTTGAGGATAAATATCCACGCCACATATAGAAGAAACGAGCCCATCTGATAAAACTTAGCCAAATTTTAGAGTATGTACACGTGTGAAACCCTTCTCTTAAGACACATTTAGACCGCGTTCCTAGATAGCCAAGGAATTACTTGAAGAGGAGACACTGTCAAATTTGGAATCTGAGTAGTGTAAGCAAGCCTTGAAATCCAATATGGATTCCATATACTCAAACCAAGTTTTGACCTTGGTTGATCCACCTGATAGGATCAAGCTCGTGGAGCTTGAGTGAATGAAAGCATTACAACCTTCTTGACTGTTGAAATGCAAAGTCCATTTGGATTGTGTTTACCACATCCTCATGTTCTGACTATGAGATATGATAAATGAATATGAGATTGAAAGAGACTGAAATAAGGTATTTCTATAAATCTCATATTCAGTGGGAGTATGCATAAGGTATGCAAATCCCTAAAGTCAATCTGTGGATTGATAAAGGCTTCTAGGTTAGACAATTCGATTCCATAGCATAGTCAAATCGTTTGACACAGATGGAAGTCGAATAAGTCTCAAAAGTGTACATATGAAAGTTAGTGATGTAAGAGTCAATTTTTGGTTCTTTAGAAGACGACATCCTTCTCATTAGGAATGTCAAGGATGACGTGAAAGTTACCAATTCTTGTTTAAGAAACAATTTGACATGAAAGATCTTAGTGATTATTCTTGATTGTCGACATTGAGATCTATGGAAGATAGATCTAAGAGAATACAAGGATTATCACAAAAGAGTGCATAAACAAAGGTACAAAAAGGAGTTTAGTATGGACAATGGAACATCTCTTTTGAAGAGGAGTATCCTAAGATAACTTTCAGAAAGTTGGAATGTCCAAATGTCCCTTTAAAGGAAAGGGTGCATATTGTATGAAAAGTTATGTACTAAATTAGATATGGCACAACACTAAGCGTAGTGGGCCGAATCTAATATGACCTCAGAGAAGGTCATTAGATCTCTGTAAAGGAGGTCCTCAGAGTACTTGAGAAGAAACGAGGATATGTATTAGTTTACTAAGCCCAAAAGATCTTATCATTGAAAGGATATTTTGATGTAATTGTTGCATCAAACATAGATGATTGTATATCATTAAAAGGATGCAAATTTTGCCTCAAATGGCAAAGCAACGTGTTGGAAACATTCCAAGCACGAACGTGGCAAAATCTCGACTATTGTAGTTGAGTACTTAGTCGTATTAAATACTGCTAAGGTAAGTGTTTGGGTAAGAAACTCCATCTAACTAGTTAGATGAAGTTCCTAGCATGGAACAACACCATTATCATATCGTATGATTAAATGGATGGTTGCTCAAGTAAAAGAACCAAGACCTCACCAAGAGACTGAACACGTGATTACGAATCACTTTATAAGGAAAAGGTGTTTCCTAAGATATGTGTAAACAAGAGGGTCACATCAACAGAGAATATAGCAGATTCACTTTGGAAACGCCCAAAGTCAATATGCTCTCAAAGTACATCATGAGAAGATGGGACTTAGAGTACCTAAATGGCTTTTACGGGCAAGTGGGAGATTATTAGGAATAGTGCCCTAGAAAGCTGGTTTGGCGTAATCTGCTTTGGGACTTTCCTTATATCACAGACAATATTTGAATAATATACGATTGATTACGATCATAGGCAAACACTTCTTTATATGCCAATACGTGTTTTGTGTGTTTCCATTACGTGCGCATGTATGAGAACTCCCCTAATCCTGATGACTTTAGGACTCTACCATTTAGGAGAAATGGTTCATGAAACGAGCCCTATATCACATAAGTCATGATTAGTAAAATACTCCAAGCCGATGAGTCCAACAGACAGTTGGAGTGTCAACCTGACTCCTCTAAGGCTTGCTTGTGGGATCACGCCCTTAAGAAGGACCACCTTGTTTCATGTAGGTGCAAAGTGTATAGTTGATACGTGCGTGATACATGAGAGTGCTTACTTTAATAAGTAAGTTCACTAAGGTGCCCCGTGTGAGAAGATTCCTAAATGGGAAAGGAAGTTTCTATTTCAGGAAATGGAAACTTCCAGATTAGGAAATATCTCACGAGTTATTGATGTGATTAATTGATCCTTAGACTTGAGGTTCCTTGTCACTTTATGAATTAACTCTGTAGTCTTAGGTATAAGCTTTAAAGGGTGTCGCCTTAGACAACTGAATCAAGGCTTATGCTGGGGCTGCACAAGTGATTCATGAAAGTGAATGAGAATCAAGAAAGGACCTACACTTGTATTTGCAAGGTGATCTCTTATTGTGTAAGTCATTCATATGCCATATGGAGTCCTTGGCCAAGGCAGTAGATCAAGACATCAAGAAAAGGGTTTCTTGGATTGAGATCAAATGGATATGAAATGCACTTAGCTTAAAGACCGGATTATTAGGGTTCTAATTATTCCCTTACCCTAGATCTTGGTTGAGAGATAGTAAGTAGGAGGATTGTATCTCACATGAATCAATGACTTAAAGGTTCTGTCGAATCCGAACATTCCAATTCAGCTAGGGGTTAAACACCTGTTGCTAGACTATGATCGTTTAATCTGTGGACTGATTAATTAATTAGTGAATTAATTAATTAGGGTCACTGCTAATTGAATTGAGAACCTAGAGGGTCACACACAACAACTTGGTTACATGAGTTGAGGCTTTAAAATGGTTAAACGAGTTAATCGGGCCAAGAGGGTTCCACACGTGTGGCTCACATGAGTGACACGTGTCATTGTGACACGTGTCTCACACGTGTGTAAATATATGTGTATATTTATTTATGTGTTAAATAATTAATGTGATTAATTATTTAATAGACTTTGGTTTTATTTTGAATTAAAAAGAAAGTCTTATTTTGGAGAAAAATAATCTAGTTAATTAATTATGAATTAAGTAATAGATAAAATAAGTTATTTATTTTAAATAAATAAAGTATAAAATTATCCAAAAATAGTTTGGATATTTTAGCTCTCTTGAAAGTTGATTTGAATTTGAATTCAAAGTCAAAGTCAAAATTACTTGATGATCAAGTAATAGGAGAGAGGGACCAAATCCTTAGTCCATAAGGACTAGGAATTTCGGCCAATCCCCTCCTATATATAGGGGAGCTCGAGCTCCCCTTACAGCTAATCGTGAATTCTTTTGGTTCATGTGTTGAACACCATCCCTTCTCCAAGATAAACGAAACCCTAGGTTAAGCCTAAACACTAACTAGAGAACTAGCATCCTTACTAGTTAGATTGTAGTCAAGTTGGTGGACTATCTCTAGAGAGCTTCAAGTTAGAAGTTTTGAAGATTCGAGCTTTACCAAGAAGTGGGGATCAAGCAAAACGACCAGAAGGGATGATGAAACGATTCTGAACCCAACAGAAAACGAGTGAAAAAATCGAACCAAAGAAGATGGCGAAAACCGTTCGTCTATATCCTGAAGGATGAATTCTTTCACGAGGGTTTTATGGCTGGCAGATTTCTACTTTCGGAAAACTGGTTTTCGAAGGGAGTTTCAATCATGCTTTTCTCGTTTCATGTTTCTTTCTTTATGTTATATTGTTAAGAACTTCCCTAACATGAATTGAATCTAGGCTGGTGTGGATTGTTATCCCTACTGTGGATTCTGAAGTAGAAAGAGATTTCGAGGGACGGGTTGCCATTACCGCATGAAGCGAGTTTGAGGGCGGCTCAAAACATGTCAAGAAAGCTACTACCCAAGTGAGTTTCTTGATCTCTACGAATTTTGATTCACGATTGCGAGTCTAAGATCCTTTTGTTGGAAATTTTTTTAAATTTCCGCTGCTTTCTGATTCCTGTTTTCCAACAAAACCATCAAAAGAAAAACTTAAAATAAACTTCATTGATTCGAAAACTAAGAAATTACAAAATGAGAATTCAAAACAAAAGTACACCTATCACATTGGTTTCGATCGTATACTACTAAAATTTGGATTTTCATAATGGGAGCTACCAATGCTCGGATCCCTACCAATTTACAATGGACTCTGAGACAACAACTAAATGAACTCACCCTAACAGTCAAGTTCTAAAAGTTACAAAGGTTCGACCCCAACAGTCGAAACCTTGAAAGATTGGGTTGGCACATTCTCTCTGGCTCACCTCTCGGTCAGAACAGGGCCTGTTCCCTCCTTGATGGGTACCTACGTCGCGTCACCAAAGTATTCTGGGCAGATGTCTTTAGGGTCGAAGGAGACATCTAGATCGAGCTCAGACATTATTATCTCTTCTGGCTCCCCTACATACCTAGATCGAGCCAGGTTCACAGCGAACCCGAACTCATCCTTGGTCCAATCCGGCTCTGGGGAAAGGGGTCGGGCAATAAGGTCGGCCGGGCGAGGGTTATCTTGGTACAAGCCGACCTTTTCCTGGTCATAATCCATAGGGAGATACTTGGTTGCTTGCATCTGAGCCAGGCACAAATTGAAGCCTTCCTCGAGGTCCTTGAAGCTTGTGATCGAGCAGGCCTTAGCGTAGGTTTTCGAGTTCATGAAGCGATACATGCCTCTTCTCTCCAGGTCGAAAATTGACTCCTGGAGGCCCTGCTTGCACCTCTTGATTGCTAAGGCTGCCCCTTTTCTCTCCCCCTCGCCCTGCCCCCGCTTCTTTGCATCAAGCTCTTCCTGGTTCGCCCTAGCAACTCGATCCCCAGCGGTTTTAAGTTTCTTCTTGGTGTCGGATAATTTACAATTGCCTCGAGAAGATTCTTATCGAGCTCTTCCTTATCATTGTTGGCCACCGCCAGTTTTTTATCCTTCTCGACGAGCTCTGCCAGCATCCTTTTGACCGCCTGCTCGGCCCGCATCCTTTGCTGCCAATGCACTCACCCATCCCCATCGAGTAACATCAAAGAAGTCCTGATCCACCTGAAAGGAATGTGCCGATTATCAAATTCAACCTACAACTTGGTAAATGCAAGAGTAAAGTCAAAAACAATTTCTGGATCGAAAACACTTACCGCCATGAATTTTTAGACCCATGACGTCTCGATCTCATCATCCGAGAGGACCCATCGTTCCTTGTGGTCGACCACCGTCTGGATCAAGCTATAAAATGTACAATCGCTGGGTAGTCTTGGGAGGCTGTCCCTATCCGTCGAGGCTCATTTAAGCTCTCAATTCCGCTCAGGAAGTGGGGTTCTTGGACGGTCGGATAGTCAAAGAAGATCCTCATATCTTCTTCGTTGGGCTTCCAGGGGACTGCAGTGGCCGGTCGGACACCTTGAATGGGCTTTCAGACCCCAACTAGAATGTTTGCAACGTTCCGAGGGACGATCGCCTCTCGACCTTGATTTAGGGGCTCAGAGAATTCACCGGCCTATACCTCGACAATGGGTCCCATCAAAGGAGGCATCGGAAGCATCAGAGTCTTCTCTCGACCCTTACCCTTGGCTTTGTGCGCCTCGACCTTAGACTTTGAAGACTGGGAAGAATGGCGGCTCGATTGGGTCTTTTTCTTCTTGGGGTGGGGGATTTCCAGGTCATCGTCCCCGCTTGGGGCCACCCATCGCTTTTCTGGGGCATCTGTTGTCCTCTTCTCGAGGACTTTTGGCAACAACTCAACCGTGTCGTTGTTCGCGGCAGTAATTTCCACCTCGGTCGGAAGAGGATGATTCTTCTTCTCCGCGGCCTTCTTCAACTAGGCCATCTCCTTCCTCCGAGCGGAGAAAGCAGTCGACATGATGTATCTCTCTGCAGGAAGAAAATAGCATCGATCAAACACTTATCAAAAAAAAAAAAACAAGAAATCAAAAAATTGAGAAACTGCTTCGAAGGGTTCACTCGATATAATGGGGTCGAAATATTTACAGACCCCTGGCGCCATCTCCAACTCGATAAGCATCTGGGGGTCGATCATGTCCTTCGACTCGACACTCCCCAAATCTCTCAAGGTGGCTATCAACGTATTTGGCCAACCCGGATTCCCTCTCGGAAGATTTCATCGAGGAACCCAACTCCACCCTGGATACTTCAAATCGGGCCTTCCCCTTCTCGCACTCGATAAACATGAATCTTTATTTCCAACCCACACCCTGGTTGGAGACCTTACCAGTCGATAATTATTTTTCAACTGAAGTTGAATATACCTCGGACCAGGCACCGAGGTCTCGGTCGTCAAAGAAGCCTAGAAAAATTCTGAGAGACAGAAAACATTGGTCTTCATTCCTAGACACCTCAGCAAAGCCCTCAGCCCATTCACCATTGCGTAAGAGCTGGGCATCAATTGAAGTGGCCTGATCCTGAGGGTATTAAAAAACTTGAGCATCTCCTCGGGTATAGGCACCCGGAACCTGGTATAGCATCCTGAGGGCTTGGGAGTTATGACTTGATAGTCCCCAAACTCCGGCACACTACCAAATAACCAATCCCGAATCTCCCCGACCTTATCCCAGGAGATCTCAGGAGTAATTGCTCGAGGATCCTTCACCAACCGACCCTCCAGCTCGATATTCTCCTCCTCTTCTTATTTTTCCGACCTCCTCACCCCTCGCCTCGACCTCTTCCCCCTTGCCCTCGGGAACGGGGTCGAAAGTTCCCTCAATGTCGACGTCCTCATCCTTTCCTTGGGGATTCGTCGATCTAGTCTCTATAGAGACCCCTGAATTGGATGAGCCTGAATTCGAACTCAAGCTGGAACTTGATCCCACACCTATGGCTCCCACGTCCATCCCTACAGGCTCGTCTTCCTCTCGATTTGTTGACATCTTACAGTTGATGAAAAACGGCTAAGACTTACGCTTTGTTGATTCGATCAAATCGAGAGTGTGAGAGCTTTCGAAGAAGGAAGTGGCGAACCTCTCCCTCGAAGCAGTCGAAAAACAAAAGAAAGAAAATAAAATTGAGTCGAGATAGAGTCAAAAATAGTACCTTTGTGTGTAATGGAAAGTTGGGGTTTACTTCCTCTGGAAGAAACGATCAAAAATTGACGCAAAAGGACGCTAGAATGGCTCGAAGCAGCTCGGGCCTCTCTTCAAATTCTTTCACAAAATGGTAAAATGAATTTATAGAAACTATTTATAGAGGTGAAATTGGCAGGAATCGAGAAGGTGAAACGTCGCCATGATTACGGCAGACCCACGCCTTGGGATCTGAAACGCCGCAGCCACATCAGCCCTAGCAGATGACGTTCAGGGGGGCTTATGACATGGCACGGGCCCACCCTCCGGCACAACCAACCACCACACGCCACCTGTCCGGTCGAATGGTCCATTCGACAATCAGGTTAGTCTTCCGGTAACCGCCCCAATTTTACCATCCTTCACTTCGACCCCGTCGACCAACGCCCTAGTACTGCTCGGTCAATTCATATCTATCGACCGTTATCGAGCCAGCCCACTAATCCTCTCCAGGCTGAGTGGCCAACCATGCATTTAATGCAGGACGATAATGGGGCACCTGTCAGCTTCCTGCACAGACACGTCGAGGCGGTCACTCCTATCTCTTCACCCTATATAAAGGCTCCGCATTTATTACAACAGTAAGTCTTCTCACCTACCACTTTTACCGCTCAATCATTCAATCTCTTTCACTCAACCCTGACTTGAGCGTCGGAGTGCTAACCCAGGTATCACCTCCACATTCCCCGAGTTGGTCTCGAGCTCACGATTTCTTTCCTCATCACAGATTTTGAGTTGGTTTCGATAATTTCCTTCTTTACAAATTCAAGTTATCGACCAGATATTCAGTTTGACCAGTCAACCGGATTTTAGCTCGATCACTACCCATTCTCCAATACATATTTTATTTACCTTCTCAATACTAAAACTTTTATTACTAATTCCCTAATTTAAAAATAAAATTTTCTTTGCACCCCATTTTGCAAAAAAATACTCAATCACCCTTGATTAAGGAAAAAAAAAAAAAAAACATACAAACCATTTTTTAACATAATACTCCACATACATATCCACATACATAAACTTCATACTTTTATTTTGTATATTAATATACTTCATATGGAAAAGTTTAAACTTTTATCTTTTTTGTACAGGTGGGTTTGGGGGAAAAATAATTGATTATGTACATTTTGGTTTGTGGTGATGAATAATTTGGTTGTTAAGGTTGATTCGCTATGAATTTTTTATATATGGATTTGTTGTTTGTGAATTTTTTATGAATAAAATTTAAAGTAACTAAGTTTAAAATTGGAGTATTATTTGTAAAAGTTAAAGTACTTACCTTTTAAATAAGAGTATTATTTATAAAAGTTAAAGTACTTAAGTTTAAAATTGAGAATTTCAAATTTGTTCAGAAATGCTAAAATATCCAAATTCCAAATTCAAGTATTGTATGTAAAAGTTAAAGTACTTACATTTTAAATTAAAGTATTATTTATAAAAGCGAAAGCACGTAGGTTTAAAATTGGACTATTGTTTAGAGACACTAAAGTATTCAAATTTAAAATTAAAATATTATTTGTAAAATTTAAAGTTTCCAAATTTAAAATTAAAGTATAATAAGAAAAAACAAATAGAAAAAAAAAAAGGATATCACAATTTATTTATTTATTTTTTTTGTTTTGAAACGTAAACCCCAGAGGGAAAATTTACTAAATCGGATTTAAAACTCACAAAGGAATAATAAAAAAAAAAAGTAACGCAATCTCGAGGCAACAATTCTAACAAATTTGTGGGCAATCATACTTACTCTACGTCTAATAGAATAAAAGCTATTAGAACTGATACTTATAAAGACCGTGAGAATATAACCCACAAAGGAGACTTTTTTACTCAAACCTAATACCAACGCCACCACCAGATTTTCAGCGCTTGTAGATTCTTTAATTGTTAAAGATTCAGATCGACTTGCGATCAAGTGTGGAGGTTTGATTTGATCTTGAAGTAAAGACAGTCATCCATAAGTGACAAAAGAGGCGGATGCTTGTACAACGGGAGGATCACCTTGCAATAAAAAAGAAGAAGAAAGTAAAAAACCCTCATTCGAGAGAATAATAGCTCTCATACGAGAGAAAAAACTACTCTTATACGAGAGAGACAACTAAAAAAGAGAAAAATAAACAAAAAAATACAGATCTAGAGATCCAGATTTCAAAAGAGATCTGAATCTCGTTGGAATTCAAAACAAAGATCTAGATTGAAGGATATTTAGGAAGAAGAGACGACTCCTAGAGAGGAAGGAGAAAAAGAGAAAAAACCCTAAAATCCATATCACAACAAACTTAGATGTTTAAAAAGTTAACAAAAACTAAAATTTAAAATTAGAAATTCAATAATAAAACTAATTATTTTAGAGAGTAAAGTAAAATTTTCTACACTAATAATTACTTAACACTAACTCCCCCTAAAATAAAAGGTGACTTTAAAAACTTATTTTCAACGTGAAATACATAATTAAACTAGACAATACAAGAAAACAACCAAAAATCGACGGGAAAAAACCGATGGAATTCCGACGGAATTCCAATGGAATTCCCACGGCCAAGCAAAATTGCCTTCCAACGGAAAAGACATCGGAATTCCGTCGGAAATCCGTCAGAAAAATTAGCGGAATTTTAAAAAAAATTACGCCAAAAATTCCAACGGAAGTCCGTCGGTTTTCCGTTGGAATTCCATCGAAAATTTTGGTGCAATTCTAAAAAAAATTAAGCTAAAAATACCGACGGGATTTTCCATCGGTTTTCCGTTGGAATTTCAATGAAATAAAAATTTCAACGGAAAATAGACGGGAAAATCCCGTTGGTTTTTTTATTCTTCATTAAAAAAAGTACCGACGGGAAAACGTTGGAATTTCAATGAAATAAAAATTCCAACGAAAAACCGACGGGAAAATCCTGTCGGTCGGTTTTTTTATTCTTTAATAAAAAAAATAACGACGGGATTTTTCCACCGATTTTCCGTTGGAATTTCAATGAAATAAAAATTCCGTTGGTTTTCCGTTGGAATTTTTTTTTTTTATCAAATTTAATTAGAAAAATACAATTATAGTTAATACAAATAATTATATATTTAAAAATCGTATAATATTCAAATATTAATTATTAATATTTAATTAGAAAAATACGATTATAGTTAATATAAATAATTATATATTTAAAAATCATATAATATACAAATTATAAATTATTAATCTAATTGTTCGCACTAATAATTCGCATGTATTGATTTTGTGTAAACATCGGATAAATAGTACAAATAATTTGTAAATTTTGATATCAAAGTGGATCTTCAATTTTCGATCTTCTTCAACTTGTTTAACTTTTATTAATTGGTTTGATTTTCTTCAACTTCAAATTTAACTTTTAATAACATTAATCCGCAGGTCCTTCAACTTATTTACGAATCAAACACTAGATTTTGGAGAATTTCGCCGAGAATGCATTTGAACTCGTCGGTAACTCCGAGATTTAGCTTGAATATAACGTCGATTCGTCGGTATAATGTCTTAATAACGGATCAAACGCCTTGATTTGATAACTTTGGGGAAGAACGCCTTCATATAGGTTTAAGATTGAAGAGTTAGAGTTCAACTCAAACTTATTTAATAATTATCTCTTGTATTTTTTTTTAAAGAGATAATATCAAATAAAATCACTTGAATATTATTTTTTTAAGGAGATAATATCACATGAATATTTATCTCTTTATATATTTTTTTTGAAAGAGATAATATCATACAATACGCCACGTATTGTCATATGATTTGTTGAGAAAAGAAACATTATAATATTAATTAATTTAACTATTTAACTTTAAAATTAAATTTATTATATTTTCAAAATAGTAAATTAAATTAATAATATAAAGTTTATTTGTTCATCTACAATAATATTTGTTATAATTTTAAGTATATACATTATAATTAAAACACAAAAGTATATAAGCTAGCAATTTTTATATAATATCTCAATAAATATGATTATATTTAATTAAAATAATCATATGTTTCAAATTTTATATTTTAAATTAATAACAAAAAGTATTTAAATAATTAATTGAAATAAGTGTATCAATATATTTAAAGATATAATATTAATAAGAAGTAAGTTGTCCAAGTTGGTAAGGGAGTCACCATTCTTCCTTGGAGATCCGAGTTCGAATCCCTACATGCGCAATTATCGCGAGAATTAAATTCTCACATTGGTTGGCTCGGCTCGTGGCTTGTCCGATGTGTTGAGGTGACTCGTTTCTGGGGTGGTTCGGGTCTCACAAACGAGTTTTTTTATTTTTTTAATTTATTTATTTTTATTCAATTTCCGATGGTATACCGACGGAAAATTCCGTCGGAATTCCGTCGGTTAACTTAAAAATTAAATTATTTTTGCTCCGTTGGAAATATATTTCCAACGGAAAACCGATGGAACGGACCCGTCGGGACCAAATTCCGACGATGTATTTTCCAACGGGTGCCATCCCGTCGGTTTTCCGTCGGAAATCAGCTTTTTCAACGGAAAACCGATGGGATTTTCGAAAATCCCGTCGGAATTTGCCTTTCGGAATTCGGCAGTTTTTTTGGAGTGAGAAGTCTAGAAAACACCCTTTAAAATACAAGGTCTCATATAGAACCTTTAATTTGGCATTACGGTGATAAAAATCGAGAGAGAGTATTGTTAGATAAGGGTAAGGTGGAAATGAAATAAATATAGTACTCTTAGGGAATAATACAAATACGACAAAAAATTATTTAATTCTATACTGTTTTTTTAGGGCCACTGTATTAATTAGATCATGATGAAATCGTTTTTTTTTTAGCAATTAGAAATTTTCTGTGAGGAGCTCCGTGCAAAAACCAGTATTTAATTCTCAACTACCTCCAACATTTTTCACTATAAATATTCAGCCTTTCCAGTTACAGTTTACCGGTCGTAGCTTTAAGAAGCTAGTAGATCCATCATGGATTCGAAAGCAAAACAATCTGTAATTATTCTATGGGTGACGATCAATCCAACAAAGAAGAAGAGGCTTGCATATTAGCGTTGCAGCTAGCTTCTGGACCAGTGCCGTTGGTAATGAAAGCCGCCATAGAGCTTGAGCTTCTCGAACTCATCAAGAAAGCAGGTGGGTCATCATCAGCTTCTGAGCTTGCTGCTCAGCTTCCGACGAACAATCCTGATGCAGCTAACATGATCGATAGAATGCTCCGCCTCCTGGCCGCAAACTCTGTTCTGAATTGCAGCCTGAAAAGGCTGAGCAACGGCGATGTTGAGCGGCGCTACTCCCTGGCGGCGGTCGGTAAGTTTTTTACAAGAAATGAAGATGAAGTTTCTGTAGCACCTCTTTCAGTCCTGGGTGGCGACCAATGTTTTCAAAAGCGGACCGGAGGTCAAAGCGGCAGCCTTACTGGTCACCGGTCGGACCGGTTCGACCGGTTCAACCACCGGTCGAACCGGTATGACGTAATAAATAAAAATATTATTTTTAATAATATATATATATAATAATATGCTAAAATTAAAAATATAATATATAATATAGTTCAATTTTAGAATAAAAGAGTCATATTCAAGTGTTTAACGTCTAATTTGAGGCCTGTGATTTTAAATTTGGGATTTGGGAATTGTAAGTGTGTAAAAAATATTTTTTAAAACTCAAAAAAGGTTAAAGGATGTGGGAATTTTAAGTTTTTTCAAAAAAAAAAAAAAAAAAAAATTGAAAATTGTGTGAACCGCCGGTCCGGTCCGATTCACGGGGCCAAAACCGGCGGTTAACCGGCCGGTTTTTACTGTTCGGTACCGGTCCGGTTCGCACTGGTTTTGCATGGTGGTTCGGACCGGACCAGGCACCGGTCACCGGTCGAACCGGTCGAACCGGCCGGTCCGGTCCGGTTTTGAAAACATTGGTGGCGACAAGGTCTACATTGAACCCTGGTAATAATTAAAGTGATTATCACACACGTGTTATTTCATACTTTACGGAAAACGATCTTGATTTTTCCTCCTGATCTAAAATAGTGGAGTCGATTTTATATTTGACACTTCTATTAAACGCAAATCGAGGATCTTTAAAGAAAAAGATCGCTTGAAACATTACACTTATGTTGCTCATGCCTATAGGAGTCGAACTCAAGGTACATTAATGCATTTCAAATGTGTACTTCATGCACGTATAAAAATCCATCATCATAAATACCTCTAGTGGGTAGTGTAAACGGAAAATAAACAGAGGGAATGTATAATATTCTAATATGAATTCATTTAGCATATGTGTTATCCAAATTCGTATTTATTATTCAATGGATAACAAAAATATTATTTGATCCGTATTTTCGTCCGTTGGATATTATCTAGAAAATCGAATAACAGATACATCTAACTAATATATAAACAAATTGTATATTATACGGATGAAATATCTTATTACCATATCATTATCCATTCATAATTCGAATGTGTATAATCGAATACGGATAATATCCTGTTTGACAAATATAGATAATATCCTCTTTAAATGGATTTGAATACGGACGCATATCAATTTTTAGGATATCTATTTACAACCTTATCTCTAGCCTTCATAACACCTATTAAGCACGTTTAATATACTCAATTCTTTTCCACTACTTTCATTCCAATCTCAAGTATTTTGTTGACTTAGGTTGTCTTTACTTCTAAAGATAGCAATCCATTGCCATGGGACTATTTTTTGAAAATTTTATGGCTATTTAAACCATCAATGTCTTTCCTTTGTTTGTTTGATATTTATCCAAGTGTGACTAATTTGGGGATGTATTTACCTTGCAAGTTAACAAGTTGAAGACAAAGGAGTAAATTACTAAACCACCCATGTCTAGAAAATTGTGCACAACGGTTATTTTTCAGTAGAAACCATAAATCCCCAAACATAAATTGGGGAATTATAGCCCTAATTTCTTATTGAATACCCCTCTCCTCAAGCATACACCGGCTGGCTTATCAAACAACTGTCTCTGCGGCTAGGGAAGAGCAAATTGGGAGCATCTAAATAACAAGGTAACATCTATAGTTCGATTTATTGTCCAATTTACGTTTATGTGAGTTTATGGCTGGGATCAGGAGTTAAAGGTAAATGAATTTTTCTATAAATTGCAGCTGATGCAGACTTTCATTGTACCCTGTGAGTGTGGGAATGGTGCGAAAACATTGCTCCGAGCCGGAGAGAAGGCTCAGAATCCTGGAAGGCTCAACTACAAATGTCCGTTGCGGATCGGGTCTTGCTCTTTCATTTGGGCAGACGAGCTATTGACTCGCAAACATGCTAGATTACACCATCTAATTACTCCATGTAGCGAGCCGCCAATTACGACACAAACAAATGGTTGCCACACACGGATCCGAAATCTTCAAGGACGTTCTAGGACGATCGTTTCCGAAGAGGCTTCGTCGAGTGACTCTGTACTTAGAGATACGACACTCGGTGTGCCCGTCAACAATCATTCTGTGGTTATGAGCATCGTCTGCTGTTGCTATGTATTTTTTTTGTACATTGTTGTGCTTGATATTGGCCCTTGTTATTGTCATGATGTTGATGAAATAGTAATTGGGCTCCATGATTTCCCATCTCCTGTTGTTGTCTGTAGAAGTTATCTCTGGAGGTTTTGAGTTTAGAGTAGTTGTTTGTATGTGTATTCCAAATTGATTTAATGTAAACTCCTTTTTATTCTCTCTGTTGATTTTACCATAATTTCTCTATCTCCTAGAATCTTACTGATTATGTAATTGATACCTTTGTTGGGACAAGAAAAGAAAAGCTGCACATTCAATGTAACAGCTTACATAATTAAAATTGAGATAAAGTTTATAACAGCAATGGTCAACACAATGATATAAATACCACTTGATCACATTAGGGAATTCTAAAATCGTGATAACAACCCAAATAACAGACAATGGGCTGGTTCAACATCAGTTTTCATGAGAGAAGGAGAGGCAACACTTAACCCGTGCAGCCCCACGACTGGATTCGGCGGTTTCATTGTTACGATTGAGCTCTAGGGATATGACCAACACGTCCCTCGCCGGAGCTATCTTTTTTCCGCGGCCTTTTGTGGTACTCATTACATCGGCAGGGACATATTCTTGAACGATTCCAATAGCCCTCTTCTTCTTCTTAAGCTCGCGCTCCCACACAGACTTCTCTCCATCGACTGTCGCAGATGAAGCAAAAACCAATATGAGATTAACCTATAGTTCCCATGTTATATCAGTACACTACGTGCATATATATGTATGACATTTTAACTTACGTATATCGGCGATTATCTCGTCAACCGTCGGCAAAGGTTTCCCATCAAGACCAATGTTATGGAAAGCACGCGGTGGTTTGGCCGGTAATGTTGACTTCAACTCCGGCTACATTCGCTCCATGGAGACCTTTTGTAGCACCCCGAGCGAGGAGCACCACATCCCCCGCACCATAGCCCGACACGTGTGACGAAATGGGAGCTCCGATCACTCACCAAGCTATAGCGAACGGGTGACAAATAAAACACACCTAAGCTAGGCGGTCTAGACCCTGAAACAGAGTGCGCAATAAATCGAAAACCAGAAGCGGAAGCACAGGATCAACATACACACATGCAAGGCCACGACCAGTAGAAATTAAAGCATACACGCCACATGCAAAATTGGGCACACAGGCCACGTTTCGGGACATAAGGTAAAGCCCAGCAAGGGCAATTCTAATCATACACATATCAAATTTGAATCATATTACAAACTTATACATAACCTCAGAATGAAAAGGTAAAAGTAATGAAGATGCAGAATGTAAAGACTCGACCCGAATGACTCAAAAGAAGACCGCCGCCTAGCACGAACCCAAACCTAGCACCTACAACTGAGGGGGAAAAGAGAGGGGTCAGTCTACAACTCGACTGAGTGGGGGGGGGGCTAACGCACACCCAACACGTATCTACATATAGAGCAAAGCACGTATTAAACAAAAGACTATGAACCGGGAATAGGGTTTTACATACCAAAGCCATTTTACAAAAGTACTCATACTTATTCATATATTCGTATGTTCTTAAGTTTGAAAACTCGTAAGGATTCATAGATTCAAGTACGTATATGGATTCATATTAAAAACTCATAGGGATTCCTATTGTAACTCATAAGGATTCTTATATTCAGATCGATTCATAACATAACCTAGAAATCTCATATTGAAAACAAACTCTCCTATCCCGTTTCATAATCAACGTAACAAAAGAATTCAAATACCCGGCGAGTACGGGTCTCCAACCTTACTCCTTAATCAAAAGACTCAAAAGATTCATAAAGAAGCATAAATTCATAAATTCATAAGATTCATAAATTCAAAGATTCATATTCCCGTATTCCAACCTTCTCCGAAAGTCTGCACGAGGGTTATGGGCCCACATCGTGCAACTCAATATACGTGGGGTCGCGAACCCACAACGTACCTTCTTCGGCCTCAGCCGAAGGCTCAAAGCCCCACGCCGTCTCCATCTCCTTCAGAGTCGCGCGTAGGTACTTCAAAGGAGCGTGTGCACAGGGCTGATAACCGGAGACCCCAACAGCTGCACCGGGTCTCCCTTACCCACACCTCCTGGGCCCACGGATTCATAAGATTCGTAAGGATTCATAAGACTCGTAAAGAAACATACCTAACTCGCGAAACCTAGAAACATATAAGAAACATACCTTACCGTGCAACTCGACATATGCTATACACGTACCTCTCCGTGTCTTCCTAATTCATAAGATGCTAAAGGGGATCCATAGTTCACTTGACACCACACGGTTTGGAGCATAGCCTCATTGCAAAACCATTTTAAGCTTATATACGCCCATACGTATAATTTCATAAGAATTCATATGAAATCGAATAACAAGATTCATAACATATCATAAGACACATATTTAATATACATATAGTATATATTCGCATGTGGGGTGAGAAAACATCACATTAAGGCCATGGGTCGCTTATCTAAAAGAAAAGATCCTAACCCTCACCTTACACCGATGCGGCCAAGAATGAGATAAAAGATTCACCCCGGAATCAACTCGGATCACGAAACACCACCCCGGGTACACCTGAACAAACTGAAGACAATACGTAAAACTTAGACTCGAGGACGAACCATATAGACGCACGACATATGCATAGTCACGTAAGAGATGCAAATACTTAGTCAAAAGTTCATACACGTATCAAATTCATACAAGACGTGAAAAAACACACATATCATAGCTTAACAATCTCCTAATATGCATTAAAGCATGTTCATGTGCACAATTAATGCATAATGAAGCATCTAAAAACATAACCAAGCGCATTAGCGATTCGTGCAAACAACTTACATTACTTAAGAAACATAAAATGCATAAAAAGAGCAAATGAATATACATAAACATGCTAAAACAAGTTAGGAATAAGTTTGGAGGTGGAAAGATACGAGAAAAACGGAATAAGAACACAAAAAGGGGTTCCGAGTGAAATTGGGCTAAAGCTGACAGTTTTCCCAAGATGCACAAGCTGTAGGAAAATGATCATAACTTGAGTTTGAGAAATGGGAATTATGTTTTGTTTGTTGGAAATGAAAGTAGACACATATATCTTTAAAATGGTAGGTGGCTCGAATCATGGTTCAAAGCGAGACGAAAATGGCATAGGTATGAACTTGAACGAATGCAGAATCCCGATGAAGTGGCGACACCAAATTAAAACGATTATATCTCATAATATAGAATGAATTTTGGGGTGATTCCATTTGGAGATTCTTCTAGACTCAATAAGGTTGAACATATCCAAAAATCAGCTCAATCCGAGGTCATATGAGGCCGTACCCGGCCGGGGAAAAACAAGGCAGAAATCTACCCGGCCGGGGAAAATAGTGCAGAAACTTTCTGCACTAAATCTACCCGCCCGGGTACTTTCCTTCACAAATCTACCCGCCCGGGTAGAGGTTCTGGGCATGAAAACGAAGCAGAAACAGGGGCTATACGAATGGGGAACCAAAATTTACAAAATCCACCTCCAAACTCAACCAAATGCAATGAAAATCAAGGTGCAAGCTCATATAAACATGCTCTATCACATATCTTAATCTTAAGGCATGAAACAAGCAAGAAACCAAGTTGCATTATCATCTTCTCCAAGCTTCATTAATGGAGTTTCACACCATAATCACCCAACAATCAAAATTTCCACCAAATAAACAACAAAGAAGCTTGACGGAGTAACATATATCAATCTTAGGGCATTTAGTTCAAGTATGGAGACATGGGAGAAAATTACACATATTTATTACTATTCATCATCCCCTCCAAGTTCAAGGATTCAAGCAAGGAAAATGGAATATAATCGGAAGAAAACGAAACACAAAAGGAGAGGATTACAAATCTTACCTTTAATCTTCAATCGGGTGGTCGGATCTCACAAGCTCGAGCCAAGAGCTTGAATGGCCAAAGTGGAGGGTTTTCTCTTCTCTTCTCTCTTCTCCTTTGTCACGTGAAAAAGTGGGAGAAAGGGTTGATATTTTTAGCTCTTTTAGGGACAAAACGGGTCGGTCTTGAGTGGAAACGGGTCGGGCCAAAGATCCGGTCCGCCTAGATCGGATTTTAAAACGATAGGGCTATCAAACGGCTTGAGAAAATAAATTGTTAATTTCATCGAATCCTCGAAACGAACTCAATGACAAGGTCAAAATTCGAATTCGAATTCCCGAGCTCAAGGTAGCCATGAGGGCTAAAACACCCTGATTAAAATTAGGTCCCTATTCGGCAAATATTGGACGATTGAGTCCAAATACATTTAATAAATTCTAAAGCGCACATGATTAAATAAAATTACAAATTGACACGTAAGGCATGCTAATCACATAATTACCGAATTGAACTCTCCCGAGACATCGTACCTGGATTGCCGAGAAGACGGGGTGTTACAAACTCCCCCCCTTAAGAGAACCTGGTCCCCAGGTTCGCCTGCTCGAGTTTCAAGCTCGAACAACTTTCCGTATTCACCCAAGTTCGAGGTTCATGACGTCCCAACGAGGGTTAGCTCGAGAAAGGTCTTCATGCACAAGGGGTTTGAATCTCCAAATCAATCTGATCATTTGAATTACTCGGTCGACTAGCACGATAAAGAGGGTCTAAAGTAGATTAAACTCTCACCGATTGAGTTTGTTTAAGTCAACTCTCGAGCTCGGTTTTCTCTCGAAGGGCGAAGTTACAAACTCGCGCCACTTTCATCACCAAGCTCCAACCGAATCTCCTCATTGACCACGATCTAAGGTTCGAAGTGTTTAACATCTGGACCCCCTTCATACATCGCCAAAATCTTCAAGAGGTTGATGGTCTCATTGCAAAGCTCGACCCTCATCTCACCGAAGCAACACTCTCGAACACTCAAAACACAAAGTAAAACTAAAGATACATGATGCACGTGATATGCGTGTTCAATGTACCTTTCACCGATGTGGGTAATCTCATTCGGTAGTGATTGATCAATACGTGAAACGTTGTTGAAGTTCTTTCATCCTCGTTGTTATTCTTGAATTACCAATGTGTACCGCTACCGTTGTAAACATTCCGTATTCCATTCCTTATTTAGCTTTTGATCTTCAAATATTACTCCCATCATGCCTCGAAGTTCCCAAAGCATTTTGTGTAGCTAGTCTCATCCCGGTCTTTATCTCACAATTGTTGCATAACCTTCAAATCTTAGGTGTTCTCTTGGTCTTGCTTTCAGTTTCAAGAATTGAATCCTTGGGCTCTGATTTATCACCAACGGTTTTATGGCCCGGATTTCTTCACCCGAATACTTGCTCGTAGAAATCCCAAAGAAGAGGTATTGTCTTGTAATCATAGTTCCTCTTCATTAAGGTGCTCCAAAGTACAACGTTGACTCTCATCTTTAGCACCACTCTTTTCTTGGAATATAAGAAAAGTGGGCTCGAAGTTTCCTTATCCTAGCACCTTTCTTCATTGTCAAATTACTTCTTGTCATATTGCCCTCATCCCATGGCTTAATTTGAGATTTTGTCTCGATCCTTTGAAGCCCGACCAAAGTCTTCTTTAATTCCCTTTGAATTATCTTCTTCGAGGGCACGGTTGAAAATGAGTAAATCTCTATGTCTCGAGAGTTTGATAAATTCTATTTTTGTGCCCATTAGTAGAGTTCTCCACAATGTCCCTCGTGGATTAATTACTTTCCTTTTCGGTACTTTCATCATAGTATCTCCTTGGAAAATTTAACTCTCCTTCAAAGCGGGTTCCAATTCTCTTGAATTTTCAGTCCGGTTGATATACTTCCCAAACCAATCCTCTTAAACACCGTCTTCAAGTTACCCTACACTTCAACACGATCGTCAAAGAGGGTCCCCAATCTCAAGCCGCACCCTAACCACCTCTTCCCAACTCGTAGCCTTCTAAATTTGGAAGTTGAAAGGAGCAACATCCTATCAAGCAACCACTAAATATGCATGTCGGGTTAACGTGTAAATGGGATGTATCACATAATTACCACTCAAACACATAAGGATGTTATAAATAGCAATTATAGCACGATAGGTAAATAATTACAGAACTTTTAAAAATGTCATGAATGCACGTGCCATGAATGCAATTACCTCCATCCTCAGATCCATGTTGGTTTCCAAATTGAAGCTTTTGTTCACGCATCCATTGTTTGTTAGCCTTTGATTGATCTCAGTCGGAAACCATATGTTCCTTTGATCCACACGCATAGAACTTATTCAGCCTATCCCAACACATGTTGTAGGCGTGGTTAGTTCCCCCACAATAAGCGCACGGTTGAGGCCCTTTTCGTAATTTTTTTTTGAAGGACTCCCGGCCTTATGCTTCTTTCCACGATTCTTCTTTTCGAAATTACTTTACCTTTCTTTATCGTTCCATTTGTAGCTTTATCTCCCAATTCATCTTCATAACACGACAATTCAGCTTGGATCTGGAAAGTAAACTTCAATTCGTCCCGAACATAGAACTTCCTACAATTAATATCCAAGGTGTCTCAACTCTTTCTGCTTCTTCCTATTATCCGAGGTCTATTTCCAATGGATTGGTTTAATTGAAACACTTCCCTGATGGTCCGTAGTGCTCATCATCCCCTAACTCTATGATATTGAACCTTCTGGGAATTGAGTCCGAATAGAATACCTGTCCCCGGATCATAGTTTCAACGCTTCCCCTTAAAACTCTCTTGATTAATCATCATTAAGGCATCCATCTCTTTCCATAGCATTCTTAGCTCCCTTGCTATTAATCTTTTAAATCCCTTGAATTTCCACTTCACCTTCTTTTTACCCCGGTTTTCACCATCACAAAGGAAGATTTCTCTCAATTGCAAGCTCCCGATTCCATTCTTCATACTCGGCTCTTTTCTTTAAGATATTCTCTAATTCCCTTCAAGATTTAAACTAATTCCTTGGACGTCTTCAATTCCTTTTCCAACACTTCTTATTACTAGGATTAGGTCCTCCACAATGGTGCATGGGATTTGCTCTTCGAAAATGATGCGCTTCAACACGAACATAAGATCTCTTCCTTCAAATCGAGTTATCTTACCTTTCACCTTGGTGGATTGGTTATCTTTGTGAGAACTACACGGTTATGAAGAGTCTTTATCTCTACTTTATCCCAATTCTAACTTAGGCCCATGGTCGTTGAGATGAGTGGTTGACCGTTGAAAGACCTTAACCTACAAAACACAAACTAATTTAAAAATACGATGCATGCGGTTAGTAGTGAGTATGGCACGTATACAAGTAATATGTGTAGTTAAAGTATGAAAAAGCAATAATTAATGAAAAGAAGGTAATAATTTAGAACACAAGATGTAAGAAAATTCACGTATTTTAATGCAATGCGCACAATAGCATGTTGTTCCTATGCCGTACGACCTATACTTGACACAACACGACACTAGAACTCCGGTTTTGCAACCCGGAGCTCTGATACCACTTTTAGATGTAGCACCCCGAGCGAGGAGCACCACATCCCCTGCACCATAGCCCGACACGTGTGACGAAATGGGAGCTCCGATCAGGCACCAAGCTATGGCGAACGGGTGACAAATAAAACACACCTAAGCTAGGCGGTCTAGACCCTGAAACAGAGTGCGCAATAAATCGAAAACCAGAAGCGGAAGCACAGGATCAACATACACACATGCAAGGCCACGACCAGCAGAAATTAAAGCATACACGCCACATGCAAACTTGGGCACACAGGCCACGTTTCGGGACATAAGGTAAGGCCCAGCAAGGGCAATTCTAATCATGCACATATCAAATTTGAATCATATTACAAACTTATACATAGCCTCAGAATGAAAAGGTAAAAGTAATGAAGATGCAGAATGTAAAGACTCGACCCGAACGACTCAAAAGAAGACCGCCGCCTAGCACGAACCCAAACCTAGCACCTGCAACTGAGGGGGAAAAGAGAGAGGTCAGTCTACAACTCGACTGAGTGAGGGGGGCTAACGCACACCCAACACGTATCTACATATAGAGCAAAGCACGTATTAAACAAAAGACTATGAACCGGGAATAGGGTTTTACATACCAAAGCCATTTTACAAAAGTACTCATACTTATTCATATATTCGTATGTTCTTAAGTTTGAAAACTCGTAAGGATTCATAGATTCAAGTACGTATATGGATTCATATTAAAAACTCATAGGGATTCATATTGTAACTCATAAGGATTCTTATATTCAGATCGATTCATAACATAGCGTAGAAATCTCATAATGAAAACAAACTCTCCTATCCCGTTTCATAATCAATGTAACAAAAGAATTCAAATACCCGGCGAGTACGGGTCTCCAACCTTACTCCTTAATCAAAAGACTCAAAAGAATCATAAAGAAGCATAAACTCATAAATTCATAAGATTCATAAATTCAAAGATTCATATTCCCGTATTCCAACCTTCTCCGAAAGTCTGCACGAAGGTTACGGGCCCACATCGTGCAACTCAATATACGTGGGGTCGTGAACCCACAACGTACCTTCTTCGGCCTCAGGCGAAGGCTCAAAGCACCACGCCGTCTCCATCTCCTTCAGAGTCGCGCGTAGGTACTTCAAAGGAGCGTGTGCACAAGGGTGATAACCGGCGACCCCAACAGCCGTACCGGGTCTCCCTTACCCACACCTCCGGGGCCCACAGATTCATAAGATTCGTAAGGATTCATAAGACTCATAAAGAAACATACCTAACTCACGAAACCTAGAAACATATAAGAAACATACCTTACCGTGCAACTCGACATATGCTATACACGTACCTCTCCGTGTCTTCCTAATTCATAAGATGCTAAAGGGGATCCATAGTTCACTTGACACCACACGGTTTGGAGCATAGCCTCAATGCAAAACCATTTTAAGCTTATATACGCCCATACGTATAATTTCATAAGAATTCATATGAAATCGAATAACAAGATTCATAACATATCATAAGACACATATTTAATATACATATAGTATATATTCGCATGTGGGGTGAGAAAACATCACATTAAGGCCATAGGTCGCTTATCTAAAAGAAAAGATCCTAACCCTCACCTTACACCGACGCGGCCAAGAATGAGACAAAAGATTCACCCCGGAATCAACTCGGATCACGAAACACCACCCCGGGTACACCTGAACAAACTGAAGACAATACGCAAAACTTAGACTCGAGGACGAACCATATAGACGCACGGCATATGCATAGTCACGTAAGAGATGCAAATACTTAGTCAAAATTTCATACACGTATCAAATTCATACAAGACGTGCAAAAACACAGATATCATAGCTTAACAATCTCCTAATATGCATTAAAGCATGTTCATGTGCACAATTAATGCATAATGAAGCATCTAAAAACATAACCAGGCGGATAAGCGATTCGTGCAAACAACTTACATTACTTAAGAAACATAAAATGCATAAAAAGAGCAAATGCATATACATAAACATGCTAAAACAAGTTATGAATAAGTTTGTAGGTGGAAAGATACGAGAAAAACGGAATAAGAACACAAAAAGGGGTTCCGAGTGAAATTGGGCTAAAGCTGACAGTTTTCCCAAGATGCACAAGCTGTAGGAAAATGATCATAACTTGAGTTTGAGAAATGGGAATTATGTTTTGTTTGTTGTAGATTAAAGTAGACACATATATCTTTAAAATGGTAGGTGGCTCGAATCATGGTTCAAAGCGAGACGAAAATGGCGTAGGTATGAACTTGAACGAATGCAGAATCCCGATGAAGTGGCGACACCAAATTAAAACGATTATATCTCACAATATAGAATGAATTTTGGGGTGATTCCAATTGGAGATTGTTCTAGACTCAATAAGGTTGAACATATCCAAAAATCAGCTCAATACGAGGTTATATGAGGGGGTATCCGGCCGGGGAAAAACAAGGAAGAAATCTACCCGGCCGGGGAAAACAGTGCAGAAACTTTCTGCACTAAATCTACCCGCCCGGGTACTTTCCTTCACAAAATCTACCCGCCCCGGTAGAGGTTCTGGGCATGAAAATGAAGTAGAAACAGGGGCTATACGAATGGGGAACCAAAATTTACAAAATCCACCTCCAAACTCAACCAAATGCAATGAAAATCAAGGTGCAAGCTCATATAAACATGCTCTATCACATATCTTAATCTTAAGGCATGAAACAAGCAAGAAACCAAGTTGCATTATCATCTTCTCCAAGCTTCATTAATGGAGTTTCACACCATAATCACCCAACAATCAAAATTTCCACCAAATAAACAACAAAGAAGCTTGACGGAGTAACATATATCAATCTTAGGGCATTTAGTTCAAGTATGGAGACATGGGAGAAAATTACACATATTTAATACTATTCATCATCCCCTCCAAGTTCAAGGATTCAAGCAAGGAAAATGGAATATAATCGGAAGAAAACGAAACACATAAGGAGAGGACTACAAATCTTACTTTTAATCTTCAATCGGGTGGTCGGATCTCACAAGCTCTAGCCAAGAGCTTGAATGGCCAAAGTGGAGGGTTTTCTCTTCTCTTCTCTCTTCTCCTTTGTCACGTGAAAAAGTGGGAGAAAGGGTTGATATTTTCAGCCCTTTTAGGGACAAAACGGGTCGGTCTTGAGTGGAAACGGGTCGGGCCAAAGATCCGGTCCGCCTGGATCGGATTTTAAAACGATAGGGCTATCAAACGGCTTGAGAAAATAAATGGTTAATTTCATCGAATCCGAATCCTCGAAACGAACTCAATGACAAGGTCAAAATTCGAATTCGAATTCCCGAGCTCAAGGTAGCCACGAGGGCTAAAACACCCTAATTAAAATTAGGTCCCTATTCGGCAAATATTGGACGATTGAGTCCAAGTACATTTAATAAATTCTAAAGCGCACATGATTAAATAAAATTACAAATTGACACGTAAGGCATGCTAATCACATAATTACTGAATTAAACTCTCCCGAGACATCGTACCTGGATTGCCGAGAAGACGGGGTGTTACACCTTTTGGTATGCCGACGCAATCTCACTCGACTGAGTCATATAAACAAATAAACAGAGTGTAGTTACAATGACGGAATGAAAACAGAGTATAATTAACAAAGCGCTGATTATTTCACATCGCACAGCTCAATCCAAGTCCATATTGATGCTGGTATAGAGTATGTCTCAGGATTGCAGACGACATCCTCGTGCTCGATGATGCTTTTCCACGTGTTATATCTTAGATGAGCAAGCTTGAAGTAACGGTGCATATCTGTGAGTTCAAAAACAAGGTTAGTGTGGTATTGCATACTGTCCAACACAGCAACGAAGACGGCGGAGTCGTTAAATGTGAGACAACGGGACTGTTTATTAGCATGCCACTCCAACTCTAACAAGAAGCCCTCATCCACACTCTCGGACCAACCATTTCTGTCGAAGAAGGTCCCATTTTCAGTTAAGAACCCTACCATTCTCAAGCTGATGCACTCGTAGCTAAGAAAGAAACAAGAATACAATGTTAACCTCAAGTACACATGTTAAGCCTTCACAAATAGAGTTTATATAAACAAAAACTCATTAGATTTCTCCAACCACCAATTTCCCTCCACTGAAACAGTAGTAATGAGATGTGAGTCCTCATATTGGTGTTGATGTAATAGAGAAAATTTGAATAACTAATAAAAAATCTCCTTTTGCATGTATGTGGTAGCTGTACAATTTGTCTAAGGTTATGTAGGCACGTTCCTTGATCAATGAAACAGGAAACTCAAGAATTTAATTCATGCCAAATGCTTATGGTTGAATAGCAAATCACAATTAATGTACAGGGACGTTGGATTATATATTATACATAAATAAAGCTGAAAAAGAAATCTGCACACAATCCCATATCAGATTTCATATATTTTGAGTAGATATTCGTTGCGCCAAAAATCTCTCATAACTACAGGTACAGGAGAGTCTTTTATTGTGTTGGTTAGCCCAATTAATTACAACATTGGATGCCTTAACTCTTCAACTACCTCGTATAGGTTCAACTCTCCACACAATCTGTAATGCAGCAAGAGGAAGAAGACAAATAGTATGCAAAGAAACAGAGTATTGCTACGGCTACATAATCCCCATATATAATTTGTAACGCAGCAGTACTCGATGGTGTATTGAAGAAGATTAAAAACATAAGGAGACATAGCTACTAATAATAATCTATAAATTAGGTTCGTCGAACAACACATAATCTACAGTGGATAAATGATACATTATGGTCCCATCATATAAAGAACTCATTTTTGGTTCTGTGGACCATATATGTTTTAGGTGTTTCTTATCCCACAAAAGCTATAGATATTCTAGTCCAGTACTCAATAGTAGACGATTTAAATTACAAAAACAGACATGAATATAAGGTTAACAAACGATCAGGCGGGGGCTTTCTGCAATGCCAAGTAAACAAGATCGCATTTTTCTTCGATAGGGAGTTGAAAGAAGACGTCAAGTTGGTCTTGGTGTTTCGCCATTTCACTCATCGTACGCACCCGTTCAAATCGGGTGATAGTCAGTGGGAGCTCGAGGATTGCATCGTACAACCTTTTCCTATTTTCTGCAGCTTGCACTGTTGGGATTAATGCCCTGAAAATCCAATTATATTGTAAATATTTTGGATTAATAAAACTGAAATTAAAGCAAGTTATGAGTATTTTACAAATTTAATAATTAATGACCTGTGATGGTATTTTTATATGAAATGTGTTTCATAGGAAAAGACTTTAAATACCAAAAGTCACGTGTCATTAAAGTTCTAGTCAATATGATAAGAAAATGTTCTTATCGAGACTATAATGTGTTATATAAGATGATTAGTCTTTCGTCATAGGGACATAGAGTTTCCAATTATAACACATTGATGATTTTCAATGAGATTGGAAACATCGAACTGGACCACCGAGATTGTTCATTTTATACTGCTATCTAAAATGAACAAAATCTAGGAAGCATTAGACTCTTAATCCGGGCAGTGTTTCTACTTTAGGCATGTAGTGTTAATCACTGTGATGTACTCAGAACTGAGGTCTCGGTAACGGGTGGCCAAAATACTTTGTACGTTCGGTGATTGCATGAAATGTGCTAGAGAGAAATATTGATCAAGGAATCTGTAGCCTTGCTGGAAGGTTAAAAGATATCCCTGAAATAGATTTGCAAAAGTTCGAATTAAAACTTTGGCCAAAGTACTTCGTGTGTGCGTCACCGAAGTTGTATGTTGAATGTGTTTCACATACAGAGAATTTGGACTTAAGGCGAATCAAGAAATTTCATATTTAAAGTGAAAAATAAATGATAGTAGTATTGATTTATTTTTCATGGATATCTATACAGAGGAGTAAAATGCAAAATTATTCTAGATCGAGAAATTCGTGAATAATTTAATTAATTTTAGAGTTCAACAATATTTATTTAGTGGAATTAAATATTGTTAAACGGTAATCAATTATTGTCATGGGATGATAATAGATTGACCCGTTTGGAGCTAAGATTAATTAGTCCTGCAGGTCCCCCAACGAAGATCAAAGAGAAAATATTAAAACGAGAGAGAGAGAAATGTTTTTTCAAAGAGTTTGAAAATAGCCAAGGTATTTATTTTGAGAAAATAAATTAAATTCCAAAGAGTTGGAAATGCCCAAATTTTATTTTGGAGAAAATAAAATTTTTCAGAAAAAAAAAAAAAAGTTTTTGATGATGTGGCAGAAATGCTGACGTGGCAGGTGACGTGTCACGCCACGTCACTTGGCGCTGACTGGATGCCACATGGCACGCCAAATGGATGGCCAGGATCTTGCCACGTCAGCGAGTTTCAGTGGCCCGGATGAAGTTGACTGAAAAGTCAACGGGTCAGGGAGACGGGTCAGCGGTTCGGGTCTCCGGATAGGGTCGGGTCACGGTTTGCCCGACCCGGACACGTGGACGAATGGTGATTCGCCATGTGGCAACCAAGTCAGGCCACCTGAACCGACCGGTTCTCTATCGAACCGGTCTGAACCGTGAACCGCCGGTCGGACCGGACACGTGGCAGCTACCTGTTGCTGCGTGCGTGCCACACGCGCCAAACACACAGCCGCCACAAAGGCGGCGCGTATGGGCGCGTGCGGCGCCCGATTGCCGCGTGCTCGGCGGCGGCTGGCTCGTCTCGACCTGCTCGTCCACGTGGCGTTCTCTGATTCGTGGTCTGAACTTGGAGCGCACGACTGAAACGCGGGAAAGACGGTTTTGCCCCTCCAAGCCTTGGAGTGCACTCCATTTTTGGAAAAAACTTGGGCTGCAATTTTAACATTCCGAAATTGGCAATAAGTCCCTTGTTTCATAGCTATAAATAGGGGCTGCCATATTTCATTTTAAGAATCAGAATTAGGATTCATTTTCTCATAATAAATTAGCCATTCGGCATTCTCTCTCTCTAAAAATTAATTAATCCTAATTAAGGAATAATTAATTACTTAATTAGGTGGTTATATAATTAATATATAATCCGCTTAATTAATAGAAAATAGGGATTTTCAGGTTTTAGAAAAAAGGGTTTTTCTAGAAAATTATTTTCTCAAAGTATTTAGCGAAATACTGCCGGAGCCCACACTCAAATTTCTTAATCGGGGATATTGCGGGGAAGTTCTGCCGGTTTCACGAGAAAATCGAGGTGCTGGAAAAGTGCCCTTGATAGCCAATTTTGCAGTACGGTAATACCGTTATGCTGCCCAAATTATTATTTGCATATTGTGATCATATGCTAGATGATTTAAAATTATGTTATCGATGTCTGTATATATTAGAGTTATGCTGCCCGATTTATTCCGCTACTTTATTAAAATATTTTTGAAATATTTTGATAACGAGGTTATGGCGAAATTTTTTGAATATTACGCTGTACCGTCACTCTGCTTCGGGCCCGCCGCACCCAACATGCATGTCAACCTTAGTGTTTACATCTTTCTCCAAAGCGTCTGTAACTCTATTTAGTGCATCAGTTGCCTGACCCCACTTTTTATCAATCCTCGAGGCAATTTCGCTTACATCTTCATCTCTTTTTCGCTTGCCCTTCTTGCCATCTTTATTGGACTATGATTTAGGGGAAGCTGACTGAGCTTGTGTAGGATTATCAGATGCCATGGGATTCGGAGTACCAGAACCCGTCTCTTCTACAACCTCAATGTCATCCTCCGGTGGTAAACTGTTGAAATCGAAGGCATTGCTACCAGTAGCTCCATCCGTTCCGAATATTTCAACCCACTCCTCGTACAGTGGTATCGGTTTTTCCCTAAAAGCAGCCAGGTCTGGATGTTGCTGCATATAATAAGTAAATGCGTGAATCAAAATTATTAAATAGATCCATGACATAAGACACACCAGGCCTCAAAATGTATTCTACTTGTATGAAGTTATATTGATTTTCCTTAACTGCTAGATCTTGATGGACATTTAAAACAAGGGGGAAAAAAAAACACTTATTATGTAGGAGTGGAGATTCTTAAGGTCATTTCCAGGTGAGAAGAACCAAAAATTAGTGAGAGGATGAGAAAACTCAAGAACTTGTGCCCAACATGGAAAAGATTAAACAGAAGTGTTCTTCTCATTTTTTGTATGCTTTAGCTGTCTGAAACTCAAGAACTTGTGTAATTCTTTAACTTTTTTAGTGTATGTATATAATTCTTGAACTTGATTCTAATTTCGCATATAATTCTTCTCCAGCAGACAAATACATCAGATATATTGGATTTGGCTGTGGAATACATAATGGATCTTCAAAGGCAAGTAAAAGCATGTACGTATGTCAACCATGTTTGAAAATGCTAATTCAAATTCAATTCCACCTAATCAAACTAAACATATAATGTTGATTTCAATTTTTCTTCTATACTAATTCATCACCACAGGTAATAATGCAATGTTTATTACCTTAATCATGCTGTCCCAATCGTCCGACAACGTAGTAATCGTCTTCAATGTTGAGTTCCAGCCCATACCCCTTTGCGAAATAGCACGATGCGCCTCGCGATATGCTTTTTTCCAAGTATTATATTTCGATAGGATGTGAGGGTTACCTTTTAAGTCGGTCCCGGGCAGTTGATGTTTCATACGTGCTTCTAATTGATCTATGAATCTGGTCTGAAATCCGTTTGGAGACTTCCATCCACCGGTGATTATGTCCTTGAAGGCAATCAGTAGCGCACGCTCTTCGACAGACGACCATGAATGCCTACCCCCATTCTTTTTAACCACACTACTATCACCGTGATACATTCCGCTAAAGTTGGATCGTTGCAAAAGTGACATCTACATATAAATCCAAATCAAACATCGGTTATACCAATAAACTGTAATTCACGAGATAGTAATGTACATTCAACTAATTTTAACCCAAACTATATAGCCACAATGAATTCAGTACCAAAGACCACACAAAGTTCCAGCATACATTCAAAGTGAATTAAAAAGACTAGAAAATTACAAACTCCAAATTAAACTCCCATTTAGAAAATGTCTAGAAGGTTTAAAATCAAATACACAGAGTGTTTTAGCATCTTAAGGTTGGATTTAATCATGAATCAACCATGATTTTCTGTACGAGTTCCACATATCCTCCGCAATCTCGTCACGGAAATGAGTCTAGGTTGGAGTTGGTTCAACAGATTCAACCTAAACGGCATCATGTCCGTTATCATTCTGCTCGAGGTTGTCCATATCTAACTCAACTTCAAATGGATCAATATCCATCTCCGTGCGAATAAAATTATGGAGTAACGCACAGGCCATGATGATTTGATTCTGTACGGGGATATTGTAAAAAGAAGGGCTTCGAAGGATAGCCCATCTTTTTTTAAATATACCCCATGCTAGCTCTATAATCGTCCTCGCCGAAGAGTGTCGCTTGTTGAATAACTCACGACCGTTATGGGGAACGAGGCTACCCCATTCTTGTATGTGATAACGTACACCACGGAACGGAGAAAGAAAACCCGGTCCATTCGTATAACCAGCGTCACAAAGGTAATAATTACCTGTATTATAAAAAGGTTTGTCAAGAACATATTATCACAACATGCATATCAACAGCATAATAGCGATTTGAATATGGATTAATTAAAAATCAAAACATAGGTGAGTGATTGATCTAGAGCTACTTAAAAATAGGTTGGATTAAGGATATAACAGATTGCCCGGTATAGTAATATACCTTCTGGGATACGCAGCCCGTTTGGTCGACTTACAGCATCCCTCAAAACACGGCCATCCGCAGCTGATCCCTCCCAACCCGTCAACAAATACGTGAAATTACATCTATGTTTACAAACTCCAAGCACGTTTAACCTGCTCTTAATCTATTATCTTAAAGTATTTCATACAACTAAGACTGCAATAGGATACATAACAAAAGGAAACATATTGGAATTTATGAATACCTTAAACCACTTCCACATATGGTCTGTGCTATTTGGCTCCACCGGTGTTTCCGTCGCAAGGAATAACCTATGTAACTTCAACACAGCCTTAAGAACAATGTGAAAATATTTTGAAACCGTTCGTCCTGAACGTTTGAAGTCAAACTCAGCCACGCATTACTTCTTATGATGCGACAACACTCCTAGAAAAATACAAACCTGTTCGACGACCTTTACTTCTCTACTATCGGTTAACCCTCCTGATTCCCGTAAAATCACGCATAGACGACCCAAGGCATTCCTACCCATTCGAAGCAGATTTATACAATTTCTTTCATTCCTCCGTGTGAGGCGATCAAGGTATGTAATACGGCCAGACAGTCGATCTTTCAAACTATAACTGCAAGACGCTTCTCCTTCGATCCTATGTCTCTTAGTACTAATTAATGAGAGTAATATCATGGTATCCATTAACATACCAAGCAATACAAACCGAATCAAATCTATATTGAGAAGTGCTCTCTTAGAATCCATCAGGTAAACGAGTCGATGGAGTAGTTAGATTCTTCTATGTTGCAGAGACAAAACCAATGTTGAATTTCAGTCAGCAATTTATATTCGAAATCCCAAACTAAAATTACATATTTCTCATCGAAACATTAGGGAAAATTATCAACAATAGACGAACACAGGTTTTAATAAGTAAACATATGGAATATGCACCTCTGTTTTTTCTTCCTGGCATCAGTGAATAAGCAAGCACAACACCCATGCTACATATGCAATTAATGTAAGCCCTAAACGGAAAAGACCTTCAAAAACAAAAAACTTAAACACATAACTTACTGCTTAAGGTTGTTGCTACGGATTTTGGAGGCTGCAAATTTCGGGTCTTCAAGCAGAATCCTTTTCGAACAATATACGTAGATGACTATCAGTGCTCGAAAACAAGAATAAAGTAAAGAGACGTAGAATATTAGGTAATTTCTTACCTTTATCTCCTTCCTTGGATATGAAATTGTTGTGTTCTCCGAATGCCACCCAAATCCTTGTTTGCAGAATATTAGGTTGAGAAGTACGGGAAATGAAAAATGTATGGCGCCAATATGTTTTTCATTCCCGAAAAAAATGGAGCCAATTCTGCACTAAAACCTAAGGACAGCTTTGGAATTTGCCTAAAACTTGAAGGGTAAGATAGTATTTTTGTCCAATCCATTGGCAATGGAGTAAATAGCCACTCCAAAATTCAGTGGCTAATTAATGCCCCCTTCTCTTGGTGAAACCTGGGGCTCCAGGAAAAGGAAGGATTTGCCAACTTGTAAAGTAAAGCTTTGGCACACCTAGATTAAATACACAAACCTATGGATAACTGAATAGTAAAGACAGCTTTAGGAGTTCATGATCGTATTTTACTCTTTGATAGCTTAGATCGCTAATAAGATTCAACATCTAATAAGCTCCAAAACATATTTTAAGATGAGTGATCCTTAACCACAAGCTTAGTCAAACACCCTCTAAATCTGATAACATGAGCTACTTTTCAAATCAATTCAATTTAGAGAACATTAAGAATTCCAAGAACATTACAGACAAATACAACCAGAATTCCAACACTCAAAATTCCAGGTTGCATTACATGTAAACTGCATTACAGTTTTCATTTCGAATTAGTGCATTACATGTAAACTAAGAGACACAACAGTCAAATTAGTGCATGGACAGGCTTCAATTCATAGTTTTCATTGAATTGATTTGTCAAAGTACCACACATACTTTTTTATACACCAAGATCTTGTTTTGCTTTTGTATAACAGTCAAATTAATACATCGACAGACATCAATTCAGAATTAGACTAATTATATACTAAAAATGCAAACACTAAACCTGCACACCTTTCCCCTATGTATATTGTAATAAATCCACCAGAAAACATCAAAACTGTAATTATTATAAACATACCTCAGTCACCACAACCTTGATCATTCTCATCCTCAATTCTCGGGTGCTGCACACCTCTCCCCTTGATATGTGCTTGCAACATTTGGAACATTTGTTGCATTGTACTAAGCATTTGCTGCTAAGAATCTTTCAGCTGAGCAATTTTGTTCTTTATTTGCTTGAGTTCATTATCTTCCATTGACCCAATAGAACTTGGGCTATGAGCAGCAGACGACCCTATATTAGAAGGTAACGTGGGAGAGGTCTTCGACAAGTGGTTTAATCCAGTCACCCGTCCTTTCTTGTTTGGCCTTCCCTACGCTTGGGACCACGGCAAGAACTCGTCTATCTCATTGTAATTGGGATCCTCAAGCTTACATTTCTCCTGCTCACCAAGGGCCTGCTGGAATTTTATCTACATACGAAAATTTACAACACTTAATAATTTTTTAGTAATCATTGCTTAGTAATTAAAAAGTTTTTGAACAAACCTGATATTGGGTGCACTGATCGTCAGAGGAAAGATTCTGAATTAACCTACCGCGATCTACCATCTTAACAAATGTCATCTTATACACAGGCGCTAGACCTAATTTTTGTCCAGTGGCAGCTTCCTACATAATTATATACATGAATAATACTAGGAATAAACGAAGAAATTTCACACAAATAAGGGAACCAATTAAGTACCTTCTTCTTAATGATTGTATGGACACTTTGAGATCCCCCGTATATGTTGGTACCCCCATCGCTGACAGTCTATTGGCTTTATTCCTCTACCGAATAGTTTGGTAATCTTCAATGTCCCAACGTGCACGCAAATCATTGTAGACTTCCTCAAGTATCCATCCGGGATTTTTACCACTTTTTCTAATGTCATGGTAGATATCTCTTATTCTCTCCCCCGTTTTTTCCATGAAAGCATTGTACATATGCGATTCGTGTTGAGAATCCCAATAAACAAATTTTTGGAAAAAAATAAAAGTTGAGTTATACGACAGTTGCAAAACCAGCTGAAGTATAAACTTCACAAAATGGAGTACACAAGCATACTAACTGGAAGGAGTACTACGTAGAAGATGATGAGACCTGGATAAAGTGGTGGGCAAATCGAAGTTGATGCCCTTAATGGAGGGGTACTTTGATACGATCATGTGAAGCGTAGCCCCTTTCCTCCACCAAAATCCACCACAGATTTCAGGCCCTCAAAATCATCATATGTTTCCAGAATTTTCTTCATGATTTTGGTTAAAAGATTAGACATTCCCAGGTTAAAAACCTTGTTAAATCTCGGGTATGTGCCATAGTAGTCGAATGCAGTCATTCCATAAGCCTTGTTGAAGGGAATCCCTCCATCCAGAACTGCTTCTTTGAGGTGGTACCTTATTATACCAAGACGAGGAAATTAATGTTATTATTTTTGTAATAATTAAGATTCTTTTTTTCTTTCTCAGGCATTTTGAGGGTAATTGGAAAATCGAATTTAACTTATTTTTTAGAAAAAATGCTTAGCCTAATGTCCCAAAGATTTCATGTTATATTTTCTTACTACATTTCCTTTTTTATCCACCCACACCTCAAATATATTGGTAGGCGGTTGAGATTAATCAGGAGAGAGACTCTTCTGATTTTTTTTTTTATAACACGGCTATTTCTTGCTCCTTATCTCAATCGTCAATCAATACACGTGACGTTTATATAAGAATAAAACATAAGATGAAACAAAAAAAATAGTAGCAAATCCGATATGGGCTAATAACTATGTTTCCGCAGTATTATTCGCAGAATACTCAACTATTTTGGAAAGTTTTTACATTTTTAACCCAACCCTCGTCATTTTTATTGTTCCATGTTTTACAATTTTAAACTCTTAATATTGACATATGTGTGGTAAAATAAAAAATAAAAAAATTGACATATGTAAGATGACATGAATAGTGAGAAAGTTCTTAAAAGCATGTCATAAACTCATAATTAATGATCAATGTTGATAATTTCAAGATTAATTGTTGTACTTTTATGAGGTTGAATAGTCATGTTATGACAAATAATATTTAATGTGTTGTAATGCATGTTGTAAAGAAAATATTGATTTGGTGTATATCAGTAATTATAATGCAAAATCCTAAGTGTTCATAATTATGAACAACTAGATAACATATTTTAAACATTAGTCAAGATTTTAGGCTATTAATTGAAGAAGTACATGAAAAAGTTAATGCATGTAATTACTTGTACTTAAAACCCTATTAATGAAATTATTGGAGGTTCCCTCACTTTGAAAAACTTTGTTATTTCGAGGAACTCGTGTTTTAGTTCCTGAATACAATTTTTATTAATTTATTATTTAATAATTCAATCCAACTCTAACAAAAAAATTATTAAAAGAAATATGGAAAAAAATAATAATTTCGTCTATTTGAATTTTGCACACCACTAGTTTTTTCTTCCTTTTTTTCTAACATAGGCACCCCTATTTTGCACCCACTAGTTAAAACTTAACACAAAGAATATTAAAGTTGGATAATTCAATTTAGGATACCCACAAAGATAAAAGAAAGTACAAACTTACCAGCTCTCCACAGGGACTTTATCGTGATTCATGAGCAACAAAGGAGCCATGGAAACCCCATCTTCATTCTTGGTCAAGTACTTGCACACCGGAGCCAAAGAATAGAGCCTCTCTACGCCGCCGTTTGGCACCTTCTTCACGCTGCAGTTCACGACAGAATAGCTCGCCAGGAGGCGGAGCATTCTGTCGAGCATTACGTGCGCCTCTGTGTTGTTGGTGGCGAGCTGGGCGGCGAGTTCTGCCGGAGAAACAAAGGCTCCGGGGCCTGCCTTCTTCATGAGCTCGAGCAAGTCGAGTTCAATAGCGGATTTGAGAACCATCGGAAGAACGAAAGCGCTGGCTAATGGCATGGCGAATAAACACGATTCTTCCTCCCAAAGATCCATCCTTACCTTTTTTTAACTTGTTTTTCAAAAAAAAAAATTATGATTTTGCTGAGTTTGAAGATGGGCATGACGAGTTATGGGAATGTGGTTATTTTATGCATGGTGCATTCGAGCACACCAAACTTTATGGTGTGGGGGCAAATGTTAGGTCCAAACGGCCTTCAATTTTGTAGAGGATACTTGTGATTGTAGCTACTTGCAAATCTCCCAAGAGAATCTAAGGGTTGAATTATATCATCAACCTTTTTCGGCATTTCTGCTAATTAACGTTTTCCATGTTAACCCGTCCCACATGGATGGATTAATTACCAAAATATATACTACCATGCTCAACAACCGTCACCTCATTAATTAACTTTTGAGGTGAGTTAAGTCAAACTTATACTTCCATATGGTATTAGAGTAGATTGTATCTTACATTTATTGTATAGGTGGGCGCGAGACTGAAAGTTTGAAATTCGGGGAGTTTGGGATGGAGAAATTTAGAATCAGTATAGGAAATTAGGTACCCGAGCCCATCCCGAAAATGTCGGTACCGACTAATCTGGGAGTTTGGGCCTATCTTTTTGTAATTGACAATTGACTATTAATTTATTAAATTGTTAATTGGACATTTTGTGTTGCTTCTTTTGTGAAAAAAGGCCAATTTGTTGGTCGAAAAAAAAAAAAAAAGTTTATTAACTATTATTTTTCTATTTCCATTATTATTTAGTAATTTCTTACATTGTGGCATAATGATATTCTTTAGTTGTTCGACAAAAATTATTACAGCATTATGCAATGAAGTTCCAGAATCATATTGCATTACATTATTTACCGTCAAAGGCAATATGCAATGATGTCCAACCTTCTCAGAATACATTATGCAATATAGTTTTTTTTTTTTTTAAGGGTTGGGAAATCGGGGAGCCCGATCGAGGAATTCGGGTAGTACTTTACTATCCGATCACGATCTTGAAATTTTGGGTTGGAATCGGGCATCCCTTCCGAATTAAAAATTTCTTGAATTACTCATCCCGATCTGAAATTCCTGATCGGGTCGGAACGGGGCTCGAATTCCCCACCCCAAATGCCCACCCCTAATCGATTGCATATATCATTCATATACAATCATGTGATATAATTTAGTCGGTCATCGTTATACTAATTTAATACAAGAATATTGCATTTGAATTTTTTAAGTATACAACTATTGCGTGGGAATGTATTAACTATATCTAATTGTGGGCATTTGGTGTGTGATGTGCTCATCATCTATACTATTATACAATGTTTTCAAAATCGAACCGGAGGTCGAATCGGTAGGCTTACTAGTCATCGGTTTAACCGGTTCGATCGGTGGTTGTAATAAATAATTTATTATTAATTAATTAATTAATTAAATATGTAAAATATATGTATAGTGTTCGATATTTAAATCAAAACTTATGTTTCTCTCATTATATTTTAAAAAAAAATACTATATTTAAAACACAAATTTATATTTTTTCACATCATACTAAATTTTATTAATTTTCATAAAAATTAAAATATCATAATGAAAGAAATGAGAAAGAAGAAAATAATATACTTTATTACCTAACCCTAAAAGCCCAAAGTTATAATTTGAAAAGTAAAAACCTATTCAGTCGTCTCTGCGCCCCAGATGTATTCCTTTTTTTCTATCATCTTGTTCAGGTATTCTTAGATTCTCAGGCAACGATTCATTCTACATAATCTATTCATCTTGTTCAGCTATTCCATTTCTTTTATTAGGCAACAGTTCATTCTACATTTTAATAAAAAATTTATCCTCTAAAAGGAATTCTTCTCTCTCTCACAAGTGCCCTGCGAAAGAAAAACAAAGCTGGTTGTGGCTGCGCCAAAAGCTGGGAAGACCAAGGAAAAAGGAAGGGAAAAAACAAGTGAAGGAAAATTCGATAACCGACGGTCCGATCCGATTTTGAGTGTCAAAATCGCTGGTCAACCGGCCGGTTTTTCCGGTCAGTGAGCGGTCCGAATCACGCCGATTTTATGTGTTCATCTGGACCGGACATGCCACCGGTCACCGGTTAAACCGGGCGAGCCGGCCGATCCGATCCGGTTTTAAAAACACTGCATTAAGCGAGAAATTTATTTGGTGTCATGAAAATTTTTTTTCTTTATTTTTTAACATTGGGGTCATGAATTTTTTTTCTTTATTTTTTAACATAAATTCTAGACACATATTTTGATGTTTTCTACTTAATCTTTTCTATATTTAAGGGCTCTCAAATTCTTTTCTTTTTTTATTTATATCACTTATTTATCTTTAATTCTTTTTTGTTTCTTAATTTGATATTATCTTATTCAATTTATTTATTTATTTTATAATTATAAATTAAGTAATAATATATAAATTTTAATTTAATATTTTTCTTTTTATATACGCAGAGGCTGTACAGAGTTGTTAGTATTAATTATTGAACTTGGTGGCCCGGAAAAGGATACCAAACCGATATCAATTAGCTTCTGACCACCTTTCTCAGCAACTCCTTCATTACCAACTCGTTGTCGGGCTTCTAACAAAATCATGATGTTAGTATTTGTAGCACCTTAAATATAAATTAATAAAGGGTTAAAGGGGGACCTTTTTAATAAAAGTGTACTTTCCAATTCAAATTTTAAAAATAGGAGAAATTTACAAGAATAATATTATTTTTATTCAAATTTAATAAAGTAGTACCGCTTTTGGGACTATTAAAATTTTAATATAAGTTGCGGATGAGATCCGCGACTCCTATTATTTTAATAATGTTTAGGGCGGAAGTCGCGGAGATCATCCACGACTCCAATTTTTTACATTATTTTAATCGGAGTCGTGGATCTCATCCGCGACTCCATAATTTTTTTTATTATTTTAATAGGAGTCGTGCATGATTGTTTTTTTTTTGTTTTTTGTTTTTTTTTTTTTTAATTTTCCATTTCTTTCTATATTCAATGGAATTACGTCATGTGTTCTTTCGAGGTCTAAATGATATCGAAAAAATACAAAATTTATTTCGTTAGATCCGAATCGTCGAAACGAGTTGAAAGGCAAAGACGGAATCCGAATCCGAATCTCGTAACTCAAGTTATAGTTGAAAAACAAATCAAATAGGGTAAATGAGTCATATGGACTGAAATTTGCTTCATCGGAGGTTCCAACGGCATCGAAAAAATACGAGGTTTGTTTCATTGGATCCAAATCATCAAAACGAGTCAAACGAAAAGACAAAATTCGAATCCGAATCCCGTAGCGCAAGTAATAGCTGAAAAACGAATCAAATAGGAAAAATGGGTCATATGGACTGAATTTTGCTTCGTCGGAGGTGCAAACAGCATCGAAAAATACGAAGTTTTGTTCATTGGATCTGAATCATCAAAACAAGTCCAACCGAAAAGACGGAATCCAAATCCGAATCCCTTAGCTCAAGTTATAGCTGAAAAACGAAGCAAATTTTAGTCCATATGACCCATTTACCCTATTTGATTCGTTTTTTAGCTATAACTTGAGCTATGAGATTCGGATTTGGATTCTGTCTTTTCGGTTGGACTTGTTTTGATGATTTAGATCCAATGAACTAAACTTCGTATTTTTTCGATGTTGTTTGAACCTCCAACGAAGCAAATTTCAGTCCATATGACTCATTTACCCTATTTGACTCGTTTTTCAGCTATAACTTGAGCTACGGGATTCGGATTTGGATTCCGTCTTTTCGGTTGGACTTGTTTTGATGATTCGGATCCAATGAACAAAACTTCGTATTTTTCGATGCTGTTTGCACCTCCGACGAAGCAAAATTCAGTCCATATGACCCATTTTCCCTATTTGATTCGTTTTTCAGCTATTACTTGCCTACGGGATTCAGGTTCGAATTTCGTCTTTTTCGTTGGACTCGTTTTGATGATTTGGATCCAATGAAACAAACCTCGTATTTTTTCGATGCCGTTGGAACCTCCGATGAAACAAATTTCAGTCCATATGACTCATTTACCCTATTTGATTTGTTTTTCAGCTATAACTTGAGTTACGAGATTCGGATTCGGATTCCGTCTTTGCCTTTCAACTCGTTTCGACGATTCGGATCTAACGAAATAAATTTTGTATTTTTTCGATATCATTTAGACCTCGAAAGAACACATGATGTAATTCCATTGAATATAAAAAGAAATGGAAACTAAAAAAAAAAAAAAAAAAAAAAAAAAAAAAAAAAAAAAAAAAAACAATTGGAGTCGTGCATGGCATGCACGACTCCTATTAAAATAATAAAAAAAATTATGGAGTCGCGGATGAGATCCACGACTCCGATTAAAATAATGTAAAAAATTGGAGTCGTGGATGATCTCCGCGACTCCGCCCTAAATATTATTAAAATAATAGGAGTCGCGGATCTCATCCGCGACTTATATTAAAATTTTAATAGCCCCAAAAGCTGTACTACTTTATTAAATTTGAATAAAAATAATATTATTCTTGCAAATTTCTCTAAAAATAGGGTATTTTTTTGGTATAGTTTAAAATTAGTATAAGAAGCTTACCAGAAAAGCGTCTTCAAAAATTCATGACACGGTTGATATTTTCTTACAAATCAATACAAAACTTTTCTAAAATTATAAATTCTACCCCAAAATTTATATCTTTCTACAAAAAAGAGAATTCATTTTGAAAATATATAAAAAATTTTATTGTAAAATTTTTAATAATTTGTAATAAATTGTAATGGACTTAATAATTTGTAATAAATTGTAATGGACAAAACGTCAATACCCCCCTGTCTAGATGGTATCAGAGCCTAGAAGACGATGTCTTTTGGGATAAAAAATATAAAATATTGATAAAACTAATTATAGATACAATGTATAAGTTATTTGAAATTGGAATTATTATATGGTTTCAAAGATGAAGATAAAAGATTAAATGATATAGAAGAACAATTAAATTATCTAGATATCGATGGATATTATACAGATATATCTTATGATGATACAAATTGGCAATATCCTTCGCCTTAATATGAGAATTTTAAATAAACGTGAGTTAGCTAATTTATATAATTTTTATGAAGAAATGCTAAAATATTTTATAAAAATGAATAAATTAAATCCTTCCAATTATTATAAAAAGAAGATAATGAAGTTTAGAATAAAAAGAAATTATTATTCAAACCTCCTTTCTATATGAATCGTTATTGGAAAGATTGGATAAACAATATAAATAAAATATCGGAATTGGATACTAAAATTGATAAATTAAGAGATGAAATAAAAACTTCAGTGGATAAAGATCTTTGTAATAAAAATAAAAATAATATAAAGAGGTTAAAAAATTTACTAAAAAAGGAAAAGAATAAAGCTTTATTAAATAGAATAAAAGCTGGAAAAATATGGAAACGATAGACATAAATCTTCAATCTATAATAGAATCTGTAAATAGAATTAAAGAAGAAATGTTAAATCTTCAAGATTCTATAAGAGAACTAAAGAATGAAGTTTAACTAAATAGAGTTAGCTTAAAGCAGTTAGAAATATCTATTAAAGAAAGAGAAAAAAGATCTAAAGCTGAAAAATTAAAAGATATAGAAAAGGAAATAAAAACTCCTTTTAAAGTAATAAATTTAGAAAAGGCCAAACCATATGAAAAAGGCTCTTTTGATGATTATATGCTAAATACCATAGTTCCAAGAATGCTAAAAGAACAAGAAGAGAGGTCTAAAGGAGCTCTAGAAAGGCTTAAAGCTAAAGGAACTAATATAGAGAATGAAAATAAGCAAGAAGAAAATTAAAATTAAATACAAATATGAATGAAATAAATGATTTAATAGAAGATTTTGAAAAAATAAACTTGGATGATATAATAGAATACGAAGTAAGAATGAATAACGCCGGTTCTTCGAGAACTAAAAGAGAAGATGGATCAACAATAGAAGATCCAGATGAATCTATGGGATCCAACGAACTAAAAAGTTATCCAACCTATTTTAATACAAAGAAAAATAAGGATCAAGATAAAAGAAATAAAGGATATAGTGATAAATATCAACTAAATGATGATTATTCGGAACCAATAAATGTAAATGGAAGCAAATTAAATTTAAATAATAAAAGAGATAAAAGAAAAGCCCTATCCAAATGGATTAATGATATGATTGCATATTTCTTAAATCAAGATGAGATATACGCTACAGCAACTAGAAGAACAGAATATATAATATCTACATTTGATGGAATTATAAACAGTTGGTGGAAAGGAATTTCTTCTGACGTACAAGGAATAATGAGAACTGAAACTGAAACTGGTTTCGATAAAGATATTAGAACTGGAGTAGAGCGAATGGCATACTATATAGCTGATGAATTTTTAGGAGAACCTTGGATAAATAATGCTGAAAAGGAATATTTAAAAGAAAAAGAATAAGCTAGAAATGATCTTATAAATCTTTCAATATGCTCTATGAAATTTCTTAGAAATTATATAGAAGAATTCTGTGACTATTATTATAAACAATATTGGAGTGGAGAGTCACAAGACATATACCTTAAAATGTTCTATTCTAAACTCCCAAATCCATGGAATACACATATAAATAAAGTTTGGGAAAAAGAAAAGGAAAATGTGAGTAATAATCTAGGAGGAAGAATAAGAGTTTTAATAAATGAATTAAAAAGGCTATGTTATGAACAAGATTTATACAAGAAATCTAGAAAAATTTCTGGACTTTATTGTTCAAAATTAGAGATGCCTACCAATGGGGTTGTGTAGAGAAAAATAGAAATAAACCTTATAGAAAGAGAAAATTCAAAAGAAACAGATACAAAAAATATAAGAAGTTTGATAGAAAAAATATAAAACCTAAAAGAAGATTTTTTAAGAGAAAAGGAAAACCAAATAAAAAACCTACAAAATGCCAATGTTGGAATTGTGGTGAAGAAGGTCATAAATCTCCAGAATGTCCTAAACCTAAGAAGGTAAGAACAATAGAAGCTGAATTTATAGAAATAAAAGACGAACTAGAAGAAGTTTTAGATATAGAAAATTATATAGGAAATGAAATATATGTTGAAATAAGTTCTTCAGAAAATTCTGAATTAGAATCTGAATCGGATTAAATGGATTCTGAAATACAGAATTATAATGAAGAAGAAATGATAGAAGAAGAAAGTACAGCAGGATATGCTAAACGAATAACTTTTAGTCAACAAACACTTGACAAAATAAAAAACTTAAAGTTAAGTGCAGCAAATCCGACAAATAATATATTCACTGGATTGGCTAATTTAGTAAAAAGAAATAAGATAAATATTTATGACTATCACGAGGTAGAAAAAGCCATAAGTATAGAAAATACCTCTGGAAAGGTCAAGATAAGTCTTATAACAAAAGGAATAGCTAATAATGCTATAAATAAAGTGAAAAAATCTCTTAGACCAAAAATACAATACCTATATTTGGGAAGAGTACAATTTCTAGTTAAATCTCTATTTAGAGAATGTATAGATAGTCCATTAGTCTTATCTTTATATGATCAAAGATTTAGAGACGCTAAAACTAGTCATCTGGGAACAATTGAAGGAAATTTGTTTTATAAGCAATTTCTTTTCGATGTTTTTCTGAAATACAGTATCAATTTACAGGATGAAAATATAGATGAAGTCTTAACTTTACATTATAAGTTTCTAAAAGATATAGGTTTAAAAGATGGTAGTAAAGCTTTCACTATCTACTATAGAGCACTTTATGTGTTAAGTAATAGTAATTATGGAAGAACTTATCAAAATGAACCATACTTAAAATTAGATGAAGAATGTAAAGATATAGCCACAGCGAAATTACCTTTATTAGAAGAAATACAAGAAATAGAACCCTATCAAATAGAAATTAATAATAAACCAGAAATGGAAAAAAGATTATTACCTTCTAGTCTAAGTTTCCAAGGAAACAGATTATTAGGAGGAAGTTCTAAATATTCCCTTACTGGAGAAAGTTCAGGTATAAAAATAAAAAGAAAGTTAACGGTTAATAAATCTCTAAGATATACAAACTCAATGATTATAGAAGGAGAATATTTTAATGAAACTGATAGAATATTTGGACCCAAAATATTGATAGACACAGGAGCCAGTGTTAATCGCTTTGCTCAAGTAAAAAATAAAGGACTAATAGGAATGATTACTAGCCTACCAATCTAATATACAACCTTTGAAGGATTTAAGGCAACGTGTATGATGGTGCAGGAATCTAAATTTCCCAAATGCAACAACACTTTCAATATTTGTATGGAAAGGGAAAGACCATCACAAGCGTGAGAGCCTCAGGAACTGGGTTTTCTTTTGAACGTGGGTTCTTCCAGCTAGGATAACACCAAGAGTGCCTAATGCAGTGATGATGCAACTGTGGTGAAGGTAATGTCAAGCTTGAGAAGATGCAGAAAAATGGAGGAAAAAGACCCAGCACAGTGAATGTTGTAGGTATCGTGAAGATCACTTGGGGGAGAAAGCATGTATTCTCCCCTATTTATATGTTAGGGGTGAGGGTAAATGTGTAACTTGACCGTGTGGTCCCAAACCTATGTTGCCCTAACACGTGGCAGCCTGTGAGGGTGTGAGAATGACGTTTCTGAAAAGGAGGCGACGTGTCAGGTGCGAGGTGCACACTACCTTTGTGTCAGAGGTTGTTGGCGAGGGTCGCGTGAAAGGAAGGCCCAAGATCCTCTTTGTTAAGGTTCGGATCCATCGTAGTGGGGTAGGATCATGCACGAGCGATGGTGACGCTCGAAGAATGTACGGATGGGCCCCCCGCTGCAGATGACCCTGGAGCGCCAAAATTCTGAGCATCGGGAAGGGGCCCTCGTGTAGGTACCTCCTTGAGGAGGGTGTCCCTGAGGGCCGGAATGTGAGCGTCAAGCCAGTCAGCTTGAGCCCTTTACCTGAACGGTTGGCCGAGGCCCATGGGCCTGTACTGATAAGCAAGTAAATTGGCTGGGTAGGCCCGCGAGCCCATCAATGCGAGCGTCCAATCCCTCAGTCGTCAAGAGTTGACACGTGGATGGCTCTGATTTGAGCGCGGTTTTATGCCTCATCATTTTGCCCCCCAAATTCTGTAGTATCGCCCGAGCGTACTGTAGAATTTAAAAGAATGGAGCCTTGAACTTTTGAATATCCGAGGGTCAAGCAACTGCAAGAGAGGTGACCGCTTGGCTTCTGTAACGGAAACAGTCTGACACCGTATTAAATGAAGTCGTGTCCGCATTTAATGCTGAGTGGGAACGTGGGCGCATGCACTCCGGGAGACGTGAGGCGGTTACCAAAAGTGGGGGGATTTCCTAGGCGGGAAATGATTGCCATTTGAAATCCCCTGCCCTAATTAATGCCAGCCTTTACCCCTATAAATAGGAATCTGCAAGGCTTTATCTCCTTTTTCACGCCTTCACAATTCTTCAAGCAAATCAAGCAGCAAGAACTTTCTGCCATTCTGTGGTTTCCGGCAAGTTTCCCTTCAATCTTTAGGTAAAAATCCCGTAAACCCTCATTTTCTTTACTAACTTTAGATCTAGGTTGTGCGTGAGTGATCCTTCTAAGTGAAGAATCCTTTCTGCCATTGAATTCATTCCAGAATTTTTGTCTTCTCCACTGAATCTCTTGCGAAAAGCTTCATCTCCAATAACCAAAACCCAGATATGGCAGACAATAACGCCGATGCTTATGTGAGGGAACTAGAAGAGATGTCAGTGGGGAGCTCTTCCCCTCATGATAATGTGCCTACAGCGGTCCCAATGGCCAGAAGAAGTTGGGGATGAAGAAGTTAATGCCGCTGTTCAAGGGATGAACGAGCGAGCTCCTGGAGGGGCAGATGATTTGTTTGAGGAGATGGGTAATGTTATGGAGATGCAGAGGCAGGGAGAGAGGGTGTTCCCTGTGCTTAACAGCGCTGTGATGCCCCAAGATTATAGGATTACAGTGGCAGTCGCGGCCCCCGAGGGTGGTGCAGGGCCATCCGGGCGTCAATTTGAGGCTGAACCTTCCAGAAGGCGTCAAAGGAGGGGAAAGGAGCCCGCAACGCGAGTAAGGCAAGATAACCCTCACCAAACCGACAGATCCCCCGATGAAATTGAGAGTATTTTGACGCTCGATGATTTGGAGGAGTTGAGGGAGAAAGTGTATTGGGATGAAGTAGTATTTCCTATACGACTTCCCAAGGAGGGAGAGAGGGCCAACCGACCGCCGCCCGGGATGTTGACGGTTTACTGGGATGCAGTCTTGGCCGGGGGCCTGAGGTTTCCAATCCCGTCTTCCGTCACCACCATCTGCCATCACCTTGCGCTTTGCCCTTCACAAATTCTGCCGAACGGCATAGCTCTAATCAACACTTTTGTAATTATGATGAGAGCTCTAGGCCACGAACCCTCGATCGCCAATTTTGATAGTTTAATACAAGTGGCCCGCTCAACACGCTCGTCCCCTACAGATGGGTTCTATTACGCCCAGGACAAATCGGGCTTTAAAATGATTGACTCTCCCTCCACCTGCTATGGCGAGCATTGGAAGGAAAAGTACTTCTTCATGGGGGCTCCCGGGGGAATTTTCGGGGTTCACCGACAGTGGTTGATACATGGTGAGGGGCCATTGATTAGGGAAAGGATTAGGAATAAGGCTTTTGAGGACTGGGCAAAGGGATTAGCCCTCGAGATGAGGAGTGAGAAGAAGTGGATCAAGGCTGAGGTCTTGATGAAGAACGAGGGAGTGTTGTTCCGTTATGGCCTATCTTGCCCCCCAACTATGATAACCAATCCACCAGCTGATATCATGACCCTCGATGGTTAGATTCTAGGAACTAACTGCTCTAACATTTAGAATAGTTGCACTGACTTGACTTGACTTGTTATACTTCTGTACTTGTGATCCGAATAATCACCTTTTGACGCTCGTGTTTCCCCATTTGTAGGTGTCCAAATACTATCACTAGGAATGAATGCCGAGGCTCTTGCTCGTATGCTAGGCGTTCAGGGACCGAGCGCTAATCCTCAGCCCTAATAGCAACAACAGATCCGCCCTCCCAATGCTCCACGAGGGAGGGGAACCAGAAGAGGAGCCGGCTGCGGCAATACTGGCGCTCGCGGAGGTGCGGGAAACGAAGCTCCTCCTAGGGGCCCCATCGAGGATTTAACGGTAGATGGCGCTCGTGGGGCTACTCCTCCACCTGCGTCCCCCTAGGGTCCAATTTCACTGAGTTCGAGCGGCTCTCGGAATCGCTCGGGTGAACTCGCCCGCTTTCACGATAGGATCCGGGCCGACCGCCAAGGGAAGAGGAAGAGACTGCCAGATTCCATCCCTATTTCTGGCAAAGGAAAGGAGGTGGTCATGGGCCACCGAGGCGAGGGCAGCGATACTTCCTCATCAGAGGATGAGGACTTCTGGAAAATAGGATGCCGGGGTGATGCTCGGTATAAACGCCAACGAACGGAGGGTCCAGTATTGCTGAAGAAAAGCGCTTACTCCGTAAACCTCGTTTCGGACATCGTCGGAAAACTCCAATTTTCTGGGGATCATGATAAGCTAAACGAGCATGACGCCTCTCGTGTCGCTGACGACGCTTGTCACGTCCTTCTAACGGTTAGTTCTTGGCCTTCTGTGTGGAATCTCAGCTTTCAATACTCCAACTTTAATACTAACTCCTGTTTCTGACTTTCCAGGAGGTAATCCCTAGACTGAAAAATCTGCAGGGTCGAGCGCAGGCTTATTCCGAGCATAAGGCCAAATACAAGAAGTTGTTGCGCATCTCCGACCCTGGCCCACTGCAAGAGGATTACAACAACGTCTCTGCGCAGCTGACGGATGCCAATCTGGAGAGGGACAGGCTGAAGGAGGAATTGAAGAAGTCTGATAGCGCCTACCTTGTCCTTGACGAGCGTCATCGGAAACTGAAGGAGAAGCGTGACCAGCTGAGGGTCCACAACGGGGAGCTGAGCACTCAACTGGCGGAGAGCACTCGCCAGAATGAAGAGACTAAGAAGGCCCTCGCGGACCTGCAAGGGAAGGTGGAAGGATTGGCGGCGAAGGTCTCCTGGGACGCGGTAATGAAGTTCGTGCGCTCCAAGGCTTTTGTGTTTGTAGCCAACATTCAGTGCTTCGACAACGCCCGGCGTTTCTTCCGAAAAGTGATTGGGCAAATGGTAAAACTAGGGCTGGCTCCTGAGAGTGCTCGGACGGACGAGCGCCTGCGCATGGACCTGGATGAGAACTGCGAGCCCATGGTCCAAGACGAGGATCCCACTGAGAGCCTGGCGGAGCCGGAGTACCACGATCTGGTGACGATGCTCCAGCAAGAATTCATAGCTGCCAATCCCCTTGGCCCCGAGCCCATCCAAGTCGATGACGAGGGTACCGTCATGGAAGTGCCGGATGATGAGGAACCTGGGGAGGCACAAACTTCTGACGCCAACATACTAGCCCCAATTCCCCTCGCGACCGCCCCTCCAGAGCCTGATAACCAAGCCCCGTGATTGCCCTTCAATTGATGCTCCCAGATTGTTCTTGCCAAATTTCCATTCCTGCTTATGAACACTCAACCACTGTAACTAATCTTTAAGTTTTCCTTTGAACATTTGAATTTCCTTATGCTTTTCCCGTAAAATGGAACTTTTCTTCTATTGTCTGAATGTTTGCATGTTTTCTTCCGTCTCTGAGTATTGTTCATGATGGTTTTGTTATGCGTTTGACGTTTGCATGGTTATCTTCTTTGTTATCTGAATGTCTGCGATGGGACTGCATGTGCACGAGGGTGATTCCCCTGAAGGTTCCCTGGCGCCTGTCCCCATGCGTCATAAGTTTAGAATTAGGGAACGCCTGGCATTTTTAAGAGATGTAAGTATGGGCACGAGGGTGTTCCTTTAGGAGGATTCCCTGGCCATATTCACGATGAGGCTCGAATTTGAACTTAGAAAACCTCTGAGGATTTAGCTAAGTATTGGCCTTAAACATGTGACGTGCAATTTCATCTTGAGCGTTCTAATAATTCTAATGAACTTAGAAACCAACAGCTGGATTTGCTAAGCATGAAATTAAAACGAGCGTTGTCATAATGTTATATTCGCATTTTACGAGCGCATTCATAATTAAGAAGGCGAGGGTTATTAGGGGTTTACGAGCACGAACTGTCACAGTGAGTACCCAGTTGGCGTAAATTAAGCGTCTAGCACCCCACTTTTTTACACGCTCATTCTTAGGACTTATACACTTATGAATTGTCAAACTATTCAGTGTGGAGGGTTCTCAACACACAGATAGTGTTGCATTTGAAATGATTGGGGTATTAGTTAAGTCGTTCGACGTGGAGGATGCTCGACAAGAAGTAAGCTTTTTTATTAACCAGATCATTAATTAAAGGAAAGAGCAAATTAATGACATAACAACATACAAACACTTACCATTACGACTACAATGCTTGGTGTGGTCACAAAATGTTTTCTGCCAAAAGAAAGTACAAAGTGTCGCAAGCGGGCGATTACAAAGGTGGTCATTCATACGTAGAACCGTCTAAGGTTGCATGCGTTCCACGGTCGGGGGAGTCGCTCGCCTTGCAAAGTTTCTAGCAAGTAGGTGTTATTCGCTCGTACTTGAATGACTTTGAAGGGGCCTTCCCAATTGGGATCCAACTTGCCCACATGTTTAGAAACTTCAACCTTTTTGAGGACCAAGTCCCCTAATTGGAAAGTTCTTTCTTTGACGCGCTTGTTATATTGGTGAGCTACGGTCGCCTTGTATCTGTGGATGCGAGCCCAGGCTAAGTTCCTTCTTTCATCTAATAAATCCAATTCGAATGTTCGGTTGGCTTCGTTGGTTGCAGGCTCGAAATAGGCAACGCGTGCGGATTCTTGAGCGATCTCCGCAGGTATCATAGCCTCGGAGCCGTACACCAGAGAGTAAGGAGTTTTCCCTGTCGCCGCTCGGGGGGTCATACGGTATGCCCATAGGGCACCTTGAAGCTCTTCAGCCCATTCCCCTTTCTTACTCTCGAGCATCGTTCTCAAGTGCTAGAGTATGGTTCGGTTAGTCACTTCAGCTTGACCGTTGGCTTGAGGGTGGCCCACGGAAGTAAATCGTTGCTCAATTCCTAGTTCATAACACCACTCCCGTGTGTCAGCAGCGATAAACTGGGAGCCGTTGTCTGAGATAAGCACCCTCGGGATGCCGTATCTGCAGATGATGTTTTTCCAAATGAAATCTCTCACAACTTTGAACGTTATCTTGGCGACCGCTTCGGCTTCAGCCCACTTAGTTAAATAATCCACAGCGAGGATCACAAATTTCTTTTGCCCGACCGCCATTGGGAGGGGCCCCACAATGTCGATGCCCCACTGATCGAAGGGCCTAGAAACATCGAGAGGGATCATCTGAGCCACCGGCAACTGGGGAACGTTAGAGTGAAATTGGCACTTAGGACACTTTTTGGAGTAACTGATGGCATCCTGTAACACCGAGGGCCAGTAAAATCCACTCCTCAAGACTTTCTTTGCCAATATTCGACCTCCTGAATGATTCCCACAACTTCCGCTGTGTACATGTTCCAATACTTCTTTGACTTGCAAGGGCCGCAGGCATCTCAACGGTGGACCTTGGAAAGATCTTTTGAACAGCCGACCATCGCTATCGAGAGAAAAGTGGGGAGCTTTAATCCTAGCCTTCCTGGCTTCCACTTTATCGCTCGGACAGGTCCCATCCTTGATAAACTTAACGATGTCGTCCAACCAACAAGGTTCAGCGGGGTCAATCATACTCACCTCGCTCGAGGGTTCTACCTCTCTAATCAGTGGTTTCTCTGTCCTGAGGAACGTGACTGAGTGCTCGCATGAGTCATCGAGGGCTGAAGCAAATTTGGAAAGAGCGTCAGCACGTTCGTTTTCTGCTCGGCGGATCTGCAACAAATGGAACTCTTTAAACTTGGCGATCACCTCCTTAGCCCTTGCTAAATACTGCATCATAGTGGCTTCTCGAGCTTCATAAGTGCCATCAACTTGACTCGCAATCAACTGGGAGTCCACATAGGCAGTTACCCGAGCGGCTCCATTCTGGAGGGCTATCCATAGCCCTTGGATTAGAGCCTCATACTCAGCCTCATTGTTGGTAACCTGGAACGCCAACTTAATGGCGTAATCCACTTCCGTACCGTGAGGGTCTCTGAGGGTCACTCCGGCTCCCCCCCCCCCCCCCCACTTGTGAGGTCGAGGAGCCATCTGTGTGCAGGAGCCAAAATCCTTCCTCTGCTGAGGCCTCGGTATCCAAATTGAATCGTTCCACCAACAAGTCTGCTACTGCCTGAGCCTGTATCGTCGTACGAGGCTCGAATGTGATGTCGAATTGGCTGAGTTCAATGGACCATTTGATCAACCTTCCGGACACGTCTTGCTTGGATAGTACTTGCTTGAGGGGTTGGTCTGTGAGCACTGTGATAGAATGAGCCTGAAAATACGGCCTTAACCTTCGGGATGCATTAACGAGTGCAAAAGCGAATTTCTCTATTTCCATGTATCTCTTCTCTGCTCCCTGCAAAGTTTTGCTCAAATAGTAAACCGGCATGTGTTTACGCTTGCGGATAGCCACTAAGACAGCGCTTGTAGCCTCTGCGGAGATTGAGAGATAAATAATCAAATTCTCCCCGGGGATAGGCTTGGTCAACAGCGGTGCGCTCGCGAGGTATTGCTTCATATCTTTCAAGGCCTTCTCACATTCCTCACTCCAAGCAAAGTTGCGAGCGTTGCGCAAAATTTTGAAGAAAGGTAAATTCCTGTCCGCTGAGCGAGAGATGAATCTATTCAATGAGATGATCTTGCCCACCAACACTTGTACTTCCCTCACATTTCGAGGGGAGGGAATATCCAGGATCGCCTTTATCTTCTCCGGGTTCGCCTCTATGCCGCGCTGACTGACCATATACCCCAAGAACTTACCACCCCGAACACCAAATGTGCACTTTGAGGGGTTCAATTTCATTCCATAACGGCGTAGGACGTTGAAGGCTTGTTTGAGATCCTCTAGATGGGAATACTGACGCTCGCTTTTTACTATCATGTCGTCCACATAAACTTCCATAGATTTTCCAATTTCACGCTCGAACATCCTGTTGACAAGGCGTTGGTAAGTTGCCCCCGCGTTTTTGAGCCCAAATGGCATGACTTTAAAATAATAAACCCCTAAGTGTACAACAAACGAAGTTTTGGGGCGATCCTCGGGCGCCATGAATATCTGGTAGTATCCCTGAAAGGCATCCATCATGCTCATTAGCTCTCACCCCGCCGTCGAATCTACCAACTGATCAATCCTCGGCAGGGGATAAGGATCTCTGGGACATGCCTTGTTGAGATCCGTGAAATCATTGCACATGCGCCACTTGTTGGCGCTCTTGGGGATGAGCACCACGTTACAAAGCCACTCTGGGTATAATATTTCCTCAATGTACTGAGCGTCTAGGAGCTTACCAACCTCTTCTTTGATGACCTACCTTCTGAAGCCGTGAACGTCCCTCTTCTTTTGTTTGACTGGTTTGAAGGTCGGATCCACGTTCAGCCTGTGAACTATGACACTCGGGTCTATTCCAGTGAGATCAGAGGCCTTCCAAGCAAACACATCGAGGTTCTCTCGGAGGAAATCAATCATCATGATCTGTGAGGGACCGTCAAGATTCGAACCAATTTGGTTGGTTTTATCTGGGTTCCTTGGTTCCAACTCGATGGTCAAGAATTTTTCAACTGGCTCGATTCGAGCCTCAGGCCTGGGTGCCTCGAGCCCTCGTTTCTCCCCAGTAAGTCTGCCCTTTTCCTCATCCGAGGGCCGGTCCGCCTCGCTGTCGGAGGAAGTTCCTTCGACGGCCCCAGGTAGCCCGTCACCCGTGCGTTGGGCTTCAATGGGGGTCTTCTTCTTGTTCTTCTTTTTATACAACTTGGCCTTTTTGCGCTCTGGACCATCCTCATCCAGTTTGGGGAAGTCAACTGATTTCTTGGTGGATCCTGCCTGAAGGGCTTGCTTTGGCTTATGGCTCCGAAGAGAAAGGACGTAACACTCCCAAGCCTCCTTGACATTATATAGAACCTCGCATGTGCCCTCGGGAGTGGGGAACTTGACTTTCTGATGATAAGTAGAGATTACTGCTTTGAAATCCACGAGGGCTGGGCGCCCAATGATGATGTTGTAGGGAAGATCCACCTCAACGATGGTGCAAAGGACACTCAAAGTTTTTCGCTGTGGGGCGCGACCAAAAGAGGTGGCCAAGCGAATCTATCCACGAGGGACAATTTCCGAACCCCCAAAGCCAACGAGGGCTGTTCTGAGGGGTTCGAGAGGAATGTTTGTTATGTTCATCTTTTGAAACGTTGAGTAAGGGAGAACGTTCACAGAGCTTCCACTATCAATTAAAACCCTCTTTACAACGTGGTTATGAACGTCTAAACTAACCACCATGGGACAGTCAGAGGTTTCGCAGATCCCATGGGGTGTTACAATGTGTTCTAGATCTTTTTCCGTAAACCCTACAATATCATCCTCTTTCGAGCGTGAAGAGCTATCAACAGAGAGCACAGACTTGGGCAGAGATGATCGTTGGTCATAACTACGAATGTGGCGGCGGCGGGAAGCATTAGAATCGCCCCCCGAGGGTCCACTGGCGATCATATGAATGACCGCAAAGGGTTGATTTTCAACTTCTGGCACTTTCCCTTTGCCGCGGTCGCTGGATTCGATGTGGTGGTGGCGAGGACTGCGCGAACGCGAACGGCTCCTTCCTCTAATACGCGCTCATTCAGCGCAGTGTTCATCGTACCTTTCCAGCACCTTTACAAACTCCTTGAGGTGCCCCCCGGCTATGAGCCTCTGTATCTCACTCTCGAGCTGGCGACACTAGTTGGTGTCATACCCCTTCTGCTTATGGAAAGCGCAATACTTTCCTGATCGCTTTTGAGCTTCCGTTTCCCTCAGCTTCGCCGGTCTTTTGAAGAGTTTCTTATCCGCCATGGAATATACTTCAGTTATGGGGCGGTTGAGGGGGATGTGCTCGAGCCTACGCGAAGGCAGGGAATTACGGCGAGCGGGGATAGGACTACGTCGCCGGCCCCTATTGGAATCTCCTCTGTCCTCGGGGACCTTCCTGGAGCGAGTGGCGTTTGCCATCTTCTGATCCCTCGCAAGATACATATCTTCGAGGGTGAAAAACGAGTCAGCTATGTCCCTTATCTCCATCAGCGAGCGTGGCTTTTTCTTGGCCACCTCTTCCACAAATTCCTTGCTAACATAATGCTTCATGTTGATGGCTCCAAACAGAACGTGCCTCAAGAAGTCCATCGAGGGCTTCTCTACCAACAAGATCTTCTTGTTGAACCTTCCCATGAAAGACCGGAGAGTCTCGTTCGGCCCTTAGACCAAGCTGTAAAGAGCGGTCGCGGCTGGGGCCGGTGCTTTTAAGGAATTGAAATGGCTTACAAAGGCATCGGTCAAGTCATAATACCCTCGAATTGAGCGCGGGGGAAGTTTTTTGTACCAGTCTTGAGCCATTCCAGTGAGGGAAGTGACGAACACCTTGGCCCAATAGTTGTTAGGGTGATCATATAAATGCATCAAATGTACAAAGTGATCCAGATGCTCGGCTGGATCGGTGGTTCCATCATATCTGTTGACAGACGAGGGGATTTTGCCCTTCCCCGCGCGAGTAATCAATACCTCCTCAATGAGGGGTGAATCGCCGGTCATGATTCTCTAATCCCTATCCTCGGGATCTTCATAGCTGGCTTCCCTGCGACGGTGAGAAATTGGGCTACGTGGCCTGCGAGAATCTCTGGCCCTGGACCTCTAGCCCCCATCGTGGGGGACTTGAGACCTTGCACGAGAGAGCTGCTCCACCACATTCTGGAGCCCCTTAAGCTGATCCTGTACTGCGGCAAGCTGAGGGTCACCGATATTTCTGCTGTTTGCCCTTTCTGTGGCCCTTGATTGGACCTCCTCATTATTTCCAACCCTCTCATCTTGAGGGGCCCTATCATTTCCATCGGGCTGCTGCTCCTGTTGGACCCTCGGAGGGGCCTCGTTTTCTTGAATCGGTGGAGGGGGAGGTTGCTGGGCCCTCAACGCGTTCTGCACCATTGTCAATGGGTGCGCCGGGAGTCCTCCAAGGGGTGGGGCCGCTCGTGCACCCGCCAGTGATGGGAAGTAAGTCGCGGTGAAAAGTTCCCAAGCGTTCTGCACCGCTTGACCTTCGCATTACGCGTACAGCGCTTAAAGTTGCTGAGTACTAATCTGGGGCATTTCCACCCCCTGTATCTCCCTAGGCAGTGACAATGGGAGATTTAGTGTCCCCACTTGATATGGCTGGACCATGGACATCATTCCGGGCATTACTCCGGGCTGCATAAAAGCGTATCCTGGCAGTGGCATGGCCATAGAGTACACGCCAGGATGGGAGGCTGGAACGTTTTGGGCGAAGGCTGGGGGAGGAGGATTGGAGCCAGATCCTCCTGCCTCATTTCCTGCTGGGGGAAGAGTGGCAGCGGCGGCCTCAGTATTTCCGGCAATAGGCGGAGGCGTGCCTCCGGCGCGGGTGGGATGGTTGTCGGCGTTTTCCTCATTGACGGGAGGAGGTCCGCCCTTGTTCCCCAGGGCTCCGGATCTTGTAACAGTAACCATAATGAAGGTTGCTGGTGTTACTTTTCAACTAGCTTCTAGGAGAAGAAACTGGTGATGAAGACGGTAGTGATGGGGTTTCCCACAGACGGAGCCAAAAATGATGGTACAGGAATCTCAATTTCCCAAATGCAACAACATTTTCAATATTTGTATGGAAAGGGAAAGACCATCACAGGCGTGAGAGCCTCAGGAACTGGGTTTCCTTTTGAGCGTGGGTTCTTCCAGCTAGGATAACACCAAGAGTGCCTAATGCAGTGATGATGCAACTGTGGTGAATGTAATGTCAAGCTTGAGAAGATGCAGAAAAATGGAGGAAAAAGACCCGGAACAGTGAATGCTGTAGGTATCGTGAAGATCACTTGGGGGAGAAAGCATGTATTCTCCCCTATTTATATGTTAGGGGCGAGGGTAAATATGTAACTTGACCGTGTGGTCCCAAACCTGTGTTGCCCTAACACGTGGCAGCCTGTGAGGGTGTGAGAATGACGTTTCTGAAAAGGAGGTGGCGTGTCAGGTGCGAGGTGCGCACTACCTTTGTGTCAGAGGTTGTTGGCGAGGGTCGCGTGAAAAGAAGGCCCAAGATCCTCTTTGCTAAGGTTCGGATCCATCGTAGTGGGGTAGGATCATGCACGAGCGATGGTGACGCTCGAAGAATGTACGGATGGGCCCCCGCGGCAGATGACCCTGTAGCGCCGAAATTCCGAGCATCAGGAAGGGGCCCTCGTGTAGGGAGGGTGTCCCTGAGGGCCGGAATGTGAGCGTCAAGCCAGTCAGCTTGAGCCATTTACCTGAACGGTTGGCCGAGGCCCATGGGCCTGTACTGATAAGCAAGTAAATGGGCTGGGTAGGCCCGGGAGCCCATCAATGCGAGCGTCCAATCCCTCAGTCGTCAAGAGTTGACACGTGGACGGCTCTGATTTGAGCGCGGTTTTATGCCTCATCAGTGTAATCAAGAGTTATATGTCCCAATTACTATACAAGGAATAAAATTGAAAGTTAAATGTTGTATAGATACATACATGAATGGAGAGTTCTTTGATATAATTCTAGGAAATGAATTTCTCAATAATTGTGAATCTTACAAAATAGAAAAGAATGCAGTTACACTCCAAATACAAGAAAATGAAATATTTTGTCCTAAATATGAAAGGAATTAATTTTCCTTTAAGTGTTTTTATACAATTAACACTTTTAAAAGGAAATATAACAACATGTGCTTTGATAGATACGGGATCAGAAATAATAATATTTAAAACATTCTTAATTAAAGAATGGAAAACAGATAGCAATATAAGAATAAAAGGAATAACGGGACAATCTCAAGCTATTAATAAAGTAGCTAAAGATGTAGAAATAATACTTGGAAGTAAGGTAATTCTTATTAAACAAGTATATGAATACAATTCTTTAGAAGCAGATATATTATTGGGAAATGATTTCCTTGAACAATTTCAATTCTATACCCAAAACGTATTTATGATAACACTAAAAACATCATGTGGACATCTTCTTAAAATACCACGAGTAAATAAACCATTCAAAGTTCAGCCAACTGAGCGTGGTGGACGACCGGTATTTGAGAAAATTCCAATACAGATAAATATCATTTCTATAAAAAGGATAAATTTAGATGTTATTAAAAAGAAAATAGAGGAAAACTATAACAATCATCCATTAGCTTTTTGGAAAGACAGTCATCCCAAAGCTAAAATAGAATTAACTGAAAATGTAATTATAAAAGAAAAACCTATGTTATATACTATTGAAGAAAGACGACAATTTAAAAAACAAATAGAAGAATTAATGAATAAAAAACTTATTCGAAAAAGCTTCAGTCCTTCTCGAGTCCTACTTTTATGGTAATGAATGAAGTAGAAAAGAAGAGGAATAAAGCTAGATTGGTAATAAATTTTAAAAGATTAAATTATTTTACTAAAACTGACAGTTATCCTTTACCAAATAAAGAAGTTATTATAAACCTAGTTAAAAATAAGTCTTTCTATTCTAAATTTGATTGCACCTTAGGGTTTTGGCAAATAAAAATGGAAGAAGATAGTATTCAATACACTGCATTCAGGGCTCCTCAAGGACATTACGAATGGCTTGTAATGCCTTTTGGTCTAAAAAATGCACCTGCGATATACCAAAGGAAAATGGATAATATATTTTCAAAATATCATAAATTTATGATAGTATATATAGATGATATCTTAATCTCTTCAGATACAGAAGAAGATCATAGAAAACATCTTTTACTATTTGCAAAAATTTGTAAAGAAAATGGAATTGCTCTCTCTGAGAGAAAAGCCATAATAGAGAAAAAAGAAATAGAATTCTTAGGGTTAAAATTGAGTGCTGCAGGAATAAAATTACAACCTCATATTTCCCGAAAAATCTTAGAATTTCCGGATAAGCTAGATAATAGAAATCAAATAGAAAGGTTTCTTGGATGCTTAAACTATGCTGAAGGATTTATTCCCGAATTAGCAAAGAAAAAGCACGAAATACAAAAATTGCTTAGGAAAAATAATACAAAAGGATGGAATGCTAAACATACTGATATAGTGATTAGTCTTAAGGAGGAATGCAAAACATTACCGGAATTAAGATTACCAGGAGATGAAGACAATCTTATTGTCCAAACTGATGCTTCAGACCTATATTGGTCTGCAATATTGAAAACAGATCTAAATGAAATCTGTAGATATACCAGTGGAACTTTCAGTCAAGCGGAAGTAAACTATACAACGCATGAGAAAGAACTACTTGGTATAATAAGAGGAATAGAAAAGTTTTCACTTTTTCTTTTACAAAAACCTTTTGAAGTTCATACAGATAATACTCAAATTCAGAGTTTAATACAAAATAAACTTCCAAATAAACCTCAATATAGGAGACTGCATCGTTGGCAAGTTTTCTTGTCACATTATAATTTTAAAATTAAACATATTAGAGGAATGGATAATTTTTTAGCAGATTTCCTTTCTCGAAATGTTGAATTTGGTCTTGATTAAAGGCGAGTATATGCGTATACATATACCTAGTCCATCTCAAACGGTAGATGGTAAAGACATTATCAAATCCGTTAATGGGTGATGATTTCCCAAAAATCATAATAAAACGAGTATATGCGTATACATATACCTAGTCCATCTCAAACGGTAGATGGTAAAGACAATAACAAATCCGTTGAAGGGTGGTGATTTCCCAAAAATCACTTCAAGGCTAATAAAGTTTTAATTCATTTTCATTTTGCAGGATGAAGGACATACAGGAACTAACTGAAATAAAGACAGAAGTTGATACACTGAGAGTAATCTCTCTTGATATAAATGAAGCACTAAACATCTTTGAAGACTCCATACAAGATAGTCTCAAAGTTTTATCCGATCTTGTCATAGAAAATACAAAAAGAATGGATAATTTATATAAAAGAATTGAAAAATTAGAAAACAATAAAGAAAAGGCAGAGTGTTCAGGCAGTAAAAAGCCAGAGATGCCTGTAAAAATAAAGGAAGATAATAAGAATAAAGGTATAAAAGTCGAGGAAGAAAAAAAGACATCCTCTACAAGAACAATAAAAATCGAACAACTTCAAAAATCTGGTTCTTTCAAAACTGTTCAAATAAAGGGTGAATATATACCAAAACATTCCTATGATAAAGAATACAAATGAATGTTTGATTTGGCATATAACTATCCAGATTGTGATGAAATCTTTTACTCAAGTGGAAACACAATATACCCAAGGTTAACTGCAATCGATGGGGCTGATCCAAACCAAGTTCTAATACTTGCAGAATTTGGGTTTCTTGATTTAATATATCTGAGCAAAGAACAGAAGGAAATAAGTGGGTTTAAGGATACATTCAAGACAATGCGTCTTGAAATTCTACACCATATCTCCAGAATTAGATGGAAATAGATGGTATGAGTCACTTCATATTGTCTCAATAAATCCATTATATAGCAACGTCAGCTTGGAAGTTGGAAGGAAAAGTTTCAAGACTGCAATATATTCCCCGGAATGGGTTGTTACAAGAAGAACTCTTAGGATAAAAGCCATACAAAATATCTCAGAGAATCTTCTGAATAAAGGTTTTCAAACCATCTTTGCTGCTGGTAACTGGTTACTAGTTACTAAAGGCTCTTCAAATGATCCAAGATCTGGATTATTAGAGGAATACTACAGGTGCCTTGTTACCCATAGAACTATTTGCTCCACTGCTACAAGACAAGAGGCATGCAAATTGATTGGGTGCCATACAGAAATTAGGATGTGACTGCATAAAGAGAAAAGTCTAAATAGAGAGACGTAAGCAATGACGTCTGCAACTAATAGAGAGACGTAAGCAATGACGTCTGCAAACTGTCGGCAGGATCTCAACCGTTGAAGAAAAAGGTAGATCTGAAGGATACAAATAAAAGTTAGGATTTCCTTATCTGAAGGAATCTTATCCCTTTACGCGTTTTAGAGTTTTATAAATTGATAGAGTCTGTAATAGAAGAGGCATCGAAAAACAGAGAGGGAAGAGTGAGAAAAAGTTTCTGTAAGAATTGTAATTCGAGTGTTTCTCTTTGTACTGAGAATGGAAAAATAAACCCTTAAAGGGGAAATAAAATCCTTTCTTTCATAAATCACGAGTCTTATTTTGTTTTGAGCTTATTACATCTCTTTACTCCTTTTTATCTTTTCCTAAAAAGATATCAGGTTCCAATAAACCGTAGTGAATTTTCCGTCGCAGATCGAAGCTTGTTTCCGTTGATGTCCATATAGGCAGGAGGCCATCAAGACTGTTGGAATGTTGAGCTGATCAAGGAAGAAGAAGATGAGTCTTAGAAGAATCCGATAGATCTTTATAGAAGACGAAGGAGATAAAGAAAGGTAATAAACTTTACTCAAAATATTTTGTGAATTATGATTTCAGAATGGATTTTAGAGTACTCTTGTTAAAATAAATTACTGATGAATTTTGATATTGAAACTGGTTATTTCATGTATAATCCTTTACTCATAATCATAAACTGCATATAAATAAACATGAATGTTAATCTGGATGATAACTTCAGAGAAGGATTAAACCTTGCTTATAAATTTGGCAAGTGTTTTGATGAAGATACATCTAATAAACATTTTAAACAAATGATAAAACAACTTTTGAACTCTAAAATGAGATCATTAGTACAAGAACACAAAGATACACCTAAATCTCAAAAAGAATATTGTAATGAAAATTGCAAAAGGATAAATAAAAAATTAAAATTCATAAATAACATAATTTTTGCTATAGAACAAATCTACGAACAAGAAGAATCATCATATTCATAAAATGAATTCTAAAAATTTAAAAATAGAAATAAAAAGATTAGGGAAAAGACTAGAAGGAGCAACAAAATACAGATCTATTATGAAAGAAATTTTTATATGTCCTAATGAAATAAAAAATATTACAGAAAATGATAAGCAAATAGAAATAATGAATAGGAAATTAGTAGAAAAAATATATCTAAGAGAAATAACTAGTTAAAAATGGATCAATATCAAAAACGAATTAATAGACAAGAACTTAAGTTAGTAAGAAAAGCGATAAAAGAACAAATAGAAAAATCAAAAGAAATAAATAATGAATTTGAAAAATATATGAATGAAAAAATAATGAAGGAATTAAAAACAAAAGAAAAAGATCTGATAAAATATAGAGAAGTTTGTAAGAATACATTATTAGATTTGGAAAAAAGTGTTAAAACAATTAAAAAATATAATGAATCTTTAGAATGGACAATAAAAAATATACCTCGTTATAATATGGAAAATAGACATCTATTAGATGAAAATAATAAAGCAATCAAATGGTATGAGGAAAAAATAAAAATCATAAATTGTTTGACGACAGCATAATAAAATCATGAGCAGTAAAAATATTGAACAAATAGGAAAAGATTTAGAAACAGACATACAGAAAGAAAATATTTATAAGAAAAATTATGAACGAACATTAAACAAAATTGTATTATACAAGGTATAAAAGAACAAGAAAAAATAATAAACAATATAAATAATAAGTTTGTAGGAAAGATACAAGAAAGAGAAATTAAGGGACCTAATTAAAAATATTTATAAAATATTGGGTCTTATTTATAATGTAAATAAATCAATAGTCTATTTGATAAAGGCGTTTGTTTAAAAAACGTCTTGCACTAATTTTAATCTATAAAATAAACCTACACTAAAGTTGAGCTACTTTCTAGTATACACCCTACTTTTGCAATTTACCCGCTTAAAGGTTTGTATTCTTAAATAGAAGTCCGAATACCAATGGATGTGGCGATGTGCTAGCAATTTTTTTTGGTCATCAAAATGTGCTAGCGATTTGATAGCCTGTCAGCATGCCAATTATATATATTTATTGTATTTTATTTCCCTGCTTTAATTTTGATTTGTGCATAATTATGCCTTAATTAAAACTTGATTTGTTTAATGAGTCAGGTAATGTATTAAATGAAAGAAGGCAAGTCAAAATGATTAAGAAATTGCTGAAAATATCAGAAACTAAGACTGTAAATCATGACCATGTCTAAAAGATGACTCATGTTTACCTCAATCAACTTTTATAGCTGAAAGTCCTTGTTAAAACTATTTAAACGCGAAATTTTCACCCTTTTTGCTTTTTACACTTCTCATGTATTAAATTAATATATTTTTAGGGATGTATATTTTTCCCTTTTTGTATAAGTGAGATTGGAAAAAAAAAAAAAAAAACATAAGACATTAGAAGAAAATAGGAGAAAAAAGAACAGAAGTGGACAGAAGCTAAAATTCTTCTCTCTCTCGCATTATACTAAGGCAGAATTTTAGTCACTTGGAGAGAAGAAGATAAACAAGATTTCTAGAGCATATCATCAGATTTTCTCTTCATCTTTGATGAAGAGCTTTGTAAGGATGTCTTGTATCTAAACTTTTAATTTCTAGCTAAATGTTTCAAGATTCATGTGGTGTTTTGTGAGATGCAATTGTTTTTACAGCTTTGGTCCTCGATATATCTTATGCATTTGATTTGATTGATATGAGTTTGTTGAATTTGGTCAAATTATTGTCCGGAAACTTATCTAACAAATCGCATGATTAATTGATTTGTAATTGCCAACTTAAGCATGCTACGGATTAACCATCACTGAGGTTTATTTTTATTTGGAGGAAATTGCATCCATACCCTTTATGTTATATGAAAAAAATAAAAAAAGACTCTGTCATAAAAAATTCTTTCAAAAAACCTTTTTTTTTTTTTCTTCGCACAAAAAACCCTGAATCCGAAATGTACCTTACACGCGTATTGATTGTGTGTAATACTAAGTTTTTTACACTTTTCTATGCAAAATGACGGCGGCTGGGCTGATTTGTGGGTGGGAGAAGGTGCGTCGACAACTGGGAGATTTGAGGAAGGTGGGATTGCCGGAAAAGTGGGGGGCAGGGGGCTGGTCGGCAGCTGAAGATGGTGTGGCGGCTACTGGCATGGGAAGAGATTTGGGGAAGATGGTGTATATTATATTTATATATTTTTATTCATTAGTAATACTTTAAAAGTAATGTTTATTTATTATAATATATATTTAATAAATATATTTCAAAAATAACATTAAAAAGTGATTTTTAACATTTATATATTTTTATTATATTATTATATGTTATATAATATACTATACGAATATAATATTTATATTTGCATATAATAAAATATATTTTTTTATTATATTATACAATTATATTAATATATATAATTTTGGATATTTATTATTTATTTTTATTATAATATTATATAGGGTTAATTACACTTGACCCCCAAATTAGATAGAGTAATTACGGTTGGTACCCCATTTTTAAATATAATTACAGACACCACCCCTCTACAGTTTGTTTATTACATTTAACCCCCAAAATTTTTAAAATTTTGATGATGTCAACAAAAATATTTGTGAAAGTCTGAAATTAACCCTGTTGACTTCAATCAAATTTTTATTACCGATCATGTCCTTGGGGTTCATTGTAATTTAGTAAATTAAAATGGGGGTTTATGTGTAATTTTTTTATGTTAAATTTTCAATTAGATTTTTGAGTTGAAACTAGTTGTTGCAACGGTTATTTCGAACGTGTGGCTACCTTGATAGTTGTATAATTTTCAAATGTTCGACTCAATATTTATAGACTTCAAATTATGAAAATAACAGTCTTATTAGGCATGGAATAGCCCTTGCAACAACTAATTTCAATTAAAAATTTTGATTGAAAATGATAACTCGTTATTTCGTCATCTTTATGATTTAATTTTGCCCCGAATTATTCTTTAATTGATATTATTTTGGAAGGAATTATTACTTTGTTGTTTTAATTGTAAATTTGGGGTTGGAGACGAAAGTGATGCAATTTCGATCGTTTTAAGGGGATAGTTGACGAACTGGGCTCTCATTGGTGATAAGGATTTGATGGCAGCTTGGATCGGTGAGAATTGTTCAATTTTTGAGATACGTCAAGGTATGCATGAAGCACTTTGGAGGAAAATTGAATTAATTGGTTAGTGGGCCTTGGAATTTTGATTAAATGGGCCTGCGCTTGTCTATGAAATAAAATAAGGAGAAGCCCACTTTAGGGGAAGACTTGAAGAGCACGAACCAATTCCCTTTTTGCTTACTTTGGAGTCCTGAAGTGAAGAAACTTTGAACATATATATATTGGATAACGTAACAACTTGGGGGTGGAGAAGCGGGCAACACGCTGCGGCTTGAGAGTTTTTCTTGTTTTTAATTCTCTTCTTTAGACAATTTAGTTTATTGACGTTAAAGAATTCCTTTAGTATTGTTTTTATGGATTTTAGTAGCTAAACTTTTAATTATCTAGCTAGGCATTAAGAATTATCTAAACGTTTTTATCAATTCATGGTTATTCAGACATTTATCTTATCTCCGTGTTTCGTGTTTATTGTGATTAGGCAATTTCGGGATAGTGCACGATTTCTAGGTTGTTTAATTTGCATATAGTCATTCATGATGCTTAAAGTGTATGTAAAGTTGATTGATAAATTGTGGTAAATTAGTGACAGAGTTTTAGGGATAGAATTCCTCGTTCACTGAGGGATTTGATAATTTAATTTAAATGTAGCGTGTGTCACGACCTGATTGATTAGGATTGGTGTTTTTATCGTTCTTAATGCTGCGAATTCATTAAATCCTGTTGAGTGTCTCTAGGGGTTGTGAATTTGATAGGGAAGATAACTATCGAGTATCTCTAGGTTATCCGATTAATTAAGTAAAAACGAGGTTGAGTCGAGTGTCTCTATCAACTATAACCAATCTGTCTGAATAACTTGAATTCATCTTTGAGTCAATGATCAATAGAACAATTCGAATCGAATATCCCTGGCTACATAATGTTTCCTCTGACTGATTTAACCCTACGTGATCTTACTTGCTTAGTTTTAGTTAGCTTTTTAATTCTTGTTATTTATTTTAATTGCATACTTAGGTTAGAATAATTCTAAAAACCCCACTTTTTAATTGTTGCTTTTCGTGAACAACTTGGAATTATTAGAAATAAATCAACCAGTCTCTGTGGATCGACACTGTTTGCACTATACTCTGTGTTTAGTCGTTAAATAGGTATTTTAATCATTTTTTACGGATTCGACACCTGTCAGAAAATTTAACATAAAAAATTACACATAGCACCCATTTTAATTTACTAAATTACAATGAACCCCCAAGGACATGACTAATAAAAATTTGACCGTAGTCAAGAGTAGGGATGCAAACGAACCGAGCCTTGACCCTTTCTTTTTTTTTTTTTTTGGTTCGAGCTCGGCTCGACCAAGGCTCGGCTCTCAGCTCAAGTATATTATTTTTGATTAAAAATTAGTTTTTTTTAAATAATTTAATATATTTTTATATATAATAATATATATTAATTGAATATATATACATATATATAATAAATATATTACTTTTTTATTCATTTTGTATAAAAATAATAAATATATATATATATAATATTATATATTAATAAAGTATTTATATATATAAAAATAAAAATATTATTTTTTAATTAAATATCATGGCTCGCGAGCCACGAGCTAGACTCAAAGGGGCTTGAGTTCGGGCTTGGCTCGAGCTTGCTCACCAGGCTCGCGAGCCAGCTCGGCTTGTTTGCATCCCTAGTCAAGAGGGTTAATTTCGGGCTTTCACAAATATTTTTGTTGACATCATCAAAATTTTAAAATTTTTGGTGGTTAAATGTAATAAATAAACTTCAGAGGGCTGGTATCTGTAATTATATCTAAAAGTGGGGTACCAACTGTAATTACCCTATCTAATTTGGGGGTCAAGTGTAACTAACCCTATTATATATGCATATTATTATTATAATAACTATACATATATTGAGGGTATTTTTGGTAAAACGCATTCTTTTGGTGACCAAATTGAATGAGGGGGCAGTGTGCAAAAGAAACAAAAAACATAAGGTCTTATAGACTAATTTTTTTATGATAGTTTTTTTTTTTTTTTTCATTTTTTTCGTTTAACTCAGGATTATTTATGCAGTTAACTCTTTTTATTTGCTTGATTGTGTTTAGGTGCATACAAACTAGTTTAAATGATTCGAACTTGTGAGTACATTGATTAAAATTGATGTTCTTTTCGTGTTTTAATGCCACCTTTAAATTAAATCTTGAAATCGTATTTACGAGATTGTTTATTGGTTAGTGACGTGGGCCAGAATCGTCGAGCCACATGGACTACGTGGACTACTCCCAAGGCGCCATGTTGTTACCGCCTAACAAGAACCCTTCAGGCGGAAAGTCCCTCGAACGGCCTTCGATTAGATCCCAAAACAGCGATCCTCCAAAGCGTATCCACACCAATCCTAGAACACGATTAAGCAAGTGAGAATGCTAGTTCTATAGCTTGTGTTAAGACTAGGATTTTTTGCTTTGAAAACTTTTCTTTTATTTTTCTCAGAAACTTAACACTTCGTGAGTGTTGGTCTAAAGAACAAGAGAAGCACCATCCCTAGTATAAATACTAGGTTGGTTCGAAATCCCTAGGGTTCAAACCTAGTGGACTTTGTTTTCTTGCTCACTAATTAACTAATAAATTATTTAATTTAATTGGAGAAAAAAGGTCTCAACTTATTCTCCAAGTCTAGCAAGAATATTCTTCTCTCTCCTACAATAGGAAGTTGGACTTTTCAACTTTCCTAAAGTTAAAAACCAATATTCAATAAATCAATTAATTCCCAATTAATTATTTATTGGGTTAAGTTTATTTGAGAATAGTCTTAACAATTAATTAAAAGACTAAAATTAATTAATTATAATTTAATTAATGAATTCTAGAAAAGAATTCACGTGTAATATAATTACACGTTAGAGCCACGCATCAGCCACGTGTACATGACACATGGCAGCCACGCAGGCATGCGTGACACGTGGCAATGCCCATATGTTCCAGTCCATTTTCGATCAACAATTTTGATCCTTCGTTAATCATATTAACACCCTACCATAACCCTCGTGTTCTGGCGTTTGTGGGTGACCCTTTAGGTTCATTATTCGATTAGCAGTGACAACAATTAATTAATTCCCTAATTAATTAATCACTTCATAGATCACACTACCGTAATCTAGCAATGGGTATGTGACCCCTAGCCGAATAACTAAATGAATCGAAGAACCTTTCAGTCAATGACAATCAGTGAGATACGATCCTCCTACAAGTCCATCTCTCAATCAAGAACTAAGGCATAAGAATATTCTCAGAGCCCAAATATTCTTGATCTTTAAAGTTAAGTTCGTTTCATAACCATTTCGATCTTAATCCTAGAAAACCCCATTTTCTAGATGTCTTGATCTTTTATCCACCTTGGTCAAGGGTTTAAGTTTAATGGACTACGAACAACTCAATCAGTAAGAGATCATTCTTGTTCTTGTAAAAAGTGTAGGTCCTTTATTGATTCTAATAATTCTACATATGCCACTTGTGTAATCCCAACATAGACCGTGGTTCAGGTGTCTATATGGCGACACCCTTTTGAGCCTATATCAAAGATTACAGAGTTAGCTCATGTGAGACATTACATAAACTCAACTCTAAGGATTAATGAATCACGTCATTGACCTGTGAGATATTTTCTAAACTGGAGGTTTCAGGAAACTTCCTTTCCCATTTAGGAATGTTCTCACGCGGGACATCTCAGTGATGAAGTTCTAGTAATTACAATCACCCTCATGTATTATGAACGCATCGACGTATGCACTTATCACTCCATGAAACTGAGTGATCCTTCAAAAGGACATAATCACATAAGCAAGTCTCAGCTGAGTCAAGGTCGACACTCCCACTGTTTGTCAGACTCATCGACTTGGAGAAGTTTCTAATCCTCGCCTATGGAGTTAAGAACTTATTTCATGTGTCGTTCCCATAACGACAAAGTTCTTAACGACCTCATCGGATTAGGGGAGTTCAATACATGCAAAACACAATCAACCCAAACAGAAATAAATAAGCACATAAAGAAGTGATTGCCTACGAACAAAATCATCTCGTTTATTATTCAAAGACTGTTTGTGATTTCACAAGGAAAAAGTAAAGCAAACATCTGCTTTAAGGGCACTATTCCTAACACTCTCCCCGGTAGTAATCACATTACTATGGGCCTCCCACCCATTATGGATATCTTCATTCGCACTGGAGGCATGCACCACCCCCACCTGCATATTTCCATCCCGATTACTATAACCAACCTCCACCACCTGGTCTAACCCAGTGGCAAGGGATGGTTCGGGGCCAACAACCCACCGAGGTTCTGCACCAGGAGCAAGAAGCAGAGTCGGGGCATCGCTGCAACAAGAGGCTGTCGGAGAAAGTCAACACGAGGTCGATTTCCCTCAGCCCAAAAGAAGGGGAGAAGAGCGAGGCACCGCTCACATAGCCTGAGTAGCTAATGAGTCCCGAGGAGAGTCCCCAAGTGGAGGAAGGGGGAGAGAGCCGAGGAACTTGGCCATTTTTGACCGTTTGGGGGCTTGGGTCGACCCTGAAGCCCCTGGGCGGTCAAACCGAGGCTTTGTGGTTTGAAAAGATGATCTTTGTAATAGATTACCTTAGAACCGACTTGCTAGGGATCCACTCGAACGCCATCAACCCCGAGCTCCTCCCATCATCGATGTGCAGGACCAGGACGAATCTTATTACAATCCACCACCACTGCGGCGGGGGTTATGACCATCGACACCCAACAGGACCAATTCGAAGCTCCCCATCAACAAATCCAATAGCCAGCCCGGAGGTACAGAAGCGCCCGGGAGGCTAGGTCCCTGTTTTGTGAAGAAATTATTCGGGCCATGGCCGAAGATAAGATGCCCATGAACCTCCCAACCTACGGAGGAACCATCGACCCGGAAAGGCATGTAGACCAGTTTGAAATTGAGATCAGCATATTCGGCCACTCTCTTGATGTGCGAGCCAAGATCTTCGCTACGACCCTGGTCGGGGTAGCCCAGGACTGGCATCAGGTCGTACAATGATCTGGTCGACAACTTCGTTGCTCACTTCTCCTCTGTCAAGGGTGACAAATTGCCATCGACTTACCTCTACAATATCGTCCAAGGAGAACACGAGTCACTTCGGGACTTCTTTACTTGGTTTTCTCGAGCTTCTGTTCAAGTTCAAGCCCCGAGTATGGATATGCTGATCCCCGCTCTTCTTGCCGCCCTGCGAGACAAAGAGTGTGTGGGACACATTGTCAGAGAGAACCCTGGGTCGATCGCCAAGATTCTAGAGATTGTTGGCAATTGGATGCGACTCAAGGAGGTCAAGTTGACCAACAAAAATGGCCTGAGAAGTAAGCCCAAGTCTTTTCGGCCCTCCCGGTCTGAGTCCAAGAGCGACGCTAAGACTCGAGCCGACCAAGGGTCGGGGAGCGGGTCGGAAAAATAGTACACTCCCTTGAGTCGGCCCATTGAGGAGATCTACCATGTCTCGAATTAGAAATTATTCAAGAACTCCAAGCCGATCAAGGAAACACAGAAGATCCGAGACTCGGGTAAATATTGCCACTTTCACTGGTAGACTGGCCATAACACCTCTAATTGTTTCGCCCTTAGCGATGAGGTCGAAAGGCTGATCAAGGGTGGACATCTGCAAGAGTTTGTCAAGAAGTTCGATGAGCTCTCTCTCCGGGTGGAAGATCGAGGTGAACAAACCCCTCCCTAAAATCGCGAGGCTAAGCAGCCAGTCAAAAGGGATATTTACAACCTTTCTTGTCTGGATCGAATCGATATGATCACCGGGGGGCTAAAGGGAGGAGATACGAAGTCGGCCCAGAAAAGAACTCGGAGGGATTCTCAGCGTAGCTATTATGAGCCGAGCAAAGTGATACAGGTCGAGCAAAAAGAGAAGTAGGTCGAGGAAGAGATTACTTTCAGCAATAGGGATTTAAACGGTAAACTACTTTAGGAGGGCGATATGCCTGGTTGTCTGATGATGGTCACACTAGACGTAGCAAACTTTGTTGTATCCAGAACTCTTATTGATAATGGAAGCTCGATGAATATTATCTACTACTTGACTCTAGTTAAGATGAAATTAGATACCAAACTTTGATTTGAACCACTGAAAACTCCATCAACGGGCTTCGGGGGCTCGGAAGACTATCCAAAGGGTCGAATTCGCCTGGTCATCTCCTTAGGAACTCTCCCTAAGAGGGTGACCATGGAGATCGAGTACCTGGTAGTCGAACAACCCTCGGTGTAAAATATTATCTTTGATCGGCTAGGACTCATCGATTTTCGCACCATAATCTTGACTTACCATTAATTGGTGAAGCTCCCAACCCTGTCAGCATTGGTGAAGTTAGATGCGATATCCCAACCGCCTGGACCTACTATTCGATCTCGATGGAAAAAGTTAGATTGCCCGATAGGCGTGTCATGCCAGTGCTTTAGATTTTAGACTTTGATGAGGAAGACCTCAAGGATCGAGACATTGAAGATCCCAAGAGATCCCACAAAATCACTTCGAAGTTGGCCAAGAATAGGAGAAAAGCGACCGAGAGTCATGTCGAGGCCGCTGGTCAACCTGAAGAGATCGAGCTCCTTCAAGGCCAAGCTGAGAAGGTAACCCATGTTGGAGTATCTCGACCCAGCAAGGAACTCGAACAGGTCCTTTTAATTCAATTTCTTCAGGAGAATACAGATGTATTTGCTTAGATTGCAAACGACCTGGTGGGAGTCGACCCAACTGTCATAATGCACCAAACAGAAGTTATGCACTCAAAGTATCAAGAAAAATGAAATCGTCGAGCAAGAAGTCAACTAACTACTCGATGCTGGTTACATCTCCCCGACCAAGTACGTGGATCGGTTATGCAACATTATCCTAGTGGCCATGTAGCACCCCTTAACACGTGGAGGTACCACACCCCCGCACTATAGGTAAATCCATATACGAAACGGCCAATCCGTACATGAACCAACCTATAGCGAACGGGTGACAATGCGATACACGACAAGCTAGGTGGGATTACTTATACATGTAACAAAATAAAGCTGAAGCATAAACTAATCACTATCAAATATTTCCATTCATCAGGGCATGACATTTTCCATTTACCGAATAAAATATATTCTAACTTCATATCAATACATTATCATCTCCTACAATAAATAACATATAACAGTAAACATGATTCCCTCGAACAATAAATAAACAATTAAATAAATGCACCGTGTTTGACTCAACTCTAAGGACTGGACTCGACTTGACTCAACTCCCGCCTAGCGTGTACCTGCAATAACCTGAAAGGTGGAGGTGTCATTCTGTGAAGACCGAGTGAGGGGTTTACATATATATTTGCGCAGATAACATGCAAGTTATATTCTCGGGTAAAGGTTTATAAAAGATAAATATATGATTTCAAGAATAAAGTACTCTTCGCCCGAGAATACAACTGTCAATATTAATTACTTGTTCATTTTCATGCAATCAATCAATACATGGCCCCGGCGAGTGAGGGCGGTCTCCAACCTTACTCCAAATGAACATGAAACATGCTTGCTTGTTTATTAACCAAGAGGTGTTCATGCAATTCAATTATCGTGCAATCGTACGATAGTGTAATCATATAACACGTTCATGGAATGGAAATCATGCAACAACCTGAGGATAGCCCGCGGTGCCGGACTCATCCCCAGTCTCCTTCTTCCTCCGGTTTGATGATGGGATTGCAAGGCCCCATCACCCATGCATGTTGAGCAGAGGGTACATGAATCCTTAAGCCCAGAGCTCCTTCCTCCACTAACCTCCTAGTGGATTCAGGGGTGACCCCAAATGTGGTGAGGATAGCGCCAGAGTTACCCTTCATCCCTTGCTTTCCCGGTTGGCTCTAGTCACTACCCTCGGGCCCAAACGTGAACGGTCATGCTACTCGCCTAAAACATGCACGAAACAATACATGGCTTGCTTGCATTCATGAATATGACTTGAATGGTTAGTAATTCAAGGAAATTATAGATATAAATACCTTTGGCCGAAAGATCACGTAAGGGATATACGGGTGCTATTTAACTAGCAATTAAACCTCACCTGGCAGGCGACACACGACTCGTGAATGCGTGAACTAGGGATGGCAACGAGCCGGGCCGACTCGCGAGCTACACGAGCCGAGCCGAGCCCAAACACGAACCCTTTATTTCTTGGCTCGTGGCTCGCGAGCCCATATATTTAATTAAAAAAATAATATTTTTAATTTTTATTAATATATAATATTATATATATATTCATTAAATTTAATGCAAAATGAATAAAAAAATAATATATTTATTATATATACTCATTTAATATATATTATTATATATAAAAATATATTAAATTATTAAAAAAACTAACTTTTTAAATAAAAATAATATTAACGTCCGAGCCTCGAGCCTCGCCGAGCCAGGTTCGAGTCTTTGTCGAGCCGAGCCCGAGCCTTGAAAAAAGGCCAAGGCTCGGCTCGGCTCGGCTCGGCTCGTTGCCATCCCTAGCGTGAACGTGCTCATGATCCACAATCTCCGCCCTGGAGAACAACTGGACAAGAAACGGGACAATGTACGTGCATGAGACCGTAATTCAAGAACATTACTCCATATAACACTCACGACATGATCATGTACGAAACATTGAGCAATAAACAATGTAGCATGATAACATCTTGTTTTGACACATAATTAATCATATAATAGCAATTTGGGGTCAAATAAGCCATCGGATCGAGGGGCTAAAAATGTAATTTTGTGCAGAAACTTTCTGCACTACCAGAGGGCTGGGAACGACCGTTCCAGTTTTCAGTTCAAAGTGGGAATGGCCGTTCCCCAGTCCCGAAATGCTCCCCGAAGATGGGAACGGCCGTTCCCGTTTGTGAGACAAAGTGGGAACGGTCACTCCCCTCCTCGCCGCCTGCATATTATTCAAATCAATGGGAACGGTCGTTCCCCAATTACAAAGGGAATGGGAAGGTCCGTTCCCATTTTACAGAAGATGTAGAAGCAGGAGAGAAGAACAGGGGAGGCACGAACCATAACCCAAAATCATCCCATAAGCCATGAAATTAATGTTCAAGCACATAAATCATGCAAGAAACATGCCTAAGTACTTCTAGTTTAATAAAATCTAATATAACCATTTATTTCATGCTTGATCATGCCAAATTCATCAATCCAACCTATAAGCATCCCGTAAGCAATCAAGCTCCAATCTTCATGATTTCAAGTGGTAAATACATAAATCACTCCCACATCATAATATATGCTTCATATAAGCTCATGGAATGAAAAGGAGTCTCAACCCTAGCTTCACATGTAAGTTCAAGAATTCACATATATGCTTATATATACCTTGAATGAAAGAAGGAGAAGAAAGGATGGAGATATGATGAAGATGATGGCCTAATACATCCAATTCCTCAAAGATTTTAGCTTGAAATGGATGAAATTCCCTTTTCTTTCCTTGGAGGGTCGGCTCGGTTAAGAAGGAAGCAAATGGTATATTTTGATGAAGATGAAAAATGAAGGTTGGAGAAGACATGCATGTATCGATATATTTCTTGGAAAATAGGGTAATTGCTATTAAATCCTCCCAAGCTACAAGTCATGCAATTAGGTATGCCAAGTTTGGAAATTGATCAATTTAGTCCAAAAGGTTTTCATGTAATTTAGTCCTTAAAGAAGAAAAATAAGCATTTAAGGACAATTAAGCAATTAAGGCACGTTCGGTGATCATTTCACTTAGCAAGTAAATTAAAATTATAAAACGACTCACAAATTGACACGTATTTCATATACTTTCACGTAATCATGTTGAACACAATTTATAAAAATTAATGTAACACGTTTAAATTAAATAAATGAAAATAATAAAATAAAATCCTAACGCTCGAAACCCACACGTGTCGAGCGTCCCTGACTGTCTGAAAATCGGGGCGTTACAATTCTCTCCCCCTTAAAAGAATCCGTCCTCGAATTCCTGGAATTTAATTGGCTCTTACTTGTTCACCCCACGCGGGTTAGCTACTCCCCGTTAGGGATTAGTTCGAAAGATGTCTTCGATCCAAAAGTTTCCCCAATGTGTGGAATCACGACCCTCAACTTTCCGGAGCCTAAACACTTGTAAGAAAATCTAACCTTCCACTAAACAAGTTGACAAGTAATTAAAATAGCGAGAGTGCCCCGGCTCTCAATCAATTAACAAGAGAACCCCGTCTCTTGACAACCCTGAGAGAAAATCCCGCCTCTCACGCACACAGAATAAAATTCAGATGAGCACTTAGACAATTATTTACAATTAACACATAAGGATCAAATAAAAATTACCATTTAGGCAAATAATCGTTCACGTAAACAAGTAATAATAAACAAGGAATCATATAGTATAAAAATAACAAGAGAATGATAAAGTAATGATGCGCGTGGTATGCATGATTAAGTGTACCGTTCACCGAGGATTGAAGTTCTGGAACTGAATTAGTTCGGTTGAATACTTGATTCTTTAGTTGAGATTTTTCTTGCTTTACCCCGCTACGGTTCGATATTCCCATTCCTGATAACCATCTCTGCCCTTGTGCTATTTTCTAACATAATCTGTAAATCATCATTAATCCCCACATCTTCATAACCATATTAATCCCAGATGTGCCGGTCGAACCCTTCTTGTATTGATTCTCACATTTACTTTCTGGTTTCAGATTTGAGAATAACCCTGGTTTTCTTGTTAGCGAGTTATTGTACATTCAAGCTTAGGAGACTGATTTTGCATTCTAAACAAGCTCTTATCTGACCACCAGAGAGAACAGGCTTTACCATTCCCTCGACCTTCGTAATCTCAAGTAAAACATTTTCCTGAAGCAAAGATCTTAAATTCTTTTGTTTGAAATTCGAGAGTTAAGATCCTATTCCTTTAGCGATTAACACGGCGAATGTTTGATACAGAAAGGAGCCAAAGTTGTCATCTTGTGAGAGTAATTTAGCAAGAACACTGGCATAGCATTGAAGAATCCCAAGTCTTTAATGAAACATCTTCCCCGAAATCGATAACATATCCCACAACTCCACGAAAGATCTTGAAAAGAATGGTTGCTTGGCTTCAATTTTCCCAAACGCGTTCATGGCAATTAGTATCTTCATGGAAGTGTCGCCGATAGCACGAATAAACGAGTGGTGTGCTTTTAAGGCATCTCTAGGGTACGAGTAACAACTTCGTAAGAAAACTCTTGTCGGAGTTAACCTACCAAAACTTGAGATTAATTCCGAGTATTACCCAAATTGAATCCTTTTCTATTTACTGAGTCAAATGATATCCTGTGGCTACCGAAAAACTGCGGACAGTGTACCTACTTTCTTGAAAACGATAATATAACAAAGGTACTGTCGATGATGGGACTTTTCTTTGTGTAAGAGGGTGAAAAGGTTCACACTGTTGGAGACTTCTTCCACATGGTTCTGATAGAGGATTCCATGAAGAATCGGTTTTCTTAAAATTCCAGCTTTCCCGAGTTTGTCCAACTTCATCTTAACTTTATTTTCCAAACCGACTCTCCTCCTTAAGAAAATAGAATTTTCTTATTCTTTAGATTTATTCTGTCCTTTCCCACTTGCAAGCTTCTCTGCTGATAACATGCCCAACTCAAAGCTCCCCGACTGCCATCACTCGGATTTAATATCAAAATTTTCCAACATCCCTTAATCACCTAATGCTTTCCCGAGTGTGAACAGCTATAAGATCAACACTATAATCTGAAGTAAAAAGAGTTCATTCCCTGGCACCACCACATTTCTAAAATACTCATTGATTTCTAAAGGTTAAAGAACCCCCTGAACATTTGTCTGGTTGAACTTATCATCATTCTCCCAGTTCCCAAAATTTTCCAAAATATCTGTATCATACCTGCTCCTACTAAATCCCAAACCAATAAATTCTCATAACCCCAAACATTGCTAAACTTTCAATCAGAATCAGATGACCCGGTTACAACATGATACCCGATGATTTAGAAATCTCTTCTAAATTTAAGTTGGTAGAATTAGAGGCAATGATTGTACGGAGCATAGGGGGAACCTATTGACAATAAACACTAAATAATGCATGATGATTAAAGTGTCAATGCACATATTACCACCAATTTAAATGCAACATTTTAGAACAATTATATCATTTCGAAGATATCCTTATAAGTAAGAGAATGTAAATAATGTAAATAATTTGAACAGGTATCCAAGGCATCAAGTAGGAAATCTCAAATACAATTAGAACAACATTTATAAATGAGAAGCAATTAATTAGTAGCTTTGATGCACGTGCTTATGAATGAATTGAAGAACCTGGCACCATAGAAATATCGAGCTCGGTTCCGGTATCCATTCTTGGTTGACCGAATTGCAACTTGGCTCGAACGGTTGATCAATCTCTTAAATCTTCAAAATCCACCGGCCTTGATTCATACATTCCAAAACCTGTCACTCACAACTTACTTTGCAAATAAATGCATGTGGGTGAAGCATGTTCATGCCACCTAGTTGTCACATACTTGATGCCGATAACGAGAATTTAATATAAAATGCAACAAGTAAGTCATCAATGTTTAAACTAAACACGTCGATCATATAAATGTTGGAAAACACGAATCAGAAAGCAGCGGAATTTAAAAATTTTTCCCAACAAAAGGACCTTGGACTCGCAATCGTGTAACCAAATTCGTAGAGATAGAAAACTTACTTTTCTTTTATTCTTTCTTGAAGCGTTTCAAGCCACCCAAGAATGCTCTTCTCGCGGCTTGACAACCCGTCCCTCGAAAGTCTCTTTCTACTTTAGAATCCATTGTCGGGATAGCAATCCACACCATCCTAGATTCAAATCATGTTAGGGATGTTCTTAACAATATAACATAAAGAAAGAAACATGAAACGAGAAAAGCATGATTGAAACTCCCTTCGAAACCCAGTTTTGCGAAAGCAGAAAACTGCCAGTCACAAAACCCTCGTGAAAAAATTCATCCTTCAGGATATGGACGAACGGTTTTCGCCATCTTCTTTGGTTCGATTTTTTCATTCGTTTCATGTTGGGTTCAGAATCGTTTCATCATCCCTTCTGATCGTTTTGCTTGATCCCCACTTTTTGGTAAAGCTCGAATCTTCAAAACTTCTAACTTGAAGCTCTCTAGAGATAGTCCACCAACTTGGCTACAATCTAACTAGTAAGGATGCTAGTTCTCTAGTTAGTGTTTAGGCTTAACCTAGGGTTTTGTTTATCTTGGAGAAAGGATGGTGTTCAACACATGAACCAAAAGAATTCTCGATTAGCTCTAAGGGGAGCTCAAGCTCCCCTATATATAGGAGGGAAGTGGCCGAAAATCCCTAATCCTTATGGGCTTAGGATTTTGGTCCCTCTCTCCTATTACTTGATCATCAAGTAATTTTGACTTTGACCTTGAATTCAAATTCAAATCAACTTTCAAGAGAGCTAAAAATATCCAAACTATTTTTGGATAATTTTATACTTTATTTATTTAAAATAAATAACTTATTTTTATCTAATTAATTAATTCACAATTAATTAACTAGATTATTTTTCTCCAAAATAAGACTTTCTTTTTAATTCAAAATTAAACCAAAGTCTATTAAATAATTAATCACATTAATTATTTAACACATAAATAAATATACACATATATTTACACACGTGTGAGACACGTGTCACAAGGACACGTGTCACTCACGTGAGCCACACGTGTGGTTCACACGTGAGCCACACGTGTGGAACCCTCTTGGCCCGATTAACTCGTTTAATCATTTTCAAGCCTCAACTCATGTAACCAAGTTGTTGTGTGTGACCCTCTAGGTTCTCAATTCAATTAGCAGTGACCCTAATTAATTAATTCACTAATTAATTAATCAGTTCACAGATTAAACGACCATAGTCTAGCAACAGGTGTTTAACCCCTAGCTGAATTGGAATGTTCGGATTCGACAGAACCTTTAAGTCATTGATTCATGTGAGATACAATCCTCCTACTTACTATCTCTCAACCAAGATCTAGGGTAAGGGAATAATTAGAACCCTAATAATTCGGTCTTAAAGCTAAGTGCATTTCATATCCATTTGATCTCAATCCAAGAAACCCTTTTCTTGACGTCTTGATCTACTGCATTGGCCAAGGACTCCATATGGCATATGAATGACTTACACAATAAGAGATCACCTTGCAAATGCAAGTGTAGGTCCTTTCTTGATTCTCATTCACTTTCATGAATCACTTGTGCAGCCCCAGCATAAGCCTTGAATCAGTTGTCTAAGGCGACACCCCTTAAAGCTTATACCAAAGACTACAGAGTTAACTCATAAAGTGACATGGAACCTCAAGTCTAAGGATCAATTAATCACATCAATGACTCGTGAGATATTTCCTAATCTGGAAGTTTCCATTTCCTGAAATAGAAACTTCCTTTCCCATTTAGGAATGTTCTCACACGGGGCACCTCAGTGAACTTACCTATTAAAGTAAGCACCCTCATGTATCACGCACGTATCAACTATACACTTTGCACCTCCATGAAACAAGGTGGTCCTTCTTAAGGGCGTGATCCCACAAGCAAGCCTTAGAGGAGTCAGGTTGACACTCCCACTATCTGTAGGACTCATCGGCTTGGAGTATTTTACTAATCATGACTTATGTGATATAGGGCTCGTTTCATGAACCATTTCACCTAAATGGTAGAGTCCTAAAGTCATCAGGATTAGGGGAGTTCTCATACATGCACAGCTAAAGTAAACGCATACCAAACAAGAGCATATAAAGAAATGTTTGCCTATGATATTAATCAATCGCATATTATTCAAAGATTGTCTGTGATACTAGGAAAGTCCCAAAACGGATTACTTCGAATCGGCTTTCTAGGGCACTATTCCTAACAATAAATTCAAACAATTTGAAGCCAATTAACTAACAACTGTAAACAAGAATCTATATAATACTCAGGTTATCCAAGGGTTCAAGAAATTCAAAGAATCCAAGTAGCCAAATAATTTCAAATTAAATGCAAGACTCTCAAATTGTCAAATAATTCCTATGCCGTACGACATAGACTTGACTCGACACGGCACTAGAATCTCGGTTTTGCAACCGGGCTCTGATACCACCTTAGATGTAGCATCCCTTAACACGTGGAGGTACCACACCCCCGCACTATAAGTAAATCCATATACGAAACGGCCAATCCGTACATGAACCAACCTATAGCGAACGGGTGACAATGCGATACACGACAAGTTAGGCGGGATTACTTATACATGTAACAAAATAAAGCGGAAGCATAAACTAATCACTATCAAATATTTCCATTCATCAGGGCATGACATTTTCCATTTACCGAATAAAATATATTCTAACTTCATATCAATACATTATCATCTCCTACAATAAATAACATATAACAGTAAACATGATTCCCTCGAACAATAAATAAACAATTAAATAAATGCACCATGTTTGACTCAACTCTAAGGACTGGACTCGACTTGACTCAACTCCCGCCTAGCGTGTACCTGCAATAACCTGAAAGGTGGAGGTGTCAGTCTGTGAAGACCGAGTGAGGGGTTTACATATATATTTGCGCAGATAACATGCAAGTTTTATTCTCGGGTAAAGGTTTATAAAAGATAAATATATGATTTCAAGAATAAACTACTCTTCGCCCGAGAATACAACTGTCAATATTAATTACTTGTTCATTTTCATGCAGTCAATCAATACATGGCCCCGGCGAGTGAGGGCGGTCTCCAACCTTACTCCAAATGAACATGAAACATGCTTGCTTGTTTATTAACCAAGAGGTGTTCATGCAATTCAATTATCGTGCAATCGTGCGATAGTGTAATCATATAACACGTTCATGGAATGGAAATCATGCAACAACCCGAGGACAACCCGCAGTGCCGGACTCATCCCCAGTCTCCTTCTTCCTCCGGTTTGATGATGGGATTGCAAGGCCCCATCACCCATGCATGTTGAGCAGAGGGTACATGAATCCCTAAGCCCGGAGCTCCTTCCTCCACTAACCTCCTAGTGGATTCAGGGGTAACCCCAAATGTGGTGAGGATAGCGCCAGAGTTACCCGTCAGCCCTTGCTTTCCCGGTTGGCTCTAGTCACTACCCTCAGGCCCAAACGTGAACGGTCATGCTACTCGCCTAAAACATGCACGAAACATTACATGGCTTGCTTGCTTGCTTGCATTCATGAACATGACTTGAATGATTAGTAATTCAAGGAAATTATAGATATAAATACCTTTGGCCGAAAGATCACGTAAGGGATATACGGGTGCTATTTAACTAGCAATTAAACCTCACCTGACAGGCGACACACGACTCGTGAATGCGTGAACGTGCTCATGATCCACAATCTCCGCCCTGGAGAACAACTGGACAAGAAACGGGACAATGTACGTGCATGAGACCGTAATTCAAGAACATTACTCCATATAAGACGCATGGCATGATCATGTACGAAACATCGAGCAATAAACAATGTAGCATGATAACATCTTGTTTTGACACATAATTAATCATATAATAGCAATTTAGGGTCAAATAAGCCATCGGATCGAGGGGCTAAAAATGTAATTTTTTGCAGAAACTTTCTGCACTACCAGAGGGCTGGGAACGGCCGTTCCAGTTTTCAGTTCAAAGTGGGAATGGCCATTCCCCAGTCCTGAAATGCTCCCCAAAGATGGGAACGACCGTTCCCGTCTGTGAGACAAAGTGGGAACGGTCGTTCCCCTCCTAAGCCGCCTGCATATTATTCAAATCAATGGGAACGGTCGTTCCCCAATTACAAAGGGAACGGGAAGGGTCGTTCCCGTTTTACAGAAGATGCAGAAGCAGGGGAGAAGAACAGGGGAGGCACGAACCATAACCCAAAATCATCCCATAAGCCATGAAATTAATGTTCAAGCACATAAATCATGCAAGAAACATGCCTAAGTACTTCTAGTTTAATAAAATCTAATATAACCATTTATTTCATGCTTGATCATGCCAAATTCGTCAATCCAACCTATAAGCATCCCATAAGCAATCAAGCTCCAACCTTCATGATTTCAAGTGGTAAATACATAATCACTCCCACAACATAATATATGTTTCGTATAAGCTCATGGAATGAAATGGAGTCTCAACCCTAGCTTCACATGTAAGTTCAAGAATTCACATATATGCTTATATATACCTTGAATGAAAGAAGGAGAAGAAAGGATGGAGATATGATGAAGATGATGGCCTAATACTTCCAATTCCTCAAAGATTTTAGCTTGAAATGGAGGAAATTCCCTTTTCTTTCCTTGGAGGGTTAGCTCTGTGAAGAAGGAAGCAAATGGTATATTTTGATGAAGATGAAAAATGAAGGTTGGAGAAGAGATGCATATATCGATATATTTCTTGGAAAATAGGGTAATTGCTATTAAATCCTCCCAAGCTACAAGTCATGCAATTAGGTATGCCCAGTTTGGAAATTGATCAATTTAGTCCAAAAGGTTTTCATGCAATTTAGTCTTTAAAGAAGAAAAATAAGCATTTAAGGACAATTAAGCAATTAAGGCACGTTCGGTGATCATCTCACGTAGCAAGTAAATTAAAATTATAAAACGACTCACAAATTGACACGTATTTCATATACTTTCACGTAATCATGTTGAACACAATTTATAAAAATTAATGTAACACGTTTAAATTAAATAAATGAAAATAATAAAATAAAATCCTAACGCTCAAAACCCACACTTGTCGAGCGTACCTGACTATCTGAAAATCGGGGCATTACAGGCCAAGATCAGGGTCAAATGGCGCATGTGCAACGATTTCACTGACTTAAACAAAACATGCCCTAAAGGCCCATAACCTTTGCCTCGCATCGACCAGCTAGTCGAATCGACTGCCGGGTGCGGACGAATGAGTATGATAGATGCCTTCTAAGGGTATTATTAGATTTTTATGGTGCAGGAGGACGAAAAGAAGACTGCTTTCATAATCGTGAAGGGCATATATTGCTTTCGAGTAATGCCCTTTGGACTTGAAAATGCAGGGGCCACATATCAGAGACTAGTGATAGAGAAGTTCGCATTGGCTCTGGTACACAGAGCCCAGAAGTTGAAGCCATACTTTCAGGCCCACTCGATTACAGTGTTCACCGACCAACCATTGAGATAAGTTTTTGAGAAGCCAAATGTGTCAGGAAGGTTAACTAAATGAGCCATCGAGCTGGGCTAGTTTGACATATCCTATCAACCTCGTTTGGCCTATCAAGCACAAGTTTCGACAGATTTCCTAATCGAAAACAATTTGATTCTTTCCGTTGATGGCTCATCGACCATATTGGGGTGGGGGGGGGGGGGGGTAGGGGGGGTATGTTGGTGTCTTCCTGAGGAACGCTAAAGGAGATGAGCTTGATTTTACAATCTGCTTCGAGTTCCCTACAACCAACAATGAGACCGAGTACAAGGCCCTCATAACTGGGCTAAAAACTGCGAAAGAGCAGGGAATTAAGAGTTTAATAGCTTTTACCGATTCACAGCTGGTGGCGAGTCAGGTCGAGGGAACCTATGAGGCAAAAGAGGAATCGATGATGAAATATCTAGAGAAAGTGAAATCCCTAGCGAAAGGGTTCAAGAGTTTCAAACTCGAACAGATTTCTCGAGAAGAGAACGAGAGGACCGATGTGTTCTCTAAGGTAGCGAACGGATTGAGAGAAACGAGGGATAAATCGATTACATTCCTAACGCCCTCGACCCCATTGATCGACGAAAAGGGTAACGCAGTTCTAAGCATCGACCCAGCGGAGCCTTGCTGGTTGGATGAATTAGTTCTCTACCTAAGAGACAGGGTCATTCCCGAGAACAGGGCAGAACGACATCGGCTAATGGCTCGATCCGCAAGTTACATGCTCAATCCTAAAGGGAAGCTTTCAAGAGGTTCTATTGAGAACTAGCCAAGAGGTGCCTTCGACCTTCCAAAGCCAAGGGGATTCTTGAGGAAGTACATACTGGGTCCCGCGGGAATCATGCAGAAGGAAGAATGTTGGCTAAAAAAATTGCTCGAAGGGGATACTATTGGCAGACCATCATTAGGGATTCGATCCATTTTGTGAGGAAATGCCCAAGTTGCCAGAGGCATGCTAATCTCACGTGTCAACATCCGATAGAAATGATACCCATCGATGTAGCTTGGCCTTTTGACCAATGGGGAATCGACATAGTAGGCCCGTTTCCACTCACGGCGAGGCAACATCAATTCGCTATATTTTTCCAAATGTGTCGAGGCAGCGTCGGTCCCCGAAGATGACCTTCCAAGTTATGATCTGGTTACTATAGAAAAACATCATTTGTCGCTTTGGGGTCTCAAGAATCTTGATCTACAATAATGGGCCTCAATTCAGAAGTACACATTTTAGGAAGTACTGTGCCGATATGGGAATCAGTCTTAGATTCACCTCGGTCGGTCATCCTCAAGCTAACGGTCAGACCGAAGTAACCAATCAAATCATTGTCTAAAACTTGAAGACCAGGATCAACGCGAAGAAAGGGGCCTAGGCGGAAGAACTTGATGGGATGCTATGGGCTTATCGAACACGCCTCGAACGGCTACCAGGGATACCCATTTCTCGATGGTCTAAGGGTCGGAGGCCATGATACCCACCGAACTAATGCATCTAATAGCTCTAATATCCCAATATCAACTGGACCCAAACCAAGAGAATTGGCAGTTTAAGCTAGATACCATCGAAGAAAAAAGAGAGCAAGGGTTCCTTCGAATGCAGCAATATCGAGCATCCATCACTTAAAACTATAACAAGAAGGTCTTGCCCCGGCAGTTTCAAGTTGGAGACCTAGTCCTAAAACGAGTCGATGTTACCAAGCATGTTGGAAAGCTCGACCCAAATTGGGATGGCCCATATCAAATTGCCAAGATTGGGAAGAACCAGACCTACCGTCTCCAAGAAATGAATAGCGAACCCGTGCCTTGGTCTTGGAATTCTCATAATCTGTAAAGGTTCTATGTTTAAAGTTAACAGAAATTGTACATGACCTGGGCCAATCTTCAGCATTCAATAAAATCTCGTTTTAGCATACGACTATCATATCCTTCGGATTAAATAGGTTCGAATTCATATGAGTTGAATGGTTATTGCTTTTTCCTATACTTTCAATCCATCACTTGAACATGCATAGTTAAAAATATGCTAATTCGAATATTCAAAAATGGAGTCGATATAATCGAAAGAAACTTCTGTTGACGATAAAATTAGCCGACCCAGGGTCGGTGGATTACAAAACTTATGTATTCACCCCTTTGGATTTTACAAACAGGAGCACTCCTCGACCACCCCGGGCCAAGTTGGTACTTTCTACACTACAAATAAAAATAAGTTAAATAAAAACAATAGGATACAATATAAACCCATGTTGGGCCAGCAAAATCAGTCGTAGTCGGCATAAGCAGCATCCTGGGGGTACCTTGATGAAGTTGGGGTCAATCAGGGGCTCCTCGGTTGCGTTCTCTACAAACAGCTCGGGCAAAATCTCTTCAGGGACCAGCGTGCACTCGGGGTCGACTCCTTGTGGCATTTTTCTCGAATCTTACTCCCGTCGAAAATATATCGATTTGGCCAAGCTGATAGCGAAGCTAAATTCATGGGTATTCTAGTCGATCGGCGGGATCGGAGTTGAAGTTATGGTCGCAGGAGCCCTGGGATCGTGGCATCGGAGGCCAATCTTCTTTTGATCATAGTCGACTGGGACGTACCCGGCCGACTTACACTGGGCGAGGCAGAGCTCGAACCCTTCTTTCAAATCATCTATCCCAAACGTCGAGATGGCCCTTGTGAATGCTTGTGACTTCATAAAACGGTACACCCCCGTAACGCTCGGATAAGGCCACAATTTCATCGTATGCCCTCCGGCATCGATCTATATCCAGTCGGGCCCCCCTTCGCTCACCAACTTTCTCTCCTTTCTTGTGGTTTTCCACTATCTTGGGGTTCTGCTCATCGATCTTGGTGTTGGCATCGAGGAGCTTCTTTTGCAGGTCAGTCACTTGTTGCTTCAACTCAGTTGCCAAGTCATCGGACTTCTGCTTGGCCAACCTAACCTCTTTCAACTCGGCGTCAGCTTCCCTTTGAGCAGCCTCCGCGGATACCAATTTGCTTTTTAAGCACTCGATCTCAGAATCAACCCCAGACTTCGCTGCCAGCCTAGCAGCCCCTCCCTGTAGATCTGAGCCCTCTAGCTCAAGCGGAAAAGGTCCTGCGAGACCTGTCATAAATCAAGGGTCAAGTTAAACATTATATTCAACAGTTAAAGAAAGGAGTTGTAAGAACCGGGAAACTTACCGCGAGCATTTTCATGGCCGCGTTCATTTCCAACTCCAAGTCGCTCATCTCCCAGCGATATTGGTGGTCTGGAATGGTTTGAGCGCCAGTGTAGAGTGCGCCCATTGTCTGACTATCTCATGGCTGGGAGCCGACACGTAGAGCTCGACCCTCTTGGTCGACACTGCGAAGGCCACTTGGGAATTGAGGCTTAAATATCTTTAGCATCTTGAAGAAGTCAGCCATGTCTTCCTCGGGGGACTTTTATAAGGATGGTTGAGCAACATCATGGCGTCGCTCGAGAATGGGGTCGGGATGTTGGCTGTATCGGAGAGAGTTGATGGCAAGAAGGAAGTCGAATTAATCCTACGCGAATGGCTCGACTCCTTTGGTCGGTCCGAGCCTTGACCTATGTTATCAAGTTTTGGAGTGTTGAGTCGGACCTCCTTCTCCATCCTATGCTTCTTTTTGCGAGGGTCACTCTCCTCGACTGTCGGGTCCTTTCCTCTCTTGGGCTTTTATTGGGGTTGACCTGCGGGTTGTGTCTGAGCAGCCTCGGGGGCTGGAAGAATGGCGTCAACCGTCTTATGCTGATCAAGAACCGTGTGTTCTACCTGTCTCTATGCCTCCTCCATGTCGGCTTGCATTTGGGCGAGTCGGGAAGACATTATCACTTGATCTGCAAAATAAATATAAGTCGATCAATTTGAGGAAGAACCAAAATGTCGAACTACAATAGAGTGACGCAAGAAATGTAAAAGATGTCTCGACTCGGTTTTTCCCAGTACCTGGGTCGAAAGGGCGGCTTGGGACTTCAGGGGCTAGTCCAAAATCCACCAAAGTTTGGGCCTCGGTTAATTTTCTGCAGTCAAACATTCCCAATACCCTCATGTTCCTCAAAAAGGTGTTCAACCACCAAGTTACGAATTCTGGTAGAGTCACTCTGGGCTGCCAGTTCTAAACCCGATTAGCCAATCCCCTGCCAGTCGACCGGGCTCTCGACGTAGATGAATTGTTCCTTCCACCCTTGGCCATTCGAGGAAGTGGGGGAAGTGATGAGCTTGTGATTGTTTTTGTCGGCCAAAGCAATAAATCTAAATCCTAAGCCCGACTTCTCGGTTGTCACGGATGCCTTGAATAGTTCCTCTAAAAACCCTCTCATCGGGATCCCAAAGTACCTCATTAAGACTAGGATTCCATTGACCATCGCATGCGCGTTGGGCATCAATTGGATCGGGCTAATGTTGAGAGAGTTGGAGAGCTCGATCACATCATTGTCGATGGGAACCCGAAAACCCTAGGTAACCATCTTGTAAGTAATAGAGATACAACCCAGGGGAGGATCGGTCAACCTGTGGCCACTTCTGGGGCGGATAACACTATAGCCTTCAAACTCGGGGGAATAATATATCCCGGATTGACTCGAACATTTTTGGTGACACGTTACTTGGGACCTCCCTGGGGTCCTTGTCCAACTGGTAGGTTGGGGATCGAGCTCCAGGTGGAAAGTACTCCTCCTTTTCATCCTCATTGACCAATCTATATCTACCAGATATCAAGGGACCAACTTCGGGGGCTCATGGTCGACCCTCATCCCTACTGGAGGGATTGCTGAAATTGGCTCGACAGAGATAACTGGGCCCGTCGGGGAGGAAGAGTGCCCATCCCGTGAGTCGGAAGAAACATCAATGATAGACTTCCCGGTCGGAGGCCTGCTTAGACTGTAATGATTCCCCATTCTGAGTACTCGAGATACTTTGTTCAATATGCCCTAGAATTAGTGGCCCAACAGGAAGCCCCAGAACTTGAACCAACCGAGTTCGAAGGAGACATCTCCACACTCAAAATTAAAACTTCGAATGAATCCCTCTTTTCAATAGGCCCCTTCCTCATTTTTAAGGAATGAGGGTTTTATATCATGCAGGGAGTCAAAACTGATTTAAGATGGGGTTCTTCTCAGCCGAAGATCAAACCCTCACCAAAAATAAAAGTGAAATTGAAAGAAAAAACAAGCCTAAAAGGTTCGAGTTGAAGAAAGACTCATTTAAGGAAGTTTGGCTGAAGATTAACCTGCTTGGCTACTCCAAATTTGACTCGAAGATCCTGCTTGTTCTGCTCGAAACGCTCTGGGATTGCTAGAAAGTTTGAGTTTGCAAAAGTGAAAAATGAAAGTTACTGAGGCATGGGGCTTATATAGGGGTACTTTGGGCGGGAAAATCAAAGACGAACCATCGCAATGATTACACCATGGCCCACTTTTGAATTCGAAAGGTCGCCACTATATCATCCTTGTCGCCAACCTTTCCGGGGGCTTGTGACGTGGGCCAGAATCATTGAGCCACTTTGACCATGTGGACTACTCCCAAGGCGACATGTGTCATGCTTAGCAGGCTTGACTCAGCAAGAGGTGCCACGTAGGTCAACTCGATAGGTAGCCCCATGTCGGCTGACACCCCAGGAGGTCCCCAAAGGCCAAAGTTGGTCGAAGGTGTTGGGAAAACGAAACAGAAACACTGTGAAAATTTAAAATTTTTTCCCAAAAGATAGAATCGAATCTTGTAATTCCTATTCCCAAATTCATAGAGATCAAGAAACTCACTTAGATAGTAGCTTTCTTGACACGTTCTAGCCGCCCAAGAATGCTCTTCACGCGGCTTGTCCCCAAAAGTTCCTTCGAATCTTTCAAGACTTCACAATAGTAGCCTTTAGAGAATTAGTCCATCAACCTCGACCACGATCCGAATAGGGAGGATGCTAGTTCTATATTCGGTGTTTAGGCTCTAGGGTTTAGTGTATAATATTTGGAGATGAAGAATTTATCTATCAACCCCCATGGGGTTCGAACCCTATGTATATATAGGTTTAGGGTTCGAACCCCTTTGTCTTGTTGGACAAGGTTTCCTAAAGTCTTTTGGAAAGGGATTACTTGCTTGGAGAGAAAGACTCTTACTTTGACCAAAAGTCTCCTTTTGACCAACTTGTCAAGCAAGTCATAATATCTAACTCGTTTAGATATTTTATTTTACTTTATTTATTTTATAATAAATAACTTGAAGCTTAATAATTAATTCATTCATAATTAATTATTTACTAAACTTTATTTCTCCAAAATTTAAACTTTAATATTAATTCATAACTAATTTGAAGTCCATTAAATAATTAATCAATATTAATTATTTAACCACATATACACACGTGACACGTGTCACTAAGGACACATGTCCCACACGTGTTCCACATATCCATTTGATCTCGATCTAGGGCTAGGGACTAATTAGAACCCTAATAATCTAGGACTAGGTAATAATTAGAACCCTAATAATCTTGATCTTAAAGTTAAGTGCATTTCATATCCATTTGATCTCGATCCAAGAAAATCATTTCTTGATCTCGACCCACTGCCTTGGCCAAGGACTCCTAGATGGCATATGAATGACTTACACAATAAGAGATCAACTTGCTAATGCAAGTGTAGGTCCTTTATCGATTCTCATATAGTTTCATGTGCCACTTGTGCAGCCACAACATAAGCTTTGAATCAGTTCTCTAAGGGAACACCCTTTAACACACCTAAGACTAATGAGTTAGCTCATAAAACATCCATGGAACCTCAAGTCTAAGGATCACTTAATCACATCAATGACTCGTGAGATATTTCCTAATCTGGAATTTTCTATTTCTAGAAATAGAAACTTCCTGTCCCATTTAGGAATCTTCTAACACGGGACATCTCAGTGTACTTACTTAGAACAAGCAAGCATCCCCATGTATCACGCACGTATCAACAATGCACTTTGCACCCTATAAAACAAGGTGGTCCTTCTTAAGGGCATGATCACACAAGCAAGCCTCGAACGAGTCATGTCAACACTCCCACTATTTTTAGGAGTCATCGGCTCGGAGTGATTTCTAATAATGACTTATGTGATATAGGGCTCGTCTCATTAACCACTTCACCTAAATGGTTGAGTCCTATAAGTCATATTGATTAGGAGAGTTCTTATACATGCGCAGTTAACACACAATCAAACAAGAGCATATAAAGAAGTGTTTCCAAAGTTCGTTTATTATACAAAGATTATCTATGATTTACAAAAGGAAAGTACTAAAGCAGACTATTACATCGGCTTTCAGGGTACTATTCTTAACAATCTCCCACTTGCCCATCAAAGCCACTCATGAGCTAATCTAATTCCCATCTTCGCAAGATGACCTTCGAAAGCTTCTCGACTAAGGGGTTTGGTAAGCGGGTCTGCCACGTTCTCTACTGATGTGACCCTCTCTATTTGCACATCACCTCGTTTGATGATATCACGGATTAGGTGATACTTCCTCATAATGTGCTTGGTCCGTTGGTGAGATCTTGGTTCTCTTGATTGAGCAACCGCCTCAGTGTTGCCACAAAACACACTAATGGGGTCTTTCATGCTAGGAACGACATTCAATTCTTGAATGAAGTTTCTAATCCAAACATCTTCCTTAGCTACATCGTTTGCGGCTAAGTATTCGGCCTCAGTGATCGAATCTGCAGTGTTTATTTCCTAACAATCTCCCACTTGCCCATCAAAGCCACTCATGAGATAATCTAAGTCCCATCTTCACAAGATGACCTTCAAAAGCTTCTCGACTAAGGGGTTTAGTAAGCGGTTCTACCACGTTCTCTGCTGATGTAACCCTCTCTATTTGCACATCACCTCGTTTGATGATATCACGGATTAGGTGATACTTCCTCATGATGTGCTTGGTCCATTGGTGAGATCTTGGTTCTCTTGCTTGAGCCGCCCCAACATTGTCACAAAACACAGTAATGGGGTCTTTCATGCTAGGAACGACATTCAATTCTTGAATGAAGTTTCTAATCCAAACATTTTCCTTAGCTGCATCGTTTGCGGCTAAGTATTCGGCCTCAGTGATCGAATCTGCCATGGTTATTTGCTTGGAACATTTCCAACTCACTGCTCCGCCGTTAAGACAGAAAATGTATCCTGACATAGACTTAAAATGATCTAAGTCAGATGCAAAGCTTGCATCGCAGTATCCTCCGATTATTAGATCTTTCTGTCCTCCATATACTAAGAACAAATCCTTAGTGCTTCGTAAGTACTTTAGGATATTCTTCACGGTAGTCCAGTGACCTTCTCCAGGGTCTGATTGGAAATGGCTCGTTACACTAAGTGTATGTGCCACATCTGGTCGAGTACACAACATTGCATACATTATGCTACCTATTGCCGAGGCATAAGGCACATGAGTCATTCTTTCTTTCTCAAGGTTTGTCTTAGGACATATCTTCTTAGAAAGAAATGTTTCTACACTCATGGGAAGAATTTTGTTCTTCGCATTCTCCATATTGAACCGTTTCAGTACTTTGCCTATGTACATCGATTGTGATAGTCCTATCAATCTCTTAGATCTATTCCTATAGATCTTTATACTGAGAATGTAGGACGCATCACCAAGACCTTTCATCTCGAATTGGTTCGATAACCAAGACTTGGTAACTTTCATGTCATCCTTCGAATTCCCAATTAGAACGATGTCATCAACATAAAGCACCAAGAATTGCACTGAAGTCTCCAATTCCTTTCTATACACGCAGGACTCATTCGAATTTTGTACAAAGCCAAACGCTTTGACAGCTTCATCAAAACGAATGTTCCAATTCCTAGAAGCCTGTTTCAATCCGTATATTGATCTTTGGAGTTTGCAAACCTTTTGCTCACTCCCACTGAATGTGAAACCTATGGGTTGATCCTTATAAATGTCTTTATCAATGTCTCCATTGAGAAAGGCAGTTTTCACATCTATTTGCCATATTTCATAGTCGTAATATACAGCTATGGCAAGCATGATCCGAATGGACTTTTGCATTACAACCGGTGAGAAGGTTTCATCAAAGTCCACACTGGGCCTTTGAGTGAAGCCTTTGGTAACAAGCCTTGTCTTATAGGCTACAACATTTCCATCTACTCCGAGCTTTCTCTTAAAGATCCATTTGCACCCTATGGGTTTTACGCCATCAGGCAAATCAACCAAGGTCCAAACTTGGTTGGAGTACATGGAGTCCATTTCAGACTTCATGGCTTGTTTTCACTGTTCAAAAGCCGAATCTGACGGTGCCTCCTCATATGTTAGAGGATCATTATCTTCTTGAGAGATTTCATGGAGAAAACCATACCATCTCTCAGCCTATCTAGAAGTGTATTCAGAATGCCTTAGGGGAGGATTTTCACATATATCGAAGTTCTTGATTGGTTGTGGGATATCAGAATGGGACGTATCTGCTGAATGTGGCATGGGAGTATCTCGAATTTCTTCGAGTTCTGTGATCTTGCCTTTCTTTTCTTCTAGGAACGGTTCCTCAAGAAAAGTTATATTTCTTGAAACAAACACCTTTTGTTCAGTTTGATCATAGAAGTAGTATCCTATAGATTCCTTAGGATAGCCAACAAAGTAGCATAAGTTAAAACGAGCTTCTAACTTATCTCCCATTTCCTCTTCACATAAGCAGGACAACCCCAAATTATTACGTAAGAATAACTAGGGGGTTTACCATGCCACATTTCATAGGGCGTTTTAGGGGCTGACTAGAAGGAACAAGATTCAAAATCTTGGCTGCACTTTCTAGAGCGTAACCCCAGAACGAAGGTGGTAAGTCAGTGGAACTCATCATGGAACAAACCATATCAAGTAAGGTTCGATTCCTTCTTTCAAAAACTCCATTAATCTGAGGAGTTCCTAGAGGAGTCCGCTGAGAGATAATGCCATTATCTCTCAGATGACTAAGGAATTCTTCACTAAGAAACTGCCACCTCGCTCAGATCAAAGTGTCTTGATCTTGTGACTAGTTTGGTTCTCAACCTCCTTTTAAAATTCTAGGAATTTCTCAAAAGCCTCATATTTGTACTTCATTAAGTACACATAACCATAATGACTAAAGTCCTCAGTAAAGGTTATGAAGTACTGATGATTGTTTCGGGTGCTTACACTAAGCCACAAACATCAGAATGGATCAAATCCAAGGTCTTTGTGGCTCGTTCCACACTTCCTTTGAAAGGACTTTTGGATATTTTTCCTTTGAGACAGGATTCACAGGAAGTTAACTGTCTAAGGTCATTTTCAGAGAATGTCCCTAAGGTAGTTAACTTGCTAATTCTGTTCTTGGAAATGTGTCCTAATCTAGCGTGCCACAAAGAGGCTGAGACTTCGTCATCCCTCTTAGGTTTTGTTTCTTGTTGTATATTCAAAATATTGGTGTTTTGAGTTAGATAAAGACCATTGTTTAATGTACCAAGATGTATTGAAAAATTATTCTTTTTAAGGAAAAAGTTACCATTCTTAATATTAATTTCATACCCTTCGCAATCAAGTATTGGAACGGAGATAATATTATGAATAATGTCTGCTACAAAAAGGATTTTATTTAAAACTAATTCAAAACAACCTAAATCTAATCTAATTGTGCCTAAAGCTTGAGCTTCGACCGTTGAGCCGTCCCCAATCTTCAAGACACATACTCCTCCTTTGAGCTACCGGACCTCACTTAGCATCTGTACATCATTACAGATATGAGATCCACAACCGGTATCAAGTACCCAAGAGTTAGAATTAATAGAAAGATTTACTTCAACGAAAAACATACCTTTATTTAGAGTATCCTTACACTCTTGACAATTTCTCCTTCAATGCCCCGATTTGCCACAATGGAAGCAAACGTCCTCCTTCTGATCATGTTTCTTCTTTTGGGCTTTTCCCTTCGTGATGCCTTCATTGGGCCTAAGGGACTTCTTCTTCTTTTGGGCTTTCTTGCCCTTACCTTTGGATGGCTTAGAAGAAGATGGAGCAGTGACCATCATAACCTTATTGTCCTTCTTGATCGTGCTTTCAGTAGTCACAAGCTGACTAATCATCTCAGCTACAGTAGCACTTGCATGATTCATGTTGAAGTTAAGGACAAAAGGGTTGAATGATGGTGGGAGCAAGGCTAGCAACAAATCCACTGAAAGCTCATCTCTTAGTGGCATGTCCATGGAAGCAAGTTTCTCAGTGAGAGCAAGAAACTTGAGTCCATATTCATGGACACTTGTACCTTCTCTCATTCTCAAATTGAACAATTCTTTTGAGGTGTTATACCTTGTAACACGCTCATGAGGGGGGTAAAGTTGCTCTAAGTGGTCATAAATCTCCCAAGAGAATTCCATGGACTCATGCTGTCTTTGCATGTCCAAAGACATGTTAGCAAGCATGAGACAACGGGCTTGGAGATTATCATCCTTCCACTTCTGGATTGCATCCCGCTCAGCCGGGGTAGGAGCTTTCCCTTTGGGAACGTCTCCGCTTCGTAGAGAACATAAGTTCTCTTTTCGAAATCTAAAACAATTTTTAGGTTCCTAAGCCAATCAGAATAGTTAGGACCAGTCAACTTGTTTAACTCGAGGATCGATACTAGAGGGTTTTTGGTTGCCATTTCAAAACACATAGAGAATCATAGAATTTACGAACTAAATGGAAAAACAGAGAACTTAAGTGAGCATGCTGAATAATAACGATATGCATGAGATTAGGTCTTTAATCTATGTAGCTATAATTCCCTAAAGATCTTAGAGAATACTTATTATCCCAATGGGTGCTAAGATTCTAAGCACTTTATCTTGAACCCACGACTCATGAACATTCTTAATAAATCCTAAGGTAGGTACAACTTACCAATTCCAACTCGGTGGAATTCTTAGTAATATTTTTGCATCAGCTATCTTTCGATATGGATCCACGACTTGTGCGATATCCAATATTTACTTAGGCGTTAAGCGAGACCCATCAATCATAAGATCAAGATCAAAACTTAGTTCGAACGACCCACGACTCACGGACATCGCCCTTCCCAAAATTGATCTCGAAATATTAATCATTAAAATGATCAATTAGGAAACTAAGAACTAATAGATTTCACATAGTCGTCCCATGACTCATGGACAACAACCAGCTTCCTCTATTAAATTTAAATCCTATTGATGGAATGCTAGGAATTTAATTCAAAGTTTGCACCTAAAATTAAACACTTATTTTTTAAATTAGCTTAATATTTTAAGGGAATTTTCGATTTAACCAAAGAATTTTCCGGCTAGACCTAACCAACATATATGTTATCCAATTTGAAAAGTCTTGATTAATGGAAGTACAACTTAAATGCATTTCACACAAGCACATAGCAGATAACATGTCCTAGCATGATACTAACATGTGATGATCATGGGTTCTACCTATCTTATGCGTGATATATGGGAGCCACTCCACAATCACAAGTTCTAGCATACATGCCACATAAAACAGTTTAAATCACATAAGGGAATTGGAAATAAAACGATGCCTTATCTATTACAATAATAGAAATCCTCTCTAACACTTTGAGAGGTCTTCACTTATGGTGATGTGACCGAAGCCCTAACTCTAGCTTGGAACATGGAGATGGAGTTGATTACGTGGAGGACAATCCCCATGCAAGGAATCATGTAACTGAACGTAATCAAGGAGCTGCACAAGATGGCAATATAACCGATTATAAGGGGCCAATTACAAGGGCTAAGGCTAAAGAGTTACATGCCAAAGTTCAAGCCCTCATTCGGGTCATTCAAGAAGCGCATGTGGCGGTTACAAGTTCTTGCCATGAAGAGTATAATATTCTTAAGTGCACAATTCATCCATGATGCAGCCATAAAGTGCACGTTTATTTGAGTCTTTAAGTTGTAATAAAAGCCCTAATCATGTGTTATCAATTAGGGCCTAGTTTAATTTTCATTTCATGTCATTTCTTAGCTTATAGTATAAGTTAAGTTATCTAGTCATTATAGGACTATATATGTTTGAATTTCAGCCAATAAGTTAGAATAGGAGTTACACTCTTTAGGAGTTACATTTCCTTAAAGAGTTAGTGGGGTTAGTGGTGTTTCAGTAGAATCTTGCATGCTTTGCATGCAACTATATAAGGGTCACATATTGTAATCATTTGACATAACTTGAATAGAATTATATCTTTGAGTGCAAACTCTTTGTTCTTGATTGAACTTTCGAAGATCCAATCTTCACAACTTGATAGTGTTGCTTCTCAACTCTTCTATAGTTGAGGGGGTGCTCTCCTTAATCTTGATAGTGTTGGTTCTTTGCTCGATTATAGCAAACGGGTCACATTCCTTTTGATTAACCTTTGAATTTGGAACGATCCTAAATCTCAAACTCCAATTTACGGTGATGGGTTTCACGTCATATACGTGGGGTTCTTATTATATGGCCTCCGTCTTATTACTTGTTGTGTGGATCCATCTTACTCCATGGGTGCATTGTCTCCAAAATGAAAGAAAAAGACCTCACCACCTATCTCTACCATCAAATTACAATAAAAGGAAAAGACATAAAGTAATAAGGCTCAATCTTCATATTGGCCTTAGACAATTACACAGGGCATACCCCGACCTCAAAACAGTAATATGGAAAGCCACATAATAAAAACATAACAATATGCACACAAGTGGGGCACCGAGCCCACTTGAAAAACGCAACTATGGGGCTCCAACCCCAAATTTAAACCATCCATGAGCATAAGTTAAAACATCCACAAGACTAAAACCCATGATCACCTAGCATGCTTAAAATTGCAAGAATTTAAATTTACCAATAAATTAAAATTCTCGCTTTAAGCCATAATGACTTAAAACACGACTTAGATGCAATTCTTGTTCATGTGACTTTTCTATAAAATCCACGAAAATAATAAACCAATAAAATTTCAATTAATTTCTGAAATTTAATAATTTTATTCCTTTTCAATATTTCAAAAAAATAAAGATAGCAATTTTCCCCAAAATCTAAATCGTTCTAAATTTTCAAAATACCAATTTAAACAAGTATTTAAAAATAATTCTAATTTAATAAAACCAAAATTTAAAAGATAAAATTAAAATTAAATCAGGATTTCAAGGACCAAAATACGAAAACACGAGCCCGGGATCCCACCTAAACCATCGCCGCGCAACAACATGCGCGAGCACGAGCGTTAGCAGCACGCACAGTGTACGTCAATTGCGCACAACAGCATTTGCGGACGGGGGAGAGGTCGCGCGGACACTCCCGCGCGGTTTTGAGAGGAGCTGGGCGGGAATACCTAGAACGGCTCCCGGGCGATTGCGGGAGGTGCTGGGTAGTGATGTGCGAGCATAAGGTTCGTATTTTCGTATCGCGTTTTGTTTTTCGTATTAAAGGTTTCTCCAAAACCCAATTCAATCCAAAATTAAAAACACGATTTAACAGTTTCAAAAATAAGATTTTCATAAAATAGTTTTTCAGAAACTTTTAGGAAAAATACAAATTTAATTTCTCAGATTTTCAAAAGGATCCCATGAATACTCAATTCGCATCTAAGCCTAAGAATTTCTACCAAATTCATAATAAAAGAGACGAATCAGAAATATGCCTTGCAAGGTGGCTCTGATACCACTTGCTGGGAAAACAAAACAGAAACGCAGCGAAAATTTAAAATTTTTTCCCAGAAAATAGAATCGAATCTTGAAAATAGTAGCTTTCTTGACACGTTCTAGCCACCTAAGAATGCTCTTCACGTGGCTTGTCCCCAAATGCTCCTTCGAATCTTTCAAGACTTCACAATAGTAGCCCTTTAAAGAATTAGTCCATCAACCTCGACCAAGATTCCAATAGGGAGGATGCTAGTTCTATATTCGGTGTTTAGGCTCTAGAGTTTAGTGTATAATATTTGGAGATGGAGAATTTGTCTATCAACCCCCATGGGGTTCAAACCCTATGTATATATAGGCTTAGGGTTCGAACCCCTTTGTCTTGTTGGACAAGGTTTCCCAAAGTCTTTTGGAAAGGGATTACTTGCTTAGAGAGAAAGACTCTTAGTTTGACCAAAAGTCTCCTTTTGACCAACTTATCAAGCAAGTCATAATATCTAACTCGTTTAGATATTTTATTGTACTTTATTTATTTTCCAAATTAGAACTTTAATATTAATTCATAATTAATTTAAAGTCCATTAAATAATTAATCAATATTAATTATTTAACCACATACACATACGTGACACGTGTCACTAAGGACACGTGTTCCACACGTGTGGACCCCACCAATCTCCTATTGATCCGATCAACTCGTTTAGTCGGTTTTAAGCCTTAACCCTGGTGACCTGGTTGTTATGTGTGACCCCCTAGGTTCTTAATTCAATTAGTAGTACCCTAATTAATTAATTAGTTCACAGTTCATACGACCATAGTCTAGCAATAGGTGCATGACCCCTAGCTGAATAAGAATATCTCAATTCGAAAGAACCTTTAAGTTATTGACATATGTCAAATACAATCCTCGTGCGTCCCATCTCTCAATCAAGATCTAGGGCTAGGGAATAATTAGAACCCTAATAATCTTGATCTTAAAGTTAAGTGCATTTCATATCCATTTGATCTCGATCCAAGAAACTTATTTCTTGATCTCAATCCACTGCCTTGGCCAAGGACTCCTAGATGGCATATAAATGACTTTCACAATAAGAGATCAACTCTAATGCAAGCGTAGGTCCTTTATCGATTCTCATGTATTTTCATGTGCCACTTGTGTAGCCCCAGCATAAGCTTTGAATCAATTGTCTAAGGCGACACCCTTTAAAGCTCACACCTAAGACTACAGAGTTAGCTCATAAAGCATCCATGGAACCTCAAGTCTAAGGATCACTTAATCACATCAATGACTCTTGAGCTATTTCCTAATCTGGAAGTTTCTATTTCCAGAAATAGAAACTTCCTTTCCTATTTAGGAATCTATTCACACGGGACACCTCGGTGTACTTACTTAGAATAAGCAAACACCCCCATGTATTGTGCACATATCAACAATACAATTTGCACCCCATGAAACAAGGTGGTCCTTATTAAAGGCGTGATCACACGAGCAAGCCTCGAACGAATCATGTCGACACTCCCACTGTCTTTAGGACTCATCGGCTTGGAGTGCTTTCTAATCATGACTTATATGATATAGGGCTCGTCTCAGGAACCACTTCACCTAAATGGTTGAGTCCTATAAGTCATATTGATTAGGGGAGTTCTTATACATGTGCAGTTAAAGTAAACACACAATCAAACAAGAGCATATAAAGAAGTGTTACCAAAGTTCGTTTATTATTCAAAAATTGTCTGTGATTTACAAAAGGAAAGTACTAAAGCAGCCTATTACATCGGCTTTCAGGGTACTATTCCTAACAGAAGGAAAGCCGATGTTCCTCGCAACTGGTTGAGGGTAAACTGCCAAGCTGCCCCCTCCTGCTCGACTGTCGACTCGAGCCTAGGGCAGGGCCCCTTAACCACCTCCAGCATTAAATGTGGACTGTGTATCCGTACCGTACCTGATGGGTATTTAATGTACCTGTAAATAGTACGAAAAGGTCATCATTAGCCCCAATGGTATAAATACCCCCTCATAAATGTCATTTGCTAAGCTCATTTATTGCACTTCAAGTCTAGTCGATCCCCTGTCCATAACTAGATACTGACTTGAGCATCGGAGTACCGACATAGGTTGTAACCTCACCTCTTCCTAGTCGGCCTTCAGCTTACGTTTTTCTTCCTTCTTGCAACTGTAATCCTTTTTTAGCATACCACATCACTATAAATTCTAAGTGATATGTCGGATACCTCTCAACCACGTCAGCAGATCGAAATTCGACTCGATCAGGTAGGGAGTTGGTTAAAGATTGTATCTTAGTTACTGATAATGTTACAAAGGACGAGGTCGCCATAGCACATTGGCGCTATAGTCAATCTATTATAGGATTAAGAGTTTATTATTATATCAATGACCATATCGAATCAAAAGCAT